>JAWNOE010000159.1:0-1200000 GCA_035046095.1 Drosophila pseudotakahashii | reverse complement strand
TTTTCAGTAAACAAATCGCATTCTCTGGCCTGCAATTGAGATGGAAACCAATTCAGTTTGCCTCTCGGACCAAGCATAAACTGTATTAAACACGACTAAACAGCTTCAAAGAAAAAACTTTCACCTCGCTCGGCAGCTTGACAACGACGGGCACCGCAAAATGCCAAAAGCAACCGCGGCCAATGAATGAAAGTTAAAAAGAAATACGAAATACTTGCTTCAGGGCAGAGAGCCAAGGAATGCACTCGGGCAAATGGGTAAACAAATAGCAGACAATCGTGAACCTTTGCAGGCAATTAAATAAATAAGTTCTGCATGGGAATTGGCCAAAGACTTGACCAAAAGGCAGGCGTTAATTGGCCGATCCGGGAGTGAAGTAGGAGGCGAGGCGAAGGCGGAGACCCACATTGAATCAAGGCCACAGACAAAACGGCCGCAAGGCCTTTCCACCTGGAAAAGGTGCCAACACCACCCCCCCCCTCTCCTCTCGAGCATTTTGAGCATGTGAGCACTCGAAAACGAAATTCGAAATTCTTTGGAGCGGCAGTCAACAGGCGCCCATTTGGGTCAGTGGGCGGCCATCATCGCTGCACGACGCTGGCTGTTTGGCTTGAAAAGAACTTGGCTGAATGCACATCTGCGTGTGTGCGTGCCCGCCACACCACACCTCATCGCACCTCGTCAACGGAACGACAAAACGGGGAGAAAAACAAAAAAGAATAAGAGACCAAAGCCCCCCTCTTCGAACGCTTTGACATGTTCATGCTCCTCCGTCCAGTCGATGGGTTTCTGTTTGCTTTTTCATGCAAAGTTGTTAACTCGTTTAACAGAAATTCCCCCCCTCCTTTCCGCCGCTTCCCTCTACGGTTGTTGCTTTCATTGCTGGATTTATGCCCCGAGTTCTGTTATTTCTTTTGGACTGACCCAAATATTTGGCTCTTGCCATATAGCCCCAATTTGTTGGACAAACAAACGCACGACACGACTCGAGGCCAAATAGTGGCAGTCGATCAATTGTCAATAACTTTCTACTGCCAGATTCTAGATGAAATCATTGCAGTATTTACCTTGCGGATTAGTCGTAGTGGATTTCAATGGTATCATCACTTTAAGTACTTTTTAAGATAAATAAAATGCTGAAAACTAAAACTCTATTTTTTTGAATTTGGTTCTATAAAAAAAGATAAAATAACTTTTCTTTCTGGTGTTATTTTTTAAAACATCCAATTAATTTATTGATATATTTTAAAATCATGTATATAATCATAATGTATACCTTTTTTGTTACCCCAAATTCACACAAATTTTTTTAATAAAAAATATCTTTTTTGTCCCTGATTTAAACATTTTTTTACTCCCGTTACAAATATTAAATGGCCCTGTTTTCTTACCTGCAGTCCTTTAGTTTTTCGAGCTCGAAGCAATTAAAATGTAATTACAGTTCCAGTTGAGTTGATTTGGCTGGTCGCACTAGAAAAATTGCAAATTTCAGCACGCGATTGTCAAGCACACAATTCACTTAAAAATTCACCCAAAATTTTGCACGGGAAAATTGCTCTCTCTTTTCGAGACAGTCGATCGATGGCCACTTTCGTTTACTTCGATCTTCGAGAGACTTCGGATTTTTCGTGGCACTGTTGCTGGTTTCTTGGTTAAAACTGAGGTGTTGCTGCGACTGCTGCTGAAGTTGTCTGAAACGGCGATCGCCTTGAACTTGTGCTTTTATAGCCCGACCCATTTTCTTGCACTCGCGATGGGCCTGGAAACTAGCCGAAAGAAATGCAGCCGCAGAAGTTCGAAGACGAACGTGTTGAAAGACGGCGATAGTTTGCCACACATCTCTTTTTATTTTTTAGATCAGTTAAAAAATATTGTATTAAATACAAAATAGTACTAAGTTATTAAAGTAACCCTAGAAAAATCCATTCCATTTTTAAATTCATTGATAGAATTTTTAACTAACAAACTTTAAACTTTAAAATTTAAATTTTTTATGAAGGCCTCTAAAAATAGTAAGCAAACTATTTGCTGAGCATTAGCTCAAACTTAATAGCTAGCCTAATGTCAAATTTTTGGTAAAATAATTTTATTATTTACTTATATTTAATTTTACTTAGTAAATTTGGCGGGGAAAAGGCGAGTTTGGCATCACTGATCGCAGGTGTGTGGCGCCTGCGCAGATGGCTGACAAACCAGGTTCGAAGCGCGGTTCGATCTCCAACTTGTTGCACATCGGGAGCTCGCAGGTGTGACTATGGACACCATCCATCTTTTGGCCGATACCCAGCCCACCGTTTTGTTTGCCATTACCTTAATGCGTTTATGGCCCATTGTTGTCGGCTGTCTGCGAAAACAGTTAGCGGTGATCTACCTGGCTGATCTGCCTTCAAGGTTTTCCGCCGCCGAACAGTCGATCATTTCCCTCGCATATGCATGTGGGTGCAGTGCTTTTGTTCCTCTCGGACCTTCGACTAGGACAGCTCATCTTGAAATGTTTTTACAGATTCAACAACAGCGTGATTCATTAGGCTTAAGCCGATTGCTTGGCCCAGTCTGCAGTCTCTGGTAAATTAGGAAACTTCTGGGCAAAGAAAACATTTCAGGGGATTGCCAAGGAACAAAAGAGGGGTTTTTTCCGAATTTAACTAAAAGTGCGTCCCCGGCTTCCACCTCTAACAGGTCCTGCTGGCCAACTACACGTGCAAAAAAGTTAAGCCGTTGAGGCGAAAGTTTTCCAAGGATGTCTGCCAGACATCCAGTCGGCCAAAAGCACTCCTTTTCACCCCCCGAAAGCTGAGGCATTAGAACCCTTGCGAAATCAAATCGGAAAGTAGAAAGTAGAAATGGAACAAGCAACGAAGGTTGCCATCTTGCATTGCAGTTGTATGTGTTTACATTTAGTTGTATTCGATTTGCATACCCGATTGGTATTGGGACTAGGGTTGGGATTGGGATGTGGTCCTGGGGTCCTGAGAGCCGAGTTCCTGGGGTTAGTCCACCCGTAAATCAATGCCAACTGTGCGGGCAATCAGCATTTGGGGGAGGGACTCTTTTAACCCATCCAAGTGGATTATTAAGTGGTCTTAGAGCCGAGTCAAGTGCTACTCCTACAGCTGCTGCTCCTGCTCGGTTCTGTTTTGGCTCGAGAGTATGTGTGTGGCTTGCTTATTGAATAAATGTGGTGGGATTTATGCAAATCCTTGCGATGCACTCCAAAAACCCACATCCACATTCACATTTCCACATGCCGATGGAAAATGGAGAGGATGACCACTTGGGCATATGCTTAATGCGGCCATAATTGCTCCGCATTTGTTATCGCCAAGCGAACTGACTTTGCATATCGGGCAATTTCAGCTATAGCCGGGATTCGGTGGGATTACCGATTTCCCGTTTAATTTATGTGCACAGCTCGTTTTTGTTTGCCAATTCCAATATTTGTGTTTACATTTGGCATTTCCATCCACTTCACCCCCCACTTCACCCCAATCTACTGCCCTCAATCACATTAGCCTAATGATTTCCCTGTCAACCGTGAGTGAAAATCAAGGGGGGTGGGGAGTTGGGAAGGAGGAAAGGGGGGTGCCGCCGCAGACTAAACATGAAGCATGAATCAGCTTATCAAATCGGCATTCAGTAGTTCGGTTTATAATTTGTACAGGCAACACAATATTTGGCATAAATGATGAATTGTTTGCGGAATATTGCGCTAACCAGAGAGCCTGTGGCAGTATTTGTGTGTTCGTGATGTGGTATTATCTGATAATTCCCAATAGAGCAGCATCCGGGAACAACTAATTTGCTGGAATTTTGTTTGAAATACATTTTTAATGCAGTACATTAGGGGCCGAGAACAATGAAAGCGATATTGCTCTAATCAAAATACTCACATTCGAAAACAGCAGTCATTCCTATCAGAAAATCCTTTGCAATTTGCAAAAGTAATTTAAATCCGGTCTCGGGATCTCCGAAGATAAGATGGACTCGATGGAAAATTAATTAGTCTAAATTTAGTTTCCATCTCGAACCCTGAATTTCATTTCATAAATGATAAATACATTTTATTTTGCCTAAAAGTATTACAGAATTTAAATTCAAGAAAGTGGAAACTTTTTCCACCTTCATAAAAACTCCGCTTAAAGAAATCGAAACTCGACAACAATTAGGAAACAATTTAATTCAATTAGCAAGTGCTTTGCCCCAAAAATTCTGGGTCCAAATTAGCAAGCCAAACCGAAGTGAAGTGAAGTGTGGAAAAAGGCTGACCCACATTTGGGCGGTGGTGCGCGGTGCAGACAAATCGAAATCAAGGCATTAACAAAAAATACAAGAATATGCGGCGGCAGAGGAAAAAGTGGTGCGTCAACATCCAAACTGCGGGGGAAAGAACAAGAAAGCGAGAGACTTTGTTGCACGCTTTCGGGCTGATGAAAATTTATGCACAGACCTCCGGGAAACAGGGACTTTCCCTCTGATCATGATGTGTGCTGTGCCTGTGCTGCGAGTCTACTAATATGAAATCAATAAATTGTAAGCACTTTTTTTTTTATTGCCATCCGGACCCGGGAAGAAAGATGAAGCCCTGTTTGTTTTTATTTACTCGATTTGGGTTTTCTCCTTCGCTTTTTTGCATAAAGGATAAAGACGCCGAGCCAAAGACGATGATGCTGCTGTCCTAACTGGGTTCGGATTGGGATTGGGATTGCGATGGCGATGGCAAAATAAGGAGAGCGAAACTGCCACGCTCTGCGAGTTTATCAGCGCAACAACCACTCGAGAAATAATGATGTCTGCCATGCCGATAACAACTACAACACCGGCTAACAACGCAATGGCAATGGCAATGGCAACAGAACACTGCACTGAATAGAAGAGTACAGAACAGAACAGAACAGTCACTCTGTGGGCAAAGGCCAAGACAATATTGTCATGTCTCATATTAAATATGCCTTGCTCCCCCACGTATATTGCTGCAGTTGTATTCCTTAAACAATAAAGTCGGAAGGGAATAGAATGCCTTTTTGTCATGGCAACGAAAATTGAAGGGGGGGAAATAAATTTATAAAATAGTGCAGCGATTATATGAGATTTAGTAGAGGACTAAAGGACTTTGCTGTAAATACACATTATATTCTATTCCAGATTCTACAGTAATCAGCTTTTGAAAGACTTTTGCTTCAACTTTGTCAGTCAGCTTATAAATAAACTTGAAACTAAAATATGGAGCAGAGAATAAGGAGTTGAGTCAAACTAGTAATTTATTGTATAGGTAGGTAAAAGTTGTAAACTCTGCAAAATCGAATGTCAATGGCAGACAATTCATAAGAAGTTTTTTCATCAAGAAATCGGAATTTTCAATTACTAAAAGAAGTCTTAATATTATTTGACATGCTCTTTTAATGTACATTAACAACTATTTAGAGTTTGAACTTTAAAATTAAAATTCCTTCTCATTTCCTTTCAAATTTAAAGCTCTTATGGTACCTGAAATGGGCCGACCTCTTTGCATATTTCACTCTGCCATCAATGTCACGGAATAAATACCGCCCACCTATCAACAGCCGGTCAAATACAGGCCAGGTCCGTTTCGGCCAGTAATGAACTTATGCAAATGAGTGAGTTATACCGCGCACAGAATATTGCATTTCAATCAATATCCTCCTGGAGTCTGACTGGCATTTGCATATAAGCGACTTGGAAACAGAAGGGAAAGTGACAAACTCAAACTCGGCAACTGTGATTGAAACTCAAACTAGGCTAAAACCTTATCAAAATAAATTTTCAATACACGGTTTATTAAACCTTCAAACAACGGCCAGCAACCATAAAGCAACATTTTTTATTGCCATCCATCAAAAAGTATTTAAACATTAAAAATACATGTTGGCAACATTCTTTGGCCCTTTAAAAGTGAAAATCAAACATATGCTTTACCGTTTTTTTACGACACAACTTTCACCCGCTGCGGGTTTATAATGCAAGTTTAATCATAAAGAAATGTGTGTGGCGATATTTTTATAAAATTTAGTTTGCATGAAAATCTGCGCAACATCCGCTGATGGACAGATGGGGCAAAGGCAAAATTACCGGCGGATCCGGGGAACTCGCCGCTCCTCCGCACAGCGGCAGCTGTTGACGAATACGAATGCCCTGGCTCAAGGGTATAGGGTTACGGGTCCGCCGCTCCCGATCCTGCCGCCAAATCTCCGGCTCTCGCATTGGGCACCGGCAAAGATAAAGTACATTTCTGTGATAAATATAACAACAAGTACCCAAGGCACGCACAAGGGCCCATCAGGGCTCGGGTGCAAACGCATCCAAAATTTCATGCCCAATCTTTTTTGTGGGTGCGAAGGCAACTAGAGGGTGGTACACTGGGAAAAATGAGACTTTAAAATTCCACAAAAATTATAAAATGGTAAGCTTTGGTATGGTATATTCTTTTCAATTAATGATTGTATGGGTTTAACCACACAACTAGCATATATCTGCACCCAAAAAAAAAACGATATGAAACGTAGATCGATTTTACTTTATGTAATATCAACATTAATTTGTTATGCGGCCCCGTAAATTCGATATGCTCAAAGTTTGTATTTCATGCGATATGCGTATTGCATAACCAGAAATTTACATGTATTTTTTACATGTTTACATGTTTTAAATTTTTTGCAACCTATTTATAATTCTTTCAAATTTACTAACAATTTCAAAATAAGTAATATCGGATTTGTTTAATTATATTTCATAATTGATTTGTAATCTTTCGGAAATATATTTTTTTGAATACAAATTTACAAATTTCCGATGGAAATCTCTCGCTGTGCACTTTTTGGCAGCTGTTATAATGATGCCAACGATACATCATCGCAAAATGCTAACATTTTCGGCAGCCCCGGCAGTCAACAGCTGTTGCCGCTGATGAATCCTTTGGGTCCGGCCAGCTAAGGGTATCCTTTGCCTTCGCCAGTGTGCCAGCCCTTGCCCCGCCCCTCTTATATTTCAATATTTTGCGCATAAAAAGGCGCAAGTTATTTTTCATATTCTGCCACACCTCTTATCGTTCCCTTTTTTTGTGCTAATTTTCCCTACCCAAACCAAATAAATCGTAGAAATTTCCAAATGTTTGCCCCATAGACAAAGATATCGCTGGAGTTCAGGACAACAAGAACATAATTAACAGCCATAGAATATTCAAGACACGCGCTGAATATTCCAGTTTCCTATGTTCCCCAGTGAAAGAGTTTGCCGTTTTTGTTTGGCCAAAATTCTTTTCTGCTTTTGGAACACACACACATTTATGACTTGTTTTAATTTGTTGTGCGTGCTTTGTTTATGCGAAATCTGCATTTCCGACCAATTCGTTTCCAAAAATAGGAAAGTTAAAAAAACCTTGGTGGAAAATGTGCAGAGAGTGGGCATAGAAATGCCAGTGGGAGAGTGGCCGAAAAGCCGCTTAGAGCCAATGCCATGTGTGAAGGAAAATTGAAAGCTTTTGGCCTAGAGCATTGCCCACTTCTCTTCTAGAAGGTAAAGGAAGCTGAAAACAGTGCAAAGCTAAGAAAAATAGGCAAAATCACCTCAGCCGAAATAGAGATTTAAATATTACCCATACTTTTCTGGGTTTTTTTTATGAAAGCAGGTTTATATAAGGTTACCCTATATTAGAAACACCAATAAGTTCAATCTATTTACAATTAATAAATAATAAAGTACCCTTCCTAAGCTAGCTAAGAAATTTTCAAGTTAAGAAAGGTAATTGAATTTTTTTCCAATAGCTCTAAAAATTTCTAAAAATAATGGTCTATCAACCGGAAGCAGGAACGCCGTAAACCAGAATAGCACTGAATTATTAATCACTTAACACTCTTCATCTCGAAGGACAACAATGCGGTTGATGATTAGACGGCTTCAAGTCAATTTATAAGGACAGACAAAGCAGGGACCCCTTTTCCGTGGATGGACTGAGGCAAGCCGGTGAATATATCTTGGTCAACAGACAAAAAGCTTTCATTAATTCAATATGCTTACGGGGGAGGTCAACTATCATTAACTAGCGCAGCAGACAAGCATCGTTCTAATGATGAAGACGATGATAACCGATTGGGAGTGCTAGTGTGAGTGCGAGTGTGAGTGGCTGTGTATGTGGAAATGAATTAGTTTGCATTAAGTATACGCCGCAGTGTACACAGCAGAAGCTGAGCAGGATTTAAGAAGTAGATGTGAGTGTGCAGGCAGGACTTATGACTCTCGCTCATTTGGCTGCCGACGTAGACTGGCAGAGGCCCTCGGGGAGATTAAGTTCCAGACCCCCCAGTCTCCATCTTTTGGCCCTTCCCCCGAGAGACTGTGTGTGTGTGAAGCATGGAATATTAATTCCTTAAGTAATTCACAACATTTGCAACTAATGTTTGTTAATGAGCTATGCCACATCCCCCGCATCTTGGTATCCCAGCATCCTGGCGTTCGCCTCCGGATTTGGCACTACCGGAGGTCAAGGCGAGTGCTGCGGGATGTCTGCTGGCGCGGCTGAAGCTGCTTTCCGACTTGTTAAATGCTGGAATTACCAAAGTGGAAAAGTGAAAAGGTCCCTCAATAAGCCCGTCTCTCCTCGGGGCGACTGCTGACTGGTAGCTGGTAGCTCATGACAGGCCCGGTCTCAAAGCCGCACACAAAACACTTAATGAAATAATTATGTAAAGCAAACAACCTGTCGTTATATGCCCACCTTGGCCATCGCCTTTGCCGCAGAGACTTGCTTTTGACTTTCATTAATTTGATGATATCCAATCTTAATTACTACGCATTTAATTAGATGGCTTTTCGGTCGTAAGATGTGCTAAATGGGAGGTATTACTTTAAATTCCGAATTTTTGTACTCTGTAATAATTCTATCGAGGATTCTCTTCGGATTTGTAACAAAACCACTCACCTATTACTGTGCATTTCAAATAACGCCTATGTCCTGGGATAGCAACTATGTCACAGCACCTAAACTAGTTTATCACATGCTAATCGGACCGCTCCCCCATTTAGTATGCAACAAATAGCGGAAGGAATTCCACTCACCAGCGGGTGGGGGCTTGTAAAATAATTTGAAAACACGGCATTAGCGTAATGAAGCATGGAAAAGTGGGCGGTCGCCGGAGGGGGCGGGAGTGAAAGTAGGTGAAGCTGTTGGCAAGCAGGTGAAAAGCGCACATAAATGCCAGAAGTTATGCAAGTCCTTAACTTTCATGAGTATGCCACGCTGACAGACGAGCCATTCGGGGGGTTGTGTGTTGATGAGGTGGGGGGTGGAAAGGGATGGAAAGGGGGTGGAACAGGGCGCCGCCAAAGAAAAACTGTTGTTGCAAATGCAGATAGCTCTGGCTGGGTGCAAGTGGCGTATCACACATGTTTGTCATCTGAATGGCGCTGCCTCAAAGTGTCTGTCTGGATTCAGGTTGAGTGCCAGTTCTCTCACAGAACTTTACACCATACACATACAAACTTAGCATCAGTTTACACAGAGACAAACGAAGGTCTCGTTTGTACCAAATAAAGGGAATAAAAGTTCTAATCCTTATTTTTGGCAAAAAATAGTAGTATTTTGGGCAAAAAAGTGTGGAATAAGGTCAGATTAAGGAATGTAATACCTCGTTGAACTCGTCTTTTAATTCCCTTTCAACTGGCATTCAAACCTAGATTTTTAAAATTTTTCCAATTTTTCACAAAAAATCATGATGTTACCCCTTACAAAAAATGTGAAAATTGATGAAAAATTTTTTTTTTCCAAAGATGATAGGGATTGTTAGCTTAGGTTGTTAGCTGCTCAAAACAGTCCGTCTCTTCGCTGTGCGCCTTGATTTGACCAAGTTACGAATGAAAAACCACTAAAAATAGGGTTGCTAAAACATCGATAGTGGGCACTATATAGCGATAGTATCGATTGTGGGCACAAACCATAGATGTTTCCTAAATTTGCAAACCACCGATAGTATCGATAGTGCTATCGATTTTTTTAACAACCCTACTGATAAACTATATCACAATACTAAAATCCTATAGATGAAGCACATAAATTATTTTCAATAATTTATAAATTTTTTCCAGTGCACACATACCCTGCCGGAAAGCCTCGTATTCTTATTCAGTGCGTAATCTTCACCTTTTTCACAGTTTTCCCGTGCACTTTTATTGCATCCTTTCAGGGCGGCGCAAAGGCTCCTCCGAGGAGCAAAGGCAGAAGCAGGAGCTTGTATCGACAAAAGTTGCACCTTGAATTCGCCACTTTATGCCGCGAGCTCCCCGCACTTTGCCGCCAGTTAAGTAGTTGTAAGCTGCATAATGTATTTACGCAAGCACCGGAAATTGGGTGCCACGAGCTGGGTGGCAGGGCAACCATAAAGCCTTGTGGCAGCCATCGTGCTAAACGCGCATAGACAAGTGTGATCCCCTGCGGATGCCGACGAGGACGTGGGATGCGGATGTGGATGCAGTGGATGTGGATGTGGATGCGGGCACTCGTTGGTTTCTGCTGGCATATTTTATGGCGCCCTGAATCCAGCTAAATTGCAACAACTCGCTGCTGCTGCGGAGCAGATTTGATTAATATGCAACGTGCACGTAGTTCGGCAAGCTGCGGTTTACTACCACTCGTATGGCTGAGATTTTAAGCGCTTTTGGGTTCCAAATTAACGTTTACTGAAATTTTCGGATAGGTAAAAATATGTAACTTCTTTTTGCCAATCAGAATTAAAGCTGGAATTCCTGCAGTGACAAAACTTAAATATCCAAATTCAACTTTCCTGAAAGCGCTCTCTTTTTAATGAAAACAGAAATATATATGTCTGCTACCAACTGTATATGCAGATGGTGGAAGTATTAGCATTTCTTTGAATGGGAACTTTATGTTAATTTCTTGTGTAATTGGCCAACATTTAGTTTTTAAAACTGAGTCGGCACGATAAAAGGGCGGCAAATATAATGCAAATACCGAGTTTTTGCCAAGAGGTAGCACATGGATAGGTGGGCTGTGACATTCATGGAGTTCAGGGTCCATTGCCTTGGCCTCATTGTCATAATCATCGTAGGCAGCGGCTGCCTTGCCGACCCGCCATCAGGCAAATTTTGTGCGGCAATATGCAAATTAACTTAAATGTCAACGTTGGTAAAATTTTAAAAACGACAAACGCAGAATTCCATCCGAAAAAGGGTGCCAAACTCGGTCGGCAATGGCAGCAATGGAAATTCGTTGGAATTGTGCACCAAATACAGGGGAGGGAACGGGGCCAGAGGAGCCAGCAGAAGAGAGATGGTGACAAACTGCAAACGTCAACCAATTTTTTGCCCCTCTACTTTCCTATGTACAGAATCTGGGAGTGAGTGAAACTCGGTGACAATGATGTTAACTAGAGTGTGAAAACTATGATTGGCTGACAACGAGGAGGAGGAGGTGTGGGTGTAGGTTGCTATATGATGGTATGGTTGGGGATGTCTCCATCTCCATGTACAGCCTGATTTATGCCATATTCCTGCTCATCTCACCGCTCGGGGGCCGTCACCTGCACATCACATCACTCCGCTCTACTCGGCTCGTCAACCACTTTGCGCACGCTTGTTGAAACAAATGCCACAAACGATTTTCATTTTCATTTTGATTTCCCTTTTTCCTTAAAGACCGACCCGACCACTCTGACATCACTCATCCTGTGCACTAAATGGCCCTGAAGAACGTTTAAGATCACAATAGTTTTCCAAGTTGTCAGACGACAGGTTGGCCCTTTAAATCGTTAGAAAAATGTGGCAATTAAGTTGAGTAATAGGTTTATCAGCAGCTAATTGGAAAAGGGAATAATCAAATAAATAATACTGACTAGTTTTTATAATTCCATTAAAACCAATTAGCATTAATTTGGCTTAAAAAAGTAAAGCTTCTTCCAATGTGGGTGTGCTGAATTTCATTTAATAGAATTAATTTAATTGAAATGTGGGATGTCATTATTTAAAATTCACAAAAAGCCATCGACTGCTAAATTCACAACTAATAATCTGGATCCCAACATATAAAATATAACTTGCACAGTTGGTTTATGCATGGCCACGCCCTCTTCCTGCCCAATAACCACACAAAATTACTGTTGAATTCATTTCGGCAAAAGTTGCCTGCTGTTCTGGTCTTCCATGGGTGGAAATATTTTGACATCCAGTTGGTTTGCCAAGCTCCCCGGTTTCGCATCAGTTTAATACGTTGTTAGTGCGAATAAATTGTGTCCCTCTTTTATTTGGTCCTCCCGGTTTTTCCTGTGTGTGTGGCGGTAAAGTCATGAATGAATATTTAACAAACTTGTCTGCAATTCTGAGGCGGCGTTTGAATATGTGAGTTGAATGGCTGGCCAAGAAGGAAAGGTAGCATGCATTTTTCCGTATTCCAACACGTTAACAATTTAATTAGAAAAATGTTTTTTTTGTAGGTTTGTCTAGTGGTCAGTTGCTAGTAAATTGATTTGAAGAAATAATCGATTTTACTCCATTGAAGAAATTGTATTTTATTTATTTGTATTTCACTTATTCGTTATGGCTTAAGAATTATTGCAAACACTTCATTTCATCTCAATTAATTTTCCATTTCCATTTCATTTTTATTTTTATTTTCATTTGCTTTCCCATAAAATGTTAAGTTGCAAATCAAGTATACGCAACGTTGGAGCAACTCCTTACAATTCTGTTTATTTAGTTGATTAAGTTTTCGGTTTTAGTTTTGGGTTTTTTCTTGGCTTGGCTGCGTCTAAAATTTTAGTAAGTCTTTTATATACTAACTAATGTTTACATTTAGTTTTTGGCTTGCTTTGGTTATTTAGTTGAATGGAACGCAGTAACACCCGTTTATTTACACTTGTATTCAATATTCAATTAAAGTTATTCATTATGCATTAAAAATGGATTTTTAGTCTAAAAAAATCAGGGGTATTCATACATAGATCAGAAGGTATACGTACATATTTACAATTTATAGCTTAAGGAAACCCAAGAAATTTAAAATTATCCTCATGAGCTGAACTCTTTGATTTTATTTCGTAAAATTCCCCTTCATCGACAATTCGTTAGTGATTCTCTCTTGGAATCTCACTCGTTCCGAATCCCTCGCGATTATTTAACTTATATATGATACAACCATGGCAGATCCCAATTGATTAACGCAAGCAAATGGTTCTTATCCGTTAGGGGCGAATACTGTGCATTCTATTTACACAATTCTTGCAACACTTCAATCAAAATATGCGATATGCCGGAACCCAAGCGCGACTCCCAATATTAATTTACACTCAGATGGGAAACAAATACGAATCGAGTATGGTTGCTAATTTACTTCATGGATGCTGTTATGCAGATATTGCCTTGGTGATGGGTGCTCTCCTTACGCTGCTTTAATATGTATTTAAATCGAGTAAAATCTTAGTTCATAGCCTCCTTTAGTGCGTGTAGTCCAAGTGAACTGGCGAGGGCCTGAGGACAACTCAAGTCTTGTCCTCGGCCACTTTGGTGGCACTAATTGAGCTGCTGACTCTGATGAAGCTGGCCTCTGATTTGGGTCCTGTTTCACCTCCTGCAGCTGCTGCTCCTGCCACTGCCCCGGCCACTGTGCCCGATGTCCTTGCGGTGGCTTTGCTGCCACTCGGTTGGCAGATGTCCCTGGCCAGTGCAAATTTAATAATCCACAAAAGTGTCAGAAGCGTTGAAACATTCCGCCAGTGCAAATAGCCGTGACATCCAATTAGCGCACTCCAGCTGACACTGCCCGACTTAATGGCCGAGGCGGAGTATTCACCTGCCGATCGGAATGGAACAGAATGGAACAAGTTATTCGAGAGAGCACATAGTGTTGCGGTTTTCAAACGCCACCAGTACCGGCATAAATCCCGCCATGGTCGCAAAAACTAATTCAATAATGACACTGCAATCCGCCCAATTTCCCCCGACCCAAATCGCACCCAATCCGCAGCCATCACAATCAATTTTTGACTAAAAACTAAATCTACCCGGACGCGACTCCAGTTCAAATTCAGTCGCATATCGTCTGTGTTCGATTGGATAAATAAAGTGCCCATTGTAATTAAATATTTCTATTCAAAAATTGAACAGCAAACATGAGTGGGTGTCTGTGTGAGTGTATGCGGTTTATTCACGCTCATGTGGGTGATACGCGAATTTCGTGTTCGGCTAATTCAGCTGATGGATTTTTGTGGCGTCCGCGTGAAATGCGCACATGGTAAATATTGGAACTGCATGGGCATTGCCCCGAAATGAACGGAAAGCTTCAAAGTAAATAAAGCCAGCTCATTAGAGCCGAAATTTTCTATGAGCTTTGAAAAGGTGACATCAAAAGGTAAATTAGTGAATAAATTAAACCATATTCAGCATGAATATTAATATGTTTTTTAAAATTATTTCACCATCATGTCATAAATAATTTACTTAAATACCGTGTTTGATTTGAAAATTTTATTACATTTTCTCTTTTGAATCCTTCAAAGTCCCCATGCCAATAAGGAGACAAGTCGACAGTTAACCACAATTAGGCCAAACTAATTATGAGTTGCGCAGCTCTAGCTCCCCCATTATCCTCCTGATATCAATTACCATAACCACTGTTTGTATCCGACGGCAACGGTAACAAAATCATGCGAGTCATCAGAAAATGAGCCTAAAACGAGCTGCGGTCTGCGGAATCAGTTATGCACTGTGTGTGCGGGGGCAACTTGTCGAATATGTATGGAATTACTTATTTAAAATAATTAAACTTGAATAAATTCAAAAGCCCACCGCACGCTGACATTGCCACTTCACAAAGTGCTGGGGATGAATAAGCAAATTAATTATGCCACGGTAAAAAAAGGGGCTAGGACCAGAACCAGCCTAGCTGATTTAATAAATCAGTGAGAGGAGTGCAATTAAAATAAAAATCTCTGGATAAATAAATGATAATATCATTAAGTTATTAATAATCATTTGTCATGACATAACAGCGTTGCGCCAGCGGCAGCAAAAATTGTAATATGCCACAACAGTTGTGCCGCAGAAATGACATTAAGTTTATTAACCTTTTCGCACTTGCACACGATTCGTGGAAAATGTTATTAAAATTATGTAAAAAGCGCAAAGTGGGGGCCTCTTCTGTCTGAAATTTCATTATTGTCTGGCACTCAGCCAGGCAACCAGGCTCACATGTACACATGTACATTGTACACACGCCTACACACATACTATATCTCTGGAGCATTGTTTTTCATTATCCTCGGCTTTAACATCCTTTCACTCATTTGCCCGGCTTAACAGCAGCAAAAAACTCGTGGCAAGTGGGCTGTGAGCCTTTCTTTTATCTGCGTCAATTAGTCGAATATTAAAAATACATTAATTCCTTGTTATAAATGATGTTTGCTTTCGCCCCCCACACATTGCGGCCATTTCACAGCAAATTAAATTGTGAATTTAATTTTAAAATCCCGTCGCATACATTCTTTGACGATTGTTTGCCCTTTCTGACATAGACACAAGTCCCCTTGAAAAAACAGGCCGGCGTTTTTATGGCCATTATTTGTAGCCCGACAATCCGACGGGCAACTTGTACCTGTCTGCCCGAAAATCCAGCTGCGAGTCCTTGTCCTCCGTCAGGTGTCATCAGTCACAATCGCTCGGCATTTGTTTCGCCGGATCTCAGACGAGTGCGAGCCAACACTCGGCACTGTCGAATCATATTGTCATGTGCTGGTGCTGAAGTGCCTCTAAGTAGCGTGCTCCCGACGGAAAGCGACAGGCTACAAACAGCAGTCAAATGCAAACACAACAAACACAGGATCTGGACGAGGACATGTCGGAGCTGACAGCCACGAACAGGAACTGGATCAGAAATAGGAACGACAACATAGCCAGCGGGAGAGATGGACAGGCGATTTAAATGAAAGCGGAAATTTGTGGCAACAAGTCCACACTTTCAGAAATGGCACAAAACAAAGATCGATTGAATTACTCCGCGGCTTAAAAAATAAGTCACAAAGAGAATTTTTTTGTGGAATTAAATTTAATACAAATAAGTTTTTGTTTGCAATTGAAAAAGATAATTAAAATACAAATGATTGTTATGCAAACCTTGGGGGGAAAAAACCGGGAGAACATAATACTATTTAATTGGCCTATAAATAAAATATATTTTATGGTATTTCAATGAAATTGAATACTACCAAGCAAGGTTTTTTTCTCTGTGTAAGCCAACAGATAGACAAATAGAGTAGAATAGGACGAAAAACCGGACAGATAGCTAGCCATTACGTAGCGACATTTATAGGTCAGTCATCGTAGACTCCTGCTAGCTGCCAGCATCACTGGCATTGTTTGTAGGCGTCCTTGGTCCTCGGACTCAACAGTGTCCATGTTGCCCGGCGGACATTGAGCAAATAACGCAATTGTGGCCATTTCGAGATAACAATAAAACTGCAACTGTTCCTGTGCTGGCACCGACTCTTTCGGTTTGGTTTTCGGTTTCATCTCGTTTCGTATCGTTTCGCTGCCATTGTGTTTGCCATTGTAGAAAATTGTGTAAACAAAATAAAAACCTCTCAAATGACCAGAACAGTGGTTACCAAGGGGATTGAAAACAAAGCATAAGCTACAAAATTCAGTTAAATTTTCTGTACTCCCTGGCGCTATTTGTTGAAATACTTTCAGTTTAGCATAAGTTCAATTTACATTCATAATTGGTGGGCCAGATATCAGGGAAATTTCCCCACTGTGCGGATATTTCGCGAAAATCAAAAGTCAAACCAAACACAAACGCATCCGAATAAAATTCAATTAAGCTAAATGAAAACTTAATTCAATTGCCCCGCCGCACCGACAGACAAACAGTTAAAGCCGCCTCACCAACGACCTCACCTCACCACCACCCACTTAATCACCCAGCCACCCACATTACACCCAACACCCCCTTACCGTTCAGCACGTGGAGCACAATTGTGCGGGGGGCACTGTTTGAGGGGCTGCACGTATAGTTGCCGGAATCCAGTTTGACTACGGCCGGAATGATGAGAGAAGCCGTCTGCAATGATATAATAAGGGCACAGTCGGAGATGAGCAAGCATATAGGGATACAGTAAGGCTTTCCTAATAAGAAAATATTTATATACATTTTTTTTAAGACTTTCTTGATGTAAAGCAAATTTAAAGTGTGTAATTTTCAAACTAGAAATTATATAATTATAATCCAAAATATTAAAAAAAATTCTCATTGTCAATACAAGCACACAAAAAAGCATGTAAATTTCTAAGCATATCGTTTTTACCGCAATCTCTCTCTCGGAGATTCTCTGACGTCGAAAAAGTGAAGAAGAAGCAATGTGACAACTTAAATTACGGGAGTGGGAGCGAGAAGTAGGAACTCTCTCAATTCGAAATAGAGCGAGATGTCGTTTAAAGTTACATGAGAGGGAAGACATATTCGAAATTAAAGTTCGCCTGTTGCTTACATTTCGTCAAAATTGATATGACATAATGTAAAATCGATCATCGCTTCATATCGATTTATTTTTTGGGTGAGTGTTATAATATTTTAAATATTTTTAAATAAAATTGAGCTAAGAAAATATTTACTTTTGTTAATGTTAATGAGGTAGTCCTGTATTTATGCACGGAAATATTATTCAACAGCCGAGACAGCCGTCAGACGATTTCGAGTGCGGCAGGCGCAAACTTCTGGGGCCGTATTAAAAATTATAATTTGACAAACGTTGACAATAAGAATTTAATAAAAATTATTTTACCTGCCTCGCATTCACGCCAATTTGCGTAATGAAAAGGCATTTAATGGGAACATTTTCCAGGGGCCAAAACGGAGTGGCAAATTGCAGGGGCGGAATGCGGTAAGCCACTTACTGTTATCTGCTTAATGAAACTGCTGCTCGGCAGCAGGGTTGTCGTTGTTGTGGCGGCAGTTGTTGCCGCCGCCTCCGTTGTTGTCGGCCAGGTGTTGGTTGTTGCTGCTGCTGCCGTGGAGTCACCTGTCGCAGCAGTTCCTGCTGCAGTTGTCGCCGTTGCTGCGCTTGTGGGGTTGGGAAGTCCTGCTCCTGTCGTCGTCGTCGTCCCAGAAGTCGAAGATGTTGCATCCACCTCAGCAGCCAGCTGAGCTGTTGACGTCTCTGTGACAAGAGCCACCTCATTCTGGGAAATGGCATCTAGAATATATGAACGTGTTATGGTTACCAAACCATTAACCGCCTCCGAGGACGTTGCTCCTCCGCTTGATGATCCTGTGGTTGTTGTCGATGGTGTCGCTGTCGTAGTGCTGGTTGTAGTGGTTGTTGTCGTTGTTGTTGTGGTGGTGGTGCTAGTGGTTGGCACTTCCGCTGGCAGATCGATGCGTTCAATTTCCGTACGCCAACCGCGACGATTATGCAAATAGATTTGCTTCTGATTGTAAAACCAATTAATGAAGAGCGGCGGCTCCAGAGCCTGGCTAATTATGCAACGCAATTTCACTTGGCTTCCGGCCTTCACATGTCGCGTTGACTCGCCAATTAATTCGGTTTTCGGCTCTACAAAGGCAGTGGAAGAGAGTGAGATGGATGTAGTAGTGAAAGCAAGGACCCACACACAGATATCCCCCAGTTTGCTCTCGAAAGTGCAACGGTCATTGATTTATTGTCTCTGCCATTGCAGATTTATAGGTGTGGTTGGGTTTGGGTTGGGGTTTCGATTTTGATTTTGGCATCGACTTTGGCGGATGGAAGGCCAATGGGTCAGTGGAATGTTTGCTCAGTGAATTAGATGACGAGTGGGTTTACTCAGATCTTACATAGATAAGAGTAGTGCTTGGACTTTTGGCAGCAGAAGTATAAAGTACCTTTAAAGGCAAAGCACTGATTTTGGTTTTATTTTAAGCTATAATACTTATAAGTCACTAAATGGTTTATAATACATATTTTAGCTACTCTTTTTATAGATTTTTGAAATAAATACATTAGATTATAATTATTCTAGAATTATTTACATAGCCCCAAAAAGTATGCCACACTTTCTTTACTCACCTACAATCCTCAGATGGACTATGGCACTGGCCTTGGGCTCCGTGGACACCTGGCACTCGTAGGTTCCCTCATCCTTCAGCTGCACATACTTGATCTGCAGCGACCAACGTTCGGGATTCGGCGAGAAGACGGACTGAAAGCGCTGATCCGCGATAAAGGTGGTCTGGTCCACGGTAAGGATGTGCCCGTCTCTCATCCGCAGCCAGGAAATCGGCTTCTTCACCAGCTGCTTGACCTGCCCAAATGAGACAGAAAGTTTACTTTCAATTATCGAGAAATCATTCGGATTGGGGGTTTCAGTTTTTAAAATTAATTCAATTATCCCCGCACAAAAGCCATTCAAACCGTAAGTCCCAGCTGCCCGACCCTAGAGATTGGTCAGTGCGAAGAAAAAGATGATGATGATGATGTCAGCAGAACTTTGGCTTGTTTGCGTTGCCCTACCTCAGCTGTGGGTAAACTTGAAGGGGAGATTTTTGGCAAAAGGGGGGTGGGAATATAGGGGGATGCCTGCCAGGGCGGTAAACAATCACGATAACCAAACGACGATTCATTTGTGTCAATAATGGCAATAATAATTTAGTGGCAATTTGCCCGGGCAGCCGACGACCAGCCAAAACAAAATAATACACATTAAATTGCCAGTCATCGATACGGAAGTATCGGAACCCAGTACCATTCCCCCAACCATCAGGTATATGTGTCTATATTTAAATATATGTATATGGATTCACAATAGCCCCTGGCATGACTTCCTTTAATTACACTGGCCCCAAAGCCATTGGCCAACCAGTTGAGCAAAGCAAACAGAAATCTCGGAAATATCACAGACCCCAAGTCCTCAGTCAAACACCCCCCATTCGCTCAGTGTAATTATCGGAGGGGGAACTATTGTGGTAACTGGCCGAAACGAAGGCGTCGTGACAGAGGCAAATGACTGTCTTTGAACCACTGTCATCAACTACATTGTCGGTGTCAGGGCCCAGACAACGAGGAACTCCGAGGACCCCGGCGACGACGACAACGTCATGATTAGATACTATAATCATTTGCGTTTTATGGGCTTGTTGTTGCCGCCATTGTTGTTGTGGATGTCGCCATCGTCATCGCCATCGCCAAGGAAGTGGAAGCTGGAGGATGTGGAGGACCCCCGGTCACACCCCCATTCGAGCTGTTATTGTCGGTTGAGCACGTGCTGTCAAAAACCATCTCCTTTAAATGAATATGAACATCTTCGCTTCGTCGACAAATCAACTCGTTGAAGTGGAGTGCTTAGACACCTGCAATCGAAAAATCCCTAGTTTCGCCTTAAATATAAAATGATGTCCTCTTTATGAATTTGATTTAATTGACTTTTTCATTTTTTAAGGTATTTAAAGTCAGGGATTTAAACTTAGAAATTCTTGACAATTTAACAAACCATAGAAGTTACTGATTTTAAATATTCTATAAATGTTTTATATGCTCAATTCATAAATCTCTTTCGGAATTTAAAACCGAATGTAATCCTTTAATCTTTTTATTTAATGCCGTAATTAAATGCGTTACCTATTCATTGGCAAGCCCATTTAATTAATCACTTTCCCGTGGATACATGCAGAATGTAGGTACAAAATGATTTGCCCAGATATCTGGAAAAATCGAAAAATGCCGCCGCGGGAAGCCACTGTGCGGGGTGAGAGTTTATTAAATTTGCGCCGCAGTCCCTGCCAGGAGTATCCCGGCACTAAGGACATTATTATCGGGCCGAGCATCGACATTATACTCGGTATTAAGTGAAGATGCTTATCCACTGGGGCCGATGAGCCTGTGCTTGAGCCTGGGCAGGCAGCCAAGTCAGGACTTGGAGTACGTGGCAAGTGTAAGTAGAGTAGGTCCCCTGCCTTTCCGCCTCCTTTGTCCTTGTGGCTGACAAATATCCCTGTGTGGCCTGAACAGGTTTTCCCGCCCGGCATTAGCTAATTTAAATTTTCGTTTAATTCGGCCGTAAAGTGATGGGTCGTCGGCACTTATCTAGATCCCCGAGTGTTTGCCATTTAAATATTGTTAATTAGTTTTAGCTGCAGTTTTGAACTGCCTTAAAGCGTATCTAGCAAGTGCCATATCCACTTCCGCTACTCGATGGGTTTTATGTTCCCCCGACTGTCGTCATCCAGAATCGAGATTGAGACTACGCGTGAGCATCGTTTTCCATCACAGTCGAGCAGACAGCAAAGTTTGCTCATAACATTGCGAATTTTCGTCTAAACTTGTTTGCAAATAATTTCTTTTATTTTGTTGATTCTCCTCTGTCTGCTGTGCCGCGTCTTCCTCTTTCTTTTCACACAACAATACACCTCAAAGTGCCTGCTTTCATATCTTCACCGAAATAACACAGTAAAACACAAAAAAAAAAGAAAACAGCAACAAAAATGAAAGAAAACTTTTCGCTGAGTTCGCCGAAAAAAGCAGAAGAAAAGAATGACAGTCCTGTGGAAGGGAGCGTCTGTCGATTCTGGGTAGAAAATATTCAAGTGCTTGCAGGCAAAGCATTTTTGTGGCTTTCTCCCTGCTCGATTTTCGGCTCCCTTCGATTCGTCGTTATCCTTCAGCTGCTTTCTTTGTGACGCCCACGGTCTCAAAATGTATTATTAATTGATTAGGTTTAAGCAGATTTGAAGATTATTCCAGGCATATAAATATATACACGCTGTGCCAACAGCCGAGAGCGAATATGGGACATCCGATATTGTGTGTACGTATTTAAATTATCTGATAAATATTTTATAGTAGATTGTTTTTCGCTTCTCAGCAGGGGGATTTCATGGCTGAGGAAACATTTAGCCGCCGGGGAGTTAGAAAACTTATTTAAGTTAGAATTGGAGCCGAAGATTGAATCGATTTGCTGGCAAATGGCAAAAACTAAATTTTTTAGAACAAGTTGTAAGAAATATTTTTATTTATACTTTCAAATTGCAATAATTTCCAGTATAATTCACTTGACTGATCAAAGACTTGACTTCCCATTCCAAATTAAGTAAACTTTGTGTACAAATAAAAATACAAATAAATTATAATAAAGGTGGGGAATTATTATATGTATAACCCTTTTGGCCTTTTTACTCTTCGCTGCTCAGCTGCATCTTTTAATTAACTCGGCGGCACCTCAACCACCCGTCGTTTTTTATCCTTTGAGAAAGCATCTCGAGGGAATATGTAAGCGTTGCTGTTTTTTCGCATCTGCAGTCGACATTTGGACGGAATATTTATTCCTGCAACTTTAAGTTCTGCTGCTCGCCTTAGCAGTAATTTCCTGTCCAAACAGTAACCAGTAAATAGTAACTCTGGCAGTGGCAGTGGAAGCAGCGATAGAATCCTGCAGCGCCAATTATAATTTGCAATGCGAAACGCGGATATGCGGAAGTGCGGATGTGAGGATGGCGGATGCACCATGCGGATGCAGCAGGCAAAGAGCCAAGGAACGGCGGGTAACTAAGTTATTAGCGGATGCCAGGGCAGCTCACTCGACCCCTCGCACTTCTGCGTACATAAGTATATACTTATGTACAGCGAGCGGATGTATAACCGTATATAGTGACAAGTATTTGGGTCATCGTTTTTGAGGAGCTCCAAACAAAAATTAGTCTCTTTTAGCTCCTCCTGCATTCTACTCTTTGTTAGGGTATTAACTATTTTTGAAAGGAGAAATAACAGATGCTTTTAAGTTTTACATACGTTATAAGGCGAATCCTCCTCTAGCTCTTTTCGGAACTGACGTTTATTTAATCTTAGCTCAGATCAGAGCAGTTATTTAGAAATAGTCCTTAGTAAACAATATTTCATGAATATTATTCAGCTTGCATTCTAAGTTCAGTGCAAATAAATACTTTCCGAGTGCCTAATTTCAAGATAATTTCCGTATTAATAGTTATCGTTTGTTTCTAGCCCCTGATTTAATAAAAGTCGCTCTTTGACCCATTGCGAAACTAAAGACAAATCCAAATACTTCTCTTTCAGCAATTTATAAATAGTTTTGCGGACTTTAAATTTGTATTCAAGTGTATCCATCTGCTTATGTATGCCCTTTGGCCAGGGCGTGGCATCGACATCAGCATCGGCAATTTCCGGTTTTGTTTTCGCTCAGTTCCGACGGCGGCCAGCGTAAATTAGTTCAAAGCTCTAAAATGGCGAAAAAAAAGGAGAGAGGAAGTCGGACCAATCGATGCCACATCCCTTGGGTTCAACATCCTCCGCCTGCCCGCACTTCCCCTTTGTCGTCGCAGAAGAACTGCTTATTATAAATTATCAATGATTTATAAAAATGCTTTTGTAAATATTTGCACTGCCAACAATTTGGCGAACAACTTTTCTCTGATGGATTGGATGGATTGGTCGGTAAACAAAGGAGCCTGAAAGAGTTTGCTTGAGCTGGCTGATTGAATTTTCAGGAAATTTTCCAGCCACTTTTACCTCGATTTTGCCACCCAATTATCCCCTGACGGCTTGGCAGCATTCACATTCATACTCGATTCAGATTTCAACAGGGAAATGTAATCAGGGCCTACTGCCTAATTAAAGGCAGAGTCACGGGGACTTCACACGGAAAAAAATCGTTTGAAAACTGTGTTTTTGCGAGCTAGCTGCTAATAGAATTTTTTGCATTTTTTACACCAGTAACAATGCTTATTAATAAATTAATACGTACTTTAGTGGCATTTTAAGTATTCATGCATACAATAAAGTAGATAGATTCTGATTCACTTTGTGCTTATATAAAATGTTAGACTGAAAATCCTATTACATTAAAACTGCGGTCGGCACACAATAGTTTGTTTTAATTTTGTGTGAGTACTTTGCACGGTGCAGCTTATCGATGTGTGTGTGCAGAGCGCTGTTGTACAGTGTACGTGAGCGACAGAGGAATGGGTAGAGCAATACATTAAAATGTTGAAATTGCCTAGAAATAAGTATTAACATATTTTTAGAAATAAATAGACTCTTTTTAAACAGAAACCACTGCTGATTTTGTTCTATCATTATCAGTGGCGGATTAAGGATTTGGTTGTCCAAATTTTCGATAGACTTATTTCTAAAGATGACATTTTTATGGGTTATTTCTTTAACTCTAGAGATTTCTCTGACCCCTACGAACCTCATATAACTACATTTCCCACTTTAATTCTTTAATTGATTTTAAGCAAACATCCCCAGGAATCCAGGAATACTTTTCGCTCTGTGTAGCTGCTCAACTTACATTGCATGGCAGATAGGCATGGGTGCCGGCCTGGCTAATTATTGTCTGGTAATCATCTATTGTTGGCGGTGGCTTGAGCGTTGTTGTTGCCAACGGACGGCGTGTTGTGCGCCTCGTTGTTGTTGTTGTTGTTGGTGGCAACGTTGTGGCAGCCTCTGTGGTGGTTGTTGTCGATGGGAATGGGGGGGCATCCCCAAATGACGTTGCATTCAGGGCAATCGAAGCTGCTGAGGCTGTGGCGTTGTCCTGCGTGATTCTATAGCTGTGCTGCTCCTGAATATTCCGACTGCTCATAATCAGATTCGCCTCGAGGGCAGCGGTCAGCCGCTGATCGCCATTGTTGCTAATGTTATTAATGGCTACATTGTTGCGGGAGCGGTTTGGATGAGCTGCAGGAGCATCCAAAGCGTCCAAAGCTTCCAAAGCTGCAGCCATTGTTGGCCCAAATGCGCTGGCTTTGTTGGCCAGCGTCTGGGCCATTTGCGTTGTCGCCGGAATTAATGCCTCGCGCCTTGATTGAGTCCTTTGAAATGCTCGCCCATTTGTTCCATTGCTGTTTAATATTGATGTCTCCTCCGACTGTCCTCTGATGGCTGGATAATGGGAGAAAAAAGGAAAATGAATAGGTTGTGAGTGGAAATTAATGACTTAGTGTTTTGTTTTCTGTTTTCTGTTTTCTGTTTACTGTCTACTGTCCCCCAACCAGCGGCTCAGATCTATATATATTTCAAATGCCATGATCCCCATTTATCTGGAGTACTCGTTACGACAATTAAAACGATTTACGGCCCCCGACATTTTTGGTTCAATAAATTAATCTTCATTTTTCGGCTGCCTACCTAAGCTCAGACCAAAATAGGCAAAAGTTTGTGTTGAGTTTCGGGGAAAGTGAAATTAATTAGCTAATTACGAACTTGAATTGATTTGCATGTACTTGGAGTGAAGTGGGTTGGAGTGGCGCTTTCAATGACAGCAAAGTTTGGAGTATTGGAGTATTGGCAAGGCCAAAAGCTGATAATTGGCATTAGACTGCTTTTTGGTAGTCCCGGAAACCATTTGTTGAAGGCGAAAAACAACTAGTTCAGGGCCCCCATGAGCGCTCCACCTGAAATCGCAATAAAATATATGCGAAAATCGACTATAAATTATATGCCTTTGACATACGATTCGAAAGCTTTTGGGGGCTTCCCCGAATGCAGATTGCTGGCTGCAGCTTCCCCGTACAAATGCAGCGCGTAAATTTTGCCAAATTGGCGCCATAAATTTCGCTCGAAACTTTTCGAAAGTCAAAGATAGAAACAGCCAGAGAAAGTGAAAGTAAAAGTGCGTGGTTGGGGTTTAGGGTTGCGAAATACTTGGCAGTGTGAAGATAAGAACGTCGCAAAGGTGGCCCATAACTTTTTCCGCTTTGATTTAAATTGAATGAAACTTTATGCTCTTTACTTACTAACTAAACAAGTGTATAAAATGTATTAGGACAAAAGTGAATGAAAAGAAACGAGGAGGATTAACAAAGGAGTCTATATTGTCATATTGTCTGAAATTTTCTCATGCATAATAATTTTCCAAAAATACAAACGGACCAATGTTAGATCATGTTGTACACATTCTGCTGATAATGTCCTCTAACGCCTGTAGATATGCAATGAATCTCTTCCCTCTGTTATTTATTTTATTTCCACTGCTAATACAAGTGTGTGCAACTTGGTCTTAATTAGCTAATGAACAGAGATCACACAGATACACAGAGAGAAATGAGAGTCATAAAGTGCTCTTCGACAGCCATTGAACTTCGAGTGGCGAGGAGCAAAGCGGCAAAAGAGAAGTCGAGGGTTCCGGCATTTTCTAATCAAGTTCAGCGTATTTTTGTCGGGCTCAAAGTAAATGCAAAACTCTGGAAGCCCTCTTAACGATTCCGGCCAAGTCGTGCGTGTGTCTGTGTGGCTCTCTCTCCCTTCAGGCGCTCCTTGCTTGTGTGTGCGTGCGGGAGAGCCTGCGAGCCTGACTGTGCGCCAGTGTGTGTGTGCGTTATCATGTTTTATGTTTATGCTTCGTGTACGTGCAATAAAGATAAAGCGATTGCATATAAAAAACTTTTTAATTGCCTGCACTAATGATGCACTGCAGCCGACTTGATTATAATAAAGTTACAAAAATTCCATTTCCCTCCGAGCACAGTGGGCAAGAAATCGAGAGGAGAGTTCAGTTAATTAGGCTTCGAATTTGGGAGACACAAAATATACGATTTTTCTTAGGTTATACTAGCGAATTTATTTTATATTAAAACTATTTCCCACAATCTATTTACACAAAAGAAAGAAATTACTAAAATTTAATAATTTTAAAGTTAGACAATTAAACTAAAATCAGATACTTTTTATTACTTATCAAAACATCTTTGGTTACCCATCAGTTGGAAAGGATAATGGTATTTCAGTACTTTACTACGTTATCACTGGTCTTTAAGCCTTTTTATATTACTCCCAATTCCCTATTTTATTATTGTTACTATGATGTAAAGCAATTCGCAGTAATTAACTGAAAATATTCTTTGCTCTGTTCGCCTCTCCTCGTCCACTGTTAGATGGCTCAGCTCATTTGCCGGCAAAGCATATAAAAACCAACAGCTGCCGTCTGGCGGTCCAAGGCACTCGGAAAAGGACGAGGAATGCGAGGCAGTAAGTGGGCGAAAGGATGGGCGTGTCAGCCAGCGATGAAACAAATCAAAACAGCATAAAAAAGTGCAATAAAACAGGCGAATTACTTGGAAGTCCGAGGCACAGGACGAGTGAAAAGAAAAAATGAAAACAAAATAATAAACTGAAATTACTGCGAAAAAAATTATCATTTAGGGCAACATTGCAGTGGGGGCTATCAAGGATGTTTGGGGACCAAAACTAAGAGGAAGGACACGCGACAACTGGCAAAGCCTTAAAAAAATTTGCTTAATCTTTGCGCGCCAAAACTAAAAGGTTGTACAAACAGACACGAACACAGCCCCCTCTGAACCCACGCCACTGTAAAAACAAATTGTGCGCAAGAGTAAAAAATAAAAAAAATAAAAAGGAGACACAAAGAGAGGGGGGAAGAGGGAAATCAAGTTGAGCACTTGACGGAGGATGGGGGAAAACTTGCGTAATGAGCCTGGGCGGAGTGGAGCGAGGAAAAGCGGAAAACTCTCACACATAAAATGAGCCTCATCATGCAGAATTTCATTGACTCGGGACTGAAGGAGGAAAAGCTGCTGGGACTGCACGGAAACTTGAGCTGCTAGCTGCTGCCTCCTCACACTAAAATTAACCGAGCAGGCTCCCAAGTCCCGCGGGCATTTTTAGTCGAAAGTGTTTTAATCAAACGCCTCTCTACACTTCCATCGGCCGGAAGCGAGTTGAGTTCGCCGGAGTCTAAGTTTGTCTGCTGCTGTTATTGTTGCGTAGTCGCTTGTTTTTGTTTGTTCGCCTGTGTTATTGTTATGGCAACAATAATATAAAGCAGCGAGGAAAAGAAAAACTATGCGAAAATCGCAGCTGAGCAGCGAAACAATTTTAATTTATAAAGTCATTTCCGTATCTGTTTTGATAATTATAAACTTTTTACTTGAACATCTTAAAATCCATTCGTCTGTGTACGAAAAATTTAATTAAATTTTATGTTAGTGAATACAAACTGTTTGCCAATAAATAAGTTGATTTGACTATTTAATCTATAAACTCATTAAAACTTATAAAAATTGTTATTTAAAACTCATAAATTGAAAAATATATTGACTATTATTTTAATATTTTTTACACAACAACATATTAGATATATCATCAGGTATATTATTTATTCTTAATTCCATTTTTAAGCTCGAACCAATTAGCGTCAAATATTTTATACATTTTAAAGATAAAGATATCTAAGCTTAGATTTAACGAGTTTGGTTTAAACTATTAAATTTAATTTATTAGGAAAATACCCTTATATTTGAAGGTTTTTTAGTTTTTTCCTTAGCATTTGTGCATAAATTAGTTTGGCATACAATTTGCATTTCTTTCAGTGTGCCCCACTGCAGGCTGACTGATGTCCGGGACGCGCCTCCGTTGTGTCCGTCTCGGGCTGACAACATTTCGAAACTTTTCCTAATTATGATGGGCATGTTGCCGGGATGATGAGGCTAATACTGGGCTGATGGTGATGATGATGGTGGAAATTGGCTTAACCCCAAGGCGCCCGGCCGCAGTTATGGAGCGGCGTAATCTCCCAGAGCCACCTCGAGTTAACTCGACTCTCGGCCGGACACTCTCATCAAAATGCCAGCCTAGTTTTCGCCCATAATGATGACACCACTTGGGGCAGGGGCATGGATGAGGCCGAAAACAGGCCGTAACTTTGTGTAATAATTGTTGTTAAGCGTTTAAGTCGGGCGTGCCACTTTGGCGGCTAACCAAGTGGCATCTCGTGGGAAAATAACCCGAGACTCGAGCAACTTATCGCTACCGCAAGGCTGAACGGCCAAAAAGCCAAACAAAAGGGGGATTTTCGAGAACCTGCGCTTGAGTTGGGTCCGTTTTGTAGTGAGGGAGTAACTTCACTCTTTGCTTTTGCTACAAGCATTCAATGATGCTCAACTGGGCAGCTGAATTTGATTAAACAAAAGTAAAAGTTTTTAACTTTTTTCGCTCTTCCACTTTTCGCGAACGAACCCCTTTCCCTTATCCACCAGCCCCGCTTGTTGTTACCCAGATTGTTGTTATTTCCCGTTCAATTGGCTGAATCTCCTCAAGCGTTTCGTCAATCAGTTTCATGGCCAAAAGAATCGAGCAGCTTGCGAGAGGAAAAAAAAAGGGGGTTAGCTACGGGGTGGATAGCAAAGTTGCGAGCTTTTAACACAATTTAAGGCATCCAAATCGCCCCGCCATAGTTCAGGCTCCTTCTCTCGCCTTCCAGGGAAATTCCCCCCCATTGCTCGGCCTTGCTGCAGTTTTTCCTCCTGCACCCAAACTTTTCCATCGAAAAAAAAGCAAAATTCTGATAGGGCAGGAGTGCAGCGTTTGATCGAGTTTGGTTCATTGATGAAAATGAAAATGTCGAGAGTCACTTTCGTTATGCTTTAGTTTTAACTTTTAGTTTAGCAATTTCTGCCTTTTCATGTTGCCGTTTTGATTTTAATTACCTTTCTCTCTCTTGTTTCCCGTGCCCTTTTTCTCTGTTTTTATTTGCCGAACATTGTTGCCCAAGGACTCGCTCAAAGGTCTTTTTTAATTCGCTTTTCGAAGGGAATGGTACGAGTCGTGGACAATTTGGGAAAACCATTAATTGCTGGTGAAAAGTTAACCGCTTAACGGATACAAAAGATTTCCAATTTGTGGATTTGGGGTACCCATTACCGAACTTAACGAAAGGTTTTACTTTTCCTTTTTTGGCTTATAATAATTTTTCATACATTTTATTCAACTTTTATCGGATTTTGCTAGTAATTAAGGATTTTAATGATTTACAATAAAAGTTAGAAATAACAAAGCCCTAATAAAAACGTTTTCGCAATGTATAAACATGAAATTAATTTGTTTTTGAAATCTTTTAAATAACTTTTAAAGAAAACATATGTTTATCATGATGTGAAAATCTGCGGCTAAGCATACAAAACGTTATAAACTTCTGCCAGCATAAAAAAGCCAACATAATTTAAATTGACCCTGACAAGCCAAGCAAAAAATCCGAAGGTAAGCCCCACTCCCCTGAGCACCTTTACACTCCCATCCCTTCTCAGACAGTCTGCTCTAAAATATGCACAAAGGCCAAAAGATGTACGGCAGGCAAATGCCTTAAATTCGCCCACAAAATGCTTTTAAGCCGCGCATATCAAATTGTTTTCCATGAAAACATGAGAAAAAGATTCAGCAAAAGGGCCGCGAAGCTGGAGGACGAGTCATTTAATATGCGACAAATGTATCGTGAGAAATAATTTCATATTTGACGCAGCTTACCCGGCAAACAGATGAGCAGGGCCAGCAGGATCAGGCGCCCCGGCATCTTGGCCAACTCCATTAAAGTGCCAAGCAAATTGATAATCCTTGCTCCGTGTCGAGTCGGGAATCGGACGTGTTTCGCGCCTCGCTCCTTCCCTATATAAGCGGCGTATCGCGTTTCGGTCTCCCGATTCGGTTCCTTGGCTCGCGGTCCTTGGCCAGCTAAATCCTTTGGCTTTAACTGGGTCACATTGGCTGTCTGGCGGAGCCTGTGCTGAGTAAATTTATCCCCTGCCTCGGCGGGGATTCCAAGCCTGCTGTTGTTTTTGCTGCTTCTGTTGCTCTTGTTAATATCGCGTATACGCCTTGACACGAGCTGCCGCTGCAATATCTCCTGCTCCTTCGCGTTGCTGGCGGTTACTCGGCGCACAAAATCGCAGGGTTAACATATTTCCAAATTGCACTTGCACGATAAGCTTGTCGGGGCAATCTAAAATAACTAAAAGCTAAAAATGTCGTATGGCTCAGCTGAGCACGGCAAGAACAACACGTGGCCAATTTTAAATATTCCCACAATGTGCCCGTCGAGCTGGGTGCCACCCCACATTTTAGGTCCCGTACTCCTCTACCTGCATACATTCTCTGGCTCCACTGGCTCCTCGGGCCCGTGCCCCACTTTATGGCCGGCGTTTTGCGCCGCATCCTGTTTTTGATATGTTTGTGTAAGTTTTCGGTTGGCCTGGGTAATGTGGGTGCTCTTGGCATTAGTTGCCCAACCAATGTGTTCCCGGTTTCCCTAAGACATCTCGAAAATTCAGAGTCGGAATCCTAGTCAAATCTCCCGACGGAATTGCTAAGAATAACATAGAAGAATTTGTTGATAAAAGTTTATCGAGCTATGATATACAAAATATTAATATATAAATAACAAAAAGAAATGCATAAAACATCAGTTAAATATTTGCGTATTTTTTCAATTTTCAACAGACTTTTTTAAAGGATAACAATCTCCTTTAAAACAGTCTGTTCTGAGCAGATTCAAAAAATGAATTTTTAATAAAAATAAATCAGCATTTCTAAACTAAACTCATGAAAAATATACCTATAATATCTAAGATATATCTCCAAAATACCCCCTAAGGACTTTTAGTGATTTTCCGGGAGATTTCTATTTTCGGAACTGGAACACATGTAGTTGTGTAAGCTTGGGCTGGGGCATTCCATTTGACCAACCTCTGCAGCCGTCTTTCGCTCGGTTTGCCAGCTACTGCGGCTGCTTGTGTTACCTCATCTTTCTTTTACGCCCCAGACTATTTGGCATTAACGAAATTTATTTATGCGGGTGTTTAGTGGGGCGTAAAAGGAGTACATATGGCCATCCGGGCGGGCGGACACGCCCACCGAGGCAACTTACGGATGCAGGACACGCGCAGGATGAATTGAAAGGATTCTCGGTGGCTAGCCAAGGTGTAGGTTGGTTCGGGCTGGCCAAGTATGGCCGGGAATAATGATTTAAATGCTGTTTTGTCTCTGCCAACAGATGGGCTCGAAGTCGGACTACGAGTGGCAGCCAGAGTTTGAGAAATGCCAGGCATACATAAATAATGGCAGTGGAGTAGGTGGCCCAATGAAGCGTTAACTCAAATGTTAAACAAATGTAATGTTCCGGACGACTGGGTCGAATTCTCCTCCAGCCTCAACGAGGAGAACGAGTTGGAGTCCTTGGACCTTGAGCGAAAGCTTGGATAACACAAATAATATTAAATTGATTGCACAAACAAAACAGCAGCGGAAGTGTAAATGATTTAACACAATTCCTATTTCTATTCGCATTCCGCATCCTCGACTTTTGACTGTTGTCCGTCTCGTCGGTCTTGGTCTTATTTCTGGTCCTATTTCTGGTCTTATTTCTGGTCTGGTCTGGGCCATCTGCTGCTCAAGCACTCAGACATTTGGTCCCTGCTCGACGGTGTGGAAAGCGGGAAATTCCCATCTCTTGTAATTTAGTTTATTTTGATTGCCATTCAATTTCGTAGCTGTGTCATTAATTCGTTATTGTTTATATGGTTATCTCAAGACGATTATTGCGGTGACTTTGCTTGAACTGTTTTGTTGCGATTTTAGGGGGTTAAGTTTTGAGGATTTCAAAGTTATTTCAGTTTAGACACCTATATCAACTGTTTTCAATAGTTTACCGATTTTAAATAATCCCAAACTATTTTGTAATTTTGTTTATATCTTTTGAGTAATATTAACTTGTTTAGGTCTCCTTTAATTAAAGATCACAATAACGTTTTGATTTCTTGAGCTATTAGAATATTTGGATTTTCTTTCTTTATATGCACTTAATTGTATTATTGCGATTGCGGCGCGAGTGATCACTGCCAAATGTCCAAGATCAGTTTCAATATTAACCATTTATGGCTCCCGGCGGAGGCTTTTTCAACTGTGAAGCGAGATGCGAACCACGCTTGGCACCGGCTAAAAGTAAACTAAGCCAACCGACGGCAGCTTAACAGGCCAAGCCAATCGGGCCCGAAGTGAGCCGAACAGCTCGGCTCGGTGGCGTATACACAATGCTCGCTAACAGCGGAAGAGAACGCGATGCCGCAAGCGAGAGTTCACTGTCGGCCAATGTGGAATGTTAGCTCTGTCAAAAGTCTGTCAACGAAACAAATGCAATTACACGGTTAAACTGCTCAATTGTTATTGGCCTTGTTTTATGCATTGAGCAAATTACTCATTTCAAATTTATGTAAATTTCAGTCTGCAAATGTAAATAAACCCCTTTTTATAATCGTTTAAGCCCAGTCAAACGCCAAGACACCGGGTTAGAGGGAAATGGAAATAGAGGCTGCCATCATAAAGCCGTTTATAGCAGCTTAACAGTGCGATAACATAATTCCTCATTAACGTCGAACCAAAGGCGCCTGCACAATGCTCGAAAAAGAGGGCTGGCCAAAAAAAAGCGGATGAAAAGGATACGAACGAAAGTGGGACAGCGGCAGCCAGAGAAAACCGCATCTTGGCCGGATCTGGCATGGCAAAGTGCAAAACACAGGGATAACCGAGGATATGGCTGAGGGCAGAGCGGGCTGGAAGGAAGACAAAGGACCAAATTATAAAGCAGACGAACTGGCCATAGATGTCGCCGCGAATTGCGAAGACATTCGCGACTTTGAACGCAGTAGCAGCAGCAGCAGCTGAAGCTGAAGCCGAAAAAAACGGAAGCTTTTGCATAAAATTCAATTTGTCGTGTGCAGCAGCCATGAATATGCCGAACTCCGGCTTTAAGCCGAACCTGCTGATGGGATGGCCTCCCCCCGGGCGTAACATATGCGCGAAATTACTTACGTAGTGCTGTCAGTGACAGTTTCGGATCTGGAACCACCCCGCCCCCAGAAACCTCAACCCAACCCCACCCAGTCCAATTCCCATGCAATCCCTGCGAACCCCACAAAGGCTTGTAAAACAATGACTGCATATATGCAGAAGACACATTCACTTTTTAATACGGCCCCACCCTCGCACACAATTGCGAATATTTTTATTGTTTATGTAGTTAAATAATTGAACCACCCACGGCCGCACACAATCATTGGCAAATTAAAACGATTTTTGCACACACATATGTATACCTATATTCTTTTGTTTTGCCCCATGCAGTTGTATTGAAAGGCCCGCAGCTAATTGTTTTTCATGAAATGGAAATAACTAAAGGAATTACTCAAAAACATTTGCCAGTAGTGCCGACATGAAGAGAGTTAATTATAGGGCTATTATATGGGCTTAGCAGGTTTAATTGAAATACCATTTGTATCTAGTTGGCTGTTTAGAGCCCTCATTTGCAGGACTCAAATTATTACTAGAAAATTGTAAATGCCATAGTATCTTATAGGTATTACCTATCCCACTCACAATTCCTTGCCCTTGCCAGCTATAAACAATCGAGCGAATTATCCCTGCCAGTTCGAATGAAGAAAAATTTTCCGCTTAGCTCTGCAGTTCACTCAATAGAACTCAATCATGCAAGACCCTTGAAAATGAATTTCTCCTTGCCTTCTGCACACCTTTCACTTTTTTCTCACAAGTCATTAATCACAGTTGCTGGCGGATTGGGTGGGGGGAAAAATTAAAAAATTACTCAAAGGAGCAGATAAAAAATTGGATAAGAATGCGCCGCCTTAAGTGGGTCGCTGGAATTAATGCGATTAAATTGGACAAACGCCTGCTCCGATTGCAAAGGATAATCAAATTAAGATCGAAAACAGATTTTCCAGGTTCTTATGAGATAAAAACTGTTCAAAGTGCTTATATAAAGGGAAGGATGGGACAATTAACCTAAGGAAAAGCAAAATAAAGACTTTGTTAGACGCTGGATCTTAATTAAGCATCGGATTGCCAATGACAGAAGAAAATGCAGATGAGTGTTAGAGCAATAAAACTGTCTTGAACAAATTTAAAAATAATTGGAGGCCAGGTTTAACCAAAATCAGTGCCTGAAATCTCTCTCCTGGCTTTCGTATTTCAGCCAGGAAAAACATACATTTCAGCAGCCGCCAATTATTTCAAAATTTATAGCCAGTCAAGCACTAAGGCATCATTGTGCACAGCCCGGCACATTCGTCGTGTCTGGCTAATGTGAGCCCATGGGCGGTGGGTGGGGAATTCGAGAGGGGGTCGTCGGTAAGAGGATAATTCCAATTTTGCTGCTGAAAGGGGGATGCTAAGTGGGGATGTTACGAGGGGGAGGGACTGCAACAAGGGACCGCATTAGCCGCAATGGCCGTGTGTGACAGCTGGACGATGTCGCATATGAGGAGAATGCCGGCCTGACTGTGTCATTTATGCATTGCCGGCTGATTGATTTGGCACACTCTTGGGCCCCTCGGCTCGAGGGAGTCAAGTAAATGTCCAACCAATGTTCCTGCGGTCGACAGCAACTCCAGACCGAAGTGTTGATCACTGCACTTGGAAAAGCAAACTGAATATGTCAATGTGAAAGTAATGAACTATGATTAAAAACCATGCTATGCTTAAAAATGGTAATCAGATCGGTTTTCTACATGACAAACAATCCGTAAAGTGTATAAAATGAAACTTCTTTTAGTACATTTTGAGGCAATTGAATTAGGGCGACCTAAAAGTCAAATTTACAGCAGCTCTATCTTTAAACTCAAGTCTGAGCTCACTTTTGGGTAATACTCATTTAATGGGGCTAAATAGAAATCCTCTGCTATCCCTTCTCAAGCAAGGATCATTTCAATTTGATTCCTCTAGACATTTATGCCTGTAATGAAGTAAATGAAGCCTTAAACCGAGTTCAAATGACAGCGAAAATCTTTTTGCAAATCCTCTAGGCAACAATTACACATTTGGCTGTGACTCGGACCGAGCTGCTCTGTGCTGGCATTAATGCGGTTAGGTTGTGTAACCTTCATCGCAGTCGCATGAGAATACTACCCCTCGTTCCTCCCCCCCTGCCAAAAAGTCTAAAAAAGGAAATTCGTTTTTTCAGTTTCGGATAGCTGTTGTTTTGGTCCTCTGGCATCACAGCATCCTCTGCATGACAACTTCATCCTGTTGCTCCATTTGCAACATTTATGGGATTTCGTATGTATGTTGTGCTGTCTGTCGTGTGTATCTGTGTATCTGGATCTGTGTGCGAGAGGTCATTTTATTGTTTCCAGACAAAATGGTCAAATGGGAATTCGGCTTTTGGCTCAGCTTTTTGGGCCCAGTGGGTGTGTGTCTGTGTGTGTGAGTAGCCGATAGATTTAGATTGAACTGTCGAACATGTTAGTGAGTCCTTTTCTGCCCGCTTCTAAATACAAACCGAAAAAGGATTCGAACCGGCTGGCCAGCCAAAACAATGCAAATGATTAGAACAATCGCCGTAGGTGTTTGACTTACCCGGACTTACTTGCCCATAAACACAAATTTCAGTTTGCCCCAATAAAAGTTTCCATTTCGCCCGTTTTATTTCTCCCGATTGACTTTTGTACCCCGTTTCATTTATTCCGATTAAAGTAAATTTAAATAAAATCAGAAAGGGTGGAATTTGAGCCTTTGAGAGAGTGTGGGTCGAAGCAATGATTTAAATTATTCATTGATAAATTTCCAATTATCAGAACTTGCCAGTTTTCTCGGCGCGAAATGATAATTCTAATTTATGTTTTTTTTTCGCTGACAAAATGGGGGAAATTTTCATTCATTTGCACCTTTTACCATCGTCGGTACTTTTGTCTGGCTCCCTTTTGGAATGCTAATTTCTCGCGGGGAAATTTTCGACGCGCTTGCAAATTAGGTTCTGCGGCTGGTGGGCTAGAATCCACCATGTTAATGTGTCCAAAAGTGGAAAATGGTAGATTTGTTTTGGTTTCATGAATTTTGCAAGGAACAATGGGGCACAAACTAGTTCTTATATTCAAAAAAAAAGCGATGAAGGATGGAATTTAGGAATTTATGCTATTATAAATTGTATTTATATCTCATGTTTATTAGCTTTACATTTATAACTTATATTTTAAGTATGTATATCTGAGCATCAGCTTTGCCTAATTTCCTTTCGGGGGGCCCAGTATTTTCTCGATTTCGCACAGTCTGTCCATAACCTTTTGATTTCTGTCCTTTTGGTCCTTCAACTTCTCTCCAATGGCATCCAGGGTGGCTGCAATGGCCAATAGGGAGACATCGGTGGTCTGGAGATCCCGAAGCAAAGGCGTTATCTTTGCCACCGGAACAGAATCTTGCGGTGGAGGTGATTGATCGGGAATTTCATCTGCCTGGATCTCTTCCACAGGTTTTTCTGCAATAACTGGAACATCTTCAGGTACAGAAACTGTTTCTTCTGGTTTCTCAACTGGAATTGATTCTTCGACAGCTATCGTTTCCGAAGTAACTGCTTCTGGGGAAGATTGCACAATCTCAACAGCAGCTGGAGATTCAATTATCTCAGGAGCAGGCTCGACTGCAACAACATCTATTTCAGGTGTTTTTGGTACCTCTTCAGAAACCGCAGATGGATCTTCAGTGGGAATGGGTGTTGGCTCTACAACATCCTCGACTGGTTTCGTTGTCGCCTCTGGAATCTCAGCAGCGGGAATCTCCTGGGCTGCAGGAACGGCAGCTTGAATGACATCTGGCTCAGATATTACTGGTTCAGGGATCGGCACTACAGCTTCCACAACATTCACCAAGGGCTCTGCTGTCGGCACGGGGGATTCCACGATAGGTTCAGGATTGATGGGTTCCACAACGTCAGCTACAGCAACTTCTGCAACTGAAGGAGGTTCAGTAGTAGCGGCAGCCTCTGGTTCCACAGCCGTTGGAGCAGGATCCTGAACTGTCTCTGTGACCGGATTAGGGATCTGTGCTGGAGCTTCGGCTGCCGGTTCCTCTTTCGCAACCACTGGTTCCTGCACAGCAATTGGAGTCTCTAAAGGCAATGGCTCTACAGGAGTGTCTGCTACTGGTTCTGGTTCGGGGATAGGTGCTGAAGATTCATCTAAAACGGCGGCCGGTTCCACAGGAGCAACTTCTTGAGAGGGAGCAGGTGATGGGGTGGCTGGTACTTCCGCAGAGGCTTCCTCGCTGGCGATTGTTGGTTCTGGAAGGGCAACTGGTGCCTCCAATGGTTCGGGAATTTCTGTAGCAACTGGCTCAGGAGGAACGGGCTCAGCTACTGCCACTGGAGTATCGGCAAATGCAACTGGTGGTATAGATGCAGAATCTGTGGCTTCAATTGGAGGTTCAACGGGTGGTGTAATGGCTACGGGAGCAGGCACAGGAGTCTCAGCGACTGCGACGGCTGGTGGATCGATCACAGGAGCAACTTCTGGAATTTCCACAACATCATTAGGTGCAGGGACGACAGGCTCTGTTGCAGCAACCGAAGTCTCGGCAACGACTGGAGCAACGACTGGAGTTTCCGGCACAGGTGTCTCAGCCACAGCAGCAGGTGGTGCATCGATCACAGGAGCTACAGCCACAGGAGTCTCAGCAACAACAGGTGTGGCAGCAACTTGAGCAACAACTGCCGGCGGGTCAGCAAGAACAGGAGGAATCACCTCTGGTGGGGCAACAGCAATCGGAGCCTCCGCTACAGGTGCTGTTGCTGCAGCAACGGGAGGTACCTCAGGTGGTGCAATGGCCACTGGTTCTGCTGCAGCTATTGGCGTTTCAACGATGGGAGTTGCGGCGACTGGAGTTTCGGTAACAGTAGCAATTGGCGGTGCGATCACAGGAGCAACAGCTGGGGTCTCAACAACAGGTGCAACAGCCGCGGGTACTGCAGCAACTGGAGCTTCGGCAACAGCTACCGAAGGCGGTGCAATCACAGGAGTAGCAATCGGAGTTTCGGCGGCGACAGGGACAACGGCTGGAGTAACGATTGGAGCAACTACGGGTGCTTCTGTTGGTATTGGTGCAACGATCACTGGAGCAGCAGCAGCTGGAGCTTCTGTTGCAACAACGGGAGGCGCCACAGGTGGTGCGACAGCAACGGGAGTTTCCACAACGGCAGCGGGTGGTGTTGCGATCACGGGAGCAACTACTGGAGCGGCTGCAACCGGAACGGGTGTTGCAACAACGGGAGGAGCAACAGGTGGTGGAACGGCAGCAGGAGTTTCAGCGATCACTGGAGCTACGGCAACTGCAGTTTCGATAACAGCAACGGGTGGTGCTGCAACTGTAGGAGCTGCAACAGGAGTTGGTGTTGCAACTGGAGGAGCTGCAAGAGGAGTTGGTGTCGCAACTGGAGTTGGTGCTGCAACTGGTGGAGCTGCAACAGGAGTTGGTGTTGCAGCAACTGGAGTCGCCACAGATGCGACGGGGGCCGCTACAACAGGAGCTGGGACGACGGGGGCGACAGCAGTCGGAGCAGGAGCAGCTGCGACGGGAACAGTAGCTGTTGCAGCAGGAGGCGCAGCTGCAATAGGTGTTGCCACAACCGGTGCCGCTGGTGCAGGAGACACTGCCGCGGGAGCTGCTACTTGGACGGGAGTTGGAGCCGCAGGAGCTGCTACTGGGGCAGGAACAGGAACAGGTGAAGGAGTCGCTGCCGGTTCCATGTCCACCTTTTTGGCCTCGTTGAACTCACAGTCAATCTGTACGTCCCCTTTGGGTAGGCTTTCACTTTTTTAGCGCTCAGTGCAAGAACTGTTTCATGGCCAGCTTTTCATGGTCAGTAGACAACTAAAAACAGAGAAACAAAAACGGGAAAAACCATGAGACGTGATAAGCCTTACTTGAATTGGGACATTGCCTTGAGTGAAATTCAAATCGATGTGAGAACAGGTAGATAGAAACAAAATAGAAAGTTAAATGAGTTTTTGTCATGCTTTCAACTGATTCTTGGTAAACAAAAATCGATAGAATAAATTAGGCTTGATTGAATATGATTTAAAAATACGATTTTTTCTCGTTTGTCTCGTGCTGGTATTTTAAAGCCGATTTTATATTCTACGGTAATTGTATTTCTCTGTTTACGCAATATTGCAAGCTAGAGATTGAGAAAAGGTATTATTAGAAAATTATCAGTCGATCTGATTTTATGATCTGAGTGGAAAACGGACTATAGATTTAATTTTTTAGTTGGCAATCTGATTGGAGCTGTTTGTTGGTTAGTCCTCAATGACCACCTCCTTTTTGTAGCTTTTTAATATTTCCAACCGGATAGTTTCTTATTTTTCCACAACGACCGACCTCTCGATGGGAAACCCCGCGGCTAACTGACCAGTTGACTCTGTTTTCTTGGACATTTTTACCTCTTTTCATTGGTTTACCTTCGCTCGGAAGACTGACAACTGCCCATTGAGTGCCAAAACCGTACGCATAGTTTCAAGTGCTTTTGCCGTTTTTCGTTCGCATTCTAAGGTGCTTAGCAGCTGACCTTAGGCAGTATTAAATATTTTCCGGTTCGCACGAGAAAACATTTGGTGTGCGCTAAAAAGTGTGCTACATGCGTTGGCGTTCACCAGTTCGTGTGAGTGATGTCTTCGTATTATTGATCCCATTTCGCATCTTGCCAAATGCATTGAAACCCTTTTAGGGATATATTCCTGCTTCATTGCATATCGCTTGCCACTCGCTTTGTCAGCTGCACTCGGAGCCACATAACTGGTTATTTACACAATGCTGATTACTTTGCCGTATTTGCAATGTAGTTGTCAACAAAATGCGACAAGTCCCCCACCAATTGCCGATTGCCCCGCCCCCATCCCCATCCACTCCGGTCCGCCATTCAATGTCTGATGCAATGACAGTTGACAAACTGCCACTACGTAGCCGTTGGATCGGAACACATTAGCTCGGTGGAAATGTAATCGCAAAGAACTAAGAAATAAATCTTTCAATTTTTCGACTGAGTGCAGGAGGGGGTGGGAGGAAGAGGTAGGAAGAGGAGGAAGTGCAGCCAAATGTAAAGCAATCCACAGAGGCAGCCGGCAGTTGCACATGCCGTCCGCTGGAGCAAGTGTAATGTGATCTGCGTACAATTTGCAGCCGTCGTTTAAAAAAGTCCAACACCTCGTCGCACCCCGCAAACCCTGATGGCCGGGAACCGAGCACACTTGAGACTTTTGCAAATAGTTTTTCCACATATGAACAGAAAGAATTTCCCTTACAAAATAAAGAAAAAATAGGAAAAAAATAACAAAAAAATTGCCAACGAAAAGAAAAGAAATACATACGTATATATAAATAGACGAGATGGGAAAACGCTTATATGGAAATGATTTCACTGGAGCTGTGGAGGAGCGAACGGAGTAGTTGTGAAGATTGAATTGGCAGTTCAATTTCACGTATTATTGACATTTAAGCGTAAGCATTTGAATATAAACTGAACCCGGCTCAGGGATTGAATGGTTTGGCTGGTCGGAGGGCCGAGACCAGGAGCGAGTGCGAGTCCTTTCACAGGATGCACAGACATTGGCTGCCTATTATTTTCTGTGCGATAAATCAATCGCATGAAGCAAAATGCAGAGAAAATACCAAGATAAGTGGAAATGAAATTACATCAAGCATACAAATTGTATTTATACTTTATTCTATCTTCTGCTGCATCACTGAGCTCGACAATTGATCTGAGCGAAAAAGGAGTTTGGGTAGCAGAAGGAAATATATATATGCTTTGGATTTACCATGACGTTTGTGGGCATTTATAATTCAAGTCCAATCTCGGTATTATTCATCAGTGATCAGTAATAATTGGGTAGTTTGTGGGACAAAGATAACATCTTGGAAAACATTGGAAAACCCACAACCCAAACGGAACTTTTTATATTGATTTTACTCCTTTCCCATAACGAATTGAATGTGAATGTCGCTGTACCTAAAATATAAGACTGCGGTTATTCCGATTCATTTGAGTTGCTTTGACTACTTATGTCTAATGCATTTTGTTTTTATATAAAACATTGAATTTTCAGACATAGTCCAGAAATATAATTTACTTAAATATTAATTGTAAAAACTATTTACATCGCATTTCCGCCATCTTTCACAGGTGTTGGGGGGATCAACTGAAAAAGAACAAATCAGTGGAATACATACATACACCTAATTGCCGTCATTTCGCACGCAATCGCGAAAACGTTCGACTGCGAATGCGATTGGAAAAACCCAAATACAAATATGAATACAAATGCGGGGCGAAAATCGAAATTGCGAAATGTGGCAAGAGGAGCTCAAGCTTCAATCCGGGCCCGCTTCCGGGTGTATTTTGCTAAATTGCAAATATTTCTCAATTCGCATGCATCAGCAGAGAATGCAATGCAAACAATTTTCACCCAGCGGCCACAATAAAAAGGGAAACCCCCGGCGAGCGAAAAAAAACCCAAACCCGAACCCAAACACCCACACGCAGAAGGGGCACACAAAGTGCTGGGTAGGCAAAAAAAATTTCGCAAAAATCGGAGCCGTATGGCAACCCTGGTCGCTGTGTGGCTGCTGCAACTATGGCGCAATTTATTTCCAGTTTGATTGGTTTTTTCGTGCTTAATTGCACATGGCTTGCACATGGTGGTGGAGGGTGGTTGGGGGGTGGTTGGGGGGTGGTGATGATTCTGACCATCCAATTGGGATCGGTGTGGGTGGGTGGAGGTGGGTTGATGCCCCCAATTGGTTGAAAGGTCGCGCTCATCACGTGCTTTAATAATTTATTCAAATTAACACGCGTCAGCCCGCCTTTCGGCTGCCCTGCGTTAGTGTCTGCCACTCCGTTTATGCGGAGGCCATTTTACGAACTCAACTTACTAGAGTTATAGCTCACTCCGTTTATGCGGAGGCTATTTTATGAATATAGCTCAAAATGGAAAATAGTACAAAAAACCTATTTTTGCTGTATTTCCGTTCCTATATTTTAAAACCTAACTTTATTTAATATAGAATTTTAATTTATAAAAATAGCTTTTCTCGAATTCTGTAACATAAACATGATATGGAGGCAGTGAGTGGGTCAGTCTGCGCTCGGTTAATGGCCAACACTTTGTGGTCAGAGCAAACCGGAAAAACTGGCAGGCAAATGCAAAATATTGCACACAAGCACCCACTTACGGTCGCCCCCCTCCGCTTTTCACTCAATTTTCACCTACCCGGGAAAGTGTGAGTGTGTAAATTACAGCTACATTTTTAATGCATTTTTATTTACATTTACATGGCAGCGCAAACACAGGCCAACTGAGCGGGGGAATTTTCCTGGCCTGACACGAACTTTTGACACTTGACAATTTGATTGTTTTTAAGGCAAAGTGTTAAATTATGCAAAGCACATAACAAACACAAATCGAAAGGCAGGCACGCACTCGCTGTATCAACAGCCATGGCAAGTAAAATATTTAATTTTAAATAAAAAGCCGAAAACAATTTGCATCAATTAAATTTTGAGGAATACTTGGAGCACTTGAATGATTTTTCAAGATATCCGTAGTGGCAAAATGACAAAAGGCACTTGACACCTGAAATATTTAACTTTAAGTGTTTAATCAGGCTAAGGATGTGAGCATGTAAATTGTTATCTCTATTAAATGGCTGACTACATTTTATTTGATTAAATACTAAACTTAAAATCGCAATCCTACTGAATTTGTTATTTAATATGATTAAATCGGAATTACATTTATAAATTAAGCTGCATGCTGCATAATTTTAATTAACACTTTTGTATAAATAAAAAATATAAAATAATAGCTTTATCTCAGAAATTCAATCAAAATAGACTTGTAAAATTATTTAATAGCTTAAAATAAACGCCTTAATGAAATTCTCAAAATCCGCAACATTTTCCGTGAAGGATAAACCCCGGCAAACCATTTAAAAAATTCAAATTCAATTCAAATTCAAATAAATGAACAATATTTACTACCTAATTGCAACTAATGTAGCAAGTTAAATGGCAGTAAACTAATTACGATCCCTTGGTCTGGTTCAGCATAATTTTCATTGCATTTTTTTCAGCCTGTCCTCTGCATGGCCCCCACTTTTTTTTTTGCTCCTTCCAGGTTTTCTTTTTTCGCTCCTTGCGACTCCTTGCTGGCTCCTTCCTTGTGGTAAATTAACTTGAATGCCGCAATGTATTTACCGGTACTCCAGGCAAGGGGAAAAACAACTAAGAATATGGCGAAAGGGAAAAACAATGAAAGGGCTCCAAATGGAAAGGGTTAAAGAGCAAACAAATCCGACAAGCCGAGAAGAGAAATGCTGCAGGAAAGGTATGTAGCTGTGGATGTGCAGGAAAATGGCCGCGTGAAGGGAGGAAAGGTGGGGCCAGGAGTCGCGTAACTTTTATCATTAGTCCGCTGGGAAATTTAACGGGCACTTAAGTTTTTCTCACTCGTTTTCAACTTATTTTTAGCTGAACTATTGTTTAGCCATAGCTCCTTGCCCCATTTTCCCCACATCCCCACAGCCCAGCTGTCACCTTTCATTTGGCTCCTGCTCAGCTCGGTTGAAAATTTATATTATGTTCACTCCAAATGCGGCACTCAGGTTAGCAGCATCATTTATAAGGAACTTTTATTTTGTTAAGCTTCGCCTTGCTTTTTGCGGATATTGTTGCAATTTATTTTATTGCATTTTGTCTACAGTTTGCGGATTTAATTTGGCCCCCAGCACTGCGAACTACAGGCTGGTCTTCAGTTGGGCTTAACAAGCTGCCAAGTTTTTAATGCCAGGCCTAGGCGGAAACTTTTTCGATTTGGTGAGGGTTCGGTTTAGGGTTCGGGTTCGGGTTTGGGTTTAGGTGCCCCACTATATTTTCTTCCGCTTCCTTGGGTTCATTTTTATGATTTTACGGGCTGATGTTGGCAAGGGAACTGCGTATATTGCGCCATTAGGCTTACTAGCGGTCACTTTACTCGGCCAATTTGCAGGGCCCCAAAGGAGGTTGTCAAAATTACAAGATACTTTGAATGCGGCTGCAGATAAGGTGACATCGGCTGGGCTACGTGTTTCAGGTTCATGCTGTCCGAGAGATATCTCAATAACACGTTGATACAAGTGCAGGCCCATCCTCCAGATGTGGACACGTATTCGCAGCACAGCATGTGCCCAGAACGAGGATAAACCAGCAAGCGGCTCTTGTCCTGTCTCTGGTTTTTGGATATTTTCAAGATGTGAGCATAGAAACGCTTAAAGAAATGTCAATTACATTTGTCGATGTGGACATTCCTGGTGTTGTTGCCATTGTTGCTGCTAAAATTTGAAATATCATGTTGGGGTTCTGGGCGGAGAAGGGTTCTGGGTTCTAGAATCTAGCCGGGTTTCCATTCAACGCCGAGTGACATTTGTTGAGCAGGCGAGGCCGCAACTCAGAACGACTCTGGGCACTCGGCACATGTCGTTTTGGGAACTAGGAATTATTCCCCCTTCCATCCGAAGGACTTGACAAAAGTTCAGACAATTCCAGCAGCACGCACATACACAATTTATGAACTTTTCACTCAGATGGCCTGGCAACATGTTTCTTATTTCGGCTCACACTCCACTCTCCGCTTTGAGGTTTTAATTTAACAGAAATGCTCGTTTGACCGACCAGCAAATGTGCACACAAACAGCTTTATTGCAGCATTGTTCACATCATAATTTGAATTGTTTCGCCAAAATGTTGTTGTCTTGAAGAGAAAATTCTTTGTTTTCGTGGTCATTTGGGCAATAATATTTTTACTGCAATAAAATATTATATTCCAGCTGATTTGCAGTATGTTTGCGATGTGCGTTTAGAAGAGCTATTGTTACAAATATTTTTTTCCCAGCTGCGTGAGCCTGAAATTCCCATCTTCGGGGGCGCACAAAACCATTTTCCACGCTCCACTGCCAACTCACCTGCTGCACTTCCGTTTCCACTCCTGCGTTTTCTATTCGGAATCAATTTATTTTCTATTGAACGCATTGATGTGCACTCTTTTTATTTACCATTTGTATTGGCCTTCCTCCACCGATCGTCTCGCTTCAGTGGCATTCGCATTTGCATTCAACCAATTATTATTGCTCACTCTTGCACGATAAATAAATAAATAAGTTGCATTTAAGAAGCAAATAAATTAGGTGTATTAATCATAAACCATAAACAAAGCTTTGAAGGTATTTAATTTGAATTTATTATGAATGATTATGATTTTATTTGGTAAAATGAAATATATTTTGTGTAAAATCAGTTATTTCTTGCAGTGACTGGTGGATGATCTAATTGTAATGAGGTAGCTATACTAGCTACTACGGCATATGGCAATCAAACTTCTCTTATCGGAAATGGTCTAAATAGCTTACATTTTCCCCCTTCAGGGAGGCCTCACCCACTGACACTCATAAATAGAAGCCGCAAATGGGCCAAAATGCTTGGGACCCGTGATGCAATCAAAGCGTTGAAGGGCGGGCGGGAAGCAGCAAATGACTCTTGAGAATATGTGGTAAACGAGGTCCCCATTCAGGCTGAATACTACGGGAATTCTATGGCACTTCCTCCAATTCCATTCAATCTCGATTCAAAGCCAGCTGTGAACTGCGAAATGAGCGAATCGGACTGGCCCCAAACCTTCGTCTTTGACTTTGCCTTGGCCAAAAGCGTGTGCGTTGAGTGGGCCACATAATAAGCTCTATTTCCGCCCCTCCACGCCGAATTGCCAGCACTTACACACACCTTAGCACCGCGTTGAGAGGCGGCCGAAGCAGGTGCAAATAAAACGCTAAATTTGTGTACTTTTCGGCGGCTGCGTTGAAAACCTGCCCCGAAACCGCTCGCTTCAGGATGGAATTGAAAAACATTTACCACAAAACCATTCACATACGTGAGTCGAAAACGGGTGGCAGAGGGACGGGGAGGGGAGGTCGATGTAAAATGCCAAAAAGGAGCAAGAAACTCGAAAGCTGCAAAAGCGCCGTGAGTTGGGCAAAAACTAATGCAGAAAAAGCGTTCGCTTTTGCCCAAGAGCTCGAAAAACGTTGTCAGGTAAGCAGAGGGCGCCCGAATTCGGTCCAGAATGGAAGGAACGAGGGCACCTAAGTGCCAAGCATATGTCTTCCAACAAAGCAGATAGACACATTCACACGTGAGTGTCGCTCCTTTTTGCTTTCTCACAAGTTTTTAGCTCAGTTTTTCCACCTGCTTGGCATCGGATTTTTCCTGCAGTGCTAATGTCTTTCCATCGTCCAGTTCCACAGGTAATCCTCTTCGCTGCCCGCCCCTGATCACAGTTTTTCCAGTTTTTATTTGATTATTTTTAGAGAATTTTTACTTTTTAGTCATTGGCGAGAAAGCATTGTTGAGTTTGTTAGCATTGCTTCACGTGGTAGATAAATAATATGACGAGAAAAGGATAACTCGGTTTTATGGCACTGTTAACAAATGTCTGAAGCAGTTCCAATAATGAAAACTTATAAAGATGGTATTAAAACCACTTAAATTTGAACTTTAAGAATGATCTTTCAAGCGAATTATGCGGACTTTGTCACTAAATATATAAAACTTAATATTACGAAGTGCATTAAGGGATTAGGGTTCCCAAGGCAGAGAACATCCGGACACAATTTGCGGGCAGTCAAGGGACTGCTTAGCAAGGGAGGAGAACGCTGACAACCCTTGTCCATTTATTAACTTGGCCAGCAAGGACGAGCAAGCCATCATCCAGGTATTTACACCTGTTTCGCGTCGCGAAGGATTCGCCACGTGCCGCATTCCACGTAGCACGAGATTTTCTTCCCGTTGGCGCAACCTTTTTAGCATGTCCACGGGCAAAATAAACGAGCTAACAAAGAGTTGAGCTCAATTGAGTCAGGCGAAGTGGCCGGAACTGCATTTTGGAGTCCAGTTGAGCTCGGGGATTCCGAAGTTCCTCCGCTTAATTGATTCGCGAACGGCGCACGTACGATGCGATGGAGTTTTTACGAGCCGTTCTGATTTATTCAATTATAATGAGGGTCCTGACACGCCGTGACTTTCGGCACGCGTGGATAATGCATTTCGTATGACGGATTGAAGTACGTACAATCTCGTAGGGCAAGTGTCCTGCCTGGGTATCCTGGCTGCCATTACAGGACCTCTATAGCCCCCCCTTCCACTCACCGAAGACAATCACATAAACACGCATTTCCCTCGGAGTGGGACAAATTAAATTACACCAAAGCCGCTTTCATGTCTAGGACACGCCGTTGGCTAGAGAGCGAGTGGGCCAGGACTATGTGTTCTGGCCGGGACAAATCGTAATTCAAATAAAACAATGTAATTTACCACAGGAAGCCGAGAACGTGGCCTAATAGGCAAAATGCCCCCTGCTGCTGCTGCTGGTGGCACACAAGGAAATGTTCGACAACAAAGGGAGAGCTTCCCTATACACACGTACCCAAGTGCTCCCAAAATGTATCATTGATATTGGACTCGAGCTCTTGAAACCAAAAATAGAAGCCAAGCCTCGAATGTAATAATAACATTGAGAGCCTTATTTTGGACAGAATTTCGATTAATTATCCGAATTATTTGCGTTGTAAACAGTTTAGAATTATTATAATCCCTGCTGTGACCTCCGAATGGGTCCCCCGAATCTAGGGCACAGAAGATAATTCGAGATTATCGCCGAAGAAACCGCAGAAGCAAACGGAAAACTTTGTGCCACGACAAACCGAGAGCCAGATATCATTGCGTGGCTCGTACTTGTTCATAAAAGTACTCAGTGCTCACATACAGATGCTCATACAATTTATGGGAAAACAGATGTATTCGGCTTTATTTATTTGCAGTCTGGGTTAGGGGAGTCTTCGGATCGGGGCTACGCTTGTTGTCTTTTGTGCCACCGCATCACAAAAATAATCTCAAAGGACCCCTCACGCACACATGTTTGTGGGGGGAGTGGGACGAGGGCAGAAATCATATCAGGCAACAACGTAAGGACCAGAAACAGGAACAGCAGGAGCACCATAGCAGTACCAGTAGCAGACATGAAAACAAATCCCTTTGCACATTTTCCGAAAATGAGAAAATGCAAAAGTTTTGCTTCGGTCGGTAAGACAATGGTCGGGATGGAATGGAATGGAGGCCCTTTGCTTCATAGAAAAGCGGCAAATTAAGACAAACCTCAGGTTGCCCGTATTCGGAAATGAGCAGAAACACCACAAAAAAAAAGAAGGAAAATCCAACAACAGCTACAAGAACAAGCCAAATCCAGCCGAAACTTGAGAATATTTTGGCCAACTTTTTTTCTTCTGCCTTACATCTGTCTCTCCCTCTCTCTCTCTCTGTCTCGTTCTCCTTAGTTGGCTCTGTGCATTGGACCAAGTTGATGAAATGCCGAGGGGTGTTGTCTGGCAGCTTTCCCTCTTCATGGGCGTGGGTGTGGAGGTGTGGGGGAGGGGCGGTTTCCCATTAACTCCGAGTCGAGTTCTTCACACCATCCACCATATTTCGGATGTGGGCGGGACTCCACTGAAGGCGTTAATGCTCGCTGATGTTTACGTACGGGAATTAACTTATTTGTCAGGTACTTGTTAAGCTAATAGGGGCACATTTAATGCGATGAACTGTAAATTACTGTCGCACAAGATTTGCTCAGTTGCAACTGATTTTTACCAAAGTGGAGAAATGTCGTATTTTGCACTCAAGGATTTTAGGTTCTTAATGATAACAAGAATTCAATTACGAAATTTCAGAGTGCCTGCCTTGACATCAAAAAAGTTTCCTATCCAAGTAGAAATATTTTTTAACATATTAATATTTCTATTTAATTTTTGTTTAAAAAGTACAAATATTAATATTCATTAAAAAATCGTAGGTTACGAGCATCAATATTATTTTCGGGCATCTATATCGCTATTTTTCCCTTAATATAATAGCATTTGAGGAATGATCTTTTCCACAAAGGAAAATCAACAGTAGTAACGCCAAAGTAAAAATAGAAAAAGGGTCGTGGAATCCTAATAAATATTTATATTTGTTTTACCTTCCGCCGAAGCCCTCGAACCCTATCACCATCCCCACCACCCAGTCTTAACAGGAAAATGTGTTTTTTCATTACGACTGGCAAGTGCGCTTTGTAGTGGATCTCGGAGTGTTCTTGTCTGCCTCGAGTGCACTTCTCCGACGCTCCGGCTCCGTCTGCCGGCACTGGAGACCCTCCGTTGGCAGCCAAGCCCTTTCCTTTTTCTTTGCCGAACGTAGGGGAATTTCTCATAACGCCGAGGCGAAGGCACTGACGAAGACGACTTGGCGTCCTCTTCGCAAATGAAGCGCAATTAAAATGTAATTTTTATGCAAATTCCGTGCATAAGTGAACTTTTAATTAATTCAGCGCGAAAATAAATGAGAACTTTGTCCATAATTATGCATTCCTTTGCCCCATCCTGACCATTTTGCAGCACTGCACCTTTTTTGTTTATTCGCCAAGGGGGTGTGGATGTTGTGAAACTGCATTGACACGGAGTTTCACCAACAAGCAACTAATTTCTGGGTTCGCTACAAAGGAAGGGATTTCTCCCGTGATAAATACTACCCACTTTATTGTAATCTGGCCCAGAAATAATTCTCCAGACAGGCCAGGCATGAAATTCCCATATCGAAATGAGAAAAAAATGCATTTTAATAAAGGAACGAGCAGGGGTGAATGAATGCATAAATAAATGAGACTGTCAATCCGGCTGACGGATTGCGGTTTGGCTCCCGAATATGTGCGAATGTTTCGCACGACCCATCTGTGCGGCACTAAACGCTTAATTAAAATAATAAATGCTCTATTATACGGCGGCAAAAGTCCTGCGACTGCTTAGCTAGGGCTCTCGTTTTCCCCTTCCTGCAAACGTACTGAGAATGGGGCATAAAAACCGCGACACGTTTAGCAAAAAATATCAAAGTGTTAATTTAAATTGCGATACGTGATGGGAATCCAGCGAAGGCGCCGCCTCCCTTCCACTTTTCCCTTCTTCTTCCCGTTTCCGTATCCGTTCCTGCGTTTGGTTTTCCCTCCTGCCACGTACGCCGGGTTGCGCACAATTTTATGCACGTCCAGCGTGTAAAACACCTAAAGGAACGCCATCAAGCCGGGCACGCCCACTTTGGGCCAACAGGCCCTGTTCTTGCGGTATTCCGCCCATCCCGCCATCGATTAGTTTTCATTTTGCGAACAATTTTTGCATTGGCTGCACTGATTACGGCCGGTGAACGGCTTTTTTGGCATAGCATTGAGGTGAAGCAACCCCCCCTTCATTCACCCCTTCATCGCAAACCCCTAGAACCCCCTGTGTTCATGCACCGAGAAAAAACCGTTCTCAACGTTCTTAATTTCAGTATTTCCGTGCTCAAAAGTGAGCCAAGAACGGTTTTACTAAAATCAAGAAGAAGTGTTCTTGGTTTAAGAGCACTTTTTTGATAATAAGTATTCTCAATTTCAGTAAAAGTGTTTTCGGTTTCAAGAAGAATAACTCTTGAATTCAAGCATAGGCGTTCCCGTTTCCAAGCGTAAGCGCTCTCGTTTTCAAAAGTAAATCGTTCTTGTTTACTGAAATCAAGAAGATTAGTTCTTGATTTTTTCGTTCTCAAGTTTTCTCAGTGTGGCTATCATCTGACCTCCTGCCGATCGTTTGGTGTATGAAAGCAGCCAAAACTTCTTGCCTATTTCGAATTTGGTGCTAAAGAGGATACTCTAAAATACCAGGTATGTTTTGAATTTTTCACATAAACTCATTTAATCACTCATCATTAAAGAAAGGCCATAAAATGCTGAGAAGTTTAGCAAACTTATTGCAAACCGTGTTCTCTTAGATTTCTACACCACATTTTTGGGATGTATGCTAAAAGCAAAGAGAATAATTTATTATTTAAGGAGCATTTTTAAACCCACCTTTTTTCCTATGAACACTATTTTATAAAGCTCAAAAAATTATTAACAGCGTGTAAATCAAAATCTGCTTGTATTTTCGTAGCTTTGTTTAATGCTGAATCATTTTTAAAAAAATGTATATCTGTTCGGTCCAGATAAAATATGAGTTTGCAAAAATATCAAGCAAGTCCTGAACCCGATGCCAAAAAAAGGCACCCAAAACCAAATAACAGTTTTATTGAATAGCTTTTAATTTATGAAAACACTTTCCATATATGTATGTAAACTTTCCCGCACCCTTATATTCCGATGGTCATTTACCAGTTGTCCTGGTTACGTAATTTCGCCATGTTTACCAAATAATCAGGACTGCGTGTTGCGTACAGCCATACATCCATGCATCCACTTGTGGATACATATGTATATTCCCTTTAAATACCTTGCATCTGTGTGCATTTATTGTTGACTTTTTCGCAGCGCATTTACCCACAATAAACTCGATAAAGCGAGAGATTCGGAGAAAATCGAGACCGTTGTCAGTGAAGTGTGCCATAAAATGGAAAAACGTCGAGTCGAGAGATTCCCAATTTTATTGCATATGTTGGCACTGGAGGACTCGCACATTGCCCAAGTCGATGGCGACATTGACATCCGCATCAGGAAATGCCTCAGTGGTTGCAGAAGGTATCTTAAAGCCGGCAAAGTCCGCTTAAACTGTGATCCAAAAGAGCTCAGTGGGCTTATGTTGTCGGGGGTCAGTAAATACTGCACAGAAAATAAAAAACTATATAAAATAGGATCATTTCTACCTTATTTCATATCAATATTATTCAAACATATCAACATGATATTTTAGCATATCATATAAAATACCAAATTTAATATTTTTTGAACGAATAATGTAAAATAAGATCAACATAATCTTTGTTCATATCAAAATGATATGAATAAATAGATCTTAAAAAAATATAAAATTTACCAGCACATATCAATCTGATCTTTTATCAATATTATCGTGATTTAAATTTAAGTAAGTTTTCCTCTCTCTTTAGCTGGATTTTAGATGCTTGGAAAACAAGAATAGTTTTTTAAATAAAGTAAATTAGTTTAGATGTTCGAATTTATGCATTCATAACTTTTTATTTTCGTACCGCTTTAGAGGTCCCCTATCCAACTTGAATAATAATTTAACAAATCTCCATGCCCAACAAAATAATTTCGTGTAATAACAACCATCATCGCAAAGGTCCCTAAGCGATGCCATTCCGAATGCAAATCTATTCATATGAACCTGCATATATGCGACCCTCGCATATGGTACATTTTTCTGTTTGGTCTTCGCCCGGCGTTCGGTATTTATGTATTCCCCTAAATAAATGATATATGCGGACCATTTTTTGGAGTTCGGCCAGGGTCCCGCATAATTATTTACCATGGCCGGGCGGCATTGCAGCCCCGTATGCAGTGTGTGAAAACACGATACTTGGCACATGAGCGCGGCCCGGGAAAACGAAACCAATTTGCAAAAGTTCTAATGCGGCTACAACAAATAATAATAATCACGGAACGGCCAGCGATTTGCCACTTGAATGTTGCAATTATATTTAGTGTAGCGCCCCCGTTTCGGGTAAGCCATTTAGAGACCGGGGGTTGAAAAGGGGTTGAAGGGCACGGTGTAGATTGCAGCACTTTGTTTGCTTGGGCCGGGCTTTTGGCCAGGCCATTGCATCCGATGTTTGCCATTTGGCTTTGGCTCTGGCCCCGCAACTAAGCCAGCATCAACAGAACGGAACACATCGGATGCTATAATGGCGACATACCCCCAATATTCCACCGGTTATCGAATGACTGCGGGGGTTTTCTGGGTCAGCGGCGGGCGGCCCGCTGCCCAATGTCGCCCAGCCATTTCAGTTTCCATTTAAAACGCAAATTATAAAATATCAAAACTAAACATTTGCCATTTTTTCACAGCATCATTTAAGCTGTGTGTAATAAGAGCAAACAAGCCGAATTCAATTTTAAAAGCCTGAAAGGGATGTTCTTTTGCAGGGCAAAAAAGGTGCAAAAGATATTGTGAAGAACTCTTAAATTAATATTTTGTAAACCGAGCCGTCAGCATTTTAAAAGTAAGGTTATCCTTTGGTTATATTAAATTTATGAATACCGAACTCCTAAGAATTATATACATTTTTTAAACGATTTTTTTAGCGAACAACTTTAACATCGTTCTTATTATTCAGAAAATCATTCAATCCTTAAGGAATCTTTAATTTACTATGAAGTATAAGCTTCATAATTCACCCCAATCTCTGGCTGTTCAGTTTTCACTTCGCATAGCTCTTCTTTAATAATTTTCCCGCCGATTTCAGCCGCGGCCTTACGGACTAACCGAGTTAATTGTGCAACGGTGCGTATGAGTAATGCAGTCAGCTGTGGTCACACATCACCGCACGCACAATGCGTCTCACTCTGGAACTGCGGAACGATGAAACCCCGCCATCCCGCACTCGATGCTCTCCCGCTGCTTTTAAGCATCATTAATTTGCTGTGGACGAGGCAAGAGTAATTAAGTATACGCCCAGGACTAAGCAGTCACAGCAACAGGATGCAGCTGGCGGATGGAGATCGCAACTCTGCCGGCAGCCGCGCATCCGAGGATACATTACAAATGACCAGCTAACCGGGCCGAACAGTCCTATGTGCGGTATATTGGTGATGGGTTCATTGTTAGCACGCCCAACTGCCATGGGCTGGGCATCAGTTTTTAATGGGCTGCGGTCAACGTTTTGCCCATCCATTTGTGGGTGGCTCCCACCCCAGCAATTATAAGTTCCTCTGGCCCCCCTGTGGGTGAGTGGTGGGTTCGTTGCTCTGCCGGTGGCTTTAATTTGATTTTATTGGTCAAGGTGTTGCTGATGGTCTGACTGCTGCCATTTTCGGTCGGCCGGGTTATTAATGATGCTGGTCAAGGAAATAATAGTGGGAGAGACATTAAATGCTGTCATCATTCATTAGCCACAGCCATTAGGCAGTTGTCTGCCAGGAACTCTGTTTAAGTCCAGAACACTCGCACATAACTGACTTACTTCCCGGGGCCCCCAACATGCACGTATCGTATACGTTGGGGTACTGAGAGAAATGGGGAGTGAGTGTCTACAATAAAAATCTAGATAAAATTATAACAAGTTGGACTAAATATATAAGGGTAAAGGGTTTTTCATTCTTATGCTGTAATAATTATTTTCTAAATTCACTCTTACCATATTTTATGATGCTCTCTTTCAGTGCAGTCCATCCCCAACAGCTTTCGGTTGTTTATGTCCAGCACATGCAAACAAAATCCGTAGGAAAGCATTCGTTGAATGCGATTAGATTCGTTCCATGTTCCAGGCTGCTCCTCCTGCTGATGGCCAGTTCACCACAAATTCATTTGAACTGGCTTCGGTTCAGTTTGCTGCTCCTGGCTTCTGGCTCCTGGCTCCTGGCCAGCTGCTGACTTTGACATCCTTCCTGGGAACGTCTGAGCCTGTGCCATTCCATTATTGTTGTCTTAGTATTTTAATTAAAACGTGTTTACATTCTGCAGCAACCCCAATGCACACACCTGATGCCTTAGATTGGTTTAGCTCGGATCGGTTTGGCCAGAAGTTCGCTTCAAATTATGTCTTAAGGATCTAATGCATCTCCATGATGCAGTTCAGTTTGATTTGTTTAAACAAATAGTAGATACACACTAGTAGATACTCGAAATTATATTAATACGAAGAACTTGGCTTAGAAAACCACCTTTTAATGTCTAAAATTCGAGGTCCCTGTAACCTGTAACAACTTTAAACATCTTGATTACATATCCCATTTGGATTTTCTTCAATTTTGCATTTCTCGCCACCTTTGGAACGTGCCAGGCAAGCCAGACAGCCTCGTATCCTTCGCCTTTTTTACGTTTACGCTTTTGTTTGATATTTGCTTTTGTTGCTAGTGTTTGGCTTGCATTAACTTTATGACCCTTAACACATAACATTATACGCCCACTTGGATGTGGGTGTGGCTGTGGGTGTGGGTGGCTTGATGCCCGTGTTTTTCTGGAAGGACACCGCAAATGGCATTCAGACATGGCCGCCATATTTGATCAAATAATCGTAAATAAAGTGCTATAGTAATAATTTTTTGATGTCCCTCTAATGGGCTTTACGTGAGAACAGCATAAATTGTGATTTAGTGCCCAGACAATGTAGAACGTGTTGACCGAAGGCCGAAGGACTTTTCTTACCTGTTTGAAAATTGCCCGGTGCTTAATTCAAGTTGTTTTGAATACTCTTTTTTTGGATTGGGGTAAGATTCTGGATTAGATAGCTTTTTCAAGTGCCAAAAAAAGAAATCAGAAATAAACTATAACAGTTTCCCGCCATCAAAAGTACATCAACTGATGATCGCCAATATATTGAACGAAATTAATTAATTTTAGATTATTTGCATTTTACGTTTAATTAGGTTTCCATGAAATTGGCTAGTAAATAAACCATTCGCTAATTAAAAAAACTCTGAAAATTCATTAACCGAATATTAAATTCGATTCAAGTTTTCCATTAAGCATACACATTGTGAACTCCGCGGAAATGTCAAATGTGAAAAGGTCAAATCCACCCACACATAGACACTTATAGAAACGCACACACGCACAGTGTGCCAAACAATTCGTTAGGGTATACATGTGTGTACGATTTGGAGGCCATCAATCAAGTCAAGTGGAAATTTATAGCACTTTTGTTTGTTATTATTCGTTTATGCATGAGTTAATTAGAATATTGGCTCTAACCTTGCCCCAAACCTTTGGCGACCCTTTTGTTGGTAATGCACAAAGATTTACGATGTGTGTGTGAGTGCCGGCTATGGGTATGTGTGTATTACACACTGTGTGTGCGTATGTCCTAGTGCATTAGGCCATCTGCCGAGCCGTCCGTGTGCATTCAGTCGAAACTAGCAAGGCAAAACACTGGGACCAAAAGCTTGGCACGTGTCCTGATCGAAATGGAAATACTTGACTCGCTAATTTTCCTCCTTTCCGCTTTGTTCGGTTAATAGTTCGATAAAAGATTTCCATAAAATTGCGCATTTTGTGGCTTTTGATGGCCAAAGGGCAGGGCTCCCGAATACTTGACCCAAATTTAATAAGCATTTGGATTGCTCATTCAGCTTGATTGCGGAAAACTCAGGAAACTAATTGTGGGCCCTCTTCAGTGTGTGTTTAAAATTTATTATTATTTTATGAAAGCTTTAAAAGGATTATTTTTGGCTATGCCAAGCCATGATATCCTAACTATACATAAGTACGTATATTATAACAGATAAATAAATATTATTTTATTTTACAAACTAAGTTAAACATAATATTTGCTGAATAAGTTTTTAATTTAATACCGGTGCATTTATAAAGCCAATTATTGTTTAAAAAATTCTGTTTTAGAGATCTTCTGGCTGGATAAAAACTAAATACCTATGTTCCTTTACCACTTAGCCTACCGCTTATCTCACAACCCCCCTTTAAATCCCCATGACGTTAGGAGGTTCAGTAAGCTATCTAAAGGTGAGCAAAGAACTCTGAACCGCACCGGAAATGCCAATTAGAAAATATATGTCAACAGGCCAATATCAGATACGATTTCAGGACCCCCGCTCAGCCATTTGGGCTTAAGGAAGAGAACTCCTGGCTTTCATAAATCATAAAGAGCGGAAGGTCCTTCGGCTGAGAGAAATCAGAACGCAGGCGCTGCTCCTTAATTCACAGCTCTCTCTCTTTCTGTAAGGACGCTGTTATCCTTTCTGTTAGCCAAACGATTGAGGAAGCGATTTTAACGAGCTTCCTCGCTTTCCAGTGCAATAAAAGGCCTAAAGGTGGCCACTTGTCAAATGGCCTGAGTAAATGGCGATAGCCTAGGCTAATTTATGTCAATTAATACATTGAAATTTCATTGGTATTTCACGATTGGGCGTGGCACGCCCCCAGTACTCGACTTTACCCACTCCTCCGAGCAACTCGTCTCATCGCTGCTCATTTGGGGGCACAAAATGTTGCCTATGGAAATTAATCGCAAATATTTGTGCAACAATTTGTTTGCTTGGGGCGGCGAAATTCGCATCGACGAGAGGGGCTGGGGCTCAGACCAAATCTCATTTCGGGGTTGTGGCTGCGGGGGCATAATCAATTTGAAAATGCCTATCGTTTTGTTTCCTTCACGGATCCCAATAAAAAATGCAAAACAAAGTCATTCCGGCCTTTGGGAAAATCCCCTGCCAGCTGCACCTTTCGTCCGAAGGAACAATACAAAATTTTCCCATCGCCTCGCCAGCTGTTTTCCATCCCCACACTACCATCAAAAATCCCCGCTAATAATTTGTCAATATTACGTGAGCAGAAAATTGAATAAAAACGCTTTTGCATTGAGCACTTCTATGGGTGGGGAGGAAAAACGAAAAAGGCCAACAAATGGGAACCCGGCTGAGGAAATTTCTATGCTGGAAATCAAATAAATTGTTACAAATGAGTGCAACTTTTGCTTTTCTGCCTGCGTTGCTTCCTTTGCCCAATTTCGATTTTTCATTTGCTAAGCTGATTTGCCAAACCCCTCCCGCAAAGCCCCCCTCCCAATCTCCGCCCCTCTCCCCCCGCCTCACCATAAAGTTTGGCCATTGCAAAAATATGAATAATTCAGCGTGCGAATCCGGTTTGGTCTCCGACTGTCTTTTTTCTACCTTTTTGCCCACACACACACACACTCCTCTCTCTTTCGGAAAACTGAAGCTGTAATAAATGCAAATGAATTGACGAAAAGTCGTGCATTTCGGCTCTTTGTTTACACTTCTCTGATTTGATATGCGCATCAATGTCAAGTTCCGGCGGGGTCCCCAGCCGGACAAATAGGAGTCCGAAAGCGATATGATATTTCCAATAACGCTGAATAAATTCTAAAGAGGAGAAAAAAAGCTAACATGGGGTCAGGAAAATATTTATGTGAAATTGTGGCTTATAGGTATCCCTAAAATTATTCATTCCCAACTAAACTAATCAAATTGCTTAATTAAAATTCATGCAGAATTACATGTGAGCGTGTATCAACAAAATAAACTTAATTACTCACACTCAGCAAACCGGAAAAGGGTTCAAATTTATTCAGCATAATAGTGCTTCAAACATAGTTTGGGCGAAAACCGCACAACTGAAGCCACAACACAAAGTTGAAAATACACGAAAATAGCAGATATAAATATACACCAGATAATTTGATGCCTCTAATTAGACGGGGTTGGTATAAGTACACATACAGTCATCGATGTAAAACTAACAAAACAGTCATGAAATAGTTTTTAGTATAATTTTTTAATAATAATATAAAAATTACTTTATTTTGCCATCATGAGGAAATTTTTGAAATGCGATTAACGATCGAAAATATATGATGTTTGGCTATCATTCACTTTTAAAATATTTCAAAGCAATATAAACATTTATCTATTTCTCGGAAATCAAGCTGATTTTTATATCCTTAATGGAGCATGGCTGTGATTCGCTCTTAAAGCGAGGAATACGATTTGAAAGTGATTCGAAACTATTACCAAAGCCAAAGACGGCAACAATTGATGACTGCACGGAGGATGGGGAATGGAGGATGGGACTTCATCGGGGTCGCAGGTCGAATGCAACAAATTGTCGGGCGCCACTCGAAGCCGTCACCAGCAAGCAAGACAAATTCCATTTCACTCATTGCCAGTATTGACAGTTGCACACACAAAGCGGCAGCGGGATGTTCGGAATAGTCGGGCTGACGGGCTGAAGGATGGGGGATAGATGCTGGGAGGTGGGAGGCACTGGTCGGTGGTGCCTGACGACCAGCTCAATTTGCTTGTATTTGCCAGGGGGCCAACTGATGATCGAGCCACTGCTAAGGCCGCTCGACTGCGGCTGATGCCGCTCCCGATTTCTGCTCCTGATGCTGCTGCCCGAACGGGAAGCTCCGTGCCTCATAATGCAAACAGTTGGAGTGCCCATCAAGCGAGCTGTATCCGGTTTGGGGCACAGTGGGCTGAGGGTTGTGATAAGCAGTAAGGGTTCTTGGTAGAGTACATCCCAATACATTTAATTCAAATAATTTTTTCTATTTTTTTTCGACCTAATATTCCTGTTCTTCTTAATAACATTTTTTTGGTTAGCATCTTTTAAGTGAAATATTTGTCACACAAAGTTTGTGTGAATCCCTTGTTGGTTTTACGGTCTTAAGGACTTTACTAAAGTCTTAATACAGCTCGAGGTAAAAAACTATTGTTTTATGACTTTTGGACATGTAAAATTATCTTTAGTAAGTGTCAGGAATCTTTTGATTAAATCCTCTTATTAATACAATTTTTTTACAAACTTTTTCTGTATTGATCAGATTGTTTCTTCGGTTCACCAGGGCCGGAACCAGTGTCCGCGGGTTGGAATGTGGGGGGTGCACTTGCACTTGGATGCCTGTGTGTGCTTTTGGGATGCCTTTGTCGAGATGCCATGGCATGCTGCTCGTAGCTGCCCCTCAACTGCCCCCGACATCCCCTCAGCTCCCCGCCCCTGCTGCGCCTCAGCTGCCTGACTACTTAAAGCGAAAGTAAACTTTGCTTTCCTGCAGACTTCGACTCGCATACACATGCTCGCACACACAAATTGCTCTGAATGTTGCCAAGCCAGGCACGCAGGGGCGGCGGGAAGGGGACGAGGAAGAGGGGTTTAATGGGGGTGCCTGGGTGTGCTTTGCAGCCCCTTCGGGTGGGCAGAGGTGTGTGTTTCATTGCGGTCATTTAGCCGGCCCTCAATGCAGCGTGTAATGTGGCCGCTTATGCGATAGAATGATTCGCTTAACTATTTTCGGCCGCCTGCCATTCCATCCGACTCCATTCCACTGCCATTCCACTTTCAATTGAATTTCCAATAAAATACTCGAATAGCTCGCATTGATTTCCAGATTTTCAGCGATCCAAATGAACCTCTGCACTAGCATTTACCCTTTTGAAATTGAATTCATAAACTGCCGGCGAGAACACGCTTTCAATGGCTTTTCCCGCTTGTTTATTACTTTGTAAATGCGAAACAAGTGTGCTGGGGAGAACATGAGCAATCAGCCGCCCCGTATGACACAACAGTTGCCATGGCCCGATCTGTCTTCCTGTACTCCGTCCTCTGTCCCCTGTTCCGTGACCCCTGACCCCTGAACCCCTCGCCTGTTTCGCATTGTTCGGTTGTGTAAAAAGTTTTGTATTACAAAACACAATCAGACACAGATGCACTCGGTGGGTGGAATGGCGATTGGATTGCAGGAATAGGGGGAACAAAGTTTAAGGCTCTTTGTGTCACTTCTAGGTGGCTCCAGGCGGAATACTGCAGATGACGGAGGGGCTGGGGGCAGGGGGCGGGACTTTTCCAGGGGGGTTTTCCCGGAAACGCATGCGAAACGATGGCCAAAGGGCAAAAGTCGCCGCTGCTCGTCGTCGCCGCATAATAATGTCAGCGATGGGCGACGTCTTTTTCCTGCTGTAAATTGCAAAAATGCAGCCAGAGGATATGCACATGTGCACATTTTCTTTTCCTCGTTTTTGTAGCAGGTTTCAAGACCAAACGGAAGCCAAACTCAGACCCTGACAAGCTGCAGCAACCGACCAACACAAGCAGCGACTTCGGAAAAAAAAACAACTTACTATACGTAGTACGTACATACTTGTATAGAAAAAGAGGCCTGGGCAAAAAAGTTTATGTACATTTAATGCACGGCAGCAGGCTACAAGGAAACAGCACAATAAATCCAGGATACATTAAATAACACAAACATGGGGGCCAGAGGGGGCGTGGCCGGCTCACACAGACAGACAGGCGGCCATATGGAGCGAGCGGTCAACTTCCCTTTTCGTGTTTTGGCACGCTAAAGTTTTTTCGGGGGTGAGCGCTTTCTAGGGTATCAATTGAGGAGTATACTATGAAGATAATATACATAATTTGCCCAACAAAATTAACAGGAATTTTATGATCTATTACAATTGCTATATATAAGATACAGACAAAAGTAAATGAATAAAAAAAAGAGGAACTTATTATTTTAAAAAACTTTTCTACTAATCGTCATAATTAAAATCTTTATAAAATCAGAAATCTTGGGAACTATAAAAGCTAAGAAAATGCCGAATACAAACGAATCAAATATTGTAAAAATTATGAAAAAGGAAATAGAAAAGATCCACTTTCGAACAGTTCTTTATCGAACCCTTTGGTTTAGAAAACGAGAAGTCCTTAATCACAAAGTTTCTTTCTTTCATTCATCTTTAATTTATTGCTTCCAATATTATAAATTTTTTCCTTGAGCTACTCCCAGAAAAAAGGGAAACGAAATATAAACTTAAAGCAAGTAAGTATTTTTGAAGCAGCCCCAAATCCTTGTTTCCACAAGTCAAGAGTAATTTGCGAGTCTACCCTCTGTAAGATATTCTCCATCTCGTGTTTTTGGCTGTTTATGAAAGTTGACCAACATGATGTGCTTGGATGTGTGTGTGCGCGTTTCCTGTTCATCCACGTTTGTGTGAGTGAATTTCAGCGGAAGTTAAACAAGGCCGAGATGGGTAGGTGTGGGGTGTCTGTGTGTGTGTGATCACGACAAGGACTCCTGCGGCAACTGGCGGCAAAGCCGCTGCATGTTCATAATAATTTCTTATTTAGAGAGCCACCAGGTGATGGGCGCCACAGAGGACCCCCTGCTATGTCCTTTGCCAGTCGTTTGTTGTTCGGCTATTTTCGCCTGATTTTCTCCTTCGTCCTGTTTTGACCTCCTGTGTTTGTGCCCCAGATTTATACGCTTTTTCTAGCTGTCATTGTTCGGAAAGGTATTTAAATTCAAATTAGGCGAATGCCATGTTCAGTTCTGGTGACAAGAAGGAAGTCGCCCAAGGAGGCGGAATAAAATCTGTGCCACTGATTAGCAGCAAAGGTTGATAATTTTTTCCTCTCGGCCAAATGGTGGGAGTGAAACATCTTGGAGTGAATGTATGTCAAGTGGCGAACACGCAGTTTGCTGGAAAAAACTTGGAGAAATGGAGAACGGAGAAATGGAAATGGGAGTACGGGGAGTTGACCCCATTCGTGGCGGACTCTTGAAATGAGCTCGTTCACTCGTAATGCGCTTAACCACATAAAATTTAACTGAAATCAGCTCATTAAAGGCCTACCGCACTCGACACCGATACACACACATCCTGCAATGGGGGCAGCTATTAAAGGAGCTCCTATAACTTGGAGTCGGAGACACAAAAAACATTCTGTTTTCGGGTGGAGGGGCACCGTCATAAAGGAGAGTTTATGGAGCCACATTAAAGTGCGGAAGTAAGTGGCGCATAAAGGACCGAGCACCGAAAAAAAGTACACAGAAACAGAAACTAAAAATGCAGCTCCCAAAAAACCACAACGAACAAACAACGTGAAAGTCAGACACATTAAATATGATATATTAGTGAGATGGCAGTCAGAACATGAGATATATTTTATGGCTCCAAGGCGCAGATACGGCGACCCCAGGGAAACTTTACAACGGTCAATAAGTCAGTTCCTTCCGTTTATTATAATACTTTATATTTCTGTTAGTTTTTCTTGCTCATGCGAAATATTTGATTATCTTTTAGTAGAGATAATTATACCCGTTACTCGTAGAGTAAAAGGGTATATTGTATTCGTGCAAAAGTATGTAACAGGGAGAAGGAAGCTTTTCCGACCCTATAAAGTATATATATTCTTGATCAGGATCACTAGCCGAGTCGAACTAGCCATGTCCGTCTGTCCGTCTGTCCGTCTGTCTGTCTGTCCGTCCGTATGAACGCTGAGATCTCGGAAACTATAAAAGCTAGAGGATTGGCATTTTGCATGCATATTCTTGGAGTTCCTACGCAGCGCAAGTTTATTTCAAAATGGTGCCACGCCCCCTCTAACGCCCTCAATCGCCCTACACCATTTTTTAAAGGTGTCTGGCGCCCACACCATTAAAGATTTTGGAAAACTAAAAATGCAGTTTTATTGTGACTATCAATACCTATCGAAATGTAGAAGAAATTTTTCAAATCGGACCATTCGTTAAAAAGTTATGCCCGATCAAAGATTTTATATATCTATCTCCCTCGCACTCCTTTAGCTGAGTAACGGGTATCTGATAGTCGGGACACCCGACTATAGCGTTCTCTCTTGTTTTTTATTACTGTCGTCAAGGATCTCTAAAGATCATTATCGATGTTTTTTATACAAGTTCTTTGCCAAAATTTACGAGGCAGCTAAATAGTTGGGTATAAATTATTGCAAAAAGTTATACGAGTTTGTTTTCTTTTCTATTTAGATATACATTTTAGAAAGAATAAATTATAATAAACAAAATTGCCATTTAGGTAATTAAAATGTTAGATACAATTATTGGAATAATAATTTGTTGGCGGCATAATTATTTCACAGAATGTTCAAAAACGATTATAAATATTATTGTTTTATATATTTTGGTCCATTAATTTTAGCTATTCAATAGATTAAATTTGATTTATCTACCTAAATAGCGAACTGCAATCCTGAAGAGATCGAGATGAGTCTGATTATTTCGCAGGAATTTCCTGCCTTTCGACAACTTTTCGCTTCTTGCTGGCCCCATCCGAATAATCAGTCTCCTTTTTGCGACGCCAACAAGTGTGGCACTTGATCTTTTTCTTGCCACTTGCCACCGCACTCAGATTGTGATTGAGTATGTGCAACTGAGCCAAGGGCCAAGAAGGAGGGTCCCGAGACCCGTCCTTCGATTTTCCCTCTTTGCTTGGACATTGGCCGAGGGGTGAGTGATGAAAATTTCGATGATGCCCATCTAACAATGCCAGTTTAATGGGGGGACCGAAACGGAATTTAATTTTGTGCGAAACTTGGCCAGCTCACAGCGCACAGCTCACACACAGAAGGACATGGTTGTCATCGGCGCTGCATCAGCTGTCCCTCAACATCGACATTGGGCTGGATGATAAAACCCAATTTGTTGCAAATAAAATAAAAAACAAAGCAGGCAAGCAAATGGACACAAGCAGCTCCTCTTGTTGCACCATCAGCAGGAGCAATTGAGCGAATTCGTTGCAAATTGCCACTCGTCGTCTGCTGGTGTCCGAGAAATAGGAATCATCGTTGGGCGGCCGAGGATTCCCCCTCCCGAAATTGCAATCGAGGATCGATGCCGAAATTAGAAAACTGGAAAACGAAAACGCATTTCGCATAATTTCAGTGCGAGGGCCTTCCTTCCCTTTGCTGTGTTTACAATTCGTTTATGCAAAGTCTGCCCAGCTGCGGGTTAAAGGGGGTTGGGGATGCGGTTGGGGTTGGGGTAGTCAGACAATCAGCTTACCCACTCAAAGACAAATCTATATATATATAGGAATATTTTTTCCATTTCAAACAGGTAATCGATTTTCATGCTTGTGGCGAAATGTACAAAAGAACTGAAACGAACCCAAAAGTAAACCAACTTTGTTGTCTGTTTCGTTTGTTTTCATTCTTATGTTTTTCTCCCTCGGCAGCTGGATTTGGGTTTCGACGACCTCCACCTTATTCTTATGTGGGAGTATAGGTGTGTTGAGATGTGGGTATCCGGAGCGTATACTTGATATTTATGTTGAAAACTTAAAGCAGTTAAGAGCTCGTCGTGCTTAAAATATTCCATCGGTGTCTGACAGCCAAGTTTATCCAACTTGTTGATTTACTTTTCGCCCCACTTTCCGGGGCCAAAGTTAAACCACATCCGTGTTTCCGCTCCTCCTTGCCATTTAAAGTGAGACCTGCCTGGAATAATCGAGTTTCAGGATCGTGTTTTGCTTTTGATCTTTTCGGTGATTTGCATACCCGAAAATCCACTTTCGAGCAGGTCTTTATCGAACAGTTTGGTTTGGAAAACGAGGAGTTCTTAATCACAGATTTCCATCTTCAATTTATTAACTTTTTCATAGCTAATCAATTCCAGAGATACAATTAGTAAGAATTTTTAAAGGTTAAGCTTTGGAATTACTATTCCCCTAAAATTATTCAGTGATTTCCAAACCGCTTTTAAGTCTGAATACCTGGTACTTTGCATTTATTCGAATTTCTAATCTGCTGAAAAATATTCAGGAGTGCAAAAGTGCACATGTGCCCAGCTGTGGTGACAACGACAAGAAAGAATCCAATTACGTGGGCCACTGGAATATTTTTTGACAAGTATTCAATGAATTTCATTCGAGATTTGTAGCCCCAGCCAGCCAGACTTTTGCCAGCCAGGCGTTCGCAGGCAGGAAACGAATTAGAAATGTGTAAAACAGAAGTTGCTCCGCAGCCGCAGTTGGTCAGGAGCTAAGGAGCTAGGAGCTGGGGAACTAGGGAGCTATGGAGCCAAGTGAGACGTGAAAAATATTCCCTTTTTTTGCGACTCCACAGGATGGGTCGGGAACTGAGCCCTGAACTGAATCCCCTGGCCTGGCCGGAAGAGGAAAATGATTTCCGGCCTGGACTGGGTTGGAATGGAGTGATAATTCCGCGGGATCCGAGAACTTTTTATATGCAATCATTGGGCGGATTGTCAGTTAACTCGCAGCTGGCACTGCAACTGCAACCAATTCGTTTTATCGAATTATAAGCACATTCCCGGGCTCCATTTACCCCTCATTGCATCTACATAATTTCCGACATAATTCTCTTTCTCGCCACCAAAAAAGTTTTAGCTCAAATCGCGGGCGAAATAAAAAAAGAACTTTGTCAAAATGTTTGCACAAACTTCTGGCCGAGCAGAACTCGCTGCGAGACGAGCTGAAGAAGTGGAAAAAATTATCACTATTGTTGCAGATTTGTTAGGTGACGGTGAAATTTGTTTTCGTTGCTTTTGCCTCTGTTGTTTCTGATGGAGGTGTTGGTGGCACTGATAAGAATTCCCATTTCGTTGCTATCAACAGTGTCCACTCGTCGCTGTCTAGTCGTGCGTATGAAATGCAAAAAGGGTAATTTAAATATATTAAATTGGGTAAGCTCAGCTGAGAAAGTTTGAAAAAGGAGGACAAGGCCATCAGGTGTGTGAAAAATATTTAGGTTGTCATTTGATTTATTCTTTAAATATGTTAAGCAAAACTCCCACAATTAAACACACATACTTTCAATATTATTTCAAGTTAAATACCTAAACCATCACAATTACTTTTGAAAAAACTTTTGTTGCTTCAGGGTTCCTTTTCATTTTCTTACGATTTGTCTTAAGGTGGTAACCTTTATTTAACTTGAACCTTTGCCAATATTACTGGCCCCGGGCATTATCCTCGATTAACTGGCTCGTGGCAAACTTTTGCCTGACAAATGATATTTAAATGAGCTGCATTTGAAAAGTTAACGGTGAATGGTGTCCAAAGCAAATGTCACAAAATTGACAGGATCTTCCGAAAGAGAGCCAAAAAAAAGCAAGTCTCAAGTCGGCAAATTAAATATGCCAAAAGGCAAAGGCGAAATCCGAGCTGGCCAAAAGAACACAAAACTTTTGGCTTACAAACATTCCTAAACTCTTGGCTGCGCCCCCCTCCCCACCAAAAAATGCCCCCCGATCCCAACTAATGTCCAAAGATGGCAAAATCCGTTGCTTAAACGGCTGGAGGGCCCGAAGCCAAATTCTTTGGCGGCAACTTTAAGTCGCATTTGGTTTCCTAATGCGGCTCAGACTTCCCCGGCTTCGCAGGCTTTCCCATGCCTTTCCCTTGCCAGTAAAAAGCGCGTGGGGCAAATTGAAATGAAATTGAATTTAGCCAGAGGATGGATGGTTAAGAGGTTAGGAGGTTTGGGGAGTGGAAAAAGTTGACGCGGGTGTGGCAGTTTTATTTACAACTATTCCTCATGTGATGTGATGCTGGGAAAATGCAAAAGAGTTTAATTTGCAATTTGTCGCCCTCATTCAACGCTTAACTTTTCACTCGGGCGGTGTTTGCGGTTGCATATGCAAATGCCTTGGCCATCCACGACCCTCTAACCCTCTAGCCCTCACCTTTTCCCTCTGTTCAGCATTCCCCCTTGAAAATGGAATGGCCCGCAGCCCTGCATATGCGATAAAATGTACAAAGTTTTGCGTTAAGGCCCCACTTGAGTTGGGCTCGGAGTTGTTGCCGCTGGCAAGTGCCCTAGCCAGCCAGGCAGCCAGCCAGCCAGCCAGCCAGCCAGCCTGGCCTGCCAGTTTGTTAAACGCCTTTCAACGGCGTGGTTAGCCAAGCGCAGACCTTGAAATGCCATGCGGCACATATAGCCCACCAGTCCTGGCCAGAAGCTGAAGCTGAAGCTAAAGCTGGTAACTGGTAACTGGAAGCTGGTAGCTAAAGCTGCTGGATGGTAGTCGGTAGCAGTACATGGTAGGTGAAGCCACTCGAGCAGCTAACCAGCCGGAGCTAACTTTTCTGCGGCAAACGCTTTAAAAAACCATTCCGCAAAAGTCATTCCGTAAGTTGGTCCTGCATCCTGCACTGAAACACACACACAGTCGCTCATGTTGATTTAGCAAACAAAATGTTTTAATTGAATAACACTTTGGTGTTTCACTGCTGCTTACTGGCAAGTTCAAGTGCTTCGCTGGCCAACTGGGCGTATGCTTGATGGGTGGCCATGATAAATAAATGTTTAATGGGCCCGAGAATTGATCAATCAAATTTGCCGCGGGCGAGGAATGAATATTAATATGCTGCAATTTTCGTTAACGAAAATTCGCTAAATATTTACACACACTCTACTACTCAATTCACACCCACTTTCAACCGGAAAGTGCGAACTTAGGCATGCAAATTGAATAGGTCTAAATTCAATTTGGCGCACAACAAAAAGAATTTGGCGGATGGAAAAACAAAACCGAAATGTGCAAAACATTTTGGTAATTTAGTTGAGCGATTTGCATTTCCGTTGGGGAATAATTTCTGCACTTTTGTGCTCACTGACTGCCCAAATTGAATTGCTGAATAACAAAAAGTATATGAATTTTGGGCAAATACATATAAATGCGATATATGAATTTAATTAAATGCTGTTGAATACGAAAACATTTTGCTTAAATTGTCACATGCGCAGCAGCAGCAGCAGAATTTGCATTGATTGATGCCGTATTCGGTGATTTATTGAACCTGAGGTTTGTCAGCCAAACAATCGGCACCCCTCCCTTGATCCCTTCACTTATTGTGATTGTCAGTCGGTAATGGTGATGGTGATGGTAATGGTAATGCTAGGGAGGAAGGGGGAATGTCCTGCACAATGCATATTTATTTAGCCGGGTTTCATTTTGAATTTCTTGGAACCGCAGTGATTGATGTGGCCATGTTATCATCCCCGATCCCCAAATAACTGTGACCCGCCCTGTCATGTGAACACATATATTGTTGTACTCGGTCAAAACTCAATTTAAATTGCATTTGTGTTCGCAGCGCATCTGTCTGCCTGTCAACGGATGCCTTTATTCGAACAACTATTAGTTAAATGAATTTGTGCAAACATCAGTTGTCGATGGAGTTGGCAAAGGGCTCGCTGGAGTCCGAGTCCGAATCGCCGTCGGAGTCGAAAGCGTTTTCCGGTATATCATACAGCCGGACCATCGGCTTGTTGGGATCCTTCATGATCAGATACTTGCCATCCGGCTGCCTCATCACAATGTCGATGAGGCAGCGCAATATGCCCCAGGCGTTGTCCATGTTCAGGTTGATTTGTGTGGCGAACTCCTGGGGCTTGAACTGCTGAGTGCCCAAGATAACGTGGCGCAGGTGATCCCTTGGATTCACCCGGGACACATAGCCCAGCTTGAGCTGATCGGAGCCAGCCAGCACAGCCTCCACAGTCCAACGGGCCAGCTTACAGGCGTTGTTGCGCAGCTCCGAGGCCAAGACAGCTCCGCGCTGGTTGTCCAACTTCTGGCGCCACTCCACGCTGTTGGTCACCTTGGAGTCCCACTCGTTGAGGGCCCTGATCGACATGAACTGCAGCTCCCCGTTGGGGCCCTGAATCACACCGTTGTGCTTGCAGCGGGCAATCAGCACTAGGTCGTTGCCCAGATCCCACTGGCGGTAGCGGTAGCCCATGGAGGCCAGCTCCACGCCCGACTCCTCGAAGGGATTGGCCTCCTCGAACTTGAAGCGCGGCTCCTGGTCGCCAATGCGAAGCACCTGAGTTAAAAAAGGGTTAAGAATGGAATTATAGATTGTCTGCATTTTTTTCTGATTTTTGCAATATTTTGAATAATTTGCAAGGGCATATAAACTTATGTATGCCCAAGTTAGCTTCCTTTCTTGTTCAAAAAGATTTCTTTAATAGTTTAAAATCAACATACCTGCTGACTGAAGTTATGGTTGATGAGTGTGGCCTCCATGGCCAAGCTGTGGGCCGAGTTGATGGAGCCCTCCTCATCCAATGGCGGCTCCAGCGAGGTCTCGTTGACCGTCAGCAAATCGAACTGAGTGTTATCTCTTTTGTCCAGAAACACCTTGGTGCCCAGCTTCTCGATGACCACATCCCAGGAGTAGTTGGAGCGAGTGCAGCACATGATGGTGGCCAGGATCTCGTCGGTGGCGAAGACATTGCCCATGGTCTTGGCGAGGCGGCGGATGACCGGGTCATCGGTGGTCGTCACGGTATGCACAACGCGATCCATCTTAAGTAGGGGTTTTTCATTGCGCAGATTAACCCGATCGTAGAGCTTGTCATAGTATTCCAGGGAGCCGCAGGTGACGATGTCCTGGCCCTCCTTGATATTGGGCAGAGCGAGCTTGAGGAGGCGTGGAAAGTCAATCTCCTCGATGGATACCCAATTGGAGCGGACCATGACGGAGCTCTCGCGAAGTCTGGTGGGAGCATTGCGGGCAAATCGACGACCCACATTGCGGCGCGTATCGCGTCCCGACTTTCCGTACTTGGTGCTGTTGCTCGTCCCGCCCCCAGCGTTGGGTCCACCGGCCATGCCCACTAGGGCGCTGCCCCGCCCAGTGCGACCCCTTACACGCACATTGTTGCGAATATTAGGACGGAAGCGACCCCGCTGATGGGGCCTAAAGCCCTTCGATCCGGTGCTATCCACCAAATGAAAGGTGGAATCGTCGTCCTCGTGGAAGTAGGCATACTGGCTGTTGTTCCCGAAGGACGAGGCGTACTTATTGGGGAACTTCTTCTCCGGCAGTGACACCGTCCAATCGCAGATCTTGCCCAGGCGATCACTTTTGCAGAACGGCTGGTAGGGCACATCCAGCTCGGGCACCTCACATGGACCCCAGCCGTGTTCGTTGTACTGCACATACGGCTTGATGAACGGCGCGTAGTTGGACATGACTCGCCGAAAGGGATTTAGAGACCCGAAAATAAAGTATATAAATTTATGTGATACTAAAATCACGACTGGTCTCTGACAGCGTAAAAATTACACTGAGCTGATTTCGTTAAACGAAGTGTCACGTCGATTTGACAGGTTGAGAAAGGCAACGTGTTCTCTGAATAATACCTTTCTGGTAGATTTTTGTTTTGTAGAATATATTATTTGCATAACTTTCTGGGTATTCCCAGGGTATTTCCTGGGTTGAAAAGATTTTTCGGAACTTTAAACATGTAAAATTCGATTTTTTTTTGTTTATGACTGCCAAAAATTATTACCACGGTAAGAAGAACTACTAATAGACTTTCTAATATGATTTAAGAGTAAATATTGCAATCGATAATACTAAAATGTAGCAGAATTGCCATGACTTTTAGTAAAATTGGGTGACAACTCTGGTTTTCGACGATTCAACAAGATTTTTAACAGCCTCGAGGCAGTTGAATCGCTGAAATTTCTGAAAGCTGACTTCAGCAATTCAAAAGTTTTGGGAATTCCCTGGATATGTCGGAATATTTAATGCGTTAAAACACCTAAGTATCGCACAGGTCCTAAAAAGTGATCCAAACAAAATGATTTTAAGTCTCAGGTGAATTTGAGTTTCGTGTCAAATTACCAAACAAATATACTGCCGAACATGACGAGTAGGACGCCTGGACAATGATTCGAAAGAGGACGTGCTGCCCTCCAGATGATGATGAGGCCCCTCGTCACGCAACCGCAATGAAGAGATGTGTAATTGCCTGTTCATCTATCGGTTATTCGTCAACGTCTTGGCTGTCTTTTTGGCCGTGATTGTCCTACTCCTTCGCATACTAAGCTAATCCAGGATGGGCGCATGTGATGAGTTCATGCTTCTTAATATATTTTTAAAAAAACCTTCTCGAATAAATGTGTTTGAGCTGTGGAAATGGTACAGGAAGCAGACAAGGTACTGCGACTGCGGATTATCACTTGACAAAGCACCTAAGCTCATATCGACATGGCTCCATTCATATTAGTCCAACTCAGTGGCATTGTCGGGGTTCGTTTCTAAGCTTCAGGAAAGCAAAGGAACAACAGCCGAGCGCACTACAATGGAGCTAGTATCCTGTGTACGCAGGATCTGGTCAACTGTCGTCCCCTCATTCCGGCTCGGTTTCCTTGTTCCTTCTTCTTGGCTGGGAGCACCTTACAACAATCTCGTTAAGCGTAAAGGCCAAATTATAGTAAAACTAACAGAAGGCAAAAGGTAATCACATAAAAAGCTTGTTAGATAACAACGTGCGAGGCGGCGAAAAAGGAAGCGGACATCCTGCCCCTCGGCTCATCCCCAAAAAGCAGCATGTCGAGCGTGTGAATGTTTCTGGATGTGTGGAAAATGATATGGGTGGGAGGGGGTGGTGGATAGATGGGTGTGCGTTCGTGGTGGCACCTCCCAGTCTCCAGCTCCCTGATCCTGAGCTAAGCTTTGTCAAGCGACAGGGTGTCATGTTGATGTGTGTGTCACTGGCAGCTGCTGCTTACATGGCCCAGCTCCAGATTCCCTCGCACTTCACAGTTAATACACACAGAGAAAAAATAGGTTGAGTTCAAAAAGAATGAAAACACGGTATTTAATGAGCGAGAAGAGATAAATTCCTTTTATCAGCTTGTTTTTTAGGTAAGGATGTAGAAATTCCTAAGCTTCTAGATCATACAAATTTTAAGATCCTGCAAGTTATAACGATTATTATAACCATTGACTAGATATTAACTTGATAGATTACCTTTTTTCAATGAAAATTTTTTAGTCAACTCGAGAATATTAAAAAAATATTTTTTTGTAAAATGTATAGTTAAGGTATAATTTTTCCCAGTGTAGATTTAAGCCAGGGATGAGTGTGCGTGCGGCAGGGTATCTGTATGTATGGATCTGTATGTATCTGTATGTGTGTGGATTATAATTGCCATGCGGCTGTCAGTGACTGCAGGCGGCGCCTAACTGCACACAGCTGCAGATGTGCGGCTCGTGTTGCAATATCATTTTTAATGCAAGCCGCATGCCACATTATGCAGCTGCATTGCCACGTCACCGCTGCGGTTTGCCCCGCCTCTTCCAGCCCCCAGGACCCCCTTTCTCATCCCTTCTCATCTCCATCTCGACTGCCATTGCTCCTGATGTTGAAGCTTTTCTACTGCCGGGTCTTGTAGGAAAAAGCGGCAGCGGTTTAGCAAAAGGAACAGAGCCAAGAATAATGCCCTGGCACATAAGTAAGTACTTACCCGGCGAACAAAAGCAACAAGAACACAAGCAGCAACAACAACAACGACTAGCACTACTACTATACTACTATGTGCTGCCAACAAAAATAACAACAGGAGAAGCAAAGTGAAAAACCGCTTGCATACTTTGCGGAGCTCGCGAGCGATAAACGACGCCATTGCCACCCGCCACACACCTCATCCTCGTCCTGCTGGAAAGGGGTATGCTATATACCGCGCATGGGATCCAACTGAAAGCGAAATTAAAAACACATTTTCGCTGCACAATTTATTTTCAAAATTACTACGAATTAATGCGCACAGTTGATGGTATTTTGCAGTTTTACGACCACAAATATTGATAAGAAAACGAAGGAATGCATATCTTATTATCGATATATTAAAGAAAAGTTAAATACTTTTCATGAATAAGTATTTATTTAAGACTATAAACGTATCAATTTAAGTCATAAATTTATTATCAATGAATTATATATTTGTAATTTATTTATGATTATTAAATTTAAATTAAATTTCCCATTTTGGACTTCTAAACTCAATTTGTAAATATTGGCCAGAACTTAATATTATTATTACTAAATTATTTTTTTAAATATTCTCTCTTTTTCCATTAAAAAGTTAATGCTACATTTTGTATCCTCCTATATTAAACAGGGTATTCGAATCTCGTTGCTTAATTTATCGTTTCTGATTTCGTGTGGCTCCGACGCGCGTCGGAAGCTCGGGCTGCTTCTGCCGCTTTTGTGTTGCATAAAAATTAAAATTTATGCCAGGCAACTTGTGCAAAGCACTGCAAATGCCATTGTTTTTCATTCCCCACCCTCCAGCCGCCTTCTCCTCCTCCACTGCCACTGATGATGTTTTTTTGGCGGCGGAAGGACATTCACGTTCTGGGTGGCTGCATTCAGTCCCCCGCGCTTGTCAAGCCCACTTACATTCAATTCATTCATCTCCGGCAAAAAAATGCAAATAAAAGCCCCCCAAAGCCCCACCTCCCATCGTAATTGCAGAGCAATTATACATACTTCCATCGGGAAGACGGATTCGTAATTAATAGCACATTAAATTGGGCCACAACAATATTAATTGTTCTGATTGATTTATGCAGGTAATTAACATATTAAGCAACTGAGGCGAATAAATTTCGTCGCACGGGGAGGGCTGTTCTCGTTCACTCGAACATTTCGTTACATCAATCAAATCGAGCAGCACAAAATATTTAAACAGTATGAACATTGGATAGGTGGCGACTGTAATCCATCGGATGTAGGAAGCATAGAGGCGGGAGTGGTTTCAGGAATGTCCAAAAGTATTTTAGGCCTAAGCATAAAGTCGTTTCCGTTGCTGCGAAGAACCCCGATCCGTCCTCCATTTCTGCAGGTGAATCTAAGCCAGGAGTTTCGGAAAGTCAACAGTAGCTGCTGCGATTGGCAGGATCCCCCAAAAATGGATCTTCCCGAGGGAGTCTTGATGGGCTTCGGCAACCCCCTGCTCGACATCACATGCACCGTCGAGGACAACGTGATCCTGGAGAAGTACGGCCTGGAGGCGAATGCAGCCATCATCGCCGACGAGAAGCACGACGCTCTGTTCGACGAGCTGATGAACATGGAGAACGTCATCTATTCGGCGGGCGGAGCCTGCCAGAACTCGATGCGGATCTTCCAGTGGATCGTGCAAACCCCCTTTCGGGCCGTCTTCACCGGCGCCGTGGGCAAGGACAAGCTGGGCGATCGCATCGAAAAGAGGGCCAGAGCCGATGGCATACTAACACTCTACCAGCTGAAGGAGGAACTGCCAACAGGTTCGACTTTCTAATTTAAGTAATACAAAAAAGTTAAAAAACGATCGATAATTTCGATATGAATCTACAAAAATATCGTCAATAGCATCAGAAACCATCGATGCTTGAAAAATATCGAAAATATCGATAATTTCGATATAAATCTACAAAATGATTATAATTATGTTCATAAAAAAGCATCAGAAACCATCGATGTTTAAATAATATCGAAAACATCGATAACGTCGATATTTTTGAGCTCCACTATGTATCATCCAAAATCGAATTATTATCCTTCCCAGGATCTTGTGCGGTGATCATCAATGGCCAGAACCGCTCCTTGGTGGCCAACTTGGGGGCTGCTTCGCTCTTCTCCGAGGAATGGGTGGACGAGGAGGAGAACGAGTGCGCCTTGAGCCGGGCCACGTACTTCTACTTCACCGGCTTCTTCCTGGCCGTCTGCGCCCCGGTCGTCGATCGCATCGCGCGGATGTGCTGCGAGTCCAAGCGAATCGTAATCCTCAACTTCAGTGCCGTCTTCGTGCTGCAGATGCAGCGCGAGGCACTGGCCAATATCCTGCAGTACGTGGACATTATCATCTGCAACAAGGAAGAGGCCATTGCTTTCGGGGACACCAACGACTGGAAGACGAAGAATGTCTTTGAGATCGGTTCGCGACTGCAGAAATTGCCCAAGGCCAATTGGCGTCCTCGCCTTGTGATGATCACGGATTCCGTGTGCCCGGTGCTGGTGTTCCAGGACAACGATCGCGTTCTCGAGTATCCCGTGCCCAAGGTGAAGCCGAGCAAGGTCTTCGACACCAACGGCTGTGGCGACGCCTTCGTCGGCGGATTCCTGGCCATGTACGTGCAACGGATGCCCCTGGACTACTGCATCCGCACGGGTATATTCGCCTCCCAACAGGTTCTGAACGTGGTCGGCGTTCAGATCGACAAGCTGCCGAAGTTTAGCGAAAAGTGCATGTGATAGGAGGCATTACAAAATTTCATTAAATTCAAAATTTTTAAGTTTAAAAACGGTATCTTTAAGGTTTCTGCAAACGCAAATGTGTTAAGCCAAATAAATTCTTAACTTGATTACCAGATTAGCCCTTTCCCACCCATAAGCTATCAATATAATAATTTAAGACCCCAGCCGGTTCGCCTCTCCTCCGGCACATCCTGCGGCCCACACCTTTTCAAGCATATTCATGCCGGCAAGAGTCCTGCGGCTCTCGGTCTGCCTTTGGCTCCGGGAAAAATAAATACATTTAAATGTATAAAACCCCCCGCCTCGGTTCTGAGTCCTCGGGTGCTCCGGCCGCCGAGCTGTGGCTCTGGGAGAAAGGCAAACAGAAGTGATGTAAAAATATGCGTTGCATACTTTGCAACGCCAATGTAAATTTCCCGCCCCTCCCCCTCCCACCACGTCATGCCGGGAGGAGCTTTGTCTTTCGGGTCCTGGCGTCTGCCGCCTGCTGCCTGCCGGCTGTTGACTTTGGCCTGACAAAATATTGCTACCATTTCAGAGTCGAAGACGCAGAGAACGCGTTCGGAGAGGAGAAGCCCGGGCAGCTGGACATGAGCACGTGCCGGAGGACAGTGGGCGGGTGAATAAAAATCAGGAGAGTTTACTTAATTATTTGTTTATTTAATTTTTAAGATTTTCTTCTAAGATATTTCTGTATTCAAGGATTTAATATAGAGTTCATAGAAAAAAGGAAATGGTTAATTTATAACCGATAAGAATTTGATTAGGTTTCTACGGAATGGTCTTCATGATTATCTAAAATAATTGTTTTAAAATATATATTATTTTTATCCATTCCTTACCATAATGAGGCAATCGATTTGCAACCACTGTGCAAAGGATGGTGCTGAATAAAGCGACGGACGGGGCGGTACAGTGACTGTCTTCCACTGATTAAAACGATGCGTCCTCGTGACAGCGATTCTTTCTCGTTAAATCCTTAAATGTCGCTTCGTTTATCGTGAGCTTTGTTTTTTAACTTTCGCAGCGTCCGCCTTTCTCGGGGAATCGACTTCGGCTGGCCGCTGGTCGCTGGAAGAGCTCAAGCGATAATTTATGCATATATCCATGGTGATTTATGACATTATTCCTCCCCCTCCAATCTCCATCTGCATCTCCACCCTGTGTGCCCAGTGGCTCGGTGCTTCCTTTTCAGCTCTTCGTTCTCCGTTCTGGGACGCCGCGCAATTAGCTGTGGGAAAAATGAGCAGCAAACAGCGAGTCAAAAGACTTCCTTTGTCCAAAGTCAAAGTCAAACAACTTAAAGCTGAAACTCCGGCTAAGGCCCTCGATTACTTTGCATTCTGCATCCGCAAACTTTTGCGGCTGGCGAACGAAAAACGAAGGAGCGGAACGACTCGGAACGAAACGAGCTGAAATCTTGGCTAGAAACTTTTCAGATTTGTCATATGCACATCTCAAAGCTAATATCCTGACACATGGCTCCTCGACCCGAGGGCCACATGAGTTATGAGTTGTGACTTAGGTGAGATCTCTGCTCACGAGTCGGAATCCGGGCTGACAGCTTAATTACGGCACTCAGGAGCCAGATTTTGCACTCGGCTCCGGGCGGGATTTTAATTAACTGGGACAGGGTTTTATTAAAACCTCTGTGGGCCTCGAATACCAACTTAATTTATTGGCGGAGTCTCGGTTCAGTGAGAAACAAAAGCTCAAATATCAGAATAATTCTGGGTAATTCGGAAACCTGTCAGGCATCGTATACTTTCAAGTGAAAAGTTTGAATTTTTCCCTTGGACCGGGGGCTAATTTATGCAATTAAGTGATTTAATTTGATTAGGCCGAGCACAACAAAAGACAGACAATGGGCAGGAATTAGAAGACAGATCGAGGTCAAAAGCGAGGTAAAGAGGATGAAGTTCGAGCCCCATGGCAAATTGCACTTGTCATGTTCGTATAATTGCGTCTGACCTCGGGGCTCGCAGATGAAAACTAGACAGGGAATGGAGGGACAACTCGGGACCACAGACAGCAGACAGCAAAAAGCAAACAAACACGCATGACGTGGAGGGATGCTCATAAAAATCACTCATACGCAATGGGGGACAGCGGCAATAGGAAGCTCCCAGTTCCAGTTCCCAGTTCGCAGGACAAGTTTCAAATGCTACTTGTAACTTTGTTACAACAGCCACCGAGCAGTAAATGTTGAAAGTTCCCCGCATCGTGTTTGCACTGGGAATGGCGAAAGTTTCTTTTTCTGTGTTTCATACTTTGTAGCCAGCCAACTGTCGGCCAATGCCAATGTCTCGTCATGAACCCTTTTTGCGGCCCCAGACCCTCATACCAATCCTCGCCAAGCTAGTTTCCCACTCGTTTTCTCAGTCAGTCAGTGAGACATTGTTCTAAAGCCACAGACTCACAATAAGCTATTTTGAACAGCAAGAAAACTTTACAACAAATTTTAGAGCTCTTACAGCAATGTGATATTCTATTTATTAACTTCATGGTACACAGATTTTATTCAGCATCTTCAAGAAGTAAAATTAAAACACAACTAACACGAAGGGAAAACACCTTTAATATCGGAAGCTAAAAAAAAAATCTTTTAAATTAATTTAAAAAAAAATTGAGTCCCTGAATATATTTATGTATATCATTGAAAATTACAAGTTGTTGATACATATTTTAAATTGATGCTGTTTATTTTAAAGAAGACGCATATGATACGCATACTATATCAGCAGACAATACATTTATCTCAAAAAAATCCAAAAATTTTGACAGGAAGATGAGAAAACCTATTAAACATAAAATTTTATATTAATAATATAAAAAAAAAAGTCTGAAAAATCGTAGAATGAAAAGAAAACGAATGAGAAGGCACATCAGGGACAAGATATTATTTTATTATTCACGATAAGGACCCAGCCCTGTCTTTTCTTTCAGTACACCTCGTCTCAAGTGCTGATTGCCAATGCCATTGTGCGCATTGTTCTGCTCTGTTTGTTGTCTGTCGGGGGTTTACTACCCACATATGTGGGGTGAGCCTGTGGATTATGTGAAATTATCGAAGATTTCCGGAATAATGGCGAGTCGTGTCTCCAGCTAATGCCTGACATGGTTTCGGCTGGGGCCAATGATTTTGCCGACACGAATCGGTGGAATTAAGCTGAAAGCATTTTCATTACATGTCGCAGCCACATGGCCATTATTAATTGGAAACTTTAAGAGCTGCGCAATACAGTTGGCAGTTTTGCGTATTTTAGAGAACTTTAAGCTTGTTCGCCAGTCTTGCAGTTCCATTCCCCCGAGGAGCATCAATTGCAAAATGTCTGAGTCATTTGCATAGAGTTATTCCAGGATTTTGCGGAGGGCGGGCTGCCTGAGTGGCTGCGATGTGGTGGTGGTGGTGGTAAAAGTTTTATGTTAGCAACGAAGAACGATAATTTGCAGCAGTTACAATATTTCATGGAATATCTCTTGGCTTTTTCTTCTTCTTCTTTTTCTTCTGTTTTTTTTTCTGCCACAAAACTTCAATAAAGCAGCAGCAATAAAAAGCGAAAAAGATTTTTCCTTTGCTTTATGGCGAGATCAATATTTTGACAACCGCAAAGTAACACAAATAATGGACAAATATTCATTCTCTCGGTGGCCATCCATATTTTCATGTGACAAATGTCGCAGACTGAATTGTATAAATTGTGCTAAATGTATGTAATACAATCGAATGTACATAAATACATATGCAATGCGACTTGCAATCTTTTGATTGGGCTCCTTACTCCCTGCCTTTGTGGCCACTCAACGCTAATGGACTTTAAAGTGTGTTCTCAAGCGTTCATTGCCAGATTCCGCCCCAAGAAGACCGACACACTGGATGTCGAAAAAGTTATTCTTCTTTCCTTCGAAATTCCAAATTTCTCGGCCTGCATTGCTGTCGCACATATCACGCATACGCCCCCCGTTGCAGTGGCATACTGAACCAAAAAACGAACGCAGCTCGCTGGAACCGATCCAAGTGCAGCCCCCAAATGCCGGGGAAATAAGCGATCCAGGAGCAGCTGGCCAAATAATGAACTGCCAGCCAAGAGCAATAGCAACACCAGTCCAATCACAATTACACTCGCCAACCGGCGAGGAGCGCAAAAAGTCTTCGGTGGCCCATTGTCTTTGTTTTTCCAATCTCGCAAATGGCTTTCATGCATGTGCGAATGGCTGTGTGTTAATTAGCAATATCAAGAGCACTTAAATTTGGTACAGATTATAACACCAAAAGTTGCTCCTTCCCACTTGGACTGTCCGGATTGTCCGTATTGTCCGGATTGTGTGTTCTTTGTTCTGGCATCGAGTTCAATTCTCAAGTTGCTCATTTCGGGAGCTGGCTGGCTGATTGTGTTTGTGGCCGAGTCGGCTATTCGATTGCCAAGTTTTGGCCATTTTTGCAGCAGCTGCAAATAGAAATAGAAATAGTTGGGCTGTGGGCTAAAGATCTGAACTCCGCTCCAACAATTCCGTGGGAATGCGAATGGTAGAGAACATTTGAATAATTCCGGACTGGGCCACTTCAAAGGCTTGACCAACTCGAGCGCTCGGCTCATTTAAACTGCATCAGGCAAGAAATGCCTGGATCCAAATCCAACCATCAAAAAGGCATTACCGCACTCGGAGCGCAAAAAAATTGGGGGGATGCAGTGGGAAGCGACGAACGAAAGAAAGAAAACTAAATGCACATTTAACAATAAATGAGCAACGTTTTCGGAAATTAACTTTCAACAACATGTGCTGAAAGGCATTTATCTTCCGCACCCACAACGAGCCCCAGCGAAACTCAGTCTGGCGGCAGGATGAAACCGAAACCGAGGATCGCAGGGAGGATAACATAGAGTAGAGGTGGAAATTAATTTGAGCGCAAGAAAAAGAAGTGGAAATTATGAGTGGCTGCCAAATTGTGCTAAATGAGCCCAGGCAAGTGGAAATTAAAAGCGAACCGGGTACAGGAACACAGTCTCCTAACCGTTTTATCCCCATCGCATCCTTGTTCCCTCTTCCCATTTCCCCAGGAGCCTTTGGGTCTGGTCCCTGGAGCCACTTGCATTATGATTGCATCATTTGGGGCTAATTTGCATTTAAATACTTGGCTCTGTTATTGTTCGAGTGCAGCAGGGAAACTTTTCGAAGGACCAAAAGGAGTGGAACAGGAGGAACAGCAGGAACAGCGAGCCGAGCCCTGGGCACCTCGGACAAAGTTATGCCAAGTCAAGGATATCACGAAAATTGTCCTGCTGCAGCCGGACAACTTCTGTTAATGCGTTTGAATAATGAATGGCAGAGGGAAGGGTAAAGACATGGAGTTCGGGATGGGCTGGGTCCTTGCACCTTCAACTCGGCGTATAATCCCGCAGTCCTTAGCAGATAACAATGTACAAACTGGCGCCGTCGGCGTCCAGCCGTTGATGGTCATTACTTAAAGCGTCCGTCCGATGCAGCAACGCGAAAGCCGAGAACAGCGGGTAAACTCAAAGAAAAGTGTGAATCTAATTCAATAATTATAAATAATATATTTAAGGGAATAAATAAATCATAGATAATAATTATATTTTTAAAATATTTAATATTTGCCAGATATTTAGAAAAAAAGTTTTTGTATTGCCTATACAAAGATTATTTCAATGACTATTAAACATTAAAATTTTCTCCATATTACTTTCATTAAATGAAATAGAGTAAATAATCTTATAGTAAATAGTCTTTAGGATTATAAACTTCAAACCAAAAACTTATTAATTTAACTAGTAATATCTGATTATTTTTTTATAATTTCCACTGATTGACAGCGAGTTTCTTTCGAGTGTGGACAAGTGAGAACTGCCGGCCATCTGCCTGGTGTAGTAAAGTAAAGCGAAGATTTATTGAATGGCAAATGAATCATTTCTCTCTCTTTCTCTCAACTCTTTGGCGCTGAAACCTGCTACCAGATCTGCAGCCCCCTCGACCGCCCATCCAATCCCCTCCTTCATTTCGTCGCACTTTTAATAACTTCTATAAAAGTTTTATGTCTCTCGGTGGCAGCAAACTTGCATGCTGCTGCAGCAGAGCAAAAAGTTTGCGTGTGTTTGGCACTTGAAACTTTACTTTCGCGGGATCAAAAAGTGCCGGCTGAAAGGAGAGACGCCGTTTTAAATGTAGGTATATCCATATAGCCATATAGCCGTATAGCCGTATATATATATAGGTATTTGTATGTATGCAAAGGAAAATCGGTGGAAAATAATCGCGTCAAGTATTTAAAGTGGCATTAAAAATATTGAAAAACTCGATAAATAGTTGTTAAGTATGCTGCTGCTGTTGCTGCCAGATAATCTGCCCAAGGGGGAGTTGTGCTGGCGCAACGGTGCGTATACGTGTTTCTGCACTTTGTAAGTGGCTCCAACTGGCAACGAAATTCCTTCTTACTCGAGAGTGTTTGCCTTCGGTCTGAGGGCTGGGCAACTTGAATGAATTATGACCTATTACCCCTGACTAAGTGAGTGCCTTGCAGAATAATGCAGGGCAGTTGTCTAAATATTTGCCCTGAAAGTGGTTAGGAGAAAGAATAATATCACTTGGGGAAACCAAATCGATTTTGTTATTGTTGTGCTTCCCTAAACTAAACTATTGTGGGGCGGTAAATATTTAAACGGGCAGTGGTTTACCTTGATATTTCTACACCCACCTGCATTTCGCTCTCCCCCAAATGTCACCGCAAATGAGTTTGGCAAAGATCTCGTGCAAGATTTCGATGCGTTCAATTAATTTCATTGATTGTGCCAATTACTTTTGCGGTTCTCGATGCTTCGAGAGATACCTATACGTACATATCGTAGCCGAGCGAACGCGACATCTCAGGTGGCAATGAGGCTGCTGATGTGTGGCAGCTTATTCAGTTCAGGCAATTGATTTGCCAATTTGCCAAATAAACAGACTCGAGAGAGTGAGTGCTGCACATGGATGCGAAAGCGAATGCGAATTCGAATACGAGTATTTGCCTCAGTGCGCCAGTCTATCAATTACCGATACAACGAGACTCTCGACAGACAGTTGGCGATTGAGAATCGAAAATTGCACCTCGGGCAGCTGCTAATTGGGGTCCGATTCCACAGTTTTAATTAGCCAACGCAACTCTGAGTGATTGCCCAAATGAATGGATACTTGCGCCCCTCTCGGTGTCTTTCGAAACTGGGGCAGTTATCAGTTGACAACTGTTTAAACACGTGTTTATTGTTCGATGATTCTGCCAGATATCTTTCAGTGGAGGAGTAACAGAAATAAAAGGTCGCTTAAATTGACTTTTTCGCCGCCTGTTAAACGTGAGCCTCTTTAGCTCAGTGGCAGAGCACTGGTCTTGTAAACCAGGGGCCGTGAGTTCAATTCTCACAAGAGGCAAAGGTCATCTGGACTTTTTTGCATAGATTTCACGCTTTTTTTTTCTTCCGCCTCTCTAAACTATTTGCCGATTCCTGCATATTTCAAGCTTGATTGAACTGCTGCAGCCCGGCTTTTGGGGGTCCTCAATCAGGAGTTGACATTTTCGATATTTGACTTATGCAGGCGAGGGGATCGCTTGGCGCCGACTTCCGAAAACCCATTCCCATTCCATCGCTTAGACAACCCAATTGACTGACGGCTACGATTTCTCCTCGTGTCGCTGCTTCCACTGATTTTGCTACCGAAACAGTGGACAAAATTTGAGATTTCGGGGAGAATAAATGTGGGTAATATATATAAATTCGACTGGTATTCAATTGAGAATGACTACTGTAATAATTACTATTTAAGTTAAGTTAAAGTTAAATAAAATTATATACAATTTTTTGGGTTTCGATTATGTTAGGTAGTTTTAGTTGTAATAAGAAAATCCCCTAATATCATATTAACTGTCATATTATTATTAGGAAAGATAAATCTTAACTTTTTGCTCGGTTAATGGAGCATGTTGCCCATCGCCGGACTCCCAGCACACCGAGATGCAATAATTTGTGATGCCGTTGACGTTCGTCCCCCAACCAACTCACCCTCACACGCACAAGCACACGCACAGTGAGTGAACCGCATGCCGAACGATTCACTTCCGCCGAGATCCTTTGGCAACTTCATCATGCGCATATTCACAGTTCATAAAACCGAGTGGGGGAGCGGAGGGGGATGGACTCCACTGACAGCGGCTCAGCAAATCGAAATAAAAATTTATGTGCACATGTTTGAATTTATTGCCCGTCTTTGGGTGCCTGCTATTCAGGGGATCTGGGGATTCGCGGATACGGGAATCGGGAACCGGAGGATTGAGATCCGAGCACAGATTGCGAGTCCTTCGTGAGGCGCCCGCTTGCGTGTGTAAATGTTATTCAATCGAATGTGAAATCATATGAGCGCTTGCTCTCCACTCATAAACATTTTATTTACCTTTAATTTCGCGAAAAGCTTCTTTTTGTGCGGCCCCCGTGATTTGGCGCCCGTAACCCCCATTCCACACCAGATGTTCCTGCCAATTCTATGCGTGCGATTTTTATGACTAAATAAAATGATTTTTTATTCCACGGATGGAGGAGATTGGAGGTTGGAGGGTGGAAGTCACGGCACTTGACGCAAAATGGCAATTCTTTGTTTACCCAATGAAAGTGTTTAGCCATAAAGAAACAGCGACACAATTCCCGTTGAGTTATGGCCCAAATATCCGGCCCCCAACTCACACAATATTTTTATAACCAAATTGATGGGGGATGGCAACGATAATCAAATGTTGTCGGCAATTGTTTTTCAAAATGTTACTGGGGCTGTGGATTTGGGATGGATGTAATGTCCTTGACCCAGGAAAAATATACTAGGTGGATATAAATATCAAGTGATTTGTTACTAAATCTGAAGCAAATAAATCATTCGATTTTTTCACTTATGTAAAACACGCCATTTATACTTCAGCATTTTCTTTATTTGATAAGTGCACATGGACATTATTCTGAGAAGAGAAGGTTGTGAACGACATTTGAAGACAAATTAAACAAAAAGATCAGATAGAACATAGAAATCGGAAAGTTTCCCTAACTTAAGAGACTTAATCGAGGCTAATTATTACTTCAGAACTCAGTTCTTCTTGGACAGGGCAACGAAGAGATCGCGAGCATATCGACGGACGGCCTTGCCGTTGTGGTTCTGGGGAATCTCATCGGCGAACTGGACGCCGGCGCGCATCTGCTTCTGGATGTCGGGCAATCGCTTGGCCACGTGGTCAATCACCTGCTGAGCGGTGAGGGTGGCATTATCCTCCCGAACGACGAGGGCTCCGGGCACATCACCCTGGGTCTCATCGTACACCCCGATCACGCACACCCGCTTCACCTCGGGCATCTCGTCGATCACTGCCTCCACCTCGGCTGGCCACATCTGCAGACCCTTCCACTTGAGCACCTCCTTCTTGCGGTCCGTCATGTACAGGTAGTCGTCCTCGTCGAAGTAGCCCATGTCGCCGGTGTGGAACCAGCCCTCGTCGTCCTGCATCTCCTTGGTGGCCACCGGATCGGCAAAGTAACCGTTCCAGTTGAAACCATTGTGCACGATGATCTCGCCCGTCTGGTTGATGCCCAGTTTGTTGCCATCGTCGTCCACGATCTTCACCTGAATTCCGGGCAGCGGGTTGCCGGCGGCCGTCAGCTTCAAGTGCCCATGGTTGAACACTATGAAGCCCACCTCGGTCATGCCGTACGAGGAGTTGAGCACTCCGTTGGGCGCCAGCTTCTTGATCCGCTCCACGGTGGCCTGTGTCATCCGGCCGCCTCCGAAGTTCAGCTTCGTCAGGCTGCCCAGCTTCTCCGGCGTGGCGTCGGGGCAGTCCAGCAGGGAGCAGCAGTGCTCCGGCGGAATCAGGGCATACGTGATGCCGTACTTGCTCACCAAGTGCACGAAGTAGTCGGCGGTGAAGGGCTTGCTGCTGATGATCCGGGTGCATCCGTTCACCGTGCTGAAAATGGTGGCCCACAGTCCAGTGATCCAGTCCAAACTGGCCGAGATGTAGATTGTGTCGAAGCCATTGACGAAGCTGAGAAGGATTTTTAAGAAATTAAATCATTTTCTCAATATAAGCTGTACAGTAGAAGGGAATATATGATTTCCATAAAAAATATCAAGTTAAGGATGGTATATTAGTTTTTAAACCGGGTAATAATAATCTTAAAATATCATGATAACCTTACATAGTCTCTTGGGTGAGAATATCGTTGGAGATGCACACAGCCTTGGGCATTCCAGTAGTTCCCGAAGAGGTGAGGATGGCAACGGTTTGCTTGGGTCCCTCCTTCAGCGGGGTGGGCCTAAATTAGACGGAATAACAATAAATAACCTTGGATCCAGGGAATTTTTCCTCATATCACACTCACTGGTAGAAGAACTCCGTCTTTGTAGGATGCAGCAGATCCTGAATGCTGAGGACACCGTCCTTAGTTCCAGTGGTTAGAATAATCTCTGGCTTGAAATCGCTAGTAGCCGAGTACAATTTCTCGTAGTGATCAGCGTCGGTGAAGATGATCTTTGGCTTAGAAATAGTGTACAAGTGCTTAAGGGTGGCTAAAAAAAAGAAATATTGTGTTATTATCGAATATTATCAAATATTATAAATTCTATAAACCAAGGAATTTTCGGGTGCTCATACTCACATTCTTCGAGAATCGGATTCGCCGACTGGAAGGGAGTGCCATGGAAGAAACAGGCAACGGCAGTGGGCATAATGTAGGTGGTGTTCCTGGCGGAGATGCCGATGATATCCTTGTGGTCGAGACCGCGGCTCTTCAGGTGCTGGGCGATGCGAATGGCCCAGGTGAGGGCCTGCCCGAAGGTGACCTCCACGCCCTCGCTGTCGGAAATCTGTGGGGCCACTAGCCGTTAGAGAGATCCTGTCCTGTGACAGTGTCCTGATCAGTGATCACTCACCTGGCACACGTTCTTGGGCCAGTTCCTCAGGTTCTTGAAGATGATGCGGCCCAACGAGGTCTCCGGCTTGAAGGGGTTGTTCTGCGGAATACCCCTCCAGATCTTGTTCTCCGCATCGTAGCTGCACGGTAACTTGGACATTTTGCGCTGCAGTAAAGTTTGAATGCACACCCTAAAGATCGGCCACTATCTGAGGAACTACTCGCTCGGAGGGGCTACTTATAAAGACATGGATCCCCAAGGGGCTTATCTGGGGGCCGATAAGCATTGCCTAGGTTAAGTCCAAGGTATCAATGAAAGATAAAAGGCATTGACCAAAGTTGACCACCACCACGAGCACCGAGTATGCATATCGGATCTATCAACTTGCGTTGGGTTCTTTAATTGAAGGGTGTCCTTAGTCGTGATAAGAGTTATTAAATTTTGGGCCATTCGCCGATCAATGGCAACGACCATCCCTAGACTGCCTTATCTTCGTTCCGGGTCTTGGATTCCCCATATATATCTGTGGGGCTTATGTAACGGGGATATCATACCACATGAAGAAAGTATTTTCAGGCAGTATTATTTATTTATAAACAATAGCCCTTTGGCCGATGCTTTGTAACAGCAATCAAAATCATAGCAACAAAACCACCAGCGTTGTTTTATGGTTTATCCAAAATTCGGTAAATGATCTTTGTACCTTGAACCCTGTATACCTCATGATTGCCAAATGCGTGATACCATAAATGGAATGGAAAGTTTGAGCATTTTTTTCGCACCTTTTAATTAGTCATTCGTGGATTATCGATACTGACACGCGCTCTTAAAGTGTTTACTTGGCTCTATTTTCAAGTATATTTTTATCCGCCTTTTCGATATGAATACAACATGATATCCCATTCAACAGAGCCATGATAATTCGGGAAATTCCCTCAAACGAAATCTACGCAATTCAGTAAAATTGAATGGGTTTTCTTTTGGCCAGCCCTCAATGCTTTTCCTTACATTTTTGCCTCTTATTTTCCCTTTTCCTGCGCTGCGCTGCGGCTGACAAAAAGTTGGTGCAGCGAAAACGTTATTTAAATACCTTGGCGAAAAAGTTCGTTCGCAAGATATTTGCAAACATCTGTTTCCTGATTTTCCAGCAATGGCAGCCGGCAGAGAAAATCAACTTTCCGTTCCCGGTGGCACGTGAACTAAAACCCAATTCTGTGGCAAGGCTGCCGATGATGAAGTTCGGCTGTGGACGAAGTTCCGGTTACAGCAGACCTGTGGTTGCCCTTAGCCAATGGTATTTACCTGGCTAGAAATATATAGACAGGTTGGGAAAGTTAGTTATTCCCACTATTCCTTATTAAATTCTTAGCAAATAAGTTAAAATTTTCCGATCGGATCATCAAAGCAGGCTGAAAGTGAATTCATTCAACTCTAAGTAGGCTTTAATTATTGTTCGAAGTGCCCGAGAACTAAGCCCATGCTTTCAGTTCGGGCTTAATAGCAACAGCTCAATGGTCTTTCGATAAGGTTTCACCGGGGACTTATGTACCCCACATTACAGACAACGCACTTTGATTTGGCTCGAAATAATCTTATCGGACTATAATTTGAAGTGGGGAATTAATTGGTCCGAGCCAAAACTATCGTCATCGGGGCGGGGATTACCTGAAATCAGAGAAACTGGAAGTTGATAATGGGTACGGGGTTATCTAAGGGTATTCCGTAGGCAGACTTCGGAGGAAGTATTTCCTTGAATAGCCATGAATGAAACTATTTTTTGTCGCTGCTTGTCTTGTTCGATTTTTAGGATTTTGGGATACCCGTACTTCAAGGGCCGGCCAGTTGGAAGATATTCGCGGCCCCAGCGAGTTGGGTATTCTTATAGCGGCTAACCAGCTAACTGGATAACTGGCCAAGGTAGTTGTTTGGGTTTCCCGCCCAGTGATTCTACTTTTCTTTATTTTCCTTCCCTGAATTGCTGGCTGTGCAACTTATTCGCATTCTGTTGCAGGAACTGCTTTTTGCTGCTGCTGCCCCACCTCTTGCAGTTCAGTGTGTTATTATGCACTGGTTTTTCCTGGTTTTTCACTCACATTTCCTTCTTTTCTTTTCGTTTCGTTTCTTTATATATATAGTTTTTTTTCTGCCCTTTTCTGTGTCGCTTCTTTTTGGCCCATTTCCTTTGGCTGCCTTTCCTTCTGCTGCTGCTGCACACAAGTTTTTCATTTGTAATTCAAGATGTCAGTCAGCTGGGAGAACCAAAACTTAATTAAAGTTCCGCACTTTTACAGAGCCAACTCCTTACTTATCCCGGCTATCTCTCTTGCTTTTCCGTATGTATTTAGCCAGTCCCAGAAAGTCCGCCCATTTCGCTTAAATTCAAAGTGTCCGTCCAGTTCAACATTGCCCCGCTTTGGGGGGTTTATCTTTCAGGTGCAAGTTTCGCCTGCCTTGGCCTCGCACCTGCAGCAAATGTCCGGACTTGCGACTTTGTTAGCCTCGCCTCCGGATACGGGTCATCCTCATCCTGATGCTCAACCCCCCCTCCACTAAATCCTTTTCCCGGACCATGTGTGAGCGTAATTTTATGAGCTTATTTCATACTTTTCACTTCTAATTTGGCTGCAGGATCGTTGCCATGTGCAGATTTCGACTTGTTGAGTTCTCCTCGGCTTGGTGCTTTCGCTTTCATCGGGTGGTATCGGTTTCACTTACACCTCACCATATAAAAAATCTAACTTAATTAGGTGACACGACGACGGGTGTCCCATCTTTTTTATTCACCTCTGTTTTCCAACATCTGTTAGGGGGAAAGCGCAGGGGGAAAGCGGAGGAAAAGCTGCAGGAAAAGTAATAGGACTCATTATGTATGCATTGAGTTTCCAGTGTCCGGTGGCAGCGACAGAGAAACTTTTTGATAACTGTAATTAGCATATGAAGAAAATCAGACTCGGACGTTTTTCTTTGGAACGCAGACAGGTGGAAAGCCGTTGAATGTATTCTATTCCAATTAGGAATCCAACTGCTGGACTGGAGTAGTAATTACAGAACAAACTGTTAAGAAAATTAGCATGTTGAGCTCTACGAATTAAAGATATTATATTTATGTTGAAGCTTGCTGCAGAAATATATTTCGTAAAAAATGTAGATATATTCAATATACTGACTATAATAGAGAGTTCTTAAAATGGTTATCCCTTACAAATAAGAAATTAGTTAATTACCAGGATATAGTGCTCAATATTTTATAAAACTAGACTAGAAATGATTAGTCGGAAAGGGATTCCTGTAATAAGGAAAACAACCTTCACAGTTAAGTTCTGGTCAGGTCTGTACTTAAGGATTACAAGTGTAACATATTGTTGACATATTGAAAGTCTGAGATTTATTAAGAAAAAGTGTTCTTCTTGAACAGTGTTCCCTTTTAAATTCAAGAATTTTATTGCTTAGCTATGCATAATGTGCCATTAAATTTGTATCCCATTTGTTTCCTCAGCTATATCTTCGAAACTTAACTATTTCTGCCTTATTTGATCTTTATGATACCGCTTTCAATCGCTTTGAATCAATGGCCATTTTTTGCCCCATCGAAATCCCCCAAATCTCTCTTAGCCCAGGCTATCTCTGTCGTTTCTCGTTGCATCTATAAATACCGTCTTGTTGCCCCGTTCGTAGCCGTGGGATTCGCGACTGAGCCGTGGGATTACCGACGTATTGCCTTCAATTGGCCACAAACCAGAAACGAGAGAGGTAGAGGTGACCAATGTCAATGCCATGGCCATGGAAATGGCCAAATGCAAATGCAGAGACCGAAACCGAAACAGAATCGAAACAAAAGTGCCAAAAGCCAGAGGGGAAGCACTACAAAATAATCCAACGGTCGCCGGGAGAGAAACACTTCCCATTTCTTCCGGCCGCAGAGAGAGGTGATTAAATCAGTTAAGAGCCATTGGCCATAGCAGCCAGGTCTGCTCTACCCGGGGCCAGGTCGTCCCCGACCATCCCATCCCATCCTTACCTACCCAAAAACATTGGCGCCTTCCCATCCGCTTTCTGCCTTTGACTGTTGCACATTTTGTGTTTTGCTCTCAACGTTTATTTTGGCCTTCTTTTCTGGCCAAATGATTTAATTTTCATGCATTTCGCTTTGCGGCAATGGCGATGCTTATTAGTCGCAATTTGCCAGCTGCGGACAAAGTTTGCTCTAGCCGAAAACCAACGGCAAGCCCCAGAAACTAAACCAAATAAATTTAATAATTGCTGTTCCGAGAAGTTGATAGGATGGGTAAAAATAAAGGAGGCGGCGGCGGAGGAGGTGGCGGAGGTGGTGGTGGAGGGGGCGGAGGAGGCGGCGGCGGCAATGTAAGCAATATTTGTGTTATGCAACTTGCGTACTAATTGTGAGTCTAACTACTTATAATCTTCATCTTAGTGCTTAATCAGTTTGCCACAGTTCCAACAGACTTAACGCATTTTCATTAGAAGCTTCTTAGTAACTACTTATAGCATTTTAACCAGAATTTTCCATCTTTTTGAACAATGAAATGAATATAAATACAGAAATATATTTAATTAGAATATTCTTAGGCGTGACTTAAATTGTTGCAGAATTATTACATTATTTTTTTATGCATAACGGAAATAATATTTAATTTTGAATGTAATTAAAGAACTTCTAACCCTTTGGAATCGTGCCTCCCTATTGCAATCCTGGCGCAAACTAACCTTTTTCTCATTTACTGACTTTGCTCCGCAACTTTGAACAACCGTGGCTCGTTATTTGCTCAGTCCCAGCTCAAAGCGAAATCTTTCCGTGTTTCTTTGCCCACAGAAAAAGGGCGGCGGTGGCGGAGGAGGCGGCGGCGGAGGTGGAGCCGGAAATAAAAACAAAGGCGGCGATGGAGGCGGCGGTGACAAAGGTGGAGCCAAGAAAGGACAAGACCAAAAGGCAGCCGCGGGCGGTGGCAAGAAGGGAGGCAAGAAATAGCATCGGTGGCAACATCAAAGCGCATTAAAAATTACAAATTTAGAGTTAAGTTGAAATTAAAAGTGATATCAGGGAATATGTATCTATAATGTGTGTGCCTGACTCTCTTACAATAATGTGGCGGTGGCCGCCTGGTTAACAAATATGCTGGGATACAGGTTAAACATTTTGAATGCTCGCTTTAACAATGGAACGGCGAGGAGAGGGTTCCGTATTCCCATCCGCATGGCGTATTCCACTCGGATGCACTTCACAGGCCACTTGACTCGACTCCTCTAGCGAAACCACTCCTGGGACATCCCGAAAAAGGAAGCTGCGCTCGATTTGGATTTGCTGCTGTCTCCCTTGCGGGCACCATTGCCAACCGACTTCCTCGTCGGTGTCGTTGTCGCCGTCGTCGTCGTCTAAGGGTGAAAGCAGAGATAGAGGGATAATGAGGAGTGTTATTAATTAATTAGGGCTATTAATTGGTAGTTTGTCTGATTAATCTGTTAATTTGCGGTTGGACCCTCGGATTTATGGCGAGCAACAAACAGCAAACGGAAAGCGGGCATAATTAGAGAACGATTTATACCGGCGGAGATCGCAGCTAATTACAAAACATGCGAGTAACGGCCAAGTAGCCACTGCCATAAATTAACATTTGCCCAGCGATTTGATTTCAATAATTGCAGCGATTCATTAATTAGCATCTAAGGCACTCGCCCTCGCACACGCGTTCATAATATATACACAATCATCCTGCCGATGTTCTGGCCATCCACTTGGAAATTTCGGTTTGGGTTTCAAGCGAAACTTTCGCCAAGCACTTGCGGGCGAAGTGGAGAAATGGAGCAGAGAGGGGCGGCTGGGGAGAGGGGCGTCGGAAAGTTGCACCTAATTAAAATTTGTCTTGCGGCATTCTGGTTTATTTATTGCTGGATGGACCAAATTAGTTTAATTAAACTGCTGCTTCAGTTTGAAGAGGTTTCCAAATTCGGAAATGAAGCATCTAATAAGAGCAAAGAGGAAAACTCAGCACACTCTAAATAAGTATTGGTTAAACAACTAAAATCATGCAGCATGCAAACAAGGAGTGATAACAAAATATCAACAATATTCCTACCCAACCAGATCAAATGTTGAAACTATTGACTTAGGATTGCAATCGATAGAAATCCTAGGAAAGAAACATGGGAACATATATAACTCGATAAAGTTGCATAAGATATCTATCTTAGCGCTGGGGGCTCTCTTCTTTTGGCTATTCAGGTGATTAAAACTGAAAATAATGTCGACAACCATTAATAAATATCCGAAAAACACCGAAATAGGTAAGCAAATCTTAATCAAAATCATACGATTAAAGTGAGCCCCGACAGCTTCATCCATCTTAACCCTTTTACTCACTTTCTCCGCAGGCTCTTGCGCCACGGACTTCCTTTCGATGCCAGTAACTCTTCCGGCAGCTTGTGGCATTACAATGGGCAGCAGTGGGAACCAAAGGGACGTGGAACCGGATGAGCTGAGGCACAGCACATTGGGATCTGCTTCGTGGGCCAGGGAAGTGGCTGCAGTTGTGCCCTGACTTGGAGCAGTTGTCGAGGGTGTCAGCACCCCCAATTCGCCTTGAAGGCGGCCCGAAGCTCTGGTCACATGCGCAGTTATGTGCTCGGCAAAGAGCTCAAAATCAAAGGGATCAATGCAGTCGCGCAACTGGCTCTGCTGGGCGTGAATCTGATCGTAGAGAGTCCGCTCCTCACGCGTAACCGCAAACACGCGCTCCAGGAACTTTAGATCGAAGTACAATTGAAGGGCAATGTTCTGGCTGGTTTTGGTGCACTCCGCCTGGGCCAATCCATTGTAGTGGGAGAGCAGTTTTCCCAAAAGCCGCTGGATGAAGGCTTGCAATACTTTGGGTGGCAATGTTTGCGGGACAGCCAGGTTCAATGCTTGGATCAGTTGATGGAGATATGTCTGCAGCGAAAGTCGCGGCTGACTCGGAATGCGAATGGTTGATTGAACACTCTGATCCTGGTCCTCGTCACGCTGCTCCAGAGTCAAGGTCTGCCAGAGCTGTAAAAGGATTTGGTTATGTTGACTTACTCACACATTTTAAAACATTTAATTTAGTTACCGCAAAGTCGCTAAGAACCACTTCATGGTTGATAACTTTCGGCAGCTTTTCGTCGCAATTGTGTCCAGTCAAAACATCGTCAACGATCAGCAGCCAGAAGGATAGCATCTCCTCTTCGATCAGGCCGCAAATGCGCTGCCAGTGCTCGATCCCCACTCCTGCCAAGTTGTCAGTCCATTGGCGCCAACTTGAAGGCTGGCAGAAGCAGAGCTTCAAATTGGGGCAAAGTTCCACCAAGGCCAGGCTATTGCGCAGAGCAAGGAGCAGAGCAGGCCGCTCTCTAAGCTGCAGACCCTTAAGGTTGGTCAGATACTCTGTCAGCTGCTCCTCGGCCGTCTCGCGCAGGAACTGAACGAGGGAATGTTTGTCCTCCGACCGCGTCGTCTGCTCCTGCAGCATGACATTGAGCTCCTGGACGATATCCGCTAGCTGTGTGTCAAAACGTTTGCACAACTCCATTGTGGCGCCATCGTAGCCTTTTGTCCGATTAGCCAGTCGTTTTGGTTGCTCGCTAAGTGCTGCCGCCAAGCTTAAGGGCAGGTCGTCGCTCTGTTCTCGCCAAATTTGTTGCGGCGCCTGCGATTGTCCGCCTTCGATGAGTAGAAGCACCTGTTCATAGGTCTGCTTCATGGCTGCCGCCCAACTGCTGCGGATAATCTCCCGCACTCTGGCATTAATCAGTGGAACGTACTTTCGGGCGTAGAAGTCCAACTGACTGTGCTTCAGATGCAGCTGCTGTTCTAGGCGAACGAAGTCCGGCCGACCATTAGTCCTGGCTGCCGACTTTATGTCCTGAATGGTCTGCATGTTGCTGACTAAGGCGAAGACTTGCTGCAGGTGAGCAGCTGCCAGGGCGTTCATCTTATCCAGCCACTGTTGGAGTGAAGAGCCTAGTTGTTCCGGGGTTAGCTGAGGAACCTCGAATTGCGGCTTAAATCCAGCGATTATGTCGGGCAAAAGGTGAGCCAGCTGGCGCTCGCTGCTTTCCATTCGGTTGATGCTGGGCGGACACGTGGAGGAGGCGCAGTCCGCTAGACGGGTGAAGAGGAGACTGTCACCTGAAAAAGATTATTTTTTAGTAACTATAAATGATGTTTAATCAGGCTCAGTTAGAATTATTAAACTCTTGATACTCTCATAGACAAATAAAAGTTGCCATACGTTGTGGCGTCGAAGTGAAAGGTGCAATGCGGCTCCTTTGCTCCAACAATTACACGGCCAAGTTGGAGGACAAGAACCACGACAGTCGCATCAAGAGCGGCGATTCCTATAGTATCTACTTCCTGGACAAACAACCAAGCACCTATGTCGTGCTCTTTCACAATCGCGAGACGAGACACTGTCGCGCCCTGTGGCCCACAAATGGAACTGAGTTCCATTGCTTTGACGGCATTGACAAGAACTCCACGCTGGTCAGTCTGGGAAAAACGGACTTCGCCACCTGTATGCATCACCGGTCGACTTACACCGACGACCTCTTGAAGGCGTGTGGGGTCAAGTCTTCCAGCCAATGATCACCATAATGCATTACCGGGCTGCCGACGGGACCCAAAGTGTGGGTACTTCCTCGGCTAGCGGGCAGTTTCAATGGGAGTGTCTCCTGATAATCCTCATTGTCTCACTGCTTGTGTGTCTTTTGTACAGATTACGTCAAGAAATAGTATCTCACCTAGTAGACACTTGTCCAGCAGCTCCACGGTGCTGTTTAGCACGCCCAAGCTGGCCAGGATACGCTCCTTGACGCGACGCGGATCCGAAGGTCGGTTTTGCAGGCAGTTCAGAAAGGCGGAGGAGCGCAGGCTCAAGAATGTCTTGAGAACAGCACTCAGATCGCTCTTGTCAAGCAGCAGGAGGCTCTGCAGGCAGTCCACGGCCATTTCGGGATGCAGTTCCTCCCTCTCTAGGGCGGCGAGGACGGCCTGTTTGATGGTCACGTGGAAGGGACGAAGAATCTCCCACTGCTTGCGGGCCACCGGTAGTTTCTGCATCAGGGCACTCTGCCCGTCTAACTGCAGGCCGGTGCTAATGTGCCGGCTGAAGATGAACAGCTCGGTGGCGGCGTAGAAGCGGTCGTTGTCCAGGTGCGTCCAGATCAGTTCCGGCAGGGCGGTGAGCAGCTTGATCTGGGCCATGGTGCCATAGTAGGTCTGCAGCTTCTTGCCGGCATTCCTCTGCTGCAGCGCCGCTTCCTTGGGACTCGTGTTCGTGGTGGACTGAAAGCCGAGGAGCTGCTGCTCGTTCAAGCTGCGGCAGTTGGCCTGCACGTGACGGACTTGCTCCATAAGAGTGCCCGCCGAGGTCTGCATGGCTGCAATGGTGTCCGCCGCCTGCAGGAGGTCCCGGTACCGCTCCCTGTGGGATAAAACAACGTTTTTAAGGGGTTCTTTTGGTCTTCCGGATGTGCCACATCCACATCACCCACCCGACATGGTTGCGCAGCTCCTCGCGCTTTTTCTCCACCACCGACTGGATATTCTTGTGCACGGTGTCGATCTCGGACACGCTGCGCTGCTCGAACAGCGTGTCCACGTTGAGGTTCAACAAAGTGTCCGTCATTTATCCGAAAAATGGATTTTATTTTAAAAACAATAATAAATAGCAGTGTAACCAGAGCGTATAATACTTTTCATACCAAACAGTGCTGCCAGGAATGTACTATTTATGGCCATTTTTTTACTTATGGTATTTGTATACATTCTCCAAGCGGTCACTCTGAAAACGTATCGTTGATATCGATAGTCCTATCGTTAACCGATTCCAAGCTATCGACCGCCAAACTTCGAATCCGGAATGCATACTGTTTCATGCAGCAAGCAAATAGATTAGCACCCTATATGCAATAGTATATAGGGTGGTAATCTATTTGCTTTACTGAGTGGCATACCAAGTTTATGAGGCTGTAATGCAAGTCCATTACTGAATAGGATACCTGGTTTATAGGAAAAATGGAAAAAACCGAAATTCTATTTGCGCATCAGTATATTATAATTTGCAAGACTCTATTTTTATACCCGTTACTCGTAGAGTAAAAGGTATTTTGTATTCGTGCAAAAGTATGTAACAGCTAGAAGGAAGCATTTCCGACCCTATAAAGTATATATATTCTTGATCAGGGTCACTAGCCGAGTCGATATAGCCATGTCCGTCTGTCCGTCTGTCTGTCCGTATGAACGCTGAGATCTCGGAAACTACAAAAGCTAGAAAGTTGGGATTACCCACACATATTCTTGGGCTTCCTACGCAGCGCAAGTTTGTTTCAGTCGATGGCCACGCCCCCTCTAACGCCCACAAAATAAAGCCCGAAAATAAATCGTAAAGAATGCATCAATTAATTTGAATTAAATAAGGGCGTATAAGCTTTAATAATTGTAAATCTTAGCTGACTTGCCATCACAGCTTGCCAAAAGCATATCATGTGTATAATCTATCTCCATAGATTTGAATTGAATTCAACAGACAATTTTTAAGTTCAAATTTAGTTTGTTTTAATTAACTTAAAAATGCATTTCTGTGGTAAAAATTAATATATGCAATTAACAATATTTACTGTAGCATTAAAACATTTTAACAATGCTTTCTTAAATAAGAGTAAATGCAATAATTCTGGTTTGTCGGGCTGATCCACGTTAAAATCACTCCCTGCCCAGTTCTCGGAGCACAGCGTTGGCGATCACGATCCTTTGGATCTCCGAGGTTCCCTCGTAGATCTCCGTGACTCGGGCGTTCCGGTAGAACAGCTCCGCGGGCAGATCGGTGGTGTAGCCCATCCCGCCCAGCACCTGGATGCACTGGTGAGCGCAGAAAGTGGCCGCCTCGGAGGCGTGCAGCTTGGCCATGGCCGCCTCCTTGGTGATGGGCAGTCCATTGTCCTTCAGCCAGGCGGCGCGCCAGGTGAGCAGCCTGGAGGTCTCGACCCGACTGGCCATGTCGGCCAGCTTCTGCTGGATGAGCTGCATCCTAGCCAGCTGCTTCCCAAAGGCCACCCTCTTCTGCGAATAGTCGACGCCCAATTCCAGGGCTGCTTGAGCGATTCCTGTGGCCTGGGCGGCGATTCCGATCCTTCCGCAGTCCAGTGACTGCATGGCGATCTTGAAGCCATCGCCGGGAGCTCCGAGGACTCGGGAGCGAGGCACCTGCACATCCTCCAGCACAAGCTGGCAAGTCGACGTGGCCCGCATGCCCATTTTGCTTTCCTTTTTGGCTATCGAAAGTCCTGTAACATCCTTTGGCGTGAGAAAGGCAGTGATTCCCTTGTGCTTCAAGGCCTTGTCCACCGTGGCGAAGACGATTCCCCCGCTGGCCTCCTTGGAGTTCGATATCCACGCCTTGGTGCCATTTAGTATGTAGCCATCTCCATCCAATTTGGCCGTAGTGCTAGCAGCTCCTGCATCCGATCCGTTTCCGGGTTCCGATAAAGCGTAGAAAGCAATGTGATCACCCTGGGTGTAGGGCACCAGGAAGTCCCGCTTCTGGTCCTCCGTTCCGTGCTGCTGCACTGCACCCAGGTACAGGTTATTCACGCCCATCACGATGGACACTGCCGCATCACCGCGAGCCACCTCCTCCATGCCAATTGCGTAGGCCTGGTAGTCGAGTCCGGAACCACCTATTAGGAGAATTAAAGATCTAATCAATCTATTTTAAATCCAGGAAACATCACAAACATAAGGTACTAATTTTCTCTCTTAGCGATACCTTTTCTTGGGATTATCAAACAATTGTCCCAGTACTCACCGTATTCCTCCCGTACCGCCACAGCCATCAGACCGAGTTCCCCTAACCGCCGGACCTGTTCCGCCGGAAAGAGCTCCTCCCGATCGTGGTGGCGTGCCTTAGGCGCCAGTTCCGCATTCGCGAACTCACGGCAAGTCTTCTGCAGAATCTGGTGGGTCTCGGGCAAGGCAGCCAGGCAGGCGATTCCCCTGTCTCCACCTCCGGTTCTCCGCACACCCCATGCGCCGCTCGATCGTTGACCTGCGAAAGGGAAGGCGGCAAATCGATCATCCAGGTGGTCGTGAATCACCCAGTTCCTCACCCAACGTCCGCGCCACCCTGATCAGCTGCTGCATTGCGTCGTCCAACTGATCCCAAGCTCGTAGTGCCAGCTGCGATCGAGGTTGTTGGAGCTTTCTCCACAGTTTTCGCTTTCGTTGAAGAGGCGATCGAAATAGAAACGAGGAAAACAGCTTTTATAAGTAGCTTTCGGCGGTGAAACTCAAGGCAGGGGCGTTTGTTGGGGATTAGGGGGGGGGGGGGGGGGGGGTCTTTAATCTTTAAACCGAATGGTACAAATTTAAAAACTAAAAACTAATATTTTTCTCATCCTATTGTTAAAACGTAGTTTATTTAATGGTGTAACCCCCTCTGCGCACTTCTCTGTGTTTTAAATATAGAATTTGAACTATATATGGATACCTTCCATAATCGAAAGTTGTTTGCCTTGAAGCTATCTTTGTAAAATTACCGAGGAGCCAGGCTAAAGATCAGGTGGAAATGAATGAAAGGAAAGCGGTTCAATGGTTTTTGAACATGTGAATCCATCGAGAACCTTGTTGATTTCCGATACCGGCTGAATAATTTAACAATGCAAATTCCCGATACACACCCACTTTTGATGAGAGGTACAAAGTCCCGAACTTTTTCCTGGACAATATACAGTTGGAATTTAAAATTATTGCCATTTGCATATTAAAAAGTAAGTGTGGACTTGGAAATTACAAGATAAACGTTTTACATTAGAGTTTGACAATGTAGCATTGTTTGAATAACCTTCAATTATTTATGTAAGTGATCTTATCACTATTCATACTATGAAATTTGTCCAACAAATAAAGATCAATTTTAAGCAAAACTTCACCTGCTATATACATTTCTACACTGATAAAAGATCTGGAAAAATATTTTAAAGATGTCGAATACCATTTTAAATATTTGGTTTAAAGCATAGCTGTGCACAATAGGGTGGGTTGATTGGGGGTCTTCAATATATAGTTTTTTTTGGCAATATGGCTTAGAACTAAGATCCCCCCCCCCCCCGCACTTCTTAAGGGTTTTTTACTGGCAACACTCGTCACACTTATACTAACGCCATCTGACGTAAATAAACCGAACCAGAAAATTCTACATGGCAATAGTAGTTCGCTGCCTCACCGTGTAGAAAACGCCACCGTGTAGATAAAATGTGTTTATCCAAAGATTGGTTATTATAAAGATGTCCTAGTCAAATCGTCGGCTTAGATCGATGTAGGTTATCATCCATGTTTTTGTATGTTGGCGTAGTGTCGAGATATGTATATATTTCTGTTAATAATTTTACTTATATTATAAAAGTTTAGCTTCGGTGGACTGTGGTCTTAGTAGTCCAAGCAAAAACTGCCACAACTGCTCATATTCATCCCAACCAAGCTGTTGACCTATCAAAATTGTAGAATTCTTTGCAATATATATTTTTGAAAAACCAAGATGAATTATCTGATTCAACGCGGAAAGATGCGCCAACAGGCGATAAATGTTCCAGAGGGCCTGCCGGAACTTCTATCCGATGTTACACGGGAGGTTCTACGATGTCAGCCAAAGAAGGAGTGCCTCTGCCAGTTCATCATCGACTATCTGCACTCGGTGATCGTGACCAGGGAGAAGGCACTGGGTGAGTTAGGTGTTTCTTAATTACCTGGGGATTACCAAAAGGTCTAAGCCAGTACTAATTACCATCTTCCGTTGCAGTGGCCAAGACCATTTTGGACCGGGCTTTGCGACAGGTGGACAGCATAATATCGGACCTCTGTGTCTGCGACCTATCCAGGGAGAAGTCCGAGCTGATGGCCCAGGTTCTGGAGGATTGTTTCCGTAACTTTCTGGAGAAGCGCCGCTGCGAGATGCGGCGCGGCAAGCAGACGATAAACTTCGAGGACGTGGACATCCTGGAGGAGCTGCTGCAGAAATGCAAGTTCACCGACGAGGAGCTGATCATGTCTCGGCCGGCCATCGAGAGTGCCTACAAGCGCTTTGTGGAGGCCTACATGTCCGCCGAACGAGGCGCCGATGGAACCGAGCTGCTCTACCAGTACTTCCGCGATCGGGAGCTGAAGCGGATTAACGAGGCGATGCGCCAACAGGCGGCCATCACAATCCAGGCCGCTTGGCGTGGCTATTGGGTCCGCCTGCAGTTTCCCCAGGAAGTGTGCGTCTGTGTGTGCGCGGCGGTAAGTGAAGTGATCTCTCAAGGGATTTTCTCCCAAAAACGTTTGATTTTGATTCGCTCAGGAGAAGGAGGACGACGAGGAGGAGAAGCGCAGGCAAGAGGCAGCAAGCATCCTGCAACGATTCTTCCGCAAGGTCATGTTGGTAAGTGAAGAAAGAGATAAGAGAGATAAGATAAGAGAATGAATTGTCTTTCAGCGCGCTGCCACCAAACCAATGGAAGATCCCTGTGCGGAACCCTCGGATGCCACCGAACACGGAACGACGGCAGCGACCTCTTCGCCGGATACAACAAAGAGTGGCTATGATGATGAGACTGTTCTGGCGACAGCAGTGGCCACTGCTGCTCCAACTGCTCCAGGAACGGCCGCTCCAACTGCTCCAGGAACGGCCGCTCCAACTGCTCCAGGAACTGCCGCTCCAACTGCTCCAGGAACTGCCGCTCCAACTGCTCCGGCGACTGCTGCTGCAAGTGCTGCTGCAACTGCTCCTCCAACGGCTCCGGCCACGGCTCTGCCCTCGGACACCGGTTTGGCAGAGCCAGCTGATCAGGTTCCACCGGAGGTGGCAGAGCCAGCAGAAGCTCCGGTGGAAGAGGCACCACCGGCCGACGAGGCTGCACCACCAGCCGCTGAGGAGTCCGCACCACCAGCCGCGGAAGAGGCTGCACCGCCTCCTGCCGAAGAAGCGGCTCCACCAGCTGCTGAAGAGTCAGCACCACCACCGCCCGCTGAGGAACCCCCAAAGGCGGAGGAGGCCGCACCACCAGCTGAAGAAGCCCCCGCCGAAGAAGCCGCCGAGTAGATGAAGCTATATTCTATTTTCTTTATTAGTTTTCCTTAGGTGTTAAATTGATTTTGCCTGCAAGTGAATAAACCGATCTGAATGATCTGAAGAATCTGTTTTCCCTCTACGATTCCATTTGACCTCCTATCCACTCACTGAAGGTTGAGACCCGAGTGTAGACATCCGGAGAGATGTACAGACCACAGACAACCAAGCCGTAGGACACAATGCCTACTTGCATTAGTCCATTCTCCGTTTGCATTACTAGAGGTCCGCCAGAATCGCCCTAAGAGATATATATAATATCAATATTTGAAATATATTTAGTCAATCCCCGACTTACCGAACAGGCGCCTCTGAAAGGTCCCCTGGCGCAAATCTCTGTATCCGTAACGCTCTCCATGCCCGCATCCCGGCACTCCCTGTTCGAAATCGTGTGGTAGCTCATTCGCTGGAGTACATTCGGATAGTTGACTTCGTCCAGGAAGGGAAAGGGTACCGGCAAACGCAGGCCCCAGCCCGTCAGGGTCACCGGAACTCCACCGCCCACGAAATCTTTTTTCTGTGACTTATACTCAATGGAAGTAATGCTGCCGTTGTTCAATTTCAGCGGAGGTTCAATGGACAGCACAGCAAGATCGCTGGTCACCAGTTCTTGGTATTTGGGATGGATGCTATAGGACAGAACCTTGGAGCGGGAACCCTTCTCGTTCAGACCCCTGATTCCGGCCACCACAGACATGCGACTGGCATTTAGTCCCTGACAACAGTGGGCTGCCGTTAGGATGCGATTGGGAGCGATGATGGATCCACCGCAGAAGTGCATCTGACCCGCGCGGGTTTTGTACTGCAGGGAAACCTGATAGGGTACATGTTCGCCCGGCGGAACATCAGCACCTCCTACAATCCGATGAGGTGTATAGCCACTGGGTTGACGCGCTGTTTGAGTTTAGATTTGATTAACCTTGATCATCATATATTAATCCAATTGACACTTACAATTCAGCCTTCCGAAGACTCCTCCCAATGCTATAACTCCGATCACCAGTAGCTCAGTTAGACCCATCGTTCGTTGGTTAATGCCACTGGCTTTCCATCTGCCATGGTACTTAAGCAAAAGCCAGGCCCCCATTAGTAAAATAATTTGCATATGTATCGCAAATATCTGGGGCACTTTGCCAACTTGGTTATGCCATTAAATTTGATCTTGAAATTGAAATTATAATGAGGAGCTATGCTGGTAAAGTAACCAAGTTTGCTGGCTGGCAAATATCTACTTGCGAATATAGGGTTAATGCCAATGTAATGCTTAATTTCATACCTTATTATTATCAAGTCTTAAATAAAATACAGATTGCTTTGAATTCCAATAGAACGCTGTTACTTTTATTTATGATTCCTTATGTTTATTTTTTTCAATTTGACGACTTAAACCATTCTTTCCTTAATCCAACCATCAAACATGGACACTCGGGTGTAGACATCGGGGCTGTTGGAGGCGCAGAAGGCAGTGCCGTAAGAGACGACGCCCACCTGTTTGTAGGACTCACCGCTCTTCATGACCAACGGACCACCAGAGTCGCCCTGAAAGCGGAGGTAACGAAGAACTAATCTCTTCCGAATATAAATTTAATAATCTACTCACATTACAGGCTCCCTTGCCGAATCGCTCCAAGGCACAGATCTCAGTGTCCGTCAGTTGGGTCATCGTCTGCTTGCACTTTGAATTACTCAGTGTCTTGTAGTTGAGTTTCTGCAGCACAGTGGGGTATTTGGCGAAGGGGCCGGTGCCAAAGTGGAAGACCGAGCCCCAGCCGGTGAGGAGAACCTCCTGGTCGGCTCCAACCAAGTCCGAGCCACTCACATCGATGGTGGCCACTCGCTTCTCGTCCAACTCGAAGGGCGGATCGATCTTGAGGATGGCAATGTCACTGGTCACCAGCTCCTGGTAGTTGGCGTTCATCTCGTAGGACTGCACCTGAGATCGGTAGCCGGAGCTGTCGTTAAGATCCCTGATCCCGGCCACCACGCTAATGCGACTGGCATTCTGGCCATTGACGCAGTGGGCGGCGGTCAGGACGCGATTCGGGGCCACAAGGGATCCGCCACAGAAATGCCTGAGCTGGCCACTACGAGTTCTGAACTGCATGGACACCTGGTAGGGAACGTACTCGTCCTCGGGCACATCGTAGCCGCCAACCACGCGCTCCTGGGAATTGGTGTCTGCCTCCTCGAAATATTTGTCCACTAGAGAGAATCATGGATTTTGGTATGGTATCTTTGATTAAAATAGTAATTAAACTTACAGTCGATGACATTGCCCATGGGCTTACTTTGGACCAACTCTAGAGAAGAGAGGGCTGCCACAAACAGCACAAAATAAGTTAGTCCGTTCATTGTAAGACTGAGCTTGCCACTAGCCAAGAATCAGAGGTTTATATACGCATCGAGGAGCCCCAATTAATTGGGGTTTTTCATTCGCCTCGATTCATTTGAATTTTATCTAGTGCAGCTGTGGGCGGTCGTCCCACCTCATGTAGTTCTGGGTTACAAGGTCGCTGGGCAACGATAGCAGTGGCCTAGGCGATAGGAACATAGACAGTTGGCCAGAAGAGACCTAATAGAACGGTTGTGGGCTTAAAGACCTTCTGTTTCTCGAACCCATACATCATTTCACTGATGAGCGATCTTCCGAATTTCCAGGGAATAACACCTACGCAAAAGGTAGGACAGAGTCAGTAAGACAGACTCCCGAAGTTGGAGATCCAGAGTTTTAATCAGCGAATAATTTAAATATTCCGATTAAACAAGCCACTGCGGACATTTCTTTTAATTCATTGCGCGGACAGGGAGACAAGGAGACCTGCCGCTGGCAATCAGCACCTCGGACACCTTGGACACCTCGGAGGCAGTTTCGGTTTCAACTGCAGCCTCGATTCCAGACAGCATCCAGCCATCCACATGTTCGATGCAAATCAGGCTCCATTGCGCCGTCGAGTTCTGCCTCAATTTCATTGCTCCTTTCATGGGCGGGCTGCGAAAGTGCTATCTGGTCCACATTCGGAGTCAGATGTGTCAGTTCCGGGCCTGATTGCATCCAGCTAATGAATCATTTTGGCTGTAGCTCCAGTTGGATCTGGAAGGAAATTCTGGGAGCTGTGTGTGGCGCACGGGCGCGAATTAATTATGCACACCTCTCGATTCAGACTGGCGACTGCAGCTCCTCCTGCTCCTCCTCCTCCTCCATTTGGCATCCTGGCTGCCGTTGAGGTCTTGATCTTTGGACTTCTGTGTTAATTGTCCTGGGCCGCGATGCAGCGCCTCGAAGTTGCCAGCCAGCGAACCGATTTGAACCCGAAATGGCTTTATTATATCGCCAGCAAGGGAGCCGCCCCATCCACAGGATGTGTCTGTGGATCTGGGGATCTGGGCATCTGGAGATCCCACTCTGGCGCCGTTTGTTAATTGGACCACCCTGGCAAGGCATGACTTATCCGCGGACTTTATGCTTAATTCCTGCCTCTAATTTGCATGTGAGGCTGGTATGGCTTGGACTCCAGGTTGACGGGTTAATCCGTGTGTTAACTCATTAGGCATTGTTCCAGCAAGGGAAATTTAATCAGGCACTGGGACACCCAGAAAAATGAGTTTTGATTTTTAAGGAAAAAATCTTATGTAGATAATAAAATAATTTTATAAGCGGAAATTCTTTTACAGATGATTTTCAACCTTTTATGTAAAATAAACACTCAAATATACTAAGGTAGATAATGTAGCCGGGCGATTTATTAATTTTTCCAGCTTATTATGATCTATTTTATTTATTTTTATAAATCTGTTTACTTGAAATTGTTCTTCATTCTATATTTCGTTTTAAACTTAAAAATAAATGTTTTTCTTATATATAAACTATATTTAAAACAGGTCGTCACTGCAATCCAAACTCCAAACTGAGAAAAAAAAAACAACTTTGCGATTCCGCAAAACGATGCTAAAAATTCCCACTAATAAAATGCACTTTAATCATTTCATCATCATCAGCGGAGTTCCCGAGACCATATTCCATATCCTCCTCGCCGGATGCCTGCGGATGGGATCGGTTCGGTGTTAACAAGATAAGCATCCTGCCTGTCTGCTCCGACGGGACGCCATCATTATTATGACATTTTGTTTGATTGCCTGCCCCGCCGTTGCCCTCGTTCTTGGCCATGTTCCATGTTGGTCAGCCAACTTCTGTAGAATTGTGCGTGTGGCCCAGAAGAACAACACAACGGGCCAACACATCCGAAGTGAGCATTCATTCTCGGTGCAATTTTTATGGGCTTTTTGTTTTCGGGATTCGTTTTCTTGTTTGCCTCTTTGCCGCCAACGTCTTCGGCTTGATTTATTGGCCAACTTCATAAGGCCAGGCCGCTGGTTTTATGATCTGTCCGGAGTGGGAGAAGTGGCAGTTTATATCCCAGTCGGTAAGTCCAGTAGCAACTCGGTAAGGGTATTGCTAACCATGCTGATTCCAGGGGTCAATCGAGAGCATCGGCAGAAACAGGTGGAGAAACCAAAAAATATTCCTCTGGTTCGACCTGTATGCAAATGATTATGACCGATGCCAACATGAACAAACGGGATCAGCCTGGTTAGCCGCATGAGTTTTCCGCTTCGCAGGCAATTAATTTTCGCACTCGTTTCCAAGTGGAAAATTAATTGCGTGTTTTGCATAATCAGTAAATTGGTCGTTTATTTTAGTACTTAATTTGCTCAGAATCGCACCACGTTGTGCACCTAAGTCTGCCGTCTCCCTCGCGAATCCAAATCCGATTCTGAATCCGAATCTCCCCACCTCCACGGGTCCTATAAATTATGACTCTGGACCCCAGCACATGCAGCGATCTGGCATTGGTTCTGTGCCCAGAGAGCATTGGGCAAATTAAAAAGATTTTTATTTGCAAATCAGATAAGAGATCATGCCACAGAGCAGCGACCAGATACCAGACTCAGATAAAAACAGATACGGATACCAAAACGGTATCCAGCTAGAGCTGGCTTAATATTTATCGGTCGCGTGAGCGTGTTACCTAATTGATGACAACAGGTAGGCGCTTCTGTCAAGCGCGCTCTCATGATGGGATCGCTGGATTGGTGGATCGGATCCCGGCTAGCTCATGATAACCAGGCACGCAAGGCGACAACTGAACAGCCAGGAGCGGAGCAGCAGGAGATCCAAATCAACTACTGTTTGGACTGGAATGCTTTCGAAAGCTGTGAATGGTCTACATACTAAATAACAAAGTTTCAATGTGCTCATAATCGAAATTCAGGTTATCAATTAGACACGCCAAGCGCTATATCAAGAATTCTTAGAATTTTCGTCAGCTATTCTATAATTTCTTATACAATAAAGTTCTTGATTTAGAAAAAAGTTTTAGGATGGCATTTAATTACGATTAATTAATTAAGTGTAGTAATTGTTTCGTCAAGTGTATATAGGACCAATACAATTATATATAGAAGATACTTGGGGAAGGTTACCCCAATTCAACCCACATTACATTATTTCAAGATCACAGGCATTTACATGTTTGCATCGCCAAATAAATGATAAGACGGCTCTTCGTGGAGATGTATAAAATGCACGGGTTGCACTGCCATACCACTCATTCACTCCACCAGTGTAAACGCGATATCGTATTCAGAAATGGTAGTTATACAGCTCTTGTGCATCTTCCTGATCCTCCAGCAAGGGCTAACTGGTGTGGTGACCCCGACTACACAACTACCCACTAGGATTAACGGTGGACAGCTGGTGAACGAGACGGTGCCCTTTCAGGTGTCCCTGCAAATGCAACGTCGAGGTCGCTGGCAGCACTTCTGCGGAGGATCCATTGTGAGCGGTCAGCATGTCCTTACGGCGGCCCACTGTATGGAGAAGATGAAGGTGGAGGATGTCAGCGTGGTCGTTGGAACTCTCAACTGGAAGGCTGGCGGACTGCGTCACCGGGTAGTGACCAAGCACGTCCACCCCCAGTATTCTATGAATCCCCGGATCATTAACGACATCGCCCTGGTTAAGGTTACTCCCCCATTTCGCCTGGGGCGATCTGATATCAGCACCATACTCGTTGGGGGATCCGATCGCATTGGGGAAAAGGTTCCCGTCCGCCTTACCGGCTGGGGATCAACCTCTCCATCCACTTCCGCGGCCACTCTGCCGGATCACCTGCAGGCGTTGAACTATCGTACCATCTCGAACGAGGAGTGCAACCAGAAGGGATTCCGAGTCACTCGCAATGAGATCTGCGCCCTGGCTACCCAGGGTCAAGGGGCATGTGTGGTAAGACAAAGTAACTATGATTTTCTTAAAATCATACTGCAATGTGTAGGAAGAGGTAGGGTATCATTAGCTTATGTAGCATCATCCCTATCTTAACTACCAGAAACTACATATCAGAAACTATATACCAGAAACTATATACCAAAAACTATATACTAGAATATATACACCAGAAACTATATACCAGAAACTATAGACCAGAAACTATATACCAGTAACTATATACCAGAAACAAAATACCAGTGACTATAAACCAGAAACTATATACCAGAAACAATATACCAGAAACTTTATACCAGTAACCATAAACCAGAATCTATATACCAGAAACTATATACCAGAAACTATATACCAGAAACTATATACCAGAAACTATATACCAGAAACTATATACCAGAAACTACATACCAGAAACTATATACCAGAAACTATATACCAGATATGTGTATTTTTAATAAGTTCAGTAATTGCCATAAGATTCCGAATTTATACTTTAATCATTTAAGAACTCAATTATGTGATTTATTTCAGGGCGACTCTGGTGGACCGCTGATTAGGCCCGGACCCCAGCCGCACCTCGTGGGCATTGTCTCCTACGGCTCGTCCACCTGTGCCCAGGGCAGGCCCGATGTCTACACACGCGTGTCCAGTTTTTTGGCCTACATCAGCCAGGTGATCAACCAGGATCTGGCCCAATAAATACCGTCCTGCAGCGCATAAATAAACGATGGCTGGCCTGAAATTCCTGAGAGTCGTGCGTTCTTGCCTATCCATTCGCCTCTTCCTCATTTTGGAGACTAATTAAAAATCTTGTTCAATATTCGCCACAGCCGGAGGGAAGGCGGAGGAGTCTGGGTGGAGTCCGCAGAGCAGAGTCGCCGAGTCGCCTCTCCATCTTCATGGTCTAGGCTTGGCCCGACTCCAGCTAAAAACTTGGGCTGCCGCCTGCCAGGGCGACCATGATAAATGCAAAAAGCAATTTATCGCGCATTTAACTCAATTCAGTTTCTTTATGGCAGCGGGATGTGGATGTGGCTGAGGGGATGTGGGGATGGTGGAGCCTGCCACAAAGTTTCGCTGACACGCACACTGCTGCGAACTGCGAACTCCTCTCCAAAGACCGGGCCTTGTAATTCGATATTAGATTTTATGCGCGACAAATACGAAGTGCAAACATTTTTATGTTCCCGCCGTTTCTATGCTGCGATTGGTTCGGTTTGCTATGTGTAGTGGAAACGATTTAACGGGGCGCCGACTTTGACTTTAACTTTGGTCTCGACTCGACTCGCGGCTGTGTAATTAAGTTCAAATAATGTGGAGCTCATGCTTTGCTCTTTAGCGAGCTCCAAAGGAGCATCTTCCTGCGGAGAAGCCGAGTTTGCTTGCAGAATGCCAAAGAGCTCATTACACGCTCCCAATTTACTGGATCAAAGCTCGCCACGCTCTGCGGGCTTAACCTGGAAAATCTGGCCTCCTCTGAACTCCCATATAGACAGCTAACAGCGGGTCAAATGCGCAGAAAAATACTAAACCACCCAAAACCAAACCCAAGCCCATCATCCATTCCAAACTACCCATCTCATCCAGAGGCAATCTGAGTCGCGCAGCCACTGTTCACCATATAAATTCATTTAGATCAATCAATTCAATTTGTTTGTCAATAAGCCCTAAATGAGTATTTCATTTAAACAAATTAAAATTCGACCCATTTGGAATGCCAGAGGCTGCGCGGACTCATCCCGCAGCAATTAAAATTGACGCGACACACTCGATTCCCTGATTTCTTAAACGAGCGCAATGGAAACACATATAAATACGGCTGGACTTTGGCTCTGGCTCAGACCCGGACCCAGACCCAGACCCTGGGACCCAGAGCCAAAGCTATATCTATAGCTGTAGAGACCAAGAGACCAAGAGACCAATGGCCAGACCATCGTTGTTGACTCTTCATTGTCAATTAAAATCAAATAAATTTATTTGCTGCTTGACATTCGCCTTGCCACAGTTTGCTCTCCTCTTTTTAGGCACTTTCGATCCGCTGTTTTTGTTTGGCATGCAAGTGCATTGAGCTGATTGCTCTGACCTTCCCAGGAGCTGATCACTTGGCTTTGCCCTGGTTGGCCACCGTTTCCATGGCCTTCTTCACCGTCTCCGGATCGCCGAGAAACTTCAAGGTGGCCAGTGGCTTGAGGTTCTCGTCCAGTTCGTAAACGAAGGGAATGCCGGTGGGCAGGTTGAGGTTCATGATGTCCTTGTCGGAGATGCACTCCAGGTGCTTGACCACGCCCCTCAAGCTGTTGCCGTGGGCGGCCACCAGGATGCGCATGCCCTCCTTGATCTGCGGCACGATCACCTCGTTCCAGTAGGGCAAAGTGCGTTCGATGGTGAGCTTGAGGGATTCGGTTTTGGGGAACTCCTCCGGTTTCAGCTGGTCCTTGTAGCGCGGATCCTCGACTAGGCACGCGTAGTACTCGTGATCCTTGTCCATGGGCGGCGGCGGGGTGTCGAAGCTGCGCCGCCAGATCTGGACCTTCTCCTCGCCGAACTTCTTGGCTGTTTCGGCCTTGTTCAGTCCCGTCAGTCCGCCGTAGTGGCGCTCATTGAGGCGCCACGAGCTGCACACCGGGATCTTCTTGTGCTCGCTGGACTTCAGGACGGCCGTCAGGGTGTCTTGGGCTCTGGACAGCACCGAGGTGTGGGCCACATCGAACTCCATTTTGGCCGCCTTGAGGGCACTGCCGGCGGCACAGGCCTCCTGCTGGCCCTTCTCCGAGAGCTTGGCATCGAACCAGCCGCAGAACAGGTTCTTCTGGTTCCACTCGGACTCCCCGTGCCGCACCATCACGATCCTGTACTTGCCCTGCTTCTCGGCCTGCTTTCCGCCGGAGGATGCCTTCGAGTACGGGCAACGGCGACCCAGCATTTGGCCACACCACGAGTTCCTGGCCAGAGCCAACATTTTGGGACACTTGGAATTTGGATAGATGAGAGAGTCTAAATGGTGTTCATTTCGAGTGTGTTTTCCAACTAAGCTGATGAGCTGAACATTTGACAGTTCAAAGGTTAAATTTTAAAAGGCATGCTTTGATGATTGTATTGTATTTAAATATTTCTTTTTATTTAATCCATGCCCTATCTTACATTACGAAGTTCTATATTTAATGGAATTTCAAGTCCTTCGTTCAACTTTTAATAATGGTTGCTCAGCTAGCTTTATGGTAGTATTGTCAATGAATTCGAGGTCCTGGTATAAGAAGTTTGTACTCAGTTTATAATTTCGCAATATCTTTGCCAGAGCCAACTTTGCAGATATCAGAGACAATTTATAACCTGAGTAAGTATAATTAAAAAGTTTTAATAAAAAGTAGGTATTTCAGAAGCACTTACCTAAGCAGGTTTTCTTGCCCTTCGAGAATGGTAAATATCCATAAGGGTTTCTCTTTCGCTTATTTTCGGAAAGAAAGTTGTCGGGATTGAACTCCTCAGCCTTCGGACCCCAGACATCCTTATTGCGATGAGTGTGAAAAATGTCGATCATTAGAGTTACGCCCTCGGGAATGTGAAATCCGTTTGAAAGCCGAATCTCCTGGGATGTTTGCCTTATCAATAGTGGAACAGCGGGCATCAAGCGCAATGTCTCATGCAGCACTTGATCCAAGTACTCCAATTTCTCCACATCTCCGTGGCTGACTTCGAACTCCCCTGTTGAAGGAAAGATTTCTGCCAGTTCCTCAACTACTTTATCCTGGACTTTTGGGAACATTGCCAAAAGGTTAAGCACATTGTTTACTGTTATTGAGGTAGTGTCAGATGCGGCAAATATTATATTTGAAAATTCTCCCACAACTTCGTCGTAAGAAAGGTCACCATTTCTTACAAGATCTAGAATACCATCGATTAGAGCTGGTTTCAAGCTGATTTCAGTGCTTCTACTCCCTAGCTTTTTGTCAATTATCTAAAATAAATAAATGGATATTTAAATACATGGATATGTAAAGCTACTTTATCCGTTATACGTCTTTAGTGAAGGCTTTCGTCTGGGCCGTGGCCTCCAGTCTTCTTCTTTCAAAGCTACTCAGCTTTCCAATAAACTTGTTTCGCAGCCAAGGCATCACAACTCCAATGGGTATCAGTTCATTGAGGCTACGGTTATAAAAAAAGGTTTATCATCTTATTGTTTTAGAATGGGAATATTCTTACGACTTGTAGTTTTTCATCAGATTTCCGTTGTTGTAGTTCTCTTTATTCTTTACATCACTTCCCATTGTAAATTCTACAATCATAAAGCTAAGAAAATAGTATATTTTGACATCTATTTTACTCACGAGCGGCTATTTGGAAGGACCATTTATTTAGTTCTGGCAGCAAGTTTATCTCTCCCTGACCCACGAATCCTTCAATCGAGGTCACCAAGGAAGTCGATTCATTGCTCAAAATGGGAACTAAGCTAAGAATATCATTATTCTTGAATAACGGGCCCAATAGTTTTCGACGTTCATGCCAAAGCGGATCTATATTAAATATTATAAATTTGATCTTGAAATCTTTTTCAATATTGGTTCTATTACCGCTCAATGTCAGAAGTCCGGAGCCAACACAGGATGATATGGCTTTGTTGACGACAGAGCTCCTGTTGGTGCAATGGGGAGACATAAAAATATCCTCGAGGATCCTCGGTTCGCAGGTTACCAAAACTGGTGTTAAACCAATCCACGTCATTGCGGTTTGTCCATATCTCTCGAAGAACCTTGTACGCAAACGTATATTACCTGTTTATACGTTTTCATGCAAGTTACATTGAGAATTGCCAAAACTGGATTAACATACGTTTTAGACAAATATAGTGGAAGGCAAGTCCGATGAAAGGAAGTCCCATTTGTCCAGGCACTTTTAGCATCATAATGTAGAATCTGCGTCGTCTCCATAGAAAATATATCCACAAAAGTATGGCAGCGAGCTTTAAAAATTGCAACGTGAGCATTTTGACTTCTCCTCTATACTGAATTGCGGACTAGCTTTATATAGAACAAAAAATACATATCATTTAAATGCATTTAATTAACTGTGAAAATGTGACCTCTAACGAAAAGTTGATCCTTAATTAAAGTAAATATTGTCATACTTTCTGATTCGTAATTGGTTATTAAGTGTAAGAGGTGTAATTAGCTGAATTAAGTTATGGAATTATCATTGTTTTTTGTATATTACAATGAAATTACAAATACAGGAATAAAAAACCTTTTTTTACAATTTTTATTTGGTTCTTAGTTTGAACGCCAACAGAGTTTTATTAGAAACTGAACGTGGTATAACATTTAATGTTTAAACAATTTGTGGCTTGTTGAAAACTACTTCAAAGACCGTCGTCGAAAAGCCAGACCTGGAAACTTGGCTAAGTTAAGGACCACGTTGTCAATAAAGTCCAGATCTTGATAGCGAAATGAAGTGCTAAGCTCGTAGTTGGTGAGTATCTTGACTAAAGCGAGTTTAGTAGACGTTAGTCCATATCGCCAGCCTGCGAAAAATAATATAAAATGATTATAATAATGAAAATTACTTATGAAGCGACCAGCCAACCTATGCAGTTTCTCTTTCCCTTTGAAAAGGGAATAAAGGCGTATGGATGCCTATTGGAGACTTTTTCCGGCAGGAAGTTGTCTGGGTTAAACTTAGCCGCTTCGGGACCCCAAAAATCCTTGTTGCGATGGATGCTGAATATGTCGACGCCAAGCGTAACTCCTTTGGGGATGATAACTCCATTAGATAGTGGCAAGTCGGCCACTGTCTCCCTCGTGACGATAGGGATGGAGGGTATCAATCGCATCGCCTCATTCAGCACGCGATCCAAGTAGACCAATTTTTGGAGATCTTCGTTGGTAATTTCGAAGTCTTCGGCCTTTGGAAGGAGTTCCCTAATCTCGTTGAAGACCCTCTCCTGGCATTCGGGATACATGGCCAGCAGAATGAGGGTATGATATACCGTATGAGCTGTCGTCTCGAAGGCCGCCATAACCATACTGCCACACTCGGATTTCAACTCCGTCAAGGGGATATCGCCTTTTCGATAAAGTTCAATGGCCTTGTCGATAACAGTTCTCATCTCGGGCTCCCAATGATATGTAATTTCTGACTCTGACTGCAGCTTTTTGTTAATTATCTGGGTGGGAAAAATTTTTAAATATTACTTTTTGTTCGACTTTCTAAACTCACATTGTCCATCATTTCACTAATCGGGGAATAGGCTCTTGTTAGCTGCTTTTCAAATCCGAACAGCTTGGAAATAAATTTAATTTTGGTAAGCGGCATCAAAACATTAATTGTGGTTATGTTTAAGATCCTGCAGAGAGTAAATTGATTTATGCTGACAGAATAAAGCTTTTATGATCTCGCTTACGTCTTAAAGCCTTCCATTATGGTATCATTTTTGAAATTTTCGTCTTCCTTTACATCGGTTCCTACAGTGGTCTCTGTGGACAATAATTGATAAGACGATTCAAAGTGTTTGATTGGTTTATATACTCACGAGTGGATATTCTAAATGACCATTTGAGTAGGTCTGGAAGTACTTTTTTTTCGCCCTGACCGACAAAAGAGTCAAATAGGCTCACCAGCGATCTCGTTTCGTCGTTGAAAATGGGAAGGAAGCTGAGCAAGATATTTGGTTTGAAAGCGAAATTCATCTGCTTCCGACGCTCAATCCACTGGGCTTCTGAAAATGTCCCAAAAATGTAAATCAATTAGAGATGGAAGTAGTCTAGAACATCGTACCTGGTAGAGTTAACAATCCGTGTCCAAAAGAATGAGTTAACGCACTGACTGTCTGCCAGCTCCTGTTGAGGCATGAAGGCGACATTAAGATATCCTCGGCAATTTTGGGATCCATTGTTAATAGAATTGGCGTTTTACCCAACCAGGTCAAAATTGTTGAACCATACATCCTCAGAAATTTGGAACGCCTTCTTATTTTGCCTGCCGATAAAGAGTTTTAGATATTTCCTTACTAGCTCGGGCTTTTTGAATCCCATTTACGTCTGTAGAAGATCAAATATTCTGCCGCAATTCCGATAATAGGTAGTCCCCAGGTTCCTGGCAACTTGAGCGACAGTAAATATAATTGTCGCCGACGCCACAGAAAACGAATCCAAAATAGGACACCCGCCAAAAGTAACAACTGTGCCGAAATCATTTTGTTCTAGTTTTGTGCTTCTAAGCGGTGTGAGAGTAAATTTATATCTTAGATGACTACTCGCATTTGTTGAGTTCAAGTCTAGCTTTTATACGCTGATGCTCCTCGAATTTAAGTGGGAACCTATTTATGGCTATAACCTCCAGTGCTTAATTATTTTGATACAAATTTACCTTTCAACTTTCAAATGTCTGTTCACGTCCATTTAAATTGACACCTTTTAAGGCTGCAAATGCACCAATCTATGAAATACATTTTATAAAGCACTTTTCAACAGTAGGTAAATTTATTATTTATTATTTTTTGGAAAAGTTAACATGTTATTTTCAGTACCTGCCAACAGCAAAATGGACCCATCAAGAACAAATTCTAGATCAAATGTCTAGAACAATCTGACGAAAGTTACTAAAATCTAAGTGCTCAGCATCCCCTACGTACGCCTTTGGAATTCTAGACCTGGCGACTGGACCAGCTCCATGCCCATGTTGTCAACGAAGTCGAGATTCTCATATCGGAAAGAAGTGCTTACTTGGTAGTTTCTGAGTATCTTGGCCAACGCAAGCTTGGCTGACATCATTCCATATTTCCAACCTATACAATTTCGTCTGCCCTTCGAAAAGGGAATATAGGCATACGGATGCCTATCGCGAACATTGTCCGGCAGAAAGTGGTCTGGATTAAACTTTTCCGCATCGGGGCCCCAGAATTCCTTGTTGCGATGGGTGTTGAATATATCGACGCCAATTGTGACGCCCTTGGGGATGAGCACTCCATTTGACAGCCGGAAGTCCCGGATCGTTTCCCTCGGTGAAAACGGAACGGCTGGTATCAGTCGCAGGGTCTCGTTCAAAACGCGCTCCAAGTAGACCATCTTTTGGATGTCCTCGTAGGTCACATCGAAGTCCCCGGCCGTCGGGAAGAGATCCTTGAGCTCTTCGAAGACCGCCTGCTGGCATTCGGGGAACATGGCCAGCAGTGTGAGTGTGTGGCAGACAGTAAGACCCGTTGTCTCGAAGGCAGCCCCAACCATCAATGTGCATTCGGCTCGCACCTGATCGAGGGGCATTTCTCCCTTGCGATAGAGCTCGATGGCTTTGTTGATCACAGAGGTATTCTCAGGCTCTGCTCCACTTTCTGGCTTTGAGTTGAGCTTCTTGTCAATGATCTAAATGGGGAAGGGACAGGCTTTTAGGTATTCATTTTAATCGGACAGGCCAAACTCACTTTGTCTATCATTTTTTGAATATGCGACGCGGACACGGTTCTCTTCTCTTCAAATCCGAACAGCGTGGAAAATATTTTGTTGTGGGTAAAGGGCAACATAATATTCATTGTGATTAAATGCATAAGCCTGTGAAAGGTAAATTACTGTGAATATCAGTGCACAAGTTGGGGGTTCCATTTTCTTACGACTCGAAGCTTTTCAAAATAGTGTCGTTCCTAAAGGACTCGTCTTGCTCGACATCAGTTCCCACTGTGGTTTCTGTGAAAAATGTTGGTAGAAAAAGATGATAATTCTAACATAATTCTAACTCACGAGTGGCCACTCTAAACGACCATCTGACTATATCATTGAGGATTTTCCTTTCACCCTGCCCGACTTGCGAGCCTAGGAAGGTCACCAAGGTTTTCGCTTCAGCATTGAAAATGGGCAGGAAGCTGAGCAAGATATTATGCCTGAAGGTGTGATTCATATGCTTGCGACGTTCACTCCACCTATTTCCTAAATACAAAGGTCGATATGTGTAACGATGGCAGAAGATAATGAACATTTTCTAGTACCTTTTAGTGTGATCAGCCCATCTCCCAACATAGTGCTAACAAGTGGAACAGTAAGCTGCGAACTCCTGTTGATGCACTCCGGGGACATGAAGACTTCCTCGGCGATCTTTGGGTCCCGTGTTACTACAAATGGCATTGGACCCATCCAGATCAAAATTGTTGAACCATATTGTTCCAAGTACTTGGTTCGAATTCTCATTTTACCTGTGTGTAAAGGGGCGGGGTTATTATTCCACTGTTTATTCAAACTCTAGTATCAAAACTTACGTTTGTAGAAGATGAGGTACTCCACTGCGCTGCCGAGGAGGGGCAGTCCCATGGGTCCTGGCAACTGCAGTAGCAGTCCATAGAGCCTGCGTCGACTCCATAGGAAATATATCCAAGAAAATACTCCAACGATTAAAAGTAATTCTAGGGTAAGCATTGTAGATATTCTATTCTATGCTAGAAGGAACGAACACCCCGGTGTGATCTTAAACACTGATTTGGTTTCGCGGTTTGGGCACAGGTTTTTATAGGAAAGTGTATGTCTTTAAGGTATAAGTGCTTCTGTGGTCAAATAAATAAGTATTATGATGTACTTAATTACGAAAGTTTAAGCTCACCTTGATCTACCCAAAACGCTGTTCGACTTTGTTCGGTTGGTAAATGCCTACCTAAAAAAGATTCTGATTAGGTCAGAAGCCAGACGTCTAAAGGTAACTGAGGCAGTCTGCGGTTAGCTAACTTCCGGATATTAGGAGGGCTCCGAAAGCTTGGATCACCCTCAATCGCCCCACGATCCATCATCTGGGATAGGTGAAAAAGCAATTAGGCCCGAGTCGCGTCAACCGCTTACGAGGCTAAGGCGAAGCTTACTTGGCTAAGCCCAACATCGATAGACAAGAAGCCGCTGGACCGCAACAGGTAAATCACTATCGAAGTGTGTGCGGGGCAATTAAAGTCACGAAAAATGTCAGCGGCGATAAATTATTTTTTAAGTGCGTTCCCCGAAAAGTTGTCAAAAAGTGTTAGAAATTTTCACCGCAAGCTGGGAGGCATGAGTCGAGTCGATGCTCCGACGTCCCAAGGTGTCCCAAGGTGTGGCAGGCTGCCCACGAACATGGACTCGGCACACGCAAGTCCCCGAGACATTCGTGTGGGGAGGGGGTATTGTGGGGTCTTTGGGAAGACGTCTGATAGCCGCGCGATAAGCAACATTACCGTACAATTTTCAATTAACACGCAGGGGAAATTCGACGGGGGGAGCGGTGATAAATTCCACCCAGTCTCGACCCTGGCGCTTGCAGGCACAAACTGTTCGGAGCCAGAGCCCCAACAAATTGTCTAATCTAATGCCCAGCTTGGAACCCAGAGGAGCTTGGAACGAGGACATGGTCGCGGCTGTGGTCCTCCAGCCGGGTCGGAACTGATCTATGGTAGCCGTTAGTGTCGTCGGCAGTGAAAAGTTGTCGACCTGCACTCGCGAAATATAGTAAATAGTAAATGCAGGGGAAAAAACTAAGGAGGCAAATCCAGGCAAATAATCGACAAACGTCCAACAAGCCAACTGGCCGTGGTAGACAATTTATCATCTCGACTCGGGCTTCGGTTTCGCCTCCAGTCCGGTGGCCGTAAAAGCATCTTTATGGTTGCTTCTGTGCTCTGGACCCTGGTCACAGGTTCTAGTATATAAAACCTGAATGGAAGCCGCTAGCCGGGCACAAATCTTTAATTTTATGCCCCGCTCGCATTGACATGATTTCATTTTCGTTTCGGGCTTTGTCGCTGCTTTATGGTTCTTCAAATGATTTACATGGCAGATATTCTGCTAAGTTCGTATATATATTTTTTATAAGTTAAAAAAATTTATTAGAACAGTACTCCTGGGTAAACTATGCTTATTGTCGGTTTATAAAAATGTTTTACTGTTTTTATTGCCGCCCATGCATATATATAACTACCGAAAAGAACTGGAACACATTTTATTATTCGTTTTTTATTCTAGAAATCTATGCATTGTTTAAATAATAAACTTTTTATTGTCTAACCGACTGTGGTAATAAATGTAGGGAGTGCGTATGGGTCGTAATATGTAAATCACTTAAATAAATCTTTATATGCCTTTCACACTCCGCCGGCGTTTCTCAGATAATTTCTTAGATTATTTATATATTTTTTGTAATATTCCTTGGGTCACAGTTTACGATCAGACTTTCAATGCACTTTCCACTCGCATCCTCGAACCTAATCAACTTTTCAATTTTCCTTGAGCAAACAAATGAAAAGCAAAAAGTGTCTTACCATTTTTCCTATTAGCTGCGGCGCTTTCATCATTTTCAGGAGGCGCGTGAGGAGTTCAAAGGTGGCCCAAATGACATCCGTACATCGCCAGTGGCTGGCCAAAATAATGCCGCCTCTCCACTGGATCTCCACTGTGACTGTGGCTACTGCACAGCTGCAACTGCAACTGCCGCTGCCGCTGCCACTACCTCTGCAATCGAGATGAAGATGCATCTGGTGAGCACACACGTCCGCTGGCCATGAACTTTGCTCGCCTAACCCCTTCCTGCCATTGAATGCTGGATTTTTGGATTGGACCTGCGGCAATTTGAGCACCTGGCGGGCTCATGTGTGCACTTTCAGAGATCATTTTCCGTTTTCCCCAGCGCCGCGAATCGAAGTGCATTTGCGTAAATTGAAAATGAAGCGGAAAAAGGATTCAAACACCTGCAAAATTATAGGAGAAAAAGTTGGGACTACCAAAATGATGGAAAGGAATTATTTTTAAATTTAAATCAAGTATGGTTAGTCCGCTCCCATGGACTTCCCTTGGGGCATTTTGTGGGTGTGTGAAATAGGGCTAGGCTCCTACCATCTCAGATGCGTGCGGGTTCAGGCCTTAACTTCCGACATCCCCATCCCCCCATCCCCATCCACCCACCGGGCGACGTGGACATGGACATGCATGCGATTTCATTTTGATAATAATGGCACAGCCAAATAATTATAATGATCGTGATCACAATCACCGATGGGAGATGACTAAGCAATTTACCGTTTCTAAGCCGGGTATAGATTTCTGAGGCCAGACCCCGGGCACATCTTCAATAAAATTTCAGGTCAATTGTCTTGCGGCCGCTGCGTTTGGGTGTTTTTGTGTGTTGCGGTCTGGGATCCGAACTCCAAACCCAGGCCCAAACCCGAACCCGAACCTGGGACCCAGAACCAGAACCAGACATAGACCGCAGCCAGTTCTTGCCCAGTTCAATTGGTTTTTTTTTCACTTCGCTCTGTTGTTTTTCTGTTTTTCGCATTTTCGTGCTTGCGAGCGGAGAATCCGCATCATCTAAGACATCCAGTGCCCCGGAACCTCCGCACCAGCGATCACAGAAGACCTGCCTGCGTAGGCGCTTTCACAGATTAATTGAAGTCATAAGCAATTGTAAACTTATCGCTTTTCGCCCGGCCGATCCATCCACCAACTGGATAATTCTGTAATATTTTCTATGCGGTTTCTTAACCGCGCATCGGACGATGCCCGGCTGGCCTTTATCGATTTGCAGTTTGAAAATTGTCGGTGGTGTTGGCGTTTGGTTAATTTGTTGCTATATTTGATTGTGGCACACTTTGCGCAATTATTTGATTGCGTTTCTATTAAGTCCCGATACAGTTCAAGAGGTCAACAATCAGAAGCTGCTCTGTTGGCTGCGTTTATTTCGCGAGGTTTGGAGGTTAGGTTAATTTTATCGTAAAGTGCACGAGGGTTCTGGGTCTTCTAAATACATATATTATTTATTTTAATGTTATTGTCAATTTAGTGGGCTTTAATAAATGTTTAAAAATTAGATAAATATCCGAAAAATATTTTAATAATTGTATTTCTTCATAGAATGTTATTTTTTATGGTTTCCATACGAAACAAATTGTTTTTTTTTTTAATATTTTCTAGGTTTTAGGTGCATATTTTCTATCCATAAAATATTATATCGAAGTTTGCCGTTTGCCAGCTATTACCCATACGCCCTGCTAGTCAGGCACTCCGCCAAACAATGGCAATAATAAAGTTTGGGAGGCAGCCCATCCATGACAATGGATGAGGAAGCGCCAAAAGGCAGCAATTACGGAGCGCGTCGGGACGAAAGGATAAAAGCCGGATGCTCGAATATGGGTAATAAACGCGGCACGGCAAGATGATACACTTATCCGCCGCCACACGCACCCACACGATGAGTTAAATGGCAAATGCTAATGGAAATATGACAAGGAAGCCGCGCTCCATCCTCATCCTTCGGGCGGCATTCATATATGCAAATGGCATGCTAAATGTGGGAGAAGGATGTGCGCCATGTGAATTTAGTGGTTACGGAAGCTGTGCGGCAGTTAAACATGGCGTCTTGCGATTTTATTGCCGCCTCGAAAGTTTGCTTACGCTTTGTGGCATAAATGAGCCCAGTGGAATATGTAGAATGGAAATGGAAAGGAGGCAAGGCGAATTGAAATTCATGGAGCTGGCCCCCAATCTCGGAGCTTGGAGCGTGCCCGAAGCGTTAATCTGAATCAGAGTACATATGGGCTTAGATGGTTATGGCCAGGCCGAAGCCCCCATCCCGAAAATCTAACATATGTTTGCTTGTTCACTCGTGTTGCGGCTGCTAAATTGCAGACAAACAATTAAAATGTTTATGCGGCTCAAATTGAAAATTAATTGCTGGTTTTCCGCCTGCTCCTTCTGCGGTTTTAATTAATTTTTTTGTTTGCCGAAATTACGCACATATGTAAATTATGGAAATCTTGGCAAGTCAGTCCTTCGAGTACAGCTGTAGATTTCTCTCAGCAGAGAAGCAGAGAAAATCATTAGGCGATTGATAAATGGATTTTCTCCGCAAATTTGACAAATTTTGCTAATCAAACAGAATGCTGGCAGGCCAGGACATCTTTCACTTGGACTCTCTCCCGTTCGACAGTTGAAAGGTGTTTTTAATTACTCCGAGTAGTTGACAAAGGAACAATTAAGGTTCAACTGGGACAGCTCGGGGAGCTCAGGACAGCATTTAGCCAAATGGAAAAGTGCAAATATTGTCAGAGTCTTCAGGACGAATCTTTGAAGCAGAAGGGTGAGTGTGAGAGAGTGAATGTAACCCACACAGGACCAGGACCAGAACATCATTAGTGCCCCCACGAGAAAGGCAGGCAGGCAGGGGTTGGGATGCGCTGCCCGACTTTTCCTCCTTCAAAGATAAACTCGAAGACGAAGTCGCTCTTGGGCCTTGTATTTAAGAAAATTGACATTTCTGGCAAACGGAAAACCCAAACGGCTGGCGCAATGCAAACAGCCGGGAAGCGAGATTTTCTAAAACTAAAATAATTTGCTAATATTTGCACAGCAACGGCGCAAAGTTGAGACACAGTGCGCCACATCATTAATTATTTCGGGCACAAGCTGCGAGGTTTCTTGGCAGTGGATGAAGCTCGGATTGGACCGCCAGCCGACTGCCTGCGAAAGGTTGTTAATTGATAGAAACTCTCGCTGTGGAATTTCGCAATTTTACATTTTTCACCGGCCGCCGATTTCTATATTAGTTTAACGGGAATGCTGATCGATACCAGTTCTTATTGATTGATGTGGAAATGAGGCTGTTGAAATTGGATAAAAAATGTTGTGATGCAAACAGTTACGGCGTTGAAGAACTGCGCTCCAAATAAACCATAAATAATTTAAAAACTAAAATATGTATAATTAAAACCTAATTCATAAAGCAAAGACAGTGGGTACCTGACAAAAATATATTATTGTTTTTAAAAAAAACTTTTTATTTAAAATAAATAAAAATGGTTTATAAAAATGGTAAGTCCCCAATTTCTTAATAACATTTCAGTCATTTAAATTGCTATAACAAAGTTCCAAGGATCTAAAATTATGATTGTTCGAGAGTTTTTTTTAAGTACTCAGTTTTTTAAGTGTTACTGTTTATACAAAAATGTAAAAAACTCAGTTAAACTGGGAAACAAAAAAAAATACAAGACTCAAAAAAATTTAAAACGTCCCTTTTTGATCATTTGCCATAAAGTCTATCCAACGTTGCAACGTTCCCATAAAATCTACAGTATAATTTTAAAGTACAGACTGTTAAGTAACAGACAGCTCTTTCTGTTAGATAAGCCAACTGGAAAACTACCCACTGAAATGACGGGTCGCAATAAGAAGCATTCTTAACGAAACTCGTTTCCACTCAAAGCCGATTCACTCAATGTATGGCCACGCCCCCTTTGAGCAACGCTGGGTATTTCAATTTTTTGAGAGCGGAGCAGAGCTCTTTTTTATTTGTTAATCAAATACTGGGCCCCCGAACTCCCCCCTCCAATTTGCCATCGCTCGAGCGAGATGGCAGATAACGTTTCAGGCGGTGGGGGTTGGAGGGGGTGAATTGGAAAATTTGTTAAGGAACCCGGCGAAACAAGAGAATTTCCCAGTTGGCGACCACAAAGACAGCAGTAAAGTGGAGCGCACGCGGCATCCAAAAAGCATCGATGGCCTCTTACGGATACGGCTGAATTTTCCACTTTTAAACGCTCCTCTCGAATATAGTGCGGCTTATCTGGCCGATTTCTTGGTCGCTTATCACTGTTTGGATTGTTAATTTTTTAGTGCTGCTCGATTCGGTTTGGTTTCTACAAAAAATTTATTTATTTTCCGGGAATCCTTATCAGCAGAGCGTATAAAAATTGACTATAAAGTATAGTTGGGAACAAATATGGAGAGTGACCTAATCGCGAACGAGAATGAGATAATTCCAAGCAGGGACGGATTTTGATTTAGAAATTCAAATCGCATTATTTTTAGCTTGCCCCCGAAAACCTCTAATCGGCGCAATTAATAAATGGCTGTTTTGCCAATAAAGTAACGAACCTCTCACCCTTCTCACCCTTTAGACCCGAGATCCTTGAACTCGAACCACCAAGATGCTGCCTCATCAAAAGATGCTTAGTTCCCCTTTTTATGTCGACAATTTTTGGGTGCAAAATAACCGAAAAAAATTAATTTCTTTTAAAGAGTTCTTCAAAGGCAAGCAAAAGTGGAAAGGAGAGGGTAAAAAGTGGGTAAAGGGATGATGCTGAGGAGGGGTTCATAGGGCGATCTTCGGGAGATCAAAGATGCTCGGCCCTTTAGCGCTGACTCCTTGGAAAGGAGGTAAATCAAGAAGCGTGTTCACTTCTCTCCTTTTTTTTAGGGTAAAATGTTGAACTTTCTTTATTAATTGATGCTGACATGGGGCGGGGTTCAGAGGTGACAAGCGGTTTGGTCCAGTTAAACAACTGAACTTCTGCCATCTGATGGACATTTGACCGTTAGAACTGGAGAAAAAACGTAGATTTCCATGGGAAACTTTAATCTATTCGCAGGAAAAACCGGAGCACCTTGACTTGTCGGAAATAAAATTAAAATCCAACGGAAATTTTCAACATCACTTTTTTTAATTTTATGTGGTCATCCTGCAGATTGAAAACAAGCTCTGCATCACCAACCGTCTTTTTCGCCAAATCACAAGCAGAACATAAAAATCGAATTAGTCCCGGCGACACATCAAATTGAAAATCATTATTAATGATACTGGCCACGGAACAGTAACTGTAACTATGAAATTTTCCCCCGGACACCGAAAAAATGGGTGAAAAAAGCGGCGCATACAATTCAAAAATCAAACGGAAATTAACGAAAAATCCATTGAAAATGTACGAAAAATAATTGTCAAGCGGAACGTGGTGAGAGGAGGCGCAGTATCGAGAGGGGGAAAAAATGCAAGGGGAGGTAGCGCGGTTTTTGCATATATGCCTTTTCATAGAAAATCACACCCCGGAGAAAATCTGCTGGCTGAAAAGTTGGGTGTGTGTGCGTGTGCAGTAACCTTTGACCCAGTTCCTTGGGCTCTCCAAATATTTTTGCTTACCTTTTGCATATTCATGAGCCGGCGTCTTGATTCCTTTGAACATTTCAGCAGCATTGAAAGCAAACAAATTTGTTTTCCCTCGCGGAGGGAAGAAAAAGAAAAGCCGCGTGGCATCACTTTTTTTGTTCTTATCCCGGAGTTGACTTTATTATATTCATAAATATTTATTGACAGCTCAGAACGAAATCCGCTGGGTACAATGGTCTGTTTTGGATTTGTTTTGTTCTCTTGGCGGCCAAGGGGATTTTCGCCAAATTTTCATTAAGATTATGCTACATTTTTGGCACCTTTAAAAAGGTTCTGATATAGTAAAATGCATGAATAGAAGAAATTGGATTTATAGTTGATCGAATTTCGAATGGCAGAATCTGGGTGAAAAAGTTGGAGAAATACCGCCAAAAACTCTCGAGATTCAGATCGATGAATCTCAGCAATCAAGGAAGGTAAATTTATCACACTCTAATAAAGTTGAAAATACCAAACTAATTGAGGAATGCCCAATCGAAGGGTCCATTTGATAAGCACCATAAAAATATATTAAAGTCTGGGGCCCAAGAAGCTGACATCCTCCCTCTGAAACTCCTTCAATCTGCAGCTGAATTCGGGCAAGTATCTGATGAAAGGACAGCTGCCTCGAATGCGGAACATACGACTATCTCAAGTCCCTGAAGATATTATATATGCCAATGTAGATACGATTGTAATGGCCGTAAATGCTGTCACGCATAATAAGCTGTCCGGCAGCGCAATTTGCGATTTCAGTTTTATAGATTTCTAATGAAAAATCACATCAGCGAGCGATCTTCCTTGGGACACACCTGGACAAACAGTCGAGCAACCCTTCGGTTTGGACAAGACGAGACTGACCCCGATGACCCCGCAACGGCTTCTGCATTTGCATACATCATTTCGAGGAGTTCTGTTCCGTTTTTGGGATTTGGGTGCATGACTTGTATTATTTTCCTCAAAAGAAAAACTCGAATTTTTTGGGATAAATCGAGGGAATTTTTAACGAAATTTCTAGCACTCTCAGGGGTTTTTTCCCCAGCATACAAGAACAAACCACCGTTATTGCTTAGTGAACCGTTTGATTCTTATTTTTCCCCTGCCCTGCCCAACTCTACTTAATTAATATTACAATACCATTTTGCGAATTCTGATCCTTGGAAAACATCCTCATAATGTTGTGATTGACACTTCGCTGGCACTTTAATCAAAATTCCATTATTATTTCGTGTGTGTTTTTTAATTGTGTTTGACAAAGTTGCGAAACAAGATGTTAACCCCGGGGGTTGACTGAAGATTGAAGATTGGAGGCAGGGATGCAGCAACAGCATCTTGAGAAAAGATCATCGGCAGCTGTCCCTGTCGCTGCGAGATCACGAATAACTGACATTTGACCATTGGTCAGCTGGGTTGCCAAAGGGTTGACCAGCTCAAAGTTCGGAGTTCGGTTTTCGGGAAAGGGTTAGCCCTAATGATGCTCTCGGGGATGCTGCAACATGACAATGAAAACTGCCATGGCTAGCTAAATTAAAGCCTAATCAAAACATCTAGCGCAAAGTATCAAATATCTTTTCGCCTTTCAATCAAGTTGGATTGCCCAAGATGGCATTTTTTAATTGCCTCTGGCTGGGTAAAATCATCTCAAATTGGGTTATAAAATTACAATTGCGGCTGGCGAAAAAGAGGTCGCAAAAAATGGGCTTACTAATGCTTGCGGTTTTGATTTCAAAGGATGCTCGCTAAAGGGATGCCCCGAAGTCACCGAAATTGATACAGATCCCGGGAAGGATCTCCTGCTTTCAAGGGGTTGCAACTGTGGCAACGAGTTGAGGTTGAGTCGCGACAATTGCCGAGTTTCTCTGTTTGTTTCTTTTTTGTATCGTATCCGAGCCCGAGTATCGCATTACCCAGCCGATTGCAATCTGTTAACCCGTATTTGTCAGCCTCCGGGCAATCAAAATCAAAGTCGGCGGTAAAAAAAGGGGAAGTGCCGCGTGCCTTTTTTCTAGGCAGGCCTCAGCTCAGGTATTATCTAATTACCGCATTAGCCGCATCAGCATCGACTTCTGGTGGCGGCCAGGACATCTGCCGTGGGTGTGGACCGAATAGGAAATAGTTTAGAACCCTGGTCAGTCAGTCAGCGTCAGCGATGATGTCTTTGTCTCGGCCAGAAGGTGCTGCCCATTGTTGTGCAAGGTGACACACCTACCTTAAAGCCATTGTCTCTGTGTTATACCTTGATTTACGGGCTGACGAAAGGCGGCCGCCTCCTACGCAGGTCCAGTGTTTGTCCGGCTACCAAAATAATTGACCATATTTATGGACATTTTAGCCTTTTATGTCTTCATCGGTCGGCAGGCACACTTCCCTTTGGTCATTCCGGGCCCATTCATAGGATTCCCATTTTCCCATTCGGGGACAACTATTTTAGTCCAGTTTTTCCACTCTCGCCTCCCGTGCCGCGTGCTAAATGTCTAAGCAATTGTTTTAGGCGGTGTTTTTGTGGCATCCGAACTTCCTTCCGTAAGCAATTTCATGGTCATTTTGTGGGCGTTCTAACTTGGGCGTCCATTGTCTTCATTCCAAGCAGATGCTCCCGGTTGTGGGAAACCGGGCACAAAAAGGTATTAATTTTGGGGGGCTAGCAAAGATTTACGATGGGGTAGCCCAACTATTTCAGCACTATTTTACATAAATATTTACATGAGCCGAACCTTTGCTCCAACCCCGAAAAACATAACCCTGCCAGCTTGACCCCTTTCAATTGCCTGGGCATTCTTTTATGAAATCGTTTGACAAAAACACGAGAAGAAACTCTGCTTTCGCAAGCAGTCGTATTAAAATGTCAGGCGGACAAACGTGTCAGCCCCCGGTGGCAAATGTCAATACAAGGGGTCCAGTTCCCCAGTTCCGTCAATTATTTTATTATGATTCTCCTCTGTGTTTTTTGGTTTTTGTTTCCCCTGTTTCCCCAGCTCAACTGCTCATTTGTTTGTCATTTGCCGACTTCGAGTCTGCCGGCTAATTGTGGCTGCTTTTTGCTTAATGCATTTTGATTTTGCAACTGCAAAACAGCAGAGCCAGAAGTTCGTGATCTGTGGCAATCTCTTGACATTTACAAGGCGGCGGACTTTTGTTTTTAATTAGACGAAGTCGCATTCGGAGTAGGAGTCGAACTCTGGCTGGCTGGGTGGTCTCTCCTCCGCTCTGCTCCGTGGCTGATTATCGACGCGAGGGCTTAGATCTTTGCCGTCGATTAAGCTGCTTAATGCCATTAACATTAACGTGATTAAGAGCCAGCCCCACTGGGAGCCACTTCACTCCACTCCGCATGGTGTCCCCGCATTGTGATTGCGTGGAAAATGCCCATTGAGTGGGCAAATTATGAGCGATCCCATTCATTCACAACTTCCAGCACAGGAGTTCCGATCGGCTAATTGAGCAATTGAACTCTGATCGCCAGGCATCGGAGTCTGTGTCTTTAATTCATAATCAAATGACGGCGAACGGAACGGAACTGCTCGAGGGCACTAGTCATCCTTTCCGTCCCAGAAGCGGTTAGTTTGAAAACTATCCCGTTTGGCGGGCTTCGCTTAGGGGTGAGTGCTTTCGGGTCGGTCGGTGTCAAAGGTCAAAATGGACGAAAACTTCCCATGGGTCAGTTCGGGGCTTAAAAATAAATCAGGAACCAACTCGATTTCGGACATGGAAAAACGAGTTTAACTACCAATTTCTGCTCGGCTTTTCTCTGGGCGCGACCTTTGAACTTAGCCCAAAAATCCAGAACGGGCCAATATTTCCAGTCTTTGCTAGAATAGTTCCGTCTCTACAAGAATATCGCTCTGTGGGAAAGATTCTCGAATTTAGCCAGCTGCTTACCGCATTTCAGAAAGACTTTTATCAAAAGAACGCTGAGATAAGGCGGCGGGGCAAACAGAACGAATTTGCCCGAAACTTATTTACACTTAGCGGCAACATTTGTTTGGCATTCCGAATATCTGAATATCTCGGAGATAGTGCAAGATCTGTGGGATGCCATTTGGATTGCAGCAGACGCCCCGGCCGAATCTAATTTTATGAATGAACCAACTTAGTCGAGGGCCGAAGGAAGTGCGAGTATGCGTAATGCGGTAACAAGTCAACAAGGCAACTGAACTAACGAAACTAATGAATAGAACGGCCCTTGGGGACCGCAGGCAAACGTGGTCTATCTGGGGGTAAATATTTGCCCAGCGATAATAGTGATGAGTACATTGCATCTGGGTCGGGTCGATCTCGAGATAGTTTTCTTGGTTCCCACACCTGCAGAACCTCTGGCAGTGGATCTCTTGGTTTCAGCGGGTGGGCAGAGCGGAAGTCTGCCAGTCCGATAAGAGTGGTTCCGATGTGGAAACATCTGTGGCTTCGCTTTGCATATCCCACCTCCATGCCCTATGCTAATTCCTTGCGACACATCCGGGATCGCTTATGTTCCGTGATATACGATTTCTTTTAGCTCGGCCGGTTAATTACCTTACCTTCGAGTGACCACTTGGGCCGATCGGCGACAGAAACAGAAGCTCAACTTCGCCGGAACCCTGACACCCAACACTTGGGCATCTTCACCCTCGTTTTGCGAGAAACTAAATTGCCGAAACCCAATAATTCTCACATTCGCCGCTGACTTTGATTGCTTCTTGCGGTTTCCGATTTCCAGGAGGGATCTAAAGGGGTTGAGGGTGAGGCTAAGGGTTGTTCTGTTGCTGCCCAATAATATTTAATAACAATTGATATAAATATTGAAAGTATTATTGAGTCATAATACGGACTCCTTCGCCCTTTGGTTAGATGTGAAATTTGAGTTGGTCGTGGCACTTCTGATCCCATGTAATCTCAGCTGGCTTATCGTGGACGCCAGTTCGGCTCGTAAATAACATTCGAACCGCTCAATTTTCAGTGTTATTCTGTTCGGCGATAAAGGCTTATCGCAGCGAAGGAATTATAACTGGAGCAGGGCGAAGAGATAGTCCGGCTTCAAGTTTCAGATCACAGCTCGTAAAAATCGTAAATAAATCAGCAGTAGCGATAGAAAAAGGATTTTTTAAGTTTCTCTGTCAAGATTTCCCCCCAGTCCAATTAAAATAGTTTAGCTTCGCCCGCCTCTCAGTTACATGAGCCCACATCCTGTATCGTTTCTTCGCTTCTCACGGAAATCTTTCAGAATTTTCCATTTTTTTCCTGCTCGGTTTTTTCCATCTCCACGTCAGTGTAACAAATTCCATTGGGTCTGAGAAATGCACGTTGTGCCCCCAACTTCTGGTTAAATCTTTGGAGAATCAGCCCAGTCGTAAATTGTAATCTTCCACGGGCGAGTTGCCGTTAAAGATCCTGGCGCAGTGGATGTCACTTGAGGGTCTGTTATTGTTTTTTTAATACTTGTCCAGATGTTGCTATAAGGTTAAGAAACCGACGGAGTCCCATGTGTCAATGATTTCTCCCGTATTTAAATGCTGTCGTCTGTGGGTATTTTCTCACACTTTAGTTTTCGTGTAGCTAATTTGTGATTTCTGGTGTTTTCGGTGTTGGATTTGTTTTACGCTTGCCTTGGAGAACTATTTTCCGGCTATTGATTTCCATCCATTGGATGGATGACATAAAAGTGCTGGGATGATTTATTGACATGTTTACCGCTTCAAAAGGGGGGAAATATTACCATTGCATTTCGGATTGATCCCCGTTCTATCCTGGGAAAATGCCACCATACACCTGTTTATCCAATGAATATCCTGTGGATATCCTGTCCAACCGTAAGAACATCCTGTATCCGTGTTTGCCTCAGGACTTCTACCAGGAAATCGGACTGCTCCAAAATCACGTAAACATTGTACAAAATATTATTTACTTACCACTCTCTCACACCGAGGAAATCCCGATCGCCGGCTTTCCCAAGGATATTCAACTACACGAAAACAAAGCGGAAAATCCGAATTTTCCACAGTAATCCCCCCATTCCTGATTCCCGTGTGTCTTGGAGCGCCTGCGCACATACTTCGGAGCAATGAGCGTAATTTGAAGACCGCGAGAAAGGCGACTTAGCTCACAGATTTCCAATTAGATTTTCCCACACAATGGAGCATAGGGAAACAGGGGCACCGGAGAAATTAGTCTCTTTATGCTTAATTAGGATCGAGTATTGAGTTTCCAGGAAGTGCTCCAAGCAAATTGCGGCAGCCAGTTGACAGTTGATCCCTGATCTACCTGGGCACAAGCTGTGGTTTTGCTATGTTTGCCCTTTAATTGCACTTGCAACTGCACCTTACCACACACCCATGAAAATCTCAACCGCAGGGTCCAAAACAATCTGAGTCAAGTGTTTCTGCACGCAAACGGATAGATCCGAAGGACTTCTATTCTACCTGCTGTCGAAGGCGCAGGCGCGGCGGTTTCGGTCTCGATTTCATTCCAGCTGCCGTTGTGTGGACACAGGACGAGGTCGGGCGAAAGGACGAGGAGTGGAAAACGGACATGGCTGGTGGACAGCACTTTTGGCACTCGTTCTGCGGTCTAGCGGACATGTGTCCAAATTTTGTGCTGTGTCACTGCAGGAGGCTAGAACGAAATCGAGAGCTCGCTTGCGACAGACTCGAGGTCGATGTGCCCACACAACGGGTTGGAGGGGGTTAAACAAAATATTAATATATATAAACATATATTTTGTATAATATTATACTTACTATTGGAAAATTAATAACAAATAAAAAGCTAGAAAAGCATTGAAAAAATGTTGCAAGTGTTATATTTATTTTAATATAATAGAAAACAATGGAAATTATTTATTATTATTATTAATTACTAAATGCTTATCCTAGTTCATATAAATTCATATTTTTATTAATTTTTTTTTTTAAGTTTACTATTTAAAAAATTTTTTTTTTAAATTTTTGTAGATTTTATTTTTGTACAGAACATTTTTGGTTGAGGATAATTCTAGAAGCAAGGATTTCTTACGAGGAAATTTGCTTATCAGCGAATATGTTGCATATTTAAAAAACAAATTAAAACAAGAGAGAACGCTATAGTCGGGTGCCCCGACTATCAGATACCCGTTACTCAGCTAAGGGAGTGCGAGGGAGATAGATATATAAAATCTTTGATCGGGCATAACTTTTTAACAAATGGTCCGATTTGAAAAATCTTCTTCTACATTTCGATAGGTATTGATAGTCACAATAAAACTGCATTTTTAGTTTTCCAAAATCTTTAATGGTGTAGGCGCCAGACACCTTTCAAAAAATGGTGTAGGGCGATTGAGGGCGTTAGAGGGGGCGTGGCGCCATTTTGAAATAAACTTGCGCTGCGTAGGAACTCCAAGAATATGCATGCAAAATGCCAATCCTCTAGCTTTTATAGTTTCCGAGATCTCAGCGTTCATACGGACGGACAGACGGACAGACGGACATGGCTAGTTCGACTCGGCTAGTGATCCTGATCAAGAATATATATACTTTATAGGGTCGGAAAAGCTTCCTTCTCCCTGTTACATACTTTTGCACGAATACATTATACCCTTTTACTCTACGAGTAACGGGTATAAATATATACGAATAAAGTTTAAAATTTCTAGGCACATATTTTCTTTGGTGCATCATGGAGCAGGATGGGAAGAAGAAACTCTTAACGAGTTGCAGCATCTGCGGTTGGGGTTGAGTCTTCTGGCATGTGTCCGGATCGTCTTGATTGCCTCGTTTGCTGTTTAATCGCTGTTGACGGGCATAAATTTCTATCCATCCTTGGAGACCCCTCTCAACCGCCCCACCCCTGCCACTCAGTGACACCCCTTTTCGGCTGATTTGTTTAGTAAACAAGCGGATTAGGCACCAGAGAAATTCGAGAACGCCCCAAGTTGGAAGCCAGCGAAGTGTTGCCCCGATTTGGGTAAGGTGAGATACTCAGATTGGGAAGTGCCCGAAATGGTTTCATTGACAACTGTCACCGCTGCGGACGCAAACATTCAGACTGACGTTTCTATATTTGGAATCACTTCGGTGGCTCAAAATTTCCCACAGTTTACCAAACAGTTTTGGGCAAGGCTACAATTAAAATTTAATTTTAAAGCCCACACTAATTATGTTCATTTTTTCCCCTGACTAGAACTCCGCCTAATTTTCCTATTTGAGCAGTAGGACAACCCCCTGTTTTAGTTCCTCGTTTTCCTGCTGCGATCCTTGTTTTCGTTCCCCTGATCCTGTCGCAGGTGGCTCGTTTCAGTTTTTTTTTTCCGTTTTCAAGGGGGACGAAGACTTGCGTGCCTTTTCCGCGACGCAGAGATTTCCCCGGGCTTGGTGTACCAATTTTATAGTTTCCGGATCAAAAGATCACTTCCTGCGGGAAATATGACAGGATGCTTAGTTGACTTTGGTGGGAAAGTTTCATTGCGTTTTGGAAAGTGTCCCAAATGTAGTCCTGTTTGGTTTTCTGTGGTTAGCTAATGATATGTTTTGTCATGTGACAGACACAGCTTGGAATTTTTACTTGGAGATCGATGTGCTCTGGGAATTTTTAGATTTAATTGAGCTGTAAGAAAGGGCAGCAATATAACGAGTTCTACAAATATTTAAAACAATTTTTTTGTTTTTTAATTCGAGTATGATAACAGAACCTCACATATGTCAAAAACACACAGGAATTTCTTGAAATATTTTTATCAAAATTACATTGCTGTAGTTTAAACCATTCTGAGATATTATCGTTGTATGAGGACACTCAGCTATGCATCGCTGGTTTTTTGCCACCGAGCGGGAGGAGTGTGAGCCGAAGGCGCAGGACGATGGTCTGAGGAACACCCAGGATGCCGAAGAGACACCGACTCCGGCACCAATTCCCACTACCGAGTGGCCCTTCTGCGTGAAATTCCACCGTCTGCTCAGCGGGAATGAGTACGTGGCCATCAGTGGCAATTGCCATTCTCTGGGCAACTGGGATCCCAAGGAGGTGTACATCCTGACGAAAAACGAGTGCTTCGACTGCATTTGCAAGTGCTGCCAGTTCGATGCGACCCTGGAGATACCGCGTAATATCGACATCCACTACCGGTACTGCGTGGTGGTCCACGATCCCAAGTCGGATGAGGTCTATATCCGCTACTGGGAGTCGCAGCTGAAGCCGCGGATTATTCGCACTTGCCAGAACATGCTGAAGCATTGCGACACCTTTGGAAAACCGCACGAAGACGACGAGGACAACAAGGTGGACCGGGGATGGGCCACCACGGAGACAATTGTGCATTTGAAGATCTTCAATGCTCCCTTCATCTGGCAGCATCAGAAACAGAGGCTTCTGTACGTTCGTGTGCAACCTATGTATGAGGTGCCCGAAGATCCTTGCTCTGAGAAGCAGGAACCCCTTAAAGTGGGTTCTTCGATCACGCGCCAGTCGCACTACTTGAACACTCGGCGAAGTAACCCCGATGACCTTCATCTCCGACTGGCCCAGGTCGAGGTGGTCAACCTGTGCTCCCAAAAACCGCTGGCCTTTCAGTCCGAGTTTGGAGTGCGTTGTGGTCCGGAGGATATGCAGTTGTTCCACTGTTCCATTGCCTTTCCGGCGGACACGCTCTACCGCCTGGATCTCTACACCTACGCCCATAAGGCGGCATCCGATGAACCAGCCTATCACTACGGCTATGGATTCCTGATGCCCGAGCAACTGCTGGACACCGAGGGCTCTGCCCGTGTGAAGATCACCTGCGCCTCCACCCACCGTCCGCTTATGGAGATGTGTGTGCGCTACCTCCTTTTTCGACCTTTGCCCGATTTCCACTGCGATCTGAGTCGCAGCTACGAGCGCTACTGGCGCAAAGGTCGCCTGTGCATGAACATCGGTCACAAGGGATCGGGAAGTACCTATCGAATAGGCAGCGACTTGGTGAGGGAGAACACCTTGTATGGTTTCAAGCAGGCTGCCCTGGCCAATGCGGACATGGTGGAGATGGATGTGCAGCTCACGCAGGATGCCCAGGTGGTGGTGTACCATGACTTTGTGCTGCGATTCCTGTTGCAACGAATGCCCAGCTACGAGGATCTGCTGGAAAATGTGGACCTGCTGATCTTCGCCTACGAGAAACTGAACAAGCTGATGCTTCTGGCGATGGGTGGGACAAAGCGAAAGGATCTGATAGCCGTTCCCCTGGAGGCGTTCACCTATGAACAGCTGAAGGAGGTGAAGGTCCTGCGCTTCGCTGGTAGCAAGGGCTGTGAGATGTCCTGCGACAGGATGGTGCAGGAGCAGCGTCCATTTCCCCTGCTCCTCGACCTTCTAAGCGAGGAAAACCTACCCGTGGGCATGGGCTTCCTCATCGAGATCAAATGGCCCCAGGTGACCAGCTCAAGGCGGTGGGAGAGCGGCAGCTTCAAGCCCACCTTCGATCGCAACTTCTATGTGGACACCATCCTGGAGATGGTCCTGAAGAATGCCGGAAAACGGCGGATTGTCTTCTGCAGCTTTGATGCGGATATTTGTGCCATGGTTCGTTTTAAGCAGAATCTCTATCCGGTGACCCTGCTGGTGGAGGATCCGGATGCCCCTGTTCAGTACGCAGATCAGAGGGTGAGTGTGCTGGGCAGGGCTGTGGAGTTTTGCCACTCCCTGGAGTTCTTGGGCCTGACCCTGCACGCCAATTCCCTCCTGAATACACCCTCCACGATGGCCTTCCTGCATCAGTTCAGTCTGGAGGCCTTCACCTATGGCGATAGCACCACTAGCCTGGAGATTCGCAACCGACTGAGGCGGCACGGTGTGCTGGGCGTCGTCTACGATCGACTGGACCAGCTGGATCAGGTGGGCGAGGAGCTGGAGGGCGATGCCATCTGCACCATCGATTCGGTGACCACGAGGCGCGTGATCCGCGAAACGGAGGTGGAGGAGTGGCGCCAGAAGTGTGGCTACAAGCCAGAAGCCGCCTTCGTAGAGCGAAACATTTACATCGACTGAGGGCTCTGATGCTTTGACGATTTCACCCCGCTGACTAATAAAGTATCCAAAGTTATGTGCCCCGTGATAACAGCCACCAAATCCCCTGTCCCCTGTAATCACCAGCCAACGTCCAAGGCGGACCATAAAGACAAACGGGGCATTACACGACTAAGCCGAGAATATCCCACCAGACCAAAGCCAAAGTTACGACAATTGTCAACAGAAGGACTAGGAAGCAGGGCTAACCCCTTCGCACACCCCCCGCGAATTGGCAAACTTTTTTCGCAAACACTCGCGCTGCGGATGATAAGCTCATGTGAACTATTGCCGGGTAGATAAACAAAGGATCCGGAAGCTGCCGAAGGAAGCAGAAGGGGTTAAGACGGTCCAGAGTCCTGAGTCCAGAGTCCAGAGTCCCGTTGGGCGGTCAAACGACACGGCATCGCAAATGATATCCCGTGGCGAATGGGTTTCCTTTATAGACCAGTGCACACTTTAGCAACACCCAACCCCTTTTGATATTAATATCCCTTTGCATATCACTCACACCGAAGACGAAGACGCTCTCCTCTCAGTGGGATGTGGGTTTGCTTGGTTTGCTGGGTTTGCTCTTGTGCAACTTATAACCCCCCCTTCCATCGTGCTATTTATCATAATTTTTCAATTTAACACTGCCATACACTCGGGACACATACACACATCCCGGGAGGAAGGCAACATCGTCGTATCCTGGCATATAGTTTCCAATGTTTACTTGCGCAAACATCCTTTGACGAACTTTGCCCATTGTCCAGACTTCGCTTTGACGATGGCTTAGCCGTACCTTTGCTTTTTTGCATTCTCATCGATACCATCTTTTGCCATAGCTGGCCATGTGTGTGTTTGTCCACGCTACTCTACGCTTCCTTCCGATCCGTTGGCCATCGACCGTTAAGGATGACGTTATTAATGAGCATTTTGACACTTACGTCTTGACATTTGCACAGCTGGCCGTTTGTCTAAGGACTCTTGGCCATTTCAGCGAGTGGAAAAGGTCAACCATCCGCTTTCTTTTCGTCCATCCAATCTGTAATAGTAAACAAATAATCTGCATTTTAAGTAAATTTGTGAATATGTTTGCCTAAGGTAGGGATTCGGTTGAAATCTATGCTAAATATAATTTGAAAATAAAAAGGAATTTGTATGATAGCATAGTACTGTAAATATTTAACTATATTTTACATAGGACAATTGATTATGTTTATATAGACTATTCTTAGTACAAATTTGATACTTACCATTATTTATAGTAGTAAAGCAGATAAGCAAGTAAACAAAAATTGTATCAAAAATGGTATTACTTACCATTTATGTAAACTGTTTTACAACTTAGAAGACGTTTTTGTCTCCTTGACTCATCCTACAGGAAAAGCTTTGTGTCCCTTGAAAAAATAATCAAATGAAATCATAACTCCAAAAATATTTAAACAAACTTTTATAGCTCAGGAGTCCCAATGGACATTGTCCGGTTTGAAGCACACGGCAGCTGTCTTCGGGGCGATCGGATGACCACCCCACCCCATCCAATCCTATCCCATCCCACCTCTTCCAACCCATTGCATTCCCTCAGTCTGGTCTTTGTCCGGGATTGTTTGCCTTCAATTTGACTACAAACCATAATTTATCTTTTCAGACGTGTTGGTCAGCGCGACAATGGCGGGCCAGCGACAAGGATTATTGATTATGCAAAGTGCCCGGTGCCCAGGACAATGCCGAGAAAAACAAAGGCTTAAGCAAAGAGAAGAAAGGATTCCAAGGAGGTCTCAAGCTGGGCGAAGGGGTTGCTCTTGCTCCTGCTGTTTCCCAAACTGGACAGCGGTCAGTGGAAGTTCGGCGATGTCCGTGTCGGAATCTCTGATGAGCCGGGAAAGTATCCCCTTACAGGAAACACAACGCGTGTGTTTTCGCCCATTAGAGAGATAATAGTTCTCTCGGCTGCTCAACCTTTTCTGTGTTAATGGTCAGTTTCGCTATTTTGGCATGGTTAATTAATATCCAGCTCCGGCCGAGTGTGAGAAAGTTGGAGGCAAAGGTGAGACTGGGCGAGGTGAGAGGCCCAAGCTGTTGACGGATGCTGATGGATTAGGCAAATAATTAATGATGTATCCGATTCAACGGTAACTGTATCTGGTTTCTGACCATCTAATCGATGGCTATTAAGGGGACAGGACCTTTGATTCAAACTGAACTGGTTTTACAAGCTCCGAAACTATTAAACAAAAAAGTAAAATAAACTCTCTTAATTTCATTTTACAAATAAAACTTGAAAGAAAACACATTAATGCGGGGAACTCTCGCAATATGGTTTTTCCCATATACGAAACAAAGAACTGTTTTCAGCAAAGAAATACTTATCAATTCCAATAAATTGAGGGGAAGAATCTTCTGCTTTTATTTTCGCTCTACAAGCTGTTTTCTTCTTGATGTTTCCACTCAAAGACTCAGTGTCGTGGCAGACAGTTGTTGATAAGAGGCATTTTGTTTCTACGAATGCCTGATAAGCGCCATTTAAGAGTGCTTCTGAGTCTGAGGTCAATTGACCTGCTTTTAAGCAGAGACTTGTGCACGTCCGTTCATCAAAAAGCGCTTTCTAGATTGCCATCCCCCATCCACCATCCCCCAACCCCAACCCCCTGCCAACCCAAAAAACAAACTGGCTAATCTATGAGTCGAGTGTCCGTCTCTCGCCGGACTGTCAATTTTCAAGCCGAAAATGTAAACAAACCGAGCATAGAAAAAATATTAAAAAACTTCCACACGCTTTTAATGAGCAAATAAGTAGCTCGAAATGTATATATACGAGTGTGTGATGTACAGATGTCTCATCTTATCAGTCCGCTGAGGAGGATCCAAAGTGATGGCCACATCAGGCGAGAGTTCTGAGATTAATTCAGTTTCTCCACACTGAACACTGAACTTTTGTCCTGCGACAGCAGCCGCATTCCCTGATCTTTGGCGACATCAATTTTTAGGGTGAACAATTTCAATTAGGTTCACGTTGAACCGCGATTGAGATTACTGCAAGTACATAGTTTCTGATAATGCAATTGTTGTGTGTATTTGCGTATTCCGCACTGCTGAAAATGGAAAAGGGAAAATGGAAAACGGTTAGTTGTATCCCACGCTCTTCAATCGCAAGACAAAGGCTGTTTATTGGCGATGGGACAATAGGTGGATACTCATGCGGTCTGTCGCAGCCATTAGAAGCACATTAGGGTGCCCACTCACAGGAGCAGCGACACATGCAAGCTGCAGTTAAACAGGCCCAAGACACAGATACGCGTTCTTCAAGATACGACTACTTAGGATCCAAACAAAGGCGCCTTTTGTTGGCTCGACTGGATGGTCGGATGGTTGGATGGATGGATGGGTTCAGGGTCCCTCTTCCCCCGCTCCTCTTGGCCAACCGCAAATGACGCAAAATTGTCGCCAAGCAGAGGGTTTACCCACGCACACTCAAACTGAAATCTCTTGACAAGATAACAAGATGCAACTGTGAGATACGAATGGCCACAAAAATACCGTTTAATGAGGCGCTCGCTGGCACACAGCTTGACTATTTCCCAGATCTCTTATCCGTAGGGAGTCACTCAAAGGATATTGGCTGCCGGCTGCCGCCTATTCTCATTGAAATCCGTTCTATTCTTCCTGCCCTTTTCGGGTTTCCGAGGCCCATAACTCTTCGTACTTTATGCACCCGGCTTTGTTTGATTTGACCACAAAGTGCTGCTGACCAAGTCGCTGTTCCCGATAATCGATTGAATTACCCGCTGCCTAACTGCTTCCTTCCGCAATTCATGTCGGGCCCTAAAAAACAAGGGTTTAGGGCCCCAAAAGTGCAGCGTCAACTGTCCAAAAGGATTTGGTGGGAAACTAGTGATTGGCCAGGGTATGAATTGATGTCGTCAGCTTTTCACATATTCCGCTGAAAGCCCTGAAAGGATAATTGAAACGAGCACTTGAGACTCTTTTTCTACGAGAGAGCCTCTCCTCGCACATGAATATGTAATTTCGTCCAGATTTGAATAGAAGGATGTGAGGCAGAAAGCCTCGAGTGGCCATTGAAGAGCTCGCTCTGGGGTGTGGGTGGAATATGAAAAGAATCAAAATTAAGTGGAAAGTTTCCCAGCTCATCAGTGACTTGTGTCAAAGCCTTTGACGACGACGACGACGAAGAGCGTAATTCAAATGCGGCATAAACCTTTTGCGCCATGACAACATATTAAATGGGACTTAAGCCGTAAACAATGCGGTTTTAAGGCCATTTTGGCCACGCTGAAAAGTTTAAGCGATTAGCGCAATTTAGCGAAAATAACATGCGAAATTGCGCGCATGAACGCCTTTTCAATGGCACTCAAATACTCAGCTACTCAGCCACAAAACGGGGAAAATCACAGATAGTGCGAAAAGGGGAATCCCGCTGAGCCGCTCTTTGGGCGCACTTAATGTGGGAAAATTGTCGTCACTTGTCAGTGCACGCCCACCTCGAGCAACCCTCGTTTCCCACACACACGCACACAAAATAAAAGTGTTAAAACACAATGAACCCAGACACACACACAATTGTTGCGGATCTGGATGAGATCCTCTCATCGCCAGAAGCGGATTGCCCATGCTAATCGTCAGATGCGTAAAACTCAATGAACATTCAAGTGCCAAGGGTCCTGACAAAGACCCAAAAGCCGCTAAGGAAGCTACTAAAAAACAAACAGATACTGGGATACCAAGATACACAGATACCCCGATCGCGAACTCATAATCCTTTCAATGCGCCACTTAAGCCGATCATAAGGAAACCCTTGCCGCATATTCAGGATCCGACCTTTGGAACCTTTGGAACGTGCAGCCTCCGCAGAAACTCCTTTGTGGACCATTTAGTGAGTGCGGTTCGTCGGGTGTTTGGCCCATTTCGGAATCGCAACTCCCAACTGAAACTCGACAAATTAGGCCACTCAGCTTCCACTGGCCTTTGTTCGCCTTTTATCCTTTCTTCGGATGCTTTGTTCGCCCTTCCTTCTGTTCCTTCTTAATGCCGAAGATCAAAATGTTTGCGTCGAAGGGTTGATCTTGTTGATCTCGTTTCTCCTTTTTTATGTCCAGGATCCCTTTACCTCCGATATGATTTATTTATTTGTATATCTGCAAGCAGGGCCATCTTGATCTGGGACAGTCGAATGCTGTTTTAAGGACTGCCCTTTATTTGGCTTGACTTTTGCACTCTCATCATTGGGCTGCTGCACGTGCCGAGAGATTGGAAGGATCTGGTTCGGGAAAAGGTTAAAATCTAGTGAGGTGATTAGATTCACTGAATGTAAAATGAAATATATACATACTCAATATATTCACTTAATGTAACTAGTGAACATTTTCCTATTTTCAATCCTTTCTTGTCTTGTATTGATATTGCTCATCAAACTATTTTTGGCACATTTCAAATTTTATTTATTCATCGCTCTGAAAGCCTGCTAATCTAAGATTCAATTTCAACTTTCGCTGCTACGCAAATTGTCCATTAGGCTAATTACGCAAACATTTGTGAATTTACTTATCCAAAAGATTGAAAGGCAAACCTCGTGGTGAACTCGAAAATCTGTTGATTGATGGCCGCTTTGTTCGTGTTTGTCAGTTGCGTCAGAGCGCCCAGAATGGATTCGGATTACACCTGGACTGCTGGGCCTCTGGACCCGAAGACTGCGTACAGAGCAAACAGATTATTTTCATAAATTAGACTTTATTAATGACTAAGGAGACAGCTTTCGAGACGCTACGGCCCAGGACAGTTGAAGGACAACGGGTGCGACTGCCGAACGGGGTTGCGATGGGATATCCTTAAAGGATGCGGTCGCGGGGCCTCAGAAACTGGACAGTGGTCAGCGCATTGGTCAGTCACGCACGTAATTCTGGCATTACCCCTTCGGGACGGCCACTCGCAACGGGATAGGCAGAGTTCAGAGGTCACCACCGTACTTTTGCCCGTTTCTTCTCACAGTCCGAGCAGCAGGAAACTTAAGACGTTTTCACGATGAATTTTAATGATTTTTGTATTCAAATGCGGATTGCTCCAACCAGTTTGGCCACTTCCTCCCAGCACCAACACCCAAGGGAGTGTCCGCCGAGTGGCAGGACCTCGTATCCTGCTGACGGCAGGATTGGCCCATCGCCCATCGGTCAAGCTGTGTGCGAATCCCATCCAAAATGGCCAATGTCCCATGTTCGCTCTTCGCTTTTTATTACTACCAAACTCTTTGTTCGCTGGCCTCGACAAAGGGGTCAATTCGAAAGGGCAATAGTTGATGTTCAGGGCGCATGTGTTGCGTCCTGGAATGGGTGGCCATTTTGTAGCCAGGACCAACCAAAGTAAATGTATCTAAATGAAGAAAAACAGTTTTCGGTGAAAGTTTAATCGAATAGTGATGGAAGTAGTAGTAAAGTTCCAGCAGCGAAAAAAATAAAATATAACATGGATAAAGAACAGAAAAACATATCTCATAAAAAATGATCGTTCTATTACTTTTAGAGGAAGTTTAGAAAAAAAGTAATTATGATATCCGGTGTGCAAGTATTTTCTCTCCGAAGAAATAAACTCTTCGAACGAACTTTGTCCGTTGACTCGTGTGGATCATTAAAAGTTTTTATAATTTTACTTAAACGGTATTATGCTTTGCGATGTTTTTCCCGGATTTTTTAATTGTCTTTTAACTGCTGGCCCAACGCTCTTTTAATGGCCTCCACTTGACCAGGCCACCTTAGTTGGTTTGTTGACACCTGCAGCTCAATTTCGTGGTCGTACTATTGTGAATCTGGATCACAAGAAAAATCTAAGGTTGTCACTTCTTGCTGGACAGTTTTAAACTTTGAACTAGACCGACTTTACCACTCTCTCTAGAACTATTTACAGGTAGCGCACTTCCGGAAGATGAGCTCGTTAAAATCCCCAATTTAATGAAGATAAATCGTAGTTGGTTTTCATTAACCAAAGCCAAGGAACGATCTCGGTGGGCCCCGCGAATGGGAAACTGTTTGGGTTTGAAATTTCACCTTTTGACATCGGCTCGGAATGTACTGGATGTGCTTCCCAGTGAACGGTGACATTTAAATTAATAAACTGCCAGAGAGTTTGGGCCGTAACAGGCGCGTAACTGCAGTCAATTATTCGGCCGAAAATATCCTGTTTCCAGCATCCAGTTTCCACAACGGCATCGGCATCATCATCATTATTATTAACACTTTCCACGGCTGCGGACTCGCCACTTGAACTTCACTCGGCTGCGGCTCGGGTTGTTCCTCTTATTGTGTTTTCGGTAATGCTATATAATTACACCATCAAGTTGACTGATGACACGGAATGAATCTTTGTCGCTCCTTTACACAACATAACACTCGCACACCCGGTATTTGCATAAAATCATAATTTTTCTTCGCACCAAACCGAGGGAAACCCTTGCCCGGTTTAGGGATATCGACTTTCGACTTTCCCTTAACTGTCAGGGAAGCGAAGAAAAGAGTTGGACGTAGATACAGTAGCTTCGATTGTAATATTCTACATTTATTGTAATAATTTATTTATCCAGCATTTAACAATGCTCTTAAACCTCCTGAACTGTACGATTCTTCGATTATTCATGTACTTTTAGTAATGTAAAACTTGAAAAATCCCGTATTTAATGCCATTGACTTCTATTTAATGGGTTTAGAGTTATTCCTTTATTCTGGGCTTACGGTGGCATACCAATTGATCTGGGCTCCAGTGAATGGCATGAGCTAATCCCTGCCATATGCGTTCCTTCTTAGCCCCGATCCGTCATGGGCCACAATCGGAGGTGTCAAAATTTTTGACACTTCAATTTCTTCTGCTCGCTGAAAAACACGAGACAAATGAGCAGCGCGTGTGTTTCCTCATTGCGTTGCATGCGAATATCCTGGCAGCAGGATAAACGCACGAGTATATCTGTGCCGTAGATTGGTTTGTGTAGGTGCAGCCGTCGTCTGTCAAATGCGTCTTGTCATGCATCAAAAAAAAAAAAAAGAACAGGAGAAATGAAAGGAAGTTGAAAGCCAGAAAGGAACGAAGTCAAAGCAAACAGAGTGAAATGGCAGCGGGGAAAATTAAATTGAAAATTTCAACGGAATCAGAGGTAGGCGGTGGGGGAGGGGGAGGGGGATGGCTGCCACCAGGTTGCCACAGTTGACTCTTTTGATAAACAAACAGACAGCAGACAGAAGCATTGCGAAAATGTTGATTACAGCCAGCGAAGGAAAACCAGCCACCAAAACAGCAGGAATAACACACTGACAGAAAATATTATTTATTCAGATCAAATATGTTGTAAATCACTAGGTCCAATGGAAAAAAAATTCTGTAAAAAGCTAAATTTTTTTCATATGATTATTTTGTACTCTTTTTAAATATTATAATTTTGGATAATCTTAAAAAAAACCGAAGTATTAACGGAATATGTATAGGAACATATTATAGCTTCGTTGATTTTGATCATGTTCTTTTCTACTTGGTGTATAAATTTATTTAAATGTTTTATAAACATCAGAATAACATTATAAATTAGAATCGATTCCTATCGATTATCCTAAATTAAAAAGAACATAAGAGAAAAATTGACAAAAAAATGTTATTACAAATAATTATAAAAAAAAAGTTGATTAGAAAATATTTACCTCTATAGAAAATATCAGTAGGTATATCTATTTTTCAATAATATATGATTTATTTTGGGAGGATTTTTTCCTAAGTGCAGCAACAACAATGGTACAGTGGGACATATGAGACCGCTGCTTCCGCCTTTGAGTCGTGGCCGCCAAAGGACATGCGCCAAAAAATACAACAAAAAAAGATAAAAAACGATATGAAAGTCGCTAAGGAAATGAGAGAAGCGGGAAAAAAATGAAATAAAAATCCGTTCGCGACTCGCAACTTTCATGTGTATCCATGTCAGCTTGGCTTTTGTGCTATTTGGAACGAGTTGTCAAATAAAAGCGGCAGCCGGCGGAAAAGGAGGAGCTGGATCGTTGACTTGGCTGGCTGCCATCAAAATGGCGTCTGGCCTGGCGATGACTTTAAAAAGCTGGTCGGAAATCGATGTGGAAAAGTCAGCTGCGGCCCGGGTGCTTTGCCTTTTTGCCTCACCTGTCGCAGGACAAGCACAAATTTTAATCAAAATAAAAAACCGAGAAAAAAAGGAGAGCTAAGTAGAGGAAAAACTACAAATCACATTTCCTGTGGCAACATCAACTTCCTGTTGTGGCATGGAAATCTGCTAGTCAGCGTTTCTGACAACTGCAGCCGCTTTGATGTTGCATGCAGCGCATTTTCCGCTGTGTGTCACTTAATTGTCAGTCAGTCAACAAGAGTCCGTCAACTTGGTCAGTCATGCACTCAATCAGTGGCAGGACACTGGGTCCACAAGTCCACCCCCTCGATGAAGTGCAGTTTCTAGCTTCCCCTTCCGCGGCCAGGAAGTCCGACTTCCTAAGCGGAACTGGCCGCATTATCCTTCCATGGGAATGCCAGGACTCGCGGGGTGGCAACTGCAGCCAAAGGACCAAAGTTAGCAGTCAGCGGTTCTTTGTGGTTTATGCTGGCAGCTCCTAATTGATGCAGTTAGTTGCGTGCTGTGACTGGAACCCTTTAATTGATACTTCGGTTGGGAATAGATTGGTACAGCAGAGATAGCTACTTTGTGTGGAGTAGAATTCAGTGGGAACTTTGATAGTTAAATGCAGTTTGTGCTGGTTAGGAAGAAAGAGTTTGTCTTTCAGGATTTATTATTCGAAAGTGTACAAATTAAGTTGATAATATAGGTTCGGCTTTCCTTCAGATCTCAAGCATTTTCTGTAAAGCTTAAGAAATAGTAATAGTAATAGTTTGTATGAATTGGGATCAATCAATGTGAAACACCCTCTTCATTATTGGAGACCTAGTAATCCATCTGTTTTATATGCTCTCTCGGACACCCTCGTTATTTGTTAATCATTGTTAATGCCCCAAAACCAAACCGCACCTGCTGCCACACCACTCTGCGGCTTTACCACAGAGAATCGCTGAGCGATGCTTAGCCGGAATAAATCTACCATAAAGATGCTTGACATTATTCAAAATACCAAAACTACAGAATTCCCGAAATGCCTGCCCGCAGGAGGAGGAGGAATCAAGCTGGAGCGCGCAGTTGGACAGGGCGATAATACGACGAGGATGGGCAAAAAAGGCCATAAAATTTAATGCCAGACGAGGGAGCCGCGAGATCGAGTGGAGCGTGGAGGCACAAACGACTTCATTTTATCTTAATGTGCTAATAAATTTCCCAAAGACGAAATCTCTGCCAAAAACCAAATAAATTTACTAATACGCCACGAAGAGTGGGGCCCGAAAAATGAAATGGAGCGCCAAGTAGTTGACTGAGTGGCATGCGTGGAATCGAAGAAATGCAATTAAGGCAGCCAAATCATCTAGAGAACCGAGCCGGAGGGCCTCCCAACCATCCAATCCCCATCCCGCATGATGTCTTAAGTGTTTAAGTAGCTAAACGCCTGACAACCGGGAGAAGTTATGGCCCGGCCTGCAGTTTGAAGTTGGCGCGTGCTTCGCGGACCGACTGCTCCCACATCTTCGAAAGTATTCTGTCAACACAGCGGATAGGCATAGATCCTCCGCCGATCTCCACTTGAGTCTGGTGCTGACAATCCCAATTTCAGTTCCGATTCCACCCCGAAGAGGAGGTTCTCTGCTCTATCACCTTCCCGAATGAATTGTTCAAGTGAAATTGCCCTAAAAGGGTTCATGCCTCGGGCTCGTAAATTTGATAGTGCTCAAGTGGGAGGATCTGGCACCTGAGTTGGCTATACCGGGGTAGGAAAAATTCATTTCGAATGGTTTTCCAAATTACCAAACTTGATATCTCAAGTTTTATGATCGTTTTGATGGAAATTCGTAATTAATATGACATTTATGGCTCAAACAGCTGGTGATATTCTTGCAAGATGTAGAAAGAAACTTTCAAATTGAATTTCGAGGATTAAAGTGAAATTTCTTTCTATAGGACTGTACTGAAAAGTAAAGGTCAGTTTTGTGCTATTTTTCATTCGCCGCTGTTCGCGCCCTTTCAGGCTGTAACCACCCTTAGAAATTGTCGCCCAAGAGTCCCAACCATATGATATATGCAATCTCATATGCATTATTTTGCATGTCTGGCGAGTTAAGGAACTCAAGCGTAAAGGTCAAAAGATCAACGGTTTTGAGGAAGGGGCGAACGAAGAAGCAAGGAGAGGGAAGTTTTTCTAAAGAAATTCCCTACTTTTCCTGCGTTAATGCTCTGATTTCGTTTTTGAAAAATGTATGCAGCATTTGCATTTGTCCATTGTCCAGTTCGCTGATTAGGCGTGAAGTCTGGGATTTGAATAAGAGTTTTACATTGGGTGCCAGAATGCAGATCCTTGCTTTTGGCGGGAAAAAATAAGGTATAAATTAGGAAAATAAAACGGTGAGAAGTTCTTAAGTAAATTAGATTTTTCTGTTCAAGGTGTTTGAATAAATAATTCTTTCTCAAGAACTACAAAAATTATCAATTAATTAAATATGCCATTTTATTGATACTAACTGAGAATTAATTGTGTAGTTAAAAATTCATGTAATAAAGTTAATAATCTAATATTTATTTAAATTTAAAATTCAAAAGTTCTAAGTACATATGTAAATCGTGAGATTCCAGAAGAATCTCTCTGCAGAGTCTCCCAAAGAATGGGGTCAACATCTCCTAATTAAGGTCACTTTCATCCTAGCTCCCTAGACCATCAATTTTTCCCCGAACAAACAGCCTTACAACACGTTCCGCCTTATTATGACCATGCGAACAAAGAATAATAAAAAACAGAGCAAATTTTACCACCCCAGCGGGGCGGTCGAGAAAAAAAAAACACTTAAAAAATTTGCAAACATGTTTTGCATACAGCAAAACCGATCATCAAATATTCACATGCAATCAACGGAAAACGTAGGTAAATTTTCACCCAGAATAACGCACCCAAGACAAAGCCGAGAAAATATCCAGAATGCAACCACCGATCTTGAGACTTGGGAGATATCCAGCTGCTTGAGTGACCCACATCACGATCACAATCGGGACAGATCTTTTGTGCAAACTGGAGCGAACAAATGCGAGTGCGAAAATCTACCCCATAATCCCAGGGAAAAACCCGAAATTAAACTTGGCCGGACAAAGGAAAAGTGGAAGAAAGGGAGGGGGTTTATTTGCGTATCGAAATGTGCAAATTTTTCCCATTTTCTGTACCTTGAATATTCATAAATCTCTTCGTGCATTTAAATTCTCGACATTGTCCGGCGGAAGTGGATGAGAAGTCTTTCCGCACAATATCCAGTTAACTTTCACTGACATCACCTGTCCCAAAAAGTCCAACACGATAATTGGTGTCATAAAAGTTAGTTAAATCATATTGGACGTCAGTCAAATCGGTGACATTCCCAAATTAGAAGGAGCCGCAAACAAAAGCCGTGGGGCGGCGACATCATTGCGTGGTGATTGCTGCGACCATTGTTTTGATGACACGCCAAATGGTTTCTGTTTCGGAGACCATTCCACCTGTCAGCCAAATGGACGGGCAACCTGAACACACAATTATCGGCCAAATGACGGGGGTGTGTCAGGTGGCGCTCGCCATTTGGCCAGCTATGTGTTCTATATACCTCCCGGTGCTTTCCAGTAATAATCACACATTTACAGCTCGTCGAGGGGCGACGGACAGCGTTATGTCATTTGATGTGGCTTTCCGATTGCCGCAATTATATGTAAATTAATTAGGGGGCTTTGGGCGAAAGAGATACCTTCCAGTGAAATACCCAACCCTAAACTGCAACTCACTGGCTTTTGGCAAACTAGTTTTGGCATGCAAATTGACAAGTCTCCCGACAACTCCAGATACCATGTGGCAAGGCAAAGCCTTTTTCGTAAGTGGCGGAGACAACTCAATGGGGTCTGTAAATGCTATGCTCGATTGAGGATCCCCAACAGAAGACATTGTAAGTGAGTTAACATGAAATGGCAGATTCGGCTGCAGATGCAGATTCAGATGAAGATGCAGTTGCAGATACAGTTGCAAATGTGCAGCTGCCAGCGATCGAAGTGGCGCGATCATGTGCAAAATGCCATTTTTCGTGTTCTTCTTCGTTTTTTTTTTGTGCTGGCCTCATGGGAGCACTTGACACGAAGAAATAATTCCATTGAGTTGGCAACTATGCCGGGAATCTCGGGCGAGACAAAATTAGACAAGAAGCGTGATTTACGGAACCCTTAAATCACATGACAACAACGCGCAGATCGGCACAGATCGAGAATCGAAGAGCAAATGCGATGACAATGTCTGGGCAGCACATGTGCAAGTGGATCTAGATGTGGATGTGGATCTGGATCTGGGGAATGGGATTCCGATTCCGAATCTGAATCAGAATGGAACTGGGAGGCGGACAATGACAATGATACTGATACGCAGCCGATCGATCGAAGCTTCCCCTTGGCAGCCCAACTGATTTATGGCAATGCAAACGGGAGACAGATCAGACTGTCTGAACAGTTCGAGATCAAAGCAAATCAGACAGTCTGCAGAGCTTTATGCCCTGGTAATTTTATATGCTTGTGCTGGGCACTTATCATCGATCACTGATCACTGATCGTGTGACCACACTGGGTTATTTCCAGTCAATAAAAAAACAACTGACTTGATGTTGTTTACCTACTTAAGAATTAAGAATCGAGATGATTCTATCAGCCTACCAGCCTCCACACCTCCCGGCTTCCGCATCACTGTGGTTTTGCCGAAAAAAACAATATTTGTTTACAAGCGGCTGAATGACGAACTCTTCACACCTCCTATTTTGCCCAAAAACTAGTTTCCCAAATGACTAGTAAAAACAAGACTTAAATTTGGCATCACATTGTGCTAGATAGAAGCTTTATTAGCCTTTAGAATTTAAAATTTAAAATGCATTGAAATATTACTTTCAAATGAAAGGAATCCCCTTTTGGAACTTGTAAACATTTTAAACAAATATTGGGGAATATCAATTTGCATTAATTGGATTTAAGCAGACCTGCACGAGATGTCGGCGGCAACCGGTTTCTAGATTTATTTATTTCGTCATCGAATTTGGGAATATTTTTTAGAAATGCACAAAAGAAAACCGCAAAACATTCTTAACTGATATTTGTATTTAGTCACCTTTGTAAAACAGGTTCCCCATTTGGGCATCGCATTTTGTTTAGATTGTTCTTGAATCTCATTAATATCGAGACGATAAATGCTCGATTCTGCGTCCCAAGTCGAGTATAAAAGCTCTCCTCAAGTGCCGGCTTTGATCAGTTAAACCCGAAATTTCATTGGAAGTTCTCATATCGAAAGTGAAAATGCGTTGCGCGATTTTGTTTGGTCTGGTTGCCTGCTTGGCTTTTAGCCTGGTTGTGGCCCTCGAGGAGTCGGAGTCCGTCCATCAATCCAACGATCTGTCGTCTGTGGAAAGGAATATTGGCCAGGCTGTGGAGTCCGAGGTGCGAGCCAAGCGGCAGTTTGGCTTTGGTGGTCCCTTTGGTGGATTTGGTGGACCATTTGGCGGATTCGGCGGACCCTACGGATACGGAGGTTATGGCGGCTACGGCGGCTACGGCGGCTACGGTGGCTACGGAGGAGGATATGGAGGCTACGGCTTTGGCCACAGACGTCACCACTTTGGTGGCTATGGACTTCCTTTCTATGGTTAAATCTACGACTACACTTTTTCCACCAATAAACGAAGACTGAAGTATTAGATTGTGTGTGTGTACCTTCCCCAGTGCTGAGGATCTGTAGGGTCCCAAATTATCTCGCAACTTGACCTCGTTCATACGAATGTGTGTGACCCAAAGCGACGACGTGATCGAAACCGGCAACCTGGCGGCTGGGGAATATTTTAAAAATAAATAACCGAAAATCTCCATTTATTTATTAGTTCGTCGGCGGGGTCTCGCTCCTGAGCCATGCTAATTATAAGTCCAGGAGGGTGTGTTTGTTAATGTTCCACGGGCTGTCACGATCTGTTTGCCTTCTTTTCGGGCACTTTGCAGCTCCTCCTCCAGATTACGCGGCTTGTGTGGGAGTTTGTCGTTTGCCTTGCAGCAATTATCACGTACGATTGTCATAATTATCATTTGGATTTTATTAGCTGGACCTCTGGGCCAATCTCAGTCCGTCTGGATGGCTCTTTGTTCTACTGATGCTGCTTCTGCAGAATGCGTAAATATTTGAGGGATACGACTAGAGTTGGCATAAATGAGCTGACGCTTTTTTGGTGACTTTCTGCCAAGCTGCAACCATTAATCAAGTTAACAATTAGGCCTTTAGCCAGTCGGCTAATCAAATTTGCAGCATATGCGCTAAATATCCCATAGAGTTTTATTGGCTCACCGCAACGATGTACTAATCCCCTTCTAATCAACATGAAAGCCACGGAAATTATCCTCAGTTCGCCTGTGCATATTAATTTGCGACCAAAACCACCAATAGATTCTTATCGAGGGTTCGAGGGGTTCGCGCAAACAAAACGCCCAGCTCGCTGACTTACCCCAAAACATAGAACGCCCTCGACTGAGGACTGAGGATTGAGGAAAGGAGAAGTGGTAAAGTGGAGTGGGTCTGGGTGGTGCTGTCATTGTTTAATTGTCAATAGACATCGGCTTCTATCAATATCATAAAAGCTAATAACTCTCGGTTGGCTGGACGAGCCAACCAACAACCCCTCGCTCTCTACTCTCTAATCCCACCGGATATGCTCAATCAAAGCTCAAAGTGGGCGGAGGTGGGCTCGCTGGGGAGGTGTGAGGTGGGCAACCTCAACCTGTCTGTTGGGGGTTGCTCGCTAGCTGGAAATCATCGCATTTCATACATCACTTTTCGCCTTTTCAACGCGACCAACCAACCCTCCACGGAACCGAATCCGAATCCGAGCAGGACTTGGACATGCTTCCCGTTCTCCTTTTTCGGTTTGGCTGGCTTGTTTTGATATTAAAATTGCGTAATTATAATTAACCACATGTGTGTGTGTGTGTGACGGGGGAAGCGGTTTAGCATGTCCTTTGACTGCTTCCGCTCGTCGGTTAAAGTTACTTCCTCCCGTTAGTGTCACGTGTGTAACCCGGTAAGCGATCTGAGGGAAGTCTCCCACCCCCAACCCCATGGGCATAATCCATAACTTAGCCGACTGTCAGGCAATTGATACAACTTCCAAGCCGAGTCACCTCGTAATTAAAAAAGGGAATATTTTCATTTTAATTAGAACTCGGGGTATCAAAGGACTAAGATGGGGGATGTCAAAAACTTTAAACTTGATTAAACATTAAAAATGTTATTAAAGGTAACTGAATTCTCTTAAATATAAAATGTATTTGTCAAATACTTCTCGATTTTCAGAATGATATTCAGTAAGTTATTCTTCGTAGGTCACGCTTAGATAAAAGGTTACCAAATTAGTCATAGTATTTGCATTATATATCATTTGAATCTCATTATTTCATAAACCAAGTATATAAACCCTTTCGAGAATTCGCTGTACATCATTCAAAGCGAAAGTTCTGAGCTATTGGAAGTATCATATCTCGTATAGGAACTAGAAATGCGTTTAGCGGTTCTGTTTGGACTAATATCCTTTCTTGCTCTCAGCCTTGTTTTGGCCTGCGGAGAGTCTATGAATAATTTGCATACCATGAGGAGGAACATCCGCACCACTGTGAAGCCTCAAGTGCGAACTAAACGTTTTATTTCTTTAGATGATAGCAACATTGAGACCTATTCATATGGAAGTCCCTATTCATATGGTCGTCCCTATAACTATGGACGTAACATCATCGGAGGCCCAAGACGTCCCTACTCCGCCTACTTAAGATTCTGATCCTGCGGCTAGACTTTAGCCACCAATAAATGATCACTGAATGCTTTAGAGTTGTTTGTTATTTCGGTATCGAGCTTGGGAAAAATCGTACAATATCTCATCACAATTTGACTCTTACTTTTCCCGAGTCCGCACATCCATCAAGTAATGCGTATGGCCCACAAATTCCCTAATTGTAATTAAGCATGGGAATCCACAGTAGATGCGCAACAGTAGAACTTGGGAAACCGAAACGGAGTAACCGAATAATGTGGCCAATAAAACGGCCATGGGTCTAGGGTTTCTTCTTCGGCTGTGGAGGAGTAGGAGATAGACGACCATCGAGTAGGAGTAGGAGTAGGAGTCCAGGGTGCCGACATTCCAGATACCAGTTACCAGAAAATGGAAAAGAAACAGAGACAGAGATGAGAATGGACTTGCGCTGGGGGATTGGGATTACAAACGTGTTGCCATTAGTTAACTTCAGCTTTGATTGATTTCAATTAATCTTGGACGCGTGTAATTAATCATTGAACACTTTAATATGGTTAACAACTCTTGACCAAGCAACGGTTAAAAAGGTTCAACGAGCCAGCTAAGCAACTGAGAGAACAGGCCCAAGACATTTGGCTCTGGCAACTGACAAAGTGACTGACCACAAGCCAAATTGGACTTAAGGTTTTTGAGGGGGGGCATTGGGGGGTCTGCGGTTGCCGGGGCAGCCGCCGCCAAGAAAAATGGCCAAGTTTGGAAAATGCGTTGGAGTAATAGTCGGTAACGAACCGAACGGCAGGCACATGTGGATGGATTTCCATAGCCCAGTCCCAGAGGCAAGTCTTCGGGTTCGGGATTCAGATTCAGCTTCAGCTTCAGCCTCAGACTTTGCCTCAACTTGAGCCCCCAACTAATTGTGCTTAGATTTCGCGCCACTTTGGAGAGCTTTGTGGTCGTGGCAACGTGGAAAGCGGTCCGCGATTGATGGCTATCAATGCCGATGACTTATGGCCGGCAACTCGCAGACTCGTCGAGCCAGCGGACCTGGCAAATCCATCCATCTATGTGGCACATTTGACTGCAGCTCTCCTTGATTATCTTGGCTTTTCCGACTCGCCCTCACTCCAGACTCCTGACTATTGCCTATTGATTTTCCCAGGCCGAACAAATAGCTCTGGGCAGCGAGGAAAAGTCTAGTAAGATCCGTGTAAGGTGTCATTAGGCGGGTTCAAATCGCCCTCTTTAAATGGAGCTATCATAAGAATAGTGCCCCCCATTTAGGCTTCCACACAAGGGAAACCATCCATCGGAAAGCAATTGAACGAATTTCACACATGGGCGCTAATGAATTTAATGAAGTCATTTTTCTTTAACCGATTTACAAAACTACTTACAACTGGCGGGGCCAGTCAGTCCGTCGCCACAGAACAAGCGAGTTCATAATTTTGCATCATTAATCAAGTCCCTAACAAAGAGATCTCGTCCAGAGCGATCTAAGATTGACAGCCGGCGGAGGAAAAAGGGGGAAAGTAATTTGGGCAGCCAGCTTAGATGGACGATTGGTCGATTTGCCGCTGGGAAATTAAAAAACAATTGGTAATTATTAAATTTTAAATTTTACACTTGGCCGCAAACGATGCCCATTTCATCGGGGGCTATTCTGGGAGCTGTTCCGCGGTAAAAAGCCGGGGCCAATCATTGTGGCTCTGGTCGACACCTCGCTGATGAGATCATTCATCACCGCCTGAGTAACCTGAGTGAAATGAGTTGCCATTGTTGCGGGCTGCAGTTCGGACACAAAAAGATTTTCGGACCTGGAGGAGAGTCTTCTTTTTCCTGTGCTCTTTTTTTGGCATGGGTTCATTTCGGTTTGACTGCTCAATTATCACTTTGATGGGTCTGCAGCGGCAGACAGATCGTGGGGACCCGCATGGAGCAGCGAGAAAGTGTTGAATTGGGGATAAGGTTGCTGAATGGGATGGAGAGACGAAATTGAATGCCACTTCCGAAATAATGCTAAGCAGAGTTATAAAGGATAAAGGGTCTTCAAAAATACCTACCATACTAAAAACCATAATATTTATTATCAAAAATATGTAGTAACAGAAAAAAATCCTGAGGATTCTAATGAATTATGTTCATCACAAAAACATTTTTGTTGAATTGAAAAAAAAGGTTTTTCATCAAAATAAACTTTTGTATTAAATTTCTGTTTCAGCTTTTCCCTCTTAATAATCTCGACTGTCCTGAATTCCCTTTGTGCCCGACTGACCTAAGCCAAAATTGCGTTTTTCTTTCGGCTGACCGAAACCGAGGAAATGCGATCACGACCGCAAGCGTTGCGCTTCATTAAAATCGGATTATTGTCCGGCTATAAGAAGTCCTGCCGAAGGACGCACAGCTGATCTGACCAATGTCCCCGGGATGGCTGACCAGTGTCCGATTCCCACGATGCAGCCACGATGGCTGTAACTATAAATCCCCGAGCGTCTTGGGCCGTATGCAAAAACGCAAGACGCCGACGATGGAATTAAAATGGAAATGCGTATAAATTCGACCCAAAATCAACCCCAAAAAGTCTGCGGAATCTTGGGCGAAAACCCAGGTAATCGGAGTGGACAAGCGGAACCCTTTTGGCGCTGCCCATAATATGCTGTAAAATTTTTGTAGAAAATCGACCGGAAAATTCATAGGGACTGTGGACAATGTCCAGAGATCTTTCGGGGGTTGCTATCGCAGCGATCCGAGCTTGTCACCTTTGGCAAAGGTTAAGTCCATCTCGCTGGACACTCGAACTGGAGTTCAATCCCGGCTACCTGGGAGGCTGCATCGCCAAGAGTTCTGGGCATCTGGTCCAGTGATCTTTCATTGTTAACGCTGCCGCCCCTGACCTTTGGCTGTCTCACGCAATTAGGCAAACTTTCCGGGGGTCAGAAATATGTACATATTCCATTTGAATATTTTTGCATTAATCTTTTGCATACAGTTGGCCGCTTTTCTTGTGTTCTTTTCTCTGTGTTTGCCAGGGACGCCCTCCCATCGTCGAATTTGAATAAGTGCTAATGATTTGTGACATGCTTCAGTATGGGCAGGCCAGCAAAAGGCTTTTATGGCGAATGTTTAATTCATGGCTCCGGCTGGGACGGAGACACATAAACAAGGCGGAGCGTACATTATAGTAGCTCGTACTAAAAAACCCAAAAGGGGGTGGCCCGCATGTAATTACGTACACACACCGAAAGACATACGGATACAGATACATCGACAGCGGCTGACATATGTGAGCAGTGGCTGACCTTTGACATGCGCTCTCGAAATACATTTCGAGTGGAGCACAAACACATGGGCGCCCCCCCATTCGATTGTACACCTACTTTAACTCTATGTGTATACAACGAACCCTCAACAGCTTTGTGGCTCGCATGTCAAAGGGGATTCCAGGGAAAGGCTTTCGACCAAATGCAATTCCGAATGGACAAACACAAGACTAAATAATTGCAGATTTTTTTAATTGATTCAATGGAACACAAAAGGCGGCTCACGCAAGAAATATAAATTCAGAGAACATTTTTTCAATATTTAATAGAAAGATTTCCCTTTGATTTTATTTTCTTGAATTTTAAATTAAATGCAAGATAAGACTAAAAATTTTATAAAAATGTCTTTTGACATTTTAAACCTCAGTGAGTAAACACAGAGATTGAAGACCTCCTTCAGCTGATGACGAATCCTCATCAAGCGTATTGGATTGACAAAGTTGTTAACAACGAGAGTTTTCATCTTTTTGTGGCTGGTGAATTTCACATTTGTGTACGCGACTCCGAGCAACAGAATACAATTTCAGCATTTTCCAGGCACGACCGGCTCCACTTTCACAATGAATCATCGGGCTAAAAACAACTGCTGGCTGTAGAGGGAACTTTTCCCGCAGACCCACCGAAAGGATGGTGCATAGATGGTTTAGGGGGTGGCGCAAAATAGGGTAGGACGGGGGGAGGGAAGGCGGGCGCGTGTTCGTCAGTTTAACCAGCATGACATGGCCCGGTCCATTGCGGTCCTGGTCTCTGGCATTTTAGCACTTATTCATAAAGTCCTTGCCAGCAACGGAAGACAAAAGGCAAAGCGAAAAAAAAACAAGAAAAAAAAGCCAGGGAGAAGAGGAATTACTAAAAATTTATCAATGTAAAAGTTGGTTGGTTGTTAAAGGAGAGGGCGGGGTGGTTCGAAAGCAGGAAACAAGCAACAATGTAAATTATATGCCAGTTGGTTTGCTATTTTAGAGGGGGTCCCTCAAAAAGGGGGTCGGCGGGGAGCAGACTGCGAGTGGCTGCACCACAGCTTTTGCTTTGTCCTAGAATGGGAGCAGATCCATGTGGGAATGAAAATATATATCGCTGCATATGCTTAAGAGAAAGCCAAAGTCCTTGGAACACAGGATGCAGTCGAGTGCAGTAGTGCATCCACATGTGGCAAGCCAAGCTGCAAACCACATTGTTGCAACTAACTGGAAAATGATGTAATGTTTGCAGTTCTGTAAGATTCCGACAATTTTAAGAAATATTTAACTTAAAAATAAACAATACAAAATATAAAAAAATAATATATATATACAGAACCTTTACCATTAAATCGTTTTACTTAAAAATTTTTAAGTTGAAATAAAATAATCCAATATCATCCTTCCAAAAAATATTATAATATTTTTTATAGGAACAGGAAATAACTGTTAAACATTTTTTTCTCAATTTAAAATTAAATCAATACGTTGATTTTTAAAAGAATTTTTTCTTTAGAAAGCGTCTTATTGTCATCTTAATATGTTACAAATTTAAATAGATGTATGTCTATGAAATTTTGAACTTCTGTTGATGAATATTTTATATTTGCACCGCAAACCCTGAATATACTCAAATCTCGCTAGCAGTAGTCAAGCATTCAGCTTTTTCCGCCCAGCTGGTCCCACATTTTCCGCCCAACACCCCGAGGACCACCCACTTTCAATGAACTGTCCAAAGCAGAAGAAGAGCACAAAAAATGGCCAACAAGAAGGCGGAAGGAGAAAAGGGGAAAAGAGAAGGGGGAAGGGGGAAAGGGAAAACTGGGGCCTCTGTGGCAGCGAGTGCAAAAAGGCGCTCAAATGGGGTTGTCAGTATTTAACCCACAGGGGTTGGAGGTGCCGCCCGACTGCGCGAACTCCGCAGAAGTTGCTGGGGGGGGTGGCGGTGGGTTACACACTAACAAGAGGTGCCGAGGAGCACAGGATTAGGTTCAAGGAAGAAGAGGAGTCACCAGGATGTTCGGGGGATCGGGAGATCGGGAGATCATCGCATCGCAGGGACCCCACACACATAAGTCATATGGCCAGAAAGAGAGACGCTGCCAATTGAATTAGACCCTAAACGGGGCTGCCAGAGAGAGACATCTAGCGGTGTGTTGATAAAAAGCCAGCCAACGCTTTTTGTTCCCTTTCGGCCGCTTTTGTGGGGCAGAGGGAAAAAAACACAAACGAGCGAAATTCCGATACAGTTAATGATAAGGCATGGAGCCGAAAGAGATGGAGCTACGTGAGAGCGAGATTGCTATATGGTGGTAGATGGGGGCGTGGCCACGAAAAACTTGACGAAACTCGACGACTGAGTGAAACCGAGTCCAATTGGAGGTGGCCCGCTCTCTCACTCTCTTATTCGAGTGCAAAGTTGGGGTGGCATATCGTTCATCATCCAATTGTACGTTTGCACTTCGCTCTGGCCTTCCCATGGCCTTCCCACCCCTCGGAAAAGCCCGAGACATCCCGACATCCCGACACCAGAGGGCGCCAGACTCCGTGGCCCGTTACGCCCCCCATTTTGGGCGAAGGCGGGGGCGTGGGCGGGGGAGAGTGCAAAGTGCGGTGGCCACAATTTGGCCCTTTGGACTGACTGGCCTGCAACTCTTGGCTTTGCAGCCGACGACACTTTTCCAATATTTTCCATTTTCCATTTCCCATTTTCATTTTCCCACTCTCACACCTCTTGTTCTGCGGTTGAAAAATGAAGTGCCGACAGTGTTGCATGGCATCCAGCGATTTTCACTCTGCTCCAACTTAGTTGCGTGCAAATAGGCGGTCGTTAAATGCTAATTCCAAATGAAACCAAGGAATAACAGTCGGCAAATGGACATATCAAGTTGCGCGAGGTGTCCTCGTTAAGAATGAATTCAATTATCGTTATGATTTCATGTTTTGGCACTTCCCCAGCCCATTTCCCCGCACGTAAACAAAGTCAACAAAGTAAAGCCAAAGTCGCCGCCAGTCGAGGAGCCAGGCCCTGATCCAATTAGCCCAGGGAAATTATTATAATTATATTACGACAGTCAGTGGGCTTCAGTTGGCCACGGCCGGTAGAGTTTTATTTAGGGGAAGTCCGAGTATATTGAGCGTTAATAACACGATGGGCTTTCGTTATGCGACATTGGGGTCAGCAATGTTACATAAATCGGTATCTTTAAGTCCATGCATATGTGCCTTTAATACTCATTTCATGGAAAGTCATCAATAAGCAAGTCATATCCAATTAACGACATAAAATTTGAATTAAAACAAGTCTATTGGCTATAAAAAGCCACTAAAAACGATTGGATTAATTATTCTTGAATAACAATCTAATAAAAATAATAAAAAAAAATACAGTCCCACTTCGGCAGGTGGAACTTTAATTAGTTATTGGATTTGTAAACTTTACTAGCATCTAATAAATATAAAAATATTAAATTGGGGAATTAATTATAAAGGTCCTACTATGACCAGCCTAGGGTTTATCACTCATTCGCACTGTTGCCTTTGATCAAAATGTTGTTTCAATCAAGGTGGCGTATAAAGAAAGTTTTCCATCAAATGTAGGTGCATAAAATGTTTATGAGAAATAATTTTTTTACAGATTCCAACACTTTGTACTTTCTGCATCACACTATACTAAACAGTTCTGGTAATATCCCACTTCATCCTGCTATCCATCATCGTTCTATTTCTATCTTTATAAACTCCCCGCTTATCTCGCTTTCCTTTGGCTAGCAACCAATGGCAAGAAGCTTTAAAGCAAACATTTGGCCGCGAACGGGCATTATGGCCGCCAAACTCTTCCCCCAGATAAGAAAGCGGACTTTAAGCCCCACGGAAATTGGTGGAAAACGCGGAATGTAGAACGCACTTTAAGGCGGCCAGCCAACCAGAGAGGAACCACTCGCATCGCCGGCAAAGATAAACAGTGGGCTAAAACTTATTTTCGGGGTGGAGACTGATTTTAAACAAATTGCCAAAAAGTTGGGACCGCAACCCAAAAAAAAAAAGTCCGGCGATAAAGAGCCTTAACGGTAAAAAGTATCTAACAGATGCGTCCAACAGCGAGCTAATAAGAGCAAACGGGTTCTACATAGTTTTACGAGTGGTATTGGATTGGAGTGGGTTTCGTTGAGTGAGGAAAACGCTCAGAGAGAGAGAGAGAGAGTGGTGGTAATGGTGCTGGCTATCCCAAGTGGTGGTGGCAAACCAGCCAAACGCGTCGAAGGTCTTGCCCCACCAACGAGAGCGAGCGAGAGCGGCGATTTCACTCAACCGCAGGGGATATGGGAAAACCCGAAAGAGCAAAAGGAACAGCAACACTGATCAATTGAGCTGAGAATGGGGAGCGGAGAGAGATTTGTGTGATGTGTCGTTAGGTCGTATCGGTCGAGTCGAGTCGGGTCGGGTCGTGTACCTTTTGCCACGAATGTTGTGCCAGTCAGGCTCTAAAAGGCCTTACGAGAACAGCTGAGATTTTCGCTGCTCCGCATGACGCAAAGATACAAAGATACAAAAATTGAAAAATTTTCAAGTCTTTAAGATATTATATCTCGTGTGTGCGCCGAGCGGGAAATTATTAAGCAAAAAAAAAAAAAGAAAAACCAAGTGTTTTGTTAGTGAATTCTACTTCTGCTGAAATGCTAATAGCATAGGCAGCCTAAAAAAAAAAATAATAAATTTCATTAAAAAAGAGAAATATTTACAAACGCGGCTGACAGCTGACAAGCTTCAAAGGATAAGAGCTAGAACTCTGCCAAAAAGTGTGAACCGTACAAAGTGTATTCCAGCAATTATCCCACGTGTTCCGACCCGGCCGCCAAAATTATTACGCACAATTCGCTGAGCGTGTACGGCGGCGGCGTCATGTGCGCCTCCCCGTCCACGGCTCCCGGCTTCTTCAATCCGCGCCCGCAGTCCGGCGCGGAGCTGTCGGCCTTCGACCTCGGCCTGTCCCGCTCGATGGGGCTGGGGGTTGGTGTTCCGCCGCACAGCGCCTGGCACGAGCCGCCCACCTCGCTGGGCGGTCACCTGCACGCCGCGTCGGTGGGACCGGGCACCACCACCGGCAGCGTGGCGACGGGCGGCGGCGGCACCACCCCCAGCAGCGTGGCCAGCCAACAGTCGGCGGTGATCAAGCAGGACCTCTCCTGCCCGAGCCTCAACCAGTCGGGTGGCCATCCACACGGCATCAAGGAGGATCTCTCTAGCCTGCCCAGCGCCAACGGAGGATCCGCCGGTGGCCATCACTCCGGCTCCGGTTCCAGTTCGGGGGTTAACTCCGGACACGGCTCCGACATGCTGCCCCTGATCAAGGGCCACGGGCAGGAAATGCTGAGCAGCATCAAGGGACAACCCACCGGCTGCGGCAGCACCACGCCCAGCTCCCAGGCCAACAGCTCCCACTCGCAGAGCAGCAACAGCGGATCCCAGATCGACAGCAAGCAGAACATCGAGTGCGTCGTCTGCGGGGACAAGAGCTCCGGCAAGCACTACGGACAGTTTACCTGCGAAGGTGAGTACACTGAGAAAAATCAACAAGGGGGATTATAATAAGTCTAAAAAGAAAGTGAAATGAGAGATATTAAAGGAATTCCTTAGTTGATTATCTTATAAAATACCATAAAGATAGCCAAAGACCGAGTTCAAATCCCACTGGTGCCTTAGAATTTTTTTTTTAATATTTATTTGCATATGCTAATGCTAAATGTCAAAGTACAGATTTGGCATCATCTTGCAGACCATCATAACAACTTTTAATGCCGAGTATTAATCTTCCCAAGGTGCAATTGGGGGTCAATTGATTTCGTACTTGGGTTCGCGTTCGAACCGGGGATGACCAAACAGAAATGGCCAACTCGACGTAATAGAAAGCGAGCACAAAAGCGTGCCTGCCAGCCGCTGATTTTTGACAGTTTCGGTGAATTATGGCAGTTTGATGAGTTGGCAATAAACCCCCGGCCAGGTGTGGGTGTGTGTGCGCCGGATTGGGAATGGGAATGGGAACTCTCCTCCCAGGGCCATGCAAATCTTGGCGGGAGTCTAGATGCACCTGGAATGGCGATAAACCCGTGTCTCATGTCTTCCCAAAGCCCCAAATCATGTAAAGATATTTTTTTACGAGCAAAAAATACATTTATGATCGAGAGAGAATAGCTAAACTTAACTTTAAGGCTGCATTTAGTAATAAAAAAGAGACCAAAAGAAGTCACTTTCCCAGATAGATACTCAGATACTTTTGTAACTCTGGTCAGCACTCCGTTACACTAGATACCCCAGCCACACGAGAGCTCTTGAAAACTACCTATTCATATAGCGATCCGGGCACGCACTCAGTCTTATCGTCAGATAAAAATTATTATCTAAATAAAATACGGTCCGTGCTTTGTCCTAAGCCAAACAATTGTTGCGCAAACATGCAAATTGTGCGGCGGCCGCTAAATGAAGCGCCCACCTTCTTATTGTCTCTCTGTGAGTTGGATGTTGGAAAAGGGGAACCTCACCTGGAGTTCCGGAAGGGGATTGGGAGGGGGATGGGAGGCGGAGGCGGAGAAGATGGGTAACTGCATTCAGAGATAGAGGGAGATAGGCTCTGGCATTTAGTGCAGCTTCAAGTTGAACTTGTCATACTCGTATCTCTTCAAATGTTCTGGCACTGGAGCAGAGCCACAGAGAAAAGAAGTGACTATGACTGGGCAGGCACAGTGGGTTTTTACCGAGATAGTCCTCAGCTATAAAGATTCCCAGATACTTGGCACTGCGATGGCTCAGATCCCACTGTTCGGTCGCGGGCGCTGCTATTATTATTAATCACCAAGCATTTTGTACGCATGCGCAACCCACAACAGCAACAATCAGAAGATATGCGGCTCTGTGACCGCCTCGTTGCATTCTGAAGGTGTTTCCCCGATTCCCCCCCATATGTTGTGCAGTATGTAGTGCATGGGTACCCGAGTATCTCTCGGTTGCCTGTTGGCCTGATGATGTTGCCACGATAGCAATCTATTTTGTTCTATGCAATCGCCAGACGAAGCTGTAGCTTCAGCTTCGGCTTCGGCTTCACTCAAATGCTGGCGAAATAAAACGTAGGAAAGATCATAATAAAGCGCATAGAGCCCATATCATTGCCGGCGTTTTCAGGGTTTCACTTCTCTTGTTTTTTATATTTTTTATTCTTGTTTATTTCGCTTAACCCCAGAACAGCGAGAATGTGCCCGGTCGGGTCCTTTCAGCTGATTCACTTTGAGGTGCAGATACTTTTCGTGGCTCTTAGAAAAGAAAGATACTTTGCGGCAACTCGTTTTGGTTTTTTTTTTGGACTGTCTGAGTTGAGAACTCGTGTGTTCTCGTGTGTGTGTGAGGCTCACTTGTCCGTCTGTCTCGAGGTCCCTTCTGTCCTTCGGTCCACATGTCTATCCGTATGTCCAGTTTCCAGGTTTCAGGGCACACGGCTAGCTGGGTTTCGGGTATGTGAACTTATGCCAAGACACCCCGCCAGTCGTTGTACTCGTAGCTGCAAGATTAATTGTAGCTTATGCGTGTTGTTCGCTTCCCTTTCCCGTTCCTTCAGCTCATATCCTCCCATTGTGGTGGCAACTTGTTTGATTTCGCGCCCAGCTGCTGGTGAAATTGGGAGGACGAGCGGCCAAAAGTCTTGCACTCATCAGCAGCGAGCGTAGTAACCTTTAGCCGACTCGCAAAAGTCACGGTTTAGTGGCGGCTGAAAAATGTGCGCTGATAAAAGTGCCTCGATAATATTAATGATGAGTGCCGCTTGGCCACTCTAATGCGGCAAGAGCTCGATCCTACCCACCTTGCCTATTAATTTGGCTATTTGTCATGGCTATTAGTGTCCAAAAAGCTGAGATTTCTCGTATCTGCCGGCTGCACCATCAATCAAAAGCTTGCACAAAATATATTCCGGCCACATATTTTCCAGGAACCCCATTGAATTTCCAATTCTGACAAGAAAACTATCTCAGCACCCATGTCAAAAGTAAATTAGCATAACTTAGACAACGCATGACAATGACAAATAAATTTTGCGAAAAATTACCGCCACTACTAAGTACCTGGCATGCGATTAATTAAAACAAACATCAACTAAGCAGAGCAGGACCGAATTATTAAGCTAAGACCATAAAGAGCTGTAAAAAATTGCCATCTCAACTAATTGTTAAGCGCCAGCCGAGCCCATTAGCCGCCACAAATAATGTGTGTGAAGTGCAGCCGCCGGCTACAGATTGTCAACTCTGAGCAGCATAAATAATACCGGACCGGGTTGTTCCATTTACGAATATGTATGTACGTTTTCCGCGAACGAGCTTACATCAAACTCATTTAAATAGATTCCCACGTTGGGCAATTAAGGCTCAGAACCCCGAAAATCCCAAGCTCAAGCTCGGGGCTCCCAAATCCCAGGGTTTTCTTGGGGAAATGTCCGAAATTTTTGATGTCGCCAAATGCTTGGTCAGTTGCCATTGTATCTTTGTATCTCCTCGGAGGGAGAATTGCGTTTCCTCCGTCTTCTTCCTTTGTGCAGAATTGTATTCAACATGTGTGGCTTTTTAATTAACTTCATTATGATGTGGGCAAATTTCTTGAGGAAAGAGATTAAGAATACAGAGGGGTAAAATGCGCAAGAGATTTCTAAAAAATATATACATACGTTTTATGGGTAAATAACCAATAATATCTGGATTTATTTCTCATTTATTTTCGTTGTGAATGGAAATATTCAAAGTAATTTTTCGTTTTCACTTTGCACCTCTTGACAATCTGTTAAATGGCGCTCTTCTGAAATTCTCGCTGCGCTGTGGAAATTCATTCCACTTTGAGCATTTAACAAAAGCCAAACATAAATCAATTTGCTGTCTGTGATACGACCTGCCCCTCCTCCTCCTCCACCGACCCTCGCAGAGCAAAGTAAAAGCAACAAAGTAAATACGAATGCAGAAAATTAACAACGCCCACCGAACATTGCAATTTATGACGCTGCACATTTGGGCATTTTTTTTAAACTTTTTTTAAATTTTTTTGGGGAATGGGCGTGGTCATAACGCCCGCAGCAGCGGATTTCTTATTTATTAATTAGCAAGAGGCGAAAATAAATTCGAGGCTTGTATTAAAAATTTGCATTTACCAGGGGGCCGGAGTCAATTTCTTGCCCATAACATATATCAAATAAATCGCCTTTTGATAAACATTTATAACTTCCGTGCGATTTGCAGTCTGCCGTCTGGGGCCTCATGATTTACAACTCGGTAGCTCTTTCTCCCCAGAGTGGAATAACTTATGGCCTCGATATTTATTTTGACAAATTTTTATGTTTGCACTGGCAAATATTGCCGGCCATTTATCGGGTTAACGACGCTGTCACTATATAATCATACTTATAGGCGAGCATTGCCCAACGTTGTGTCAACATTAATGAGCCCCACAGCTGAACCCTTCATTAAAGGCAGCCAAAGGAAAATCACCAGAAACAAAAGTTAATTGTAAAGATATTGCCGGGACAGAAGAAACAAACAAACAAACTGGCAGCAGTGAGGGAAAAACAACTGAAAACTGCAAAACTGCAGGCTGGCAGACATTGTAATCATTAAAAGCTGGCTTGTACTACAAATCGTTGTACTTAGAAGAAATGTTCGAGCCAATAAAGCAGCTAGCCCCGTCTCGAAGACCAGTCAACCAGTCTAAACCGTCTACCAGTCTACCGATCCCAATTCCAAACCCAAAATGAGCCGCAAAAAATTCATCCTGACACGATGCGATTTCGAAAAAGGCCCCCGAAATAAAAGAGAGTCTGTTGGGGTAGGGAAATCGTGAACTACCGACTTGATCCGCTTTATAATGTAACGGTTTAATTAATTATGTTAAGACCAGCTCCTCGAACATTGGGCTGTGGGCTTTGGGCTTAGGGCTCTGAGCCACAGAGCTTTGTGGTTGCTTTGTATTTTCTGTTGCCACTTCATGCGCAATTTTCGTTTTTCAAACCCAGTTCGGCTAATCGATCAGGCCCAGCGAAATGCAGCACGTTTTCTGTGCATCTTCGAGGGCTAACCAAAAAAAAAGAAGCAGACCAACTTGCACTTGCAACTTGGCTAGAACCTACCTTTAACCAGGCCCAGAAGTACATGACCAGATCGTTGGCACGGCTTAGAGAGGCCGACTCAAGCCGCATAACTTCGCATAGCATCAGTTAGATCAAAGCCAAATCGCTTATCTAAGGCGGCATTTCCTTTGCGCTCTTTGGCAAAGAGATTTTCCCTCGGGCCACGTGACATACGGAAGATGGTAGATGCAAATGAAAAGCCAGTTAAGACTTAAGACTGCTCCGATTTTGAGGCGAGACGAAACAATTGCGAAAGTTGCGGATACGGGGAGCTTCCCAGATTGGCATTTGATTTACAGTTGACCCATATTGGGCCATAAAGTGTGGGGTTCTAGACCGGTGGGATATCGCAGGGAGCTCCACTGACTTCCACCTGTTCCGTTCCAGGTTCCCCCTTTATTTTGTGATTTTTGCTTCATTCCGCCCCGAGGCCCCTCGTTCATAATCAGTGCATTTTGTAGATACCCCAAGTGCATCAGCCGAGTTAGGAGTTACCAGTACTCATAGCTTCGTGTCTGAACGGCGGGGGCTGTAATTATGTTTCGGTTGTACTCCAGATATTTTGTCTGGACTTGGCGCTGCCGCTTGTGCTAATTACTTTGACTAGCTGGCTGCTCCGTGTAAGCTTAACATTTAATTATTGCACCTTAATGATGGCCCCCCGGCTGCCCTCCTCTGTGTGTGCATTAGTAATTAGAAAATGAGCCAAAGTCAAGGCGACTTTGACTTTGCATCGCTCTGTTCTTCGTTCTTCGTTCTTCGTTCCGCTTCCTCTGGGCCAAGCGATCATTGACCGGAGTTGGAAAATGGAAAATGGGAAAAGTGGAGGCCAGGTCCAGTGCAATTGATTGGGCCATCTGCCACCCGAGTGCATGTGCCAAAAGATACAGATACAGATACAGAGATGGCCAACTAATTTAACGCTTTAAATTGCCCAGCCAAGCGGCAAGGGGATCTCGTGCGGTGCAGATAGATGGTGCTTCTTCGGCTCACTTTCAGGAAGTTCAATTATTAAAACGCTTAGCTTAGCTTTTAGCTTTGCTTGTGTTAGTTCTCGGAACTTGGAACCTAACTGTATTGAACGCTTTATGGCGCGTAGCACACGCGATTGCCAACTACCTCAGCCACCCGCCTGCTGGCAATTAGGTGAAGCGGTAATTGAAACTACCGCAAAACGTAGAGTTGGCTTTAACTTGGCTAAGCCAAAAAGCCAACCGTTTAAGCCGAAGCCATAGAGAAGAAGAGCTAAGGATTCTAGGGCTTCGCCCGGACTTCCCACACTCGTATCTCAGCGCTAGAGCGATCCACCCTTTTTCGGTTATTGATATAACACGATATCCACTCCGCCCCGTCTCAGATTTTGTTTACGGTATCTGTGTACTCGTACTCGTACTCTTACTCGTATCTTCATCAATAACGACGCGCATCTTTCGCATCGCAAAGTCCGCTGGGGCTCGGGATCGTTCCTCCCGCTCCAGAGTCAAGATATCCCAGAGATACTCGGGATGGAGCTGCAGCTCTAGATAGAGTTGCGATAGGCGCATATGGGCAGTTTGCCTCTGTTGCAAGTTCTTTTATTTACCTCAGCCTTTCTGGCCTGCTAGCTTTGTGGCTTTCTTGGCCATTACCCACCTCACACAAACTGGCCAAACTCAACTGGAGGAACAACCAGGAGAAGGAGAGCAGCGGGGGCCAAAAGGCAACGGTACGTTTTGGCAGAAATCGTGACTTGGTACAATATCGTTATTCGTAGATCATATGGTGTAAAAGACGGCAGTGTGTGAGTGGGTATTTCTAGATGTGTTCGTAGTTGTCTCTCGGGTTGGTCTGCATCGAAAAAAGTGAAAAAGTGAGGAATACTGAATGCCCTTTGGTGGAGGAAATGAAACTAGTCCGCCTGATAACTTAATCATTGATCTCTGATCATTATTGGGTCGTAAATGGTTTACTTAAGGATCTACCTAAAAAATCCTAAGCTAATTCCATTCCATTCGATCATCATCTAATCCTGCAGCTTTCATCACTTCTTCTTAGTGCATTAAGCCATCGACTTTCAATCAATTTCAATTTGCCGACCACGTTTTGTTTCCATTTCGGTGGGAGGCTGAAGCCACACGATCGCATTGGCAAAAAGCATTGAAAGATCTTTTATAGCCTGTGATCGCATGCTATATAGGCGGTGGTGGAGTGGATGGGATGGAATGGGTTAGGATAGGATCGGGTCTGCATAAACGCTCAGCGCTTACATATTTTGTTTGATGATGATTTTACAGCTTAAAACGAATTTTATGAGCATATGCCATTGTTTTGAGTTATTGTGAGAAATCTTTTTGGTCTGTGGAAAAAAGAAGAAACTCCAGACAATGCCTCCTCTATATATATATATAGGAATACCCCCCTACCACACAGCGAAAACTCTTTATGCAGAAAACTCTGATGCAGAGCCAAGTGATACACATGTTTAGATACGCGTCGGCGACATTAACTTGCCGTGTCGCTGGCTTGTCCTACAACAACACCCAACTGTGGCCCAAAGCACTTAGCCACCAAAGCTGCAGTTGTGGCCAAAATCGAGAGCCGAAGCCCAACGAGCCATGGCTGATCTGGCCGTCTAGCCTAACAGTAAATTCGTGGCATTCGAGCCGAACTTGAACTTGCTGCCAGTTTTCTACCTTTATTTCCCCCTGTTTTTTTTCGGGGTAAAGGGATGGCTTGGCAGGCCAAGATACACTTTGTTAATTGAAAGCCATTAAAGGTAATTTTATGGGAGGCGTTAAGCCATGAAACGTGTAACATGACCATTGACATGGGCATCGGGAGAGCGACTTGGACGCGGTCTGGTGCCGCGGAGTTTGTCAAGGAACCTTGCCACTTTGCCGAGTACAAGTGGTAACAATTCTTTTTTTTGTTCAACTAGGAGTAGGGTGCCAAGGAATTTGTAGGATTTAGGTTTAAGCTCCTCTTACATTCATATATTTAATTCCCGATCTCATCTCTTCTTTTCAGGCTGCAAATCCTTCTTCAAGCGCTCGGTGCGACGCAATCTCACCTACTCGTGCCGCGGCAGCAGAAACTGTCCCATAGATCAGCATCATCGCAATCAATGTCAATATTGCCGATTGAAGAAGTGCCTCAAAATGGGCATGCGACGCGAAGGTAAGACTCGTCACCCTCCCTCCCAACTAATATATAGAAAACCGAGATAGAAACAGAAACAGAAACCGAAACAGAAACAGAAAAACAAGTGTGTTATTCAGAACAAAGAAATTCAGGCAGGCATTGCTGCTGTGTTGTGGGTCAATTAAAAGTCAAACCCAGAGGCGAACAGAATAAATTAAATCAACGGCAGAAGAACGGAAGTAGAGCATCGCGATGACTAAATGTCACATGCTAGGAATTTCAACAGCGGCGAATTTGAACAATTGGGTTCGGGTTTTCGGTTCAGTTCGGTGCGGATCAGTTGAGTTATTTGGGTGCCAGGAACTATGTATGCCGCCAGATCGGATCAGATCAGGCCAAGTGTTTTCCGAATCACATTTCACATTTCAGTTTAGTTTAGCTGGCTAAACCCCATTCGCGAAGACAATTAGGCAGGCGATTGCAGCCTATTGACCCCGCAGATCAAATGCAAACTCATAATTACAATGAAGCCGAGTTCCGAGTACACTGAGCAAAATGCTACGAGAATGCAATTGATCAGCTAATCAAATGCAGCCCAATGTGTGTAACTAATTTGTAAGCACGGCCAAGCCAAATATTTGGCATACTTGGGTGAGAGACTCGTTTTCCTGCTGCAATGATTGACTGATTGACCGACTGTGTGACTGGGCGACTGTTTGACTGACATATTGTCGGCCCGCCAATGGCCAGTTACACTTGTCAGCATTAACAATTAGCGTCTGTCAGGGAGTCGCAGATACAAAAGATAGAGACTGACTGCAGTTAGCGGACGCTAAGCTGTTATTATTTGCACTAATATTGACAGGTTTTTCGCAAAATGCTAATAGCCAGCAGCAATAGCAAAAGCAAAAAGGCAACGGCAACGGCCACAGTTGTCTGTACAGTGTACACATCGATTTGGGTTAAGAACGAAAACGTTAATTTATGGCGACTATGGGCAATTAAAATGCAGCTATAGCCACAGCCACAGCCGCAGCAGCCTCCTCTCAATGCACTTGTAATTAAATGAATATAAACATTTATTTAGTCGCCGACGGATTGTGAAAAAAGCATTTCAAATTTACCTAAGCCAAGACAAGTTTTTGGCTAATGACACAGTCCGAACCCAGGTCTACCCCGATCTACCTGTTGGGCCCATTAACTCGGCTATTTCCCCACCCTGTACGCTGTACTTGCCCCAGAACTCGTAAAAAACGCAAAAGAGTTCAACACCTTTTGCCACATTCTGGAGCTGATGTTTCAGATGTTTTTTTAATGCCAGTTGAGTCACATTTCTTTAATGACAAGTTCTGCGTAAAACTAGTCCCCGCGCTATCAAAGCTGAGAAATCGTGAGAAAATCTCAATTCTGCATAGGAGGTTTCCTTCGGTTTTACCCTCTTTATGCGAAGGGCGGAGTACTTAGCTGCGAAGCGGGACAAAGGTTGTGCCTGGAACGACCCTGGGTCAAGAAATTGTACGGGTTTGGCGCACAAAAAGCCTCACAAAACCTGAAAAAATCAGACAAAAACAACATGAAATCAGTGTTCCGGGTCGCTCTAATTAAATTGCAGTGTCAATTGGTCAAGGGAAGTGGGATGGGTTCCGAAACTGGTAGTCAAAGTCTTCTTTCCTGCACAAAAACTAGTTTTTAGGGGTAGCAAAATTATGTAAAATAATTCGGGATTTATGATAAATTTTTAAAGGGATTGTGCAGGCTGGCTGGCCATTCGAAAACTGTGAACTCTTGCTCGTGAACTTTGACCACCGAAATTCCACTGGTTGGCAAATGCAATCAACACCTGCATTCGCTCGATTCCAGGGGCTTGGTCGAACGCATTTCTGGGCAGACAATAGACGGAGTTAGTTCGAAAGACTTGGTTAGTTGGCTAGGAAAGTGGGTCAGCCAAAGGTTTCTCCACCACCACCTCCATGGCCAGATGGAAACTCCACACCTTGGCAGCCAGACGAGCGACACACATATCCTATCCTAGGCACACCTAGAGCTCCGTCGCAATCTGGCCAACGCAATCGGAGCCTTGGGCCAGGCCAATTCGAAATCCGCACTAAAACAAAGCAATGGCAAAAATGCACAAAGCATTATTATTGATCGAAGCTCAGTGGCGGTGCAGCTGGAAGAACTGGATTCGCCGATCTCTACCTGGAACAGGCTGTAGGCACAAACGTAACGTCTTTTGGATTTTGAATTTTTGAATTTTCAATTTTTTATATCCGAAGGAAGCGAAAGCGAAAGCGTTTTTGGTCAGTCCGCACAATGGACATATCCTGAAATCCCTTTCTGTGTGTCCCGGGAATCCGAAGGTGTTTGTTTATTGCCTTTGCCGAAGCAATTAAGCCGGGGGTTGCACCACCCGAACCAGTTGACCACTGTCCATCCTTCCATCCTCTATAAGAAAGAGAGAGATGGGGCGACTTATTTACACAATACATTTGCGTAATTGTGTTAAGGGTGGGGGGTTGAGGATAGGATTCCGTAGGACCTTCGCAGAAGATGCACTTGGTGATCTATGACGGCAAACCGGTTGACCGGTTGGCCAGTGTCCAGCGCCTTATTTATGCGCCTGGGAAAATATTGCCTGACCGCAGGAAGAGCTAAACCTCCAAGAAGCTAAAAGCTGCCTAAGCCTGTGGTTTTGGGATTTTTGTTTTTTGGTCCCGAGATCAGGCCCAGATTACAGCAGCCAAGAAAGCAATTGCCTCTTGGCTGGGGAATGGCTGCCCTTTTGGCTGATTGCTTAATGAATGCATCTTTCGCCAGCCAGCACGTGCTCAAGCTCTGAGTTCCCGCTCACATGTCACTCGAGAGCGTGTCCAAGTGGCCTCGGCTGAATTAACTTTCGGCAGATATTAAGTATCCATATCCACACATGTAGCCACTCCACCATAGTCATGTCCCTGTCCGAATCCGAATCCGAATCCACGTCAATGTCTCGGCGAAATGTCGTTTCCGGCCAGAGTTCAAAAGGCCTTTCACTTTCCATTTAGCCGCTCAGTTGTTAAGCATTTACATTGTTAATTATAATGTTTATACACATAGCCCCGCTGGTTGCAAAAAGCAAAAACCTGTCCATTATTTTCTTTCATTGCTTAAAAATCCAAGCCAAGACTCTCCCCACATCTGCTGCTGTATCTGCGGTATCTGCAAGATAGATGTGTGTGTGTGTATCCGAAGGATGCGTTGAAAGTATTTAGTTGAAATTTGCATATCTAAGCAGTCGAGACAACACAGAACACAGAACCCAGAAAGGGGTTGAAAGGTACTCGATGGGGTGGCAGGAAAGTATCTTATGACGATGTCTTGGCCCGCAACAAAGGGTTCTGTTCTGCCTTGAGATCTCTCCAGATATTCAGATATATCCAGATAGCGAGCATTGTGAGTTGTGGCAGCTTTGCCAACAGAGCTGAATGCCCCGCATTGTGCCGAGTGTGATGTGGCGGTCAAAATAAGCGCAACAAAGGCAAGAGTCCTCTTCCCATCTAAGGATGTGTTTTCAGAGAGCCTTTAATTTAATATTAGATTAAGAAGAAAATACTGGAAGTACTAGAAAAAAATACTTAGAAGTAATACCTGTTTCTTAACTTATTCCATCAAACTAATTTCGATCTCCTTTTCTTATATTTCCAGCTGTTCAACGTGGCCGCGTTCCACCCACCCAGCCCGGCTTGGCCGGCATGCATGGGCAGTACCAGATCGCCAACGGGGATCCCATGGGCATTGCCGGCTTCAACGGGCACTCGTACCTCAGTTCCTACATCTCGCTGCTGCTGCGGGCGGAACCGTATCCCACATCCCGATACGGCCAGTGCATGCAGCCCAACAACATCATGGGCATCGACAACATCTGCGAACTGGCCGCCCGTCTCCTCTTCTCGGCGGTCGAGTGGGCCAAGAACATACCCTTCTTCCCGGAGCTGCAGGTCACCGACCAGGTGGCCCTGCTCCGACTGGTCTGGTCGGAGCTGTTCGTCCTGAACGCCAGCCAGTGCTCCATGCCCCTCCATGTGGCGCCACTGCTGGCTGCCGCCGGACTTCATGCCTCCCCCATGGCCGCCGATCGTGTGGTGGCCTTCATGGACCACATCCGCATCTTCCAGGAGCAGGTGGAGAAGCTGAAGGCCCTGCATGTCGACTCCGCGGAGTACTCCTGCCTCAAGGCGATCGTGCTCTTCACCACCGGTAAGTTGCTGGACATCCTGTACAAGGATGTGCCGGCGCTGCTCACCAAGGTTTCAGCACAGCTGGGCAAGGGCTCCCTGGCGATGTCCAACGATGATGTTCTGGCCGTGGTGCGTGAGCACCTGGACGAACTGAATCGCCTGGAGATGGAGTCTCAGGCGCCGCCTTCGCAGGCTCCCCACCACCTGGCCGCCTTCATGAAGAGCGTGGCCGGCGTTGAGGCTGCAGTGCAGCAGGCGGAGCAGGCTCAGGCTCCCACTTCCACCCCCTCCGTCTCTGCCTCCGTCTCCGCCTCTGCTCCCCTGCTACCCTCCGCCGGCAGTGCCTTCAGCAGCTGCCAGGGAAAGACCGTTGGGTCCGAGATGGATCTGCTGGCCAGTTTGTATGCCCAGGCACAGGCCACGCCCCCTAGCAGCGACACCTCTGGGCACAACAACAGCAGCGGGCTGGGCGCCTCGCTTCCTACTCAATCGCAAAGCGGTTCGTCCTCCCGCAACCTAACCGCCTCGCCGCTGAGTACTTCGCTGGCAACCGCTCCTGCTTCCGTTCCTGCTCCTGCTCCCGTTTCCGTTTCCACCTCCTCAGCGAGCCACCTCCCTGTGACCTCCACCTCCTCCTCCTCCGCCGCCACCTCCTCATCGCTGGTGGGTGGTGGAGCCTATCAGACGCCCTCGGCGGCGGCGGCGGCGGCAGCCATGTTCCACTATCAAACGCCACCGCGCGCCGCTTTCGGCTCGGCCTTCGATATGTTCCACCACAGCACGCCCTTCGGAGTGGGGGTGGGCCACGCCCATGCCCATGCCCAGGCCCATGCCCACGCCCTCGCCCACTCGGGTGGCAGCCCCAGCTACAGGTATTCGCCCTATAGCCTAGCCGGTAGTAGATGGCAGTTGTAGGATCTCACAGAATATCGAACCCCCTGTACTACCACCCTGTACTGTAAATGTACTTGTATCTATAGAGTTAGGAAGAAAAGAAACCTAGAGAACCTCTGTATATGTACTTACTTTAGTGCCTACTACCTATTTATTGCCTTACACTAAGTATAATTTATTCTAGCCGTAATATCATAGACTAGTTTAGTGAACTTTGCCAAAAAATTTGATAAAACAAAGAATCGATGAGGAAGGAGAGAAAGAAAGAAATCTTAAGAATATATATAAAGCTGTTGCTGTTAAACAAAAATCTAATCCTGGCTTGTGTTTTTACTCGTTATCGCTTACTAATGCTTTACACCGCTCGTTGACTAATTTTAGTTTAATATTTATTTGTTTATTTTGGTTACTAACTAATCCATACTAACCTGAACTAACCCGGTCTCTTAGCCATGAACTTTCCAAGTGAGATCCTACTAGCGTTTGTAAAAAAACAAATTAAAGCTATGTTGATTGTATTGGATCTTTCGTTGATCAAAGGAAATAAGTATACAACCTTTTAAAATATTTAAACTTGATTTAGAATAGTATATTTCATTGAAAATTGAGTATCCTAACGTAATAATCACAATGGTGAATTTGTTTTGATTTCTTTACGGAATTAAAAACAATTTTATCATGGTTATTTTAAACAGAAAAGTAATGCTTGTAAACTATGATAAATTAGTTCTCATTTCTTTACTTTTAAATGAAATGAAATCCACTTTATCATCTAATTGCCAAATAAATATTTACCAAATTAAAAGTTAAAAATTTCTAAAATATTTCTAAAAAAGAAAACAATTACCTTTAAACTTTTTAAACAAACATACTACATAATCCATGGCCTTAGTTTTCTAAAATGATGAACCAGTTCTGATTAGAAAATCAAGCCATATTTCTAACCCAAGGTAATGGAAACTATTTACTTTTCAGCACATTGGAAAACTTTTGATTTTGTTGAATTTTCGCCTTAATAATTTCAGCAAATTTAACAGTTTTCCGTTTCATAAAGCACCCATTTATTTAACACTAATCTTTTCACATTTTTATTTCATTTTTTAACAAAAGCTATTCACACAAAAACAAACAAAATTTAATCTCATCCGCACGTGGCAACAAAACTCTGGACTTTGGGATTACTCACACACACTGAAAAACATGCACACACGAACACAAATAAATCACACCACAGCTTATATGCGAATAATTTAAATATTTTTAAAGCCTTATACCTTATACATGCCTATTTTTAGACAATTAGGTTCCACGCGAAATAAATCACTGAAGTTTTGTATGCAAATAGAGTGAACCGAGGTTTTCTTTGACTTTAGCCTAAGCTAAGTTTGCAATTAAGTGTAAGTTAGCTATGTTAAGTTTGGTTAGGGAGAGGGTAGGATAAGGGTTTAGTACTACTCCCCCTTTTCTCGTGTCGTGTCAACCAGCTGTCCAAATTCACGTCGCAATTGTTTTTCCACTGATCTGAACTGAGCCCGGCCCAGAGATATCGCAAAGCCCCACTCCAGCTCTTTGTGGCGACGTTTATTGACGTCGAGATACCACATTATGAACATTAATACAACACTCGTTTATGTCGCTTACTTACAAGCCCGTCTCCAACTCCAGTCCAGTCCAGCAATGGACCAATGGACCAAGTCCAGGCCTTGGCCAAGCTTGCAATGAAAATAATTTTACCATTTCCAAAACGCCGTGTGTGTCGCTTGGCCAAGCTACACTCGGAAAATAGCATCGTTTTTCTTCTAATTTATATTGATCAATTGGTCAATTTAAATATTTTAAGAACTAAAGCTTTTTTGACCATCTCGTACAAAACATTTTACTGACGAAAAAAAAAATCTATTGATTTATTTGAAGATCATTTAAAAAGATTTTTAAAAAATATTTTGTTAATATTATTTTTTGCTTTAGGATCTCTTCCAAAAATGTATGTGATAATGAGTCATTTTGGTTTCGCTTTTTCCTGACAAAATAATTCCCGTCCCTAACTTTTTTGAACCATAAACATTTCACATAATTTGCTTAGTTTTTCTCCGTGTATGCCGAGATCAGCTTAGCCCGACTCTTGAGGGGGCGTGTGTGGCGCGGAGTTCGTGGCTTCGCTGGCTCAGACCCTGGACCGACTGGCAAGCTGCAATTGCATTTGAATTGGCTGCATGAGTCCATAAACTGCAGCCGATCAATCGCTGCGCAGATCCCCGATCCCCCATCCCCCAACCCCGATCCGCAATCCCCAAACCCCGATGCACAATCCACAAATACCCATGGTCTTCAGCTGGAAGATTGTGGGAGACGAGACACGATCGCGGTAGTAAAATACCGGGTATAGACTTACTAGATCTTCTGCAGCGCATTGACGACATGTCTGCTCCTCTGGCTGCCATGGCCCATTGCCCATTGCCCATGTTACAGGGCTGAGGCTGAAACTGAGGCTGCCGCAGTGCATCTTCGCCCCCGTCTGATTGCTGTCGTTTGTTGCAGTTGTTAGGAGTTGTAGCTTTCATGTCTTGGCCACACTTTTTGACCAACATTCTGTGTGTGTTTTTCGCTTGGCCCGAAGATCGAAGCTCGAGGCCTGAGGCTCGAAACGGAGTCTCGAAGCCACCGATGCTGCTTAAATCGTTTTGTGGCGCTCATTGATCGCCTGCGCTACTTTTCCCCTGAAAATTGCCAACGACGTGCCTCCGAGGCCTGGGACTGAGGAACCCTGCAACTCTGGCAATTAACAGTAACTTTTGGGCCGGAGCAGACGTCGTTGATTAGAATCATTAAGGGCGCGTTTCGATATTAGGTTTAGCTATGGGTTTGCCAGCCAGACTTTTAAAATGAGACAGAGAGACAGTGAGCGTCTATGTTTGCCCAAGATTGTTGATGCACTCGATAGAGCGGAACTCCTTCCAAAGGCCTAAAACTCCACAGTTGAACCCACACGACCCGATCCGAGATCCTTATTAAAACTAAATAAAGTTATAACTGTTTCTGGCGGTCGCCGGCACGAACTGCTCGGCCAGAACTGGAGCCATAAAGAACACAAATCTAATAAAATATAATGCAGCAATTCATAATTTTGTTAAACAGTTTAGACCCCCTCCCGCTACCCAACTCCTTTTTCGATATGTCTGCGCTGGTTGGGCAAGCAACTACTTTACGGTCATTATGCATTTAAAACACGCGGTCACGATCTCTCTCCCTCGCTGAGTTAGTAACTGCGACGACACAAAACCGAAAACTGAAAACTGAAAACCCAAAACCGAAAACCAAATACAAATCGAGGCCCAGGCTCGTCGTAGGTTACTGCATAACTACAAGCCGAAAACAGTTAGTAAAGAGCCAAAAAATCAAAGCCCAGTGACGACGAGAAAGCTCCGATCGCTGGTTAGTGCATTTCTCCAGTGCTTCTCCGATCGACCTGGAAGTGGAATGTCTTTCACTTTGAGCATGCAACTCCTCCGCCGGCCAAGAGATCTTGGCCTCGTCGTCATCCCCGCTGCATTTCGATGAAACCAAACCCCCGTCTCCGCTTATGATTTCCCATTCGAGTGCCCGGGATCGGGATCCTCTGAGCTAATGGAAAGTCAATTGACAATTATGGCCATGGCCAATGAAGTGATTCGTCGAGCCTGCCGGACTGACCATGTCTAATTTGTATCGCCGGAGCTTCACGATTATTACCATTACCCCTTGGTTCGTCGTTCATGGCTCGTTGTTTCTCTGTTGTTTATGAAACCGATTGGTTAATAATGGCTAATTGAATTTCTGTTGCCTCTGGCGACAAATCATTTAGCCTGATTTACGCGCTTTGTGGGGGGGCAAGGCCCACGAAATTTATATGATAACCGAACGGGCAGTTTTCGCAGTTTATTTGTGAGCCCCAAAAGCCAATCATCAAACAGATCTTGGCTGAGAGCAACAAGCCATGGTTTTGGCTTTCAACTGACACTCGTCTTTTATGGCCAGCTCAGATTCGGAGTTGCGTGCTGGGAGATTCGAGAGATTCAGAGAGCCATTAACGACATGCAGTTGGGAACTGCTGGCCAGGCAATCGGATATATGAGCCCAAATCATGATGATATCGGTGGCCAAATGGCAAATGGCCCAATCATTAGCTCGGCCTGCTCGGCTGCAAAACGATATATCTTTAGCTTCGTCTTGCGTAATAGAGTCCTCGTGTGTGCAGTGACTAATTAAGCAAACAAAATTTCATATGCAATTTCGTAACGCCATTCTTAACAGCAACAACCATTTAAAATGCTTTAAAGCTATGCAAATTTACAAGTGCTGATGTCTAATTTGAATTTCAAACAGTCAAGCACACAAAAACTAAAAATATATATATGAGTATTAAAAAAAAAATAGAAGAACCGCTCGCTGTCTCAGTCAGTGTTGTGTTTTGTTGATGTTTTAACAGCGGCAATTGATAAGCAAACTTTTGGTGCCTGGCAATTAACACTCGACGGCACACGCTGCGTATGCGCAATCAGGCATTGCTGTAATTGTAATTAAATGCCATGGCTAGCTGGCATTTTTTGGTGGAAAACCCATTGGTTTCGTATCGTATGGTTTTCGCGGGGGACAGGGCGTTGTCTCTATCGGCATCGGCTTAATTTTCCCCAATTTAATTAACCCAAGTGTTGTACTTGCTGTCGTTCGCTTGTTCGGTTCTCAGTAGAGCGACTTCAATTGAACATAAATCAAATAGACATGACGTAATCTTGCAGTTTCGTCATCGATCCGCTGTGTCGACTTCGTTGTTGTTGTTGTTGTCTTGTGTTCAGTGTGCCTAAAACTCAACACAAAACCCAATTGAACTGAGCCCGTTGTGGGCGTGGCAGCGGCTCATGTTCGGTTATTGGTTTGACGTGACAGGCACTCGAGAGTTGGAAATTTTCTGCTGGCGCCAGGTGAACTGCCCCCCAAGAGTATCGACCATGTACTGCATTTGCATCCATAACTGTGAATCTGCAGGGAACTGATTTTATTCCTCCTCTCTGTCCATCTTTCAGATGCCTGCGGCCTGTCCGATGTGACGCACATTGAATCCCTGCAAGAAAAGTCGCAGTGCGCTTTGGAGGAATACTGCCGGACGCAGTATCCCAACCAGCCCACGAGATTCGGCAAGCTGCTGCTCAGATTACCATCGCTGCGAACTGTCTCCTCACAAGTGAGTTTATCGCAAATAACATTAAATTTAATATGTCTAATATTAAGGATCTAAATAAAATTGTACGGGAAAAGGAAGTATCTTAAAGAGCTTGAATTTAAAATGCTAATCTGCAATCTAAATAATCAAACTAAATTCAAATTAAGTAATTACAACAAAAATCATTTAAATTTAATTTTAATATTTAGTTTTAATATTAATATTTCTGTAGTTTACAAGACAACACACGTCTTTATCGAAGTCTCTATAAGTTCAGTTAGTTTTAATGCTAGAAATGCTCATAAAATGTCTTCTATAACTCGAAGTCTCCAGAACTCAAACTTTTTTTAGTAGCAGGTGATGGTTCGAGTTATGAAAGTTCGAGTGTATTTATTATAACTTCTTATCTTATTAGTTGATAAACAATAATCCTTAGCAAGTCTCTCAGAACATCCCCTAATTTATATATTTTCCCCTTTCTTCCTTCTCATTTTCCCCGCCTAGGTCATAGAGCAATTGTTTTTTGTGCGTCTAGTCGGAAAAACGCCAATTGAAACGCTGATACGCGACATGCTGCTGAGCGGCAACAGTTTCTCCTGGCCCTATCTGCCTTCGATGTGACACACGATGTGGCGCCAATTGACAACAACTTGATCATCGGCCGCAGCTGTGGCGGCTGCAACGCTCAACATCAATCCCGGCGGAGGCGGCGGTGTCGTTGGCGGTGGCGGTGGCGTCGGTGTCCCCGGCTGTGGCAGCCACAACGTAGTTGCTGCCAGTCATGACCAGCTCGCCAATGTTGCTGTCATGCAGCCAACATACGGCGGTGGCAGCGCCATCAGCAGCAGCGGTAGCATCGGCGGTTGCCACAACGGTAACAACAACGGCAGCGGCGGCAACATTTGCAATCAGCAGATCAACAACTACAGCAATAACAACGGCGGCAGCAACAGCAATCATATGAGTGCAGCCAGTTTCTTCGGCGGCAACAGCAGCAGCAGCAGCAGCAACAATACCAGCAATAGCAACAGCAACAGCAATACCGATTATATGGCCACGCCGACTACCGCTTATGCGACAGCAGCGACAGCAGCAACATCCACAGTGAACACCACGACGATGCTGTCTAATTACTGCGATGCCGCGACCATGATGATGGCCGCTGCTGCAGTCAATGCAAATCAATGCCTGCAGCAACATCACCAGCGCATGTTGTTGGCGGGCAGCAGCAATAGCAACAGCAACAGCCACAGCAATGGCACAGCAGCAATACCCTCCTCGTCCTCGGCTGGCTCACTGTCGTCTGCCTCATCGACGCCAACAGCAACTGCAACAGCAACAGCCCCGCAGCAACATCAACAGCAGCAGCAGCAGCAACAGCAACAATCGCCGCCAAATTTAATCGATATCAGCGAAGTTCCTCTCATTGTGGATGTCAAGTAGTGTAATTATTTATGCATCTAGAAATGGGGCTATAAACCAACCTTGTAGATACCCCGCACCCGCCCCAAAAAAAAATCGAAAAAACCCAAAAAAAATAATGTTCAATGAAAAATTGTAAAAAAAAAAAGAGGGAAGAGCCGCGTAGCTTAATTGAATAATTTTCCATTCGTAGCTTTTGTTGTAACTTTGTACATAATTCTCAGAAAAATTCAAATTTTTCTCTAGGCCGCCCCAGCTGTGTGCAACGAATCTCAGCTGACATATCCCAGAGAACTTCAAAAGTTAAACCCAAAAAAATAGGACGTCCTCTAACGTCTTTTTATATATGAATGTGTATAATAATTAAATGGCACTGAGTTCTACTTAATTTTTAAACCACAAAAATGTACGAAAATTTAGGACAGAAAGAAAAGAGAAATCTCCTTAACCCTTTAAAAAGACAAAGCATAAAGATAGTTAAATATTTATATATGTAATGTAGCATATACACGTATATATACATATATGAATACATAAATGAAACTCTACTCCCAGTGGTTTGCAGAAATATACCAAAAATTTTAAGCTATGTTTACTTGATGTGTGGCAATTTTTTATGTGTGCTTTAGCAATTTTATTTTTACTTTAAGTAAAATTTAAAATTAAATTCGATTCCCGACTGGTTTTCCTCTCTAAAGTGCATCTCAAAGACGCCTCTAGGTGGGGGGGCCCGATTCGTTGGAATTTGAATCCAAAATTTAGCGAATTTTTTATTTAGTAATCATTACGAGTAAAAACACAAAATGTTCAGTGCAAGTTTCAGTTCTTAAACGATTTTTTCGTAAGCCTAAGCATTATCTTATTTATGTGTATAGAGTATGAAAAGTTTTCTATATTTTGTAATAATAAAAATTTGCGTTTATAAAGAACCTATATTGTGTTTTGATTTTTCAGTTCGGTATCTCTTTTTCCTTAGGTAAGAACTCCATTTCCAAGCAACTGCAGCCAAACTGTAAATAAGAAAAATACTCAAAAAGATTTCCCCCTTGCTGGGAAAAATATGCGTGTTAAATAATCATTACCAGTAAACAGAGAATGAATCGAAAAAAAACGTATGTAAATACAAATTAAGTCTAAAGAAATATAAAAACAACTCGATTGCTTATTGAATCCATCACGTAAACGCGTGTAAATACAGTTTTAAGAGTGATTTCAATGTTTTTAATAAAGTAATCTGATAACAAATAATGACTGCAGTTGTAATTAAAAGGCAAGTGTCGGCAAGAGTGTGAGTAATCGGGAGTGTTTCAATATGTGTCCTTATCACTGATTGTATACCCATCACAGTAGACAGACATCAATATCAGCAGCAACGAAATGATTATTGCGCTGAATGAAATGCATTTAAGTATTAAAGTAGTCCACGAATGTTTGATTTCAATTTTATTTTAAATTTTAATATTTAAATGGTGTGTTTGTTACAAAAAATAAAACAAATAAACCCGTTAAATTAAAATCAAATTGCTAAAAAATTATTACATACAAAGAAAATACATTTTTCTTCCAATTTCTAATACTCAAAGATTTTTTCACAACTTTTTTTTATTTATCAATTTTTTTTTTTACCTTTTTATAACATTTTTTAAATTATCACAATAGCTATCAGTAATTACAGAACAACTTTTAAGAAAGGGTTTTTAGCAACAATATGTGCTGCAATTTCCCATTGAAATTCCGTTTCGAAAACATTTACACACACCCCAAAAGTGATCTTTAACCCAAAGGCACTCATCTGATGACCGCTGAACTAGCGAAACTTTCATAACTTTCCGGGACAACTTCCTCAAAGCGAGCATATGTATATCTGGGCATTTGCGCGGTACGTGATGCAACCAAATACCATGTGTTGCCCGGAATAAATGCCCAAGTCATGCCGAGGCACCCACCTCGGTGCAGAAAACCGCATTCGCGGAGGGGGCAATTACCCGAACTGCTCTGAAATTGCCAATAATGAGACATGCAACTTGTGCGCTTAGCCTCTGTAATGGATTGCCGTGGATTGGTATCAATTGCGGGTCAATTCCTCCGCAGCTCGCAGCTCGGAGCCCGGGGGCAGGGGAATTTCACGCGCCGACAAGATAATCGCCGGGATTCCCTAGTTTGCTCCGGGCTAACTCCAAGCCCCCATCTCAAGGATCGTGCACCGCAGACAGCGTGTAGCCAACTCAAATCGACTCCAGTCAAGTCAAGTCAAGTTAGGGCCAGACCGAAAGCAAGGGACCCAGGCAATGGCCAAATTGCCGCTGCCAAATGACAAATTAGATATCGAAAATAACAATTTGATCGACAGCCGATCGCCACTGCTCCACTGGCCGGTGCTCCAAAGTTGCGAGAGAGAAAAATTACCAAACCCAAATTGGCCCAAGATCCGAAATAAGGAAGGCACTTTGCGGTTGGAGCGTAGCCAAAGGAGTTGATGGAGGTGTTGATTTGATTACTTTTATGTAAGCCCCGACTCGAAGTCGCAGTTGAAGTCTCAGTTCCAGTCGAAGTCGAAAACCGAAGTCATCGCAATTGCCATCGAATATATTTCACCCACCCCCCTTCCACGAATCGTGATCGGGGCAATTTCAGATGGATGGTTTCGGATTTGGGCATCGGCATCAATTGAAGCCGCCGTGCCGCACTAGGCTTCACTGTACGATCCTCACTCGATCGGCTACCCAACGGCCGGCATCTAAATGTGAAAAATGATTTGACTTTAATGGCCGCCACTGAGTGATCAGCGGACTGCGAGCTGCGATCCGATCATCATCATCCGATCATCCCCAACCTTGGAGGAGGTGTTAAGATTTTGTGACCAATTGGCCAAGAAGGTAACGGTCGGCTCTACCACTACTATTTCCTCCTCCCGATCCTCGTCCACCATACGGCACTTATTTGCTCTTGAGTGGTGCTGATCGCGGCTGAGTACTTGGCTCTAGGCACATGATTGATCCACTGCAGTTGCATTTGCATTCGGATTCGCACTCGGCTTGTTTTTGGTCATGTCTTGCGGTGGTGGAACGTGGGAATTTGGCTTGAAGAATTGCAATTTTCCGCGCGAGGAGGTGTGTCCGTGAACTATATTTCGTACCACAAATTGTTGTCTTTAGGATGGCCGTAAATGAGCTATGCAAAATTATGCGGAAAATTGTGGAAAATAGCTATTAAATTATTTAGACAAGCTGTTGCAAAACTGAGATTATTTTAATACATCTTAATGGCGTTAAAATTGACTTGCGCAAGCTTTTAATTTTAGTTAAAACGTTGCATGGACAAAACAAATTTAGTCTAGGCTAAAATCAAAGTAAACGTTTTTCCATAAAATTGTTTTTATGTCTCTTAGTCGGAGATATCAATTATGGTTTTATGGCTTAAAGGTCAATAGTCTGTGGATATTCGAGGTTTTATAGTAGTCAGTATAGTAGAATGTCAAATAATGGTATAAATATTTTATATATTAAAATATTCTTAAAAAAATCCAATTAATAAAAGTTTTTCTTGTAAAAATGTTTTTTAAATTGTGACATAGGAATAGTAGTACTACTTCAACCAAATTCCTTGCCATTCCTTTTTTTAGTTGACCAGTTCTCCACCATTCACATCCGAAAGACGTCCCGTGAAAAGAAAGAATAATTATATAAGCCTGCAGCCCGGAGAATGCTGGTATGTGAGGCCTGGTCCATAGTCCGCGCTCCTCGATTCGCTGGACATACAAAGCCGTCACAAAGACCCTAAGATATTAGCGGGCATTTTTCAATCCTTTGACGATGGTCAAAATAAAATATTATTTCGCGCGTTAATACGCAAAAATAAGCGGCCTGTTGGGTGGCACAAAATGCCAAGGCCCGGCGAAGCGGGTGGCAGAAACCATTCCCCCCGCAACTCTGAATCTCTGCATTCGAATCGCTGAAGATTGCAGAAAAACCGGACTTGACTTTGGGCCGGGAAGGTGTTGTTGGCTGGGAAATTATGATGGGAGACTGCGCCGAGTCTGGTCAATTGCAATGCGAATTTGTGACTCGTTAAGAGTCGCGTGGCGGTCTTTGGGGTCAGGAAAGCGGGTTAGCAGGGGGAGGACCAGCTCCATGGGTGGTCCTTGGTCGCCCCTCAAGATGCAAAATACTTTTGACAATTTGTACTTGTTGGCCCGGCTGCCGTGCGTTATAAATTATCAAATAGAAATAGCTTTCGATTCTGCCTCTGCCTCTGCCCCTTATATATTTTTTAGCCATTTCGTGAGTGTCTGACAGTGAAGCTAAATTATTTGGCATGCAGTGTGAAATATGTGTAATTGGAAAACAAATTCCAATTGCCTAATTTATGACTTGTGCGAAATGGCCAGAAATTTATTATGTCCCTCAAGGAGCCGGGGGTCAAACAAAGTCCCGAATGGTTGGGGTTACGATTCATTTGTTACCTTTACTAATTAAATTATGACAAAGGGGAGACTGCGAGAGGGTTGTTGCTCGTCCCGTGTCCTTAGTCCTGAGCCACATGTCCAAAAATGCTGTATTCAACGTATTCAATTTCATTTTATGTAAATGCTCGTAAATGTGACAAAAAGGCTGGGATCACACAGGCACACCACACACACATTTCGGTGACAGATAGGCTGAAAGTTCCATTTCAAAACACGCAGCTAAATTGAAAGGTTCGTTGGGGACTGGACGTTGCTAATGAAATTGGACACCAACATCGCCGGGCCGCAGGAGATACGACAGATATACAGATACGGCGGAGATACAGATACACCAACCCGAAATTATGCAAATCACGGACAAAGAGACACGGAGACTGCATATGCAAAATGTTTAACCCTTAATTGGCCCATAAGGCGGACCGACTGTCTCTCACTTACACATAGCCTGACATCGATAGTCATCGCAGTTCGCAGTTCGCCAGACAGAACGAGCCGAACTTTTTCAATTACCCCAAAAACCAACGCTAACTCGCTCTGTGGTCTCACCGATCTGGATCTGAATCTGAAACTGAATCTGTATCTGTATCCGAGTCCAAATCCGAATCTGGATTCGACTCGCCCCCAACCCCTTTTTTCGTTGGCTCTGTGTTTTGGCGTTGGCGTGAATTATCTGCGCAAACAGCCAGTGACAGGCGTTGAATTGCCTTTGCCGTAGCCATTGCCTCTATCCGTGTGGTGTGTCCAGTGGCACTTTGTCGCATAATATGTTAATCAGCCACATGTCAGCCTTGCGGGTGGGTTTCTGGCCAACGATGTGGGTGGCATTTCTGGTCGGGTTGTGAATGTGTCGAACCCCACCTCGGGCTTAATTAGAAGTTAGGCGAGGAAAGGGAAATCGCTGCTATCTCTGGACATTTTAAGAATATTTATTTTGCTAATAAAAAATTATATAATAAATATATAATATAAATATATTCCTGTTTTCTCATAAATATTTAATGCTATTTTTCGTCCAACTTTTTTTGGCCAAAATGAAGAATTTCAAAAAAAAGCCTATTTTACAGATTTACTACAAAACTGCAATGCCCAGAATATTTCATGTTATATTTTTTTCAAAAATAATTTAGAATACCTTCAGGGCGAAGAACTCACCTTCAATACAAATTTATCAAGGGAACAATTTCGCAACCGATTCGCGAACAGTAAAGCCATATTTATGATCAATCTGTCGCACCCATATACAGTTATTCTTGAACCGTTTCTGCCTGCTCCACTTAACACACACACACTCGCACACTGTGGCAATGTTTTGGCAATAAATTGGCATTTAAATTAATTCACCTTGAATTATGTTCTTTGTGCGATAAAAGGGAAACACTCGGCCAGACCCAGCAGCCCCCCACAGCGTAATTTTCAATCAAAATCGCACATCCGCGAAATTATCATGAACTCAGCAGAGCAGTCCGGTCTCCGGGGACCCATGACCATTCGAATACCCATACTCTGAATATCCCCGGATCGGGTGAGGAGATTATCAAATTGATTCCAATTAACACTTGCCACCGCTGCAGGGACTTGGAGGCAAATGGACATTGGACATTGGACATTGGCCAACGGCCGCCGGCCGAATGCATTCATTTCTTCTCCTCTCGGCCGTGTTGTGTGTATGCAAACGTTATAAATATTTCACTCTTTGTGCCCGGTTTACGGTTAGCAGCCACAACAACAGCCAAAAGGGACCCAAACTTTATGGCCAATCCGAGGGACTCCGACAGACTCCTTTCTCCGCCGCCGACAACGCAACACGCACATAACTTAAGCGCACTTTGTCGTAATTCGTAATTCCAATTGACAAACGCTTCTTGGCCCCTTTGGTCGCCTTTTACCTGGTGGCCAACTTTTGGCCGAACTGAAATGATAAATATTCCATAATTTCGCCTGGCATTCAATTTCGATTCGTGTGACACATAAATTTCGAATTAACGCTTTAAGCCCAAACAAGAGATGATCAGGCTTCGGGGGAATAGCTGAAGGAACTGGCAGTTTCTTTGATCAATTTGCTGGATTGGCTTTTCACACTTCCTGGAGCTTAGGAAATCGGAAAAACGCAGTCTAGTTCATTTAATTTACAATTGAATAGGAGAAAATTCCATACCTTTTTAATATCTCAGATAATACCGTAAATGATTTCTAATCCAAGTAACCCATAAAATTATATGATTTACGTTTGGTAACAGCTGACATCTTAAGCACCATCACAACAATCTTAATTGGCGACCTACACCTGTAAATCAATCCACTAGAGCTTTCTCATATCATCAAGACCCACTTGCTCCCCCGTTTTTCAAAGAAATACACGAAGAAGTCTCTCTCACGTTCTAAGCTGCCAGCTGACAAGCGGGCAGCTTAATTAAGTTGAAAATTTATGAAGTTCTTTATCAAGCGAAATTCATTAGCCAGAATCTAAGACACTAAACAAAGTATTGCTGAAGTGAAAAAAAAAACAAAATAATTTCCTGAGAAAAGGATTTCCTCTGCAAGACACAAGGAATGGGAGGCGAGTGCTCAGACTTAGACAGAAAGTTCAAAAGGAGGAAGAGACCTGCAATGAGGCATAAGCAAAGCCAAAAGATGCTCTGCGCACAAAAGATGATTAATAATCTCCGAGACAGACCCTGACTCTCGAGAACTCCCCACCAAATGCGGAAAAATCCTGGTCAGGAGTGGGAAAAGACAAATGTCTTGGCTGCGTGGTCTCTTTCACAGTTAATTTAAGTTTCCAGGCGAAACGGATGCAGGACCTGCCGGGAAAAAGAATTTTGCTGATTTTGTCAACTGTTTGTCGCTGATAAAATTATTAGCTCTGCTTTTGTTTCAGCCCCTGCCAGAAAACCGGAAAACGGGTGGGAGAAACAACATTTTTTTTTCTACCAAAATTTTTGTATTAAAATGCAAATTTTTTGTTAATTTTGTTGTTTTTGTTTTAATCAGCGGGAAGCCGCAGAGCCATTTCCCACCTCCACCACGGTCGCACTTGGTTGGTGATGAATGTTGAACCCCGGCGTATGTCAGGAACCGGGAAGCAGGAATCTTTGCTCGATCCCATGACTTTGCACCCCAAAGCGCAAATTGTTTTTTCTAAATGCTTTTCAAATTTTTATTTTTCCTTCTTTTTAATATTCCCTGCACTAATAGAGCTTGTAATGAGAATATTTTGTTCTCTACCAATCACTAGGAAATACCAAGAAATATCAAAATGCCTGGCATCCATAAATAAATAAAATAAATATTAAAGTTTATTTGCTGCACAGTTTGTTTCTAGTTCAGGCCATTAGTTAAACTCTTAGTTAAGTGCTTGTGAGCCAAATTTTGATGTGCTGCTGTAATCTTCGCTGCTTTTTGCTATCTGGAAGTCATCTAAAGACACCGCGCGTTCAGTTCACAGACGCGAGCGAGAGACATAAACAATTAAACTCATTTGACGATTAATTACGCGCCGCTTCCAAATCGCGTGTGCTGCCACCACAGCCTGCAGCCCGCGGCAAAATTGTTCTATCAAAACAGAGCAAACCGAGGAGACAGGGCGAATAGCCCAGCGACAAGAACAGCACCCACAGCCAAAGTACAAATTCATTTGCTGCTAAAGACACAAGAGGAACTTGCATGTCGTGTCATAATCTTGATGAATGCATAATTGCATGCCATGCTCCCAGGCCTCTCCCTAGCTTCCTAGCTTCCTAGCTTCCTAGCTTCCCATCCACCGAGCCAATGTGGCGTATTGTGTTACGATCGAAATGGGTTTAAGTGTCAACCAGCATAAGAAGCGACCCGAAAATAAAGACCAATTTTCTAAATATTTTCATGTTTTTCAATAGACAAATGGAATACGAATCGAAGGTTTTCACTATGCACTCAGGAAAAAGTTATGAAAAATTATTTCTAAAGATATTAATAGTAGTAGTAAACTTATTAAAAACTTTCATTTAAAACTGACAATTCTGTTATCTTCAGTAAGTATTTTTCTAAGTATTTCTCTGCAGCATGCAATACATGAATTATGCGGCAATTAATTAATGAGGAATATCGAAACCGAGCCGAACTAACCCCATCCCCATGCAACCACTAGCAGCGACCACCATCATCTTGACTCGACTCATTCATAGACTTTGTGCATTCGAGGGAGAGAGCCAGATATTGGTGACCTAAATTATTCAATTCATTTTTATTTATTTTTAATTTTTTGATTTGTTGCAATAATTCCCCACCCCACCAGGCCAACCGAGAGAGAGAGCAAAGGGGTCTGCTTGTTTGTGTAACTATTTATTCTAATTTGACCCGCTTATTGGGAGGCCCGCCCTTCTGCGGCCCACTCACCCCGTTGGCCATTAATTGATGCAGCCGCTTAAATGATGAATCACTTTTTCATTAAAATTTGACTTTGAGTGTGACCCCCATGTGGCTGGCGTTGACTTTTATGTGGTTAATAGTTAGCCTTCCTATTGACAGATATTCCGCAATTGTCGCTCGTGGAAATCTAGCCATGTGTCTTGGGTCTCTTTGCTGTACACTTCTTTGTCTGCATTTGCAAGTACAATGAACCAGAATCGGTAGCTTCTTCAAACATCAAACTCGTGCTAAACAAGCTGACCCATAAAGCACAACATAAAACCGATAAAAAGAAAAAGTACTCGGTGGAAGAAGCAAGAAATGCTGAGAATCAGAAAGCGCTAGCCGATAGCACACCTGCACCTGAGACCGAAACGTGAACGTGGGCGGCAATGTAAATCGTATTTAAGCTGGGGTGAAGGCCACCAAATGACAGTTGAACTCTTAGTTCTTTTATAACAACAAGCATAGAGAGTAGTCTTAAAATGAGCCTTCCGATTGCAACGCTCCTGTTGATCTTCATGGCGGCTGCTTTCGCCGCCGATCCGCCTTTGAATCAAACGACAGACGTCAATGACTTCCTGGACTTTGAGGATAACTCGGATGCCGACGAGGTGGCTTCAACAGAATCTAAAGGACGAACCGATGTTCCAATTATCACAGCCACCCCGATCCCAATCAGCGCAGCCACAACTGTTCTTACCACAAAAGATTCTACAACAAGTGGTTCTAGTACAACTGTGTCCACTACAAACGTTTCTACAGCAACTACAGATTCTTCAACCAAAACTCAGACTTCCAAGACTACTCAAATCACAACTGATCCCACCACAACCTCTTCTGCCACAAGTGATTCCACAACAGCTTCTTCAGCAACAGCGGAATCCACCACAAAAAATTCCGCAACTGAATCTTCATCAACTGTAGATACCACTGCTACAACCACCTCTTCCCCAACCTCAACTGATTCCACACCGAGTGATTCAACAACAACAGTTTTCACAACATCTACTTCTACTACAGATTCTACAACAGCAACTGATTCCACAACAAGTGATTCAACAACAACAGAATCAACAACTTCTACTTCTACCACGGATTTTACAACAGCAACTGATTCCACAACAAGTGATTCAACAACAACAGAATCAACAACTTCTACTTCTACCACGGATTCTACAACAGCAACTGATTCCACAACAAATGATTCAACAACAACAACTTCTACATCTACCACGGATTCTACGACAGCAACTGATTCCACCACAACTGTCCCTACCACAACTGTTTCCACCCCAACTGTTTTCACTTCAACTGTTCCCACCACAACTGTTCCTAGTACAACCACTGAACAGCAAACAGAAGAGGAAATTATTTTGGCCCTTTTGGCTGAAAATTTAGGGTCTCTAACTCAGTCAAACTCTTTGCTTAATGCTATCAGCACAATTAACTTGAATATTATCGCTGACCTAGACATTCGATCTAATTCCCTTGACCTAATTGAAGACACCGAAAGACTTCTTCAAAACAAGACACAAGAACTTTTATCATGGGAAGCCGAGCTTCTTCGCGGTGTCGTCACTTCCATTCAGAAGATTGACTTATTTGCCAACCGAACGATTGATACCTTCTCTCAATTGCTTAGATTACAGAAACAGAACCAGGATCGGGTAAAAGACCTTGGTGATAAGCTTAACGTCCATGAAAAGCAAATCCTGCGCAACTCTAAGGTATTGGACAACAAACTAAGCTTTGCTAGCGAATTACTTCTCCGATTTGTCGAGCCAAAAGTAAATAGTCTAACGGTATCGTTTACTAATCTAAATACATCCCAAATTAATTCGAAAAATGAACTAGATAATGTTCCTTTGGTTAGAAATCTAACTGGAAATTCAATAATTAAGCTATCAGCCTTAAATAACCAATTAGCTGTACTAAACCAGACTCAGGAGATATATTTTGACTCCTTAAGGGCTGCTGTAAATGCCTGGGCCCCCACTAACCTCAACGCGATAAACGATCTATTTCAGACCATAAGCATTTCCCAAAAACGCACCGATTTGGCAATTGCCATTTGCTCGACGGAGTACAGTACTCAAGCTTATCCTACTCATTTCGAGAACTATAACACTCAGAATATTAACAACGACTCAGAAGACCCTAACCACAAAAGGATAACTAGAAACCAAGAGTTCTCGAGTGGAGAAGATGAAACATTGGACCAATCACCAGAGTCATCGTGGAGTGTGGTTGCCTCGGCATAAATTAACTGAAGCTACTACAAAATGAAAACGATTTATAAAAACTAAATGGATCCTGCATATATTTAAGTTTTATGAAAGCAATGTATTCAAATTACAACGTAACTAAAAAATGTTCCAAAAGTACTAGTCCTAAGAATGGGAGCAATGTATCAATTTCACGCCCCTCTCTTTGGCTCAAATAAAAAACAGTTTAAAGTGCAATACTGGAACACAAATTGTGCATGGCAAATATGCGGACTATTTTGGCCGGCTATCAATTTACAGACAAGGGGACACCGTGAAGCTGCTGAGGGAAACTGATACCCATGGATGCCCCGAGATGTCGGGGACCCCAGAACGAATCGCAGACCAAACCGAGAACTACAAATGTCTTCCGGAGAGACGATGAAGGCTGGAGAGGATGGCGCGAAACAAAAGTCAAAACAAGCACAACATGAATGAACCTTTTAACATACTTGTAGTTACTAATTCCAGGTGACAGGCGACACAATGAGTCGAAGTGGATTTTTCATTTGTGGCCATTGTTGGGCCCTCACGGGTATCGGGATTCGGGATTCGGTATTCGGGGGATGGGGGTCTCTTTTTGTTTGACCGAGGAGCAGCCCATAAACAGAGGACACAACAAAGTTGTTACAACAACAGCAGCATCGGCTGCAAAAGTGACCAAAATCAGAGGCTACCAAAGTAGTAACAGATGCTCGATGCGAAGGTGTTGCCATTGGCCTCTGAGGACCCGCAATCGGGAGTCCCGCATATCTTCGGGTTCGAGAGCATCTCTCTGGGCACACGACATATCCTTTTCCCTTTTGGTTCGGTTGTGTCTGTTCTTCTTTTTTTTTTGGCACAAGCCGGGCAATAAATTATCGGATACAAAATCGAGTCCAAGCCAAAGTCAAAACAAAGGCATAAACACTCGACGGACAGAGATGGCAACAAAGCACGCACTCGACCAATTGACGACACAAAAGACCAAAACAAAAACCAGAATCGAAATCAGAATTGGAATCAGTATCGGAATCGGGCGAAGTAACAGCAGAATCAGAAGCAAAACAAAACAAATCGAGAGGCTGCACAGAATGCAGAATGAACAGAAAAATGCCCGAAAAGCATGGACATAAACACTGACAACATGCTGCGACACGGAATGGCTTGGAGAAGCCCCATATCCATGGGTATGTGGTCTACACCCAAAGAAAATCTTACTCACTTCTAGGCAGTCATAGATGGGTAAACTAATATATGGTATGTTGTACCATTCGCTTGGAGGAGTATACATTATTTTCTAGCCCAAAAACTTGAGTTTCTCCACTTTGATTTTGATCTAAACTTTATTTACAATATAAAGATATTCCTAAAAAAATTAAAAAAATATTTATTAATATTTCTAACATTTTTAACAATATTGATTTTTTTTTTATATATTTATCTTACTTAAATAATAAATAATTGACATATTATAAACCCTTCTCAGCGTGTGTATTTACAAAAATACGTTAAAATGTGTATAAATTCTCTAATTAATGTATTATATTTTTAGAGAAACATTTATTTTTTGTGTAGAGTTTGTGAATACCCTTGGTTATCGGAAGCAGCAGCAGCAGACGCACCAAATGACAACTTCGAGGCCAAAGTCAATGAGCGCCTTCCTGCTCCCTGTTATCGCCTGCTGCCCCCTCCCCTTGCCCTTGGCTACTCCTGCTGGCCAGAGGACAAAAGGATCCCGGTGTGCTGCAAATCAAAACATGAAAACAACGACAGCAAACAAAACTCTGAACATGCGTCGAAATGCTAAGAAATATTTTCACTCAGCCAGCTGAAACATGCAAACAGCTAAAGTTGTTCAACTTAGTTTATGGAGCTGCTTGTGTTTGGTGAACGAGTTTTTTGAGGGGGGAGTATTTAAGGAGATAGTGAATATTGAAAATTTCCATGGGTAAAAAGAAAATCTTTAAGATGCCTTCGTCTTGTTATTATTATTAAAATAATATTGTACGTTTCTCTTAGCCGATAACCACTCCATGATTTCACATCGTTACCACTTAATTAAACCCAATTAATCCACAATATAAATTATTAAATTTCATAAAGCAACAAAAGTTAAATAACTTACACAGACAGACTGACGAGAGATTTCGACACCCAAAACCCAAGTAACCAGAAACAGAAAGAGCCGCAAAAAACGGCAACCACATCGCGGAGGCAGAGGACCAAGACGATGCAGATGATTATGAAGCAGAAGAGAGTGGCCCAGAGCTGGGGATATACTATGCTATGGTATGGTATATGGGGGATGTTAGGGGGGCCAGAGGGCCACAGGATTGGTATCAGAATCGGGCCTCGGCAGCTTCATGCTGTGCGCGATTCATGTTTGGTGATTAAAGTAAAGTTCGTAAATTTACAGTTTTCATCAAAGGGGCGACTGTTAGTGGACTGGACTCGGCTTTTCACAGTGCTCTGCTCTGCGAGCAGCCACAGAGTTCGGCCAGAGTTCAGCCCAGGTGACTGTGACGGTGACTCTGTCGATGACTTCGAACCCCAGCTCCAACTCCTAATCCAGCTCTACACTTGGAAATACGATTGCTGAAATGAAATATGAATTTATATCGCTCTTCGATTGGTTGTAGGGTTTTGCTACATATATTTCACCTTCCTGTTTAAATTAAATTAAATTAAACCCAATTGAAAAATCTAGTTATCTCAAAATTATTATCAGTAACAACATTTTTAAATGATTTAATTATTTGGATCATTTAAAAAGATATTCCCTTTTACCAAAAATATATAATTCAAAATATTACTATTTTTTGCAAAATTTTTTTTTTAGGATTTATTTCTTTTAGCCTTGAGTTGCTTATACTTAAAATTAACAAGAGAGAACGCTATAGTCGGGTGCCCCGACTATCAGATACCCGTTACTCAGCTAAGGGAGTGCGAGGGAGATAGATATATAAAATCTTTGATCGGGCATAACTTTTTAACGAATGGTCCGATTTGAAAAATTTCTTCTACATTTCGATAGGTATTGATAATCACAATAAAACTGCATTTTTACTTTTCCAAAATCTTTAATGGTGTGGGCGCCAGACACCTTTCAAAAAATGGTTTAGGGCGGTTGAGGGCGTTAGAGGGGGCGTGGCACCATTTTGAAATAAACTTGCGCTGCGTAGGAACTCCAAGAATATGCATTCAAAATGCCAATCCTCTAGCTCTTATAGTTTCCGAGATCTCAGCGTTCATACAGACGGACAGACAGACGGACAGACGGACAGACGGACAGACGGACAGACGGACAGACGGACAGACGGACAGACGGACATGGCTAGTTCGACTCGGCTAGTGATCCTGATCAAGAATATATATACTTTATAGGGTCGGAAAAGCTTCCTTCTCCCTGTTACATACTTTTGCACGAATACAATATACCCTTTTACTCTACGAGTAACGGGTATAAAAACTTGCTAATATTTTCTTTTGAGTGCACACACATATACGGAGAGGCAGACTCCTTTGGCTTTTCCTAAACTGATTTCCAGCAATAAGCATTAGTTGAAAATTGCAATTGTTTTTGTAAAGGGTAGGGATGGGCACTCCCGGGGGTAGGGAGGGGGCGGAGGGCGGAGGCCACACCGCGGGGGAGTGCCAGTCCCAGTGCCAAAGTTAAAGCCAAGTGCCTGTGCCAGCGATTGCACGATTCCCTGGCCCACGGAGGGATCCCGAGGAGGTGGTGGCAGAGGCACATCATCAACGTCCCCAGCCACGTCGTCAGTGCAGCAGAAAAGCTGCACAAAAAAATCCAATTGTATTTAACGAATTTTTCGTGGCTCTTTCTGCTGTTGTTGTTGTTGCTGTTGTTGTTGCTGGCTTTCTGGAGTCCGGAACGGAGGGCCGTGAATCATATGGACACCATTAAATGGAAAGGTACGAGCAATGGCAATCGCCAACACGCGTCAATTGTGCGCGCTGTGTGAGACCGAAGGAAAATGCTGAAAAGCTGAAAACCGAGAACTCAGAAAATCTGCGCAGCGATATCCACCAAAAGTTCGATCGAATATGTTCGCGTGTCGTGACACGAAACAAAAATGGTACATTCAATTTAAAAACAGTTAAAGAAAAAAAACAAGATGTCTATCATCATCTTTCAAATATCAGTATTTAAAAGGAATTTAATAATTTTTAAAAGTATATATTTTTTGTTAATGTTTTAATATTTTATTTTAAATTAAAATATTTAAGTTATCTTAAAAGAATCTTTTTTACTATAAAATTTTAATATTTTGGGTTCAATAACTTTAGTATTTTCTTGATTAGTTGAAAATACATTTTATATTGCACGTTTTGTTTGAATATATATAACTTTTCCAACCGATGTCTAGAAATCGCACGGGATCATCACTAACTCTGATTGCAGGCCGAAATGCGCTTGGACTGGCGGTATCTGTTAGCTGGAAATGGGATTCTGGGATTGCGCGACGTGAAAATGACCCTGGCTGGATTCTCGATTCTCGATTTTGGATTCTGGATGGGGGATAGTTGCGGTGTCAGGGCTTATCAAAAGCTCGAACTGGCCGCGCCACAACCGCAACCATTAATAAAACCTAATAACAACATAAATGCCAATATCTTTTTAACAAATTTGCCCGACTGCTCACACAGCAGATTTCGATAAGTGAACTAAATAACCAGATTAAAGCAGATCGTAATAAATGTAATTTGAATTTGCCGCACTGGCCATATGCTCCTTGGATATTCATGGTCGATGGATGTATATATAAGTCAGAGGCAGAGGAACAGCATTACTTAATTGCATGGCCGGGAATATCACCAGGCAATCGATCGTCACGGATTACGAGAACCAACGTGTAATAGAGCCGGCTTAAATTATGCGTTCGAGTGGTGTTGGCCGGGCCAAAAGGGATACGATACTCACACTGCGGACAGGTGTTGATTGCCGCCCCTCTCAGCCAAACCAGCCAGCCAGCCTCCTTTGCATTTTGCCGCTGGGCAAATGGCCAATGGCTATAACCGAGACATCCAAGATATCCGAGAAGATGATGAGGCTGCCGCCGATGATGGTCAGCTGAACGTGCTGCAAATTATTGCATTTGCAACGTGCAACCTGAGCTAAGACATTCAGAACTTTCAGGCGGGAAACTGAAGCTACAAGCTACAAGCTCCATTTAAAACTGGCCGCATTTATTACTTCATTTAGTTGGTGGCCAACGATTCCGGGTTCAATTAATGTCTACTTTGTTTGGCTAACAAATTGAACAAACTGGCGGCCGCAACATGACTTTATTTTATTTGCTCTCGGTGGCAGCCTGTCGTTGATTATTGCCTTTTGCTGTCTGCCGGCCGAACGACTGGCAAATCTGCTGAAGACAATCAACTGCGGGCTGCAGTGCAATTTGCCGGGAGTCGAAAAAAAAAAAATAAATTTGAGTTCAGTTGCCGGGTCAAGCCACTGCCGGCTACTGGATTTTAGCCGAAAATCGCACAAACCCCCATTCGAGGGCAAACAAAATCTTTTGGGTTGACTTTTCGGGGATCGCTATCTGGATCTGCAGCCCCAGCTTAGCCAGCGAACAGAAATTGTTTTGATAACAATCTCGAGGCAAAAATGCTCTAGAGTCAAACAATAACGTGCCAAAAGTTTGCTACTGAATTTTAAATATTAATATCTCAGCCAGATACTTGGCTACAGAGCCCCGCCCCTCTTGACTCTTTACTGTGGGGGGGTTACTTTAGGTTTTGGTTATTCAGTTTCAGGCTTTTTTTTGTCTTTTTTTTTTTGGTTTTTTCGGTTTTGAGGGCGCGCACGTTTTGGTTGTAGCGGAAAAGTTTTACTTTGAACATGAAAAATATCTTGTTTAGATTTTATTTTTCAGATAGACGACAAGTAGACTTAATTATCATTTTTCGCGAATACATAAATACATTAGCTCGGGTTCGAGCTTATTGAGGGCGGCTCGCTGCCGCTCATTTTGGCCAACTTTCGCCGGTGGGAAATGGCGATGCCAGGCATACTTATACTTGGACTCAGACTTAAACTTAGACTGTAACTGCACACACAATCATTTCCCAGCAAATCTATGCGCATCTCTATGCAAATGTGTGTTTTGTAGCCGAGCCGAATTAAGAATAGCAGAATACTTAGTACGGGGCCCAAACTCAAACCCAAACCCAAAAACCAAAACCCAAGCCCAGGCCAACATATTTTCCATGTCGATGCCATCGATTGCGTTATGCAAAATATATGCAAATGCCATAAATACAGGCAACGGTTGCATCTTCGCCTTCTGTGCCGAGCAGTTTTCTTTTCTCTACTCGGATCGCAGTTTTCAGTTTCTCAGTTTCTCAGTTTTCCCGCTTTCAGCTTTCTGCTTTTCCAGCGAAACATCGTTCGGGGGGCTTTGAAGAGTCGCGACTTCAACTGGCGATTTGAGAGATTTGTGAAATTTATCGGGCCAGTTGGGAGTGGGTGCGATGGATGTGGATGTGGATGCCAAGGTGTCGAGTTGTTCCCTCCAAGCTCCCTCCTTCAGGTGGGTGTTTGTTTGTTCGGCTGTCTGCTGTCTGCATTCTCGGAACGGTAGTTACAGCTCTGCCACGAATAATCGAAGACTTTGAATTTGACTTTGACAACATTTGAATATCGTTTTGTTGCCTAAATTGAGTTTCGAAAAATCTGCAAAATCACGAAGTTGAACCCATCTGTCAGGCAGTTGGTAATTGAGCCCGGTTAGCAGCGGTGAAAAGTTTCGCATAATGAGCTATGAAAGTTGCATTCTGGAAATATGTACACTCAGCACCCGAATCAAACCATAAATCTTACGCAAATAGCACTCAAAAAGCAATAAGACTATTTCAACGCCATTGTGTGCTAAACAGATTTCAAAAAGGCGATACAAATTCAAGACAATGCGTTTGGGTTTGTTTTGAGCCCCTCGGTCCCCGAAATAGCCACTGATATTGCTACTATTGCTACCAATACGCCAATGCCAATGCCAATAGCATTTTCCATGACAATACCTCGCAGTCTGGACCTCTCGGCTAATCTATGAGCCAAGATCGCAGGCTGTGGCCTGTAAGATGCTGCAAGATGTTCCGTTTTGTCCAGTTTTTGCCGAATCAATTTGTTAGAGAAACAATGACCCAACGGTCTCAGGACAAAAGACCTGAAACTGGGAAACTGAGAGGCGTGTGACATTAGCAGACAGTTTTGCGGCACCATGAGGGTGGATTCTCTATGCCTTCTATATGTCCTACAGAAATGGACAGCCAACTGAGCGGATAATCGGATTGTCCAGGCTGGCGTTGGCCGGTCAAAACGTAATTTGTGGGTTTTTAGGCCAATCCAGCTGCCGAAAGTTGCAAAAGAGTATGCAAAAACTGCGGCGACAACTTCTTCTCGTGCCGAGATACAAGCAACTCCATGGAACTGCCAGCGGGTGGCTTATCGCATATCGTTTATCGCTTATCGCCATAATTCCCACTCAGCACTCAAGAAAGCTCAAGGAATTCCAAGGATGAGGAAGCACTTTTGAGTCTGGGGGACGTTGTCTTGTCGTCGAGGCGAAAAGTGTCACACAAGCAGCAACATGCAACGTCATCGTTGTCGCGAGCCATTCGAGATGCATCTTGGCATCGGAGGCATCGAAGGCATCGAAGGCATCGAAGACATCGGCAGCTGACCCAACATGCAAAGGAGATAATCACGAGCCGAAACAGCCGGCAACGGCAACTGTGCCACACTTATCTGATCTTCAGCATCAATAAGTAGTACCTATAGATGACCAATATGCTGAGGTTGTACAAAAAAAAAGTAAACCTCAAGAAGCCAACAAAAGCAACCCAAAATGTTATCAAAAAAGAACTGCCTTCTTTTCTTTTCCCTGCTCCGCGATTCCCTCAAACTTGGCCCAGTATCACGTATCTGTCCCACAGCAATTCAACTTTGTACATTTGCAAGTGCCACCATCAATTAAAACTAATAGAACAATTAATGAACACAACAAACACAAACCGCAAAGTGCAACCACAAAGCGAGAACTTAGAAGGAGACAACAAAAAGATGTCGAAGATGAATGTGACAATTTTGGAGAAGGTCGAATTTGGAATGCCCTCTTACTTAAAAAAAATTCACAGTGTAAAATAATATAAAGAATTTCTTATAACCTATAATAATAATAGTTAAGATATTATTACAGAAATTTCATTTATTTACACATTTTTATATATGCATCTCCAAACATAAAAATTGTTTATCAATAAATAATAAAACTCAATATTAAATGATTATTATAATGATTATAAAATTAAATTGACAAAAAAAATAATACAACATCGATTTATTAAATTCTAGTCTTGTTTTAACACTTATGGCATTTTAATATATGAATGCTTGCCTGAATATAATTTTTACTAACAAATTTTCCAATGCTTAAAAATGTGTATGACACTTTTTAAAGGGTGTAACAGGCGCATGCGGAACTGACTTTCAAAGAGGCTAAATAAAAGAGTTTTGTTCTGCGTCTTCGTCATCAGCATAATGATCTCCGTGATCATTATTGTCTTTGGCAATTAAGCCAGATGAATAAATAAGTGAATGAATGAATGGGTGAATGCATGGGCTGCCGTTCATAATTTCTCAACTCTAATTCCCAAGAAATTAGAAAAGGGTGCGGGTGGCTTTGCACCAAGCTAAACCCAGGCACAAGATCGCGGAGGCGAGATTGAACTGGGGGCGTGGTCCGACCGACCACGCCCACCTCCGTGGCAGGCAAAGTGCACAAACAGTTAAATGCGATCGTCTGCCCCCCGTAATTGCAGTCAAAGAAACATGCAATTTGACTCAGCTCAGCTGAGGAAACAATTGAATCTATGAATTATGATATATTTTAAGTCAAGCAAAATGCCACAGTCAAGTGGGGCAGTCAAGCCTCCCCCCATTTCCCCCTTTCCATCTGCGGCTAATTAACTAAGTGCCACGCACCTTGAAGTCTCAGCTGAAAAGCTGAGAGCAAAAACCCATTTTTAGCTTCATGCATTTTTAATTCCCCTAATAGCTTTTGGCTTCTATATAGCCAGACATTGATGGACCAGCAGCAGGCGAAGCGGGCACAGACCGGCAAAAATTAAAACACCAAAAATTCCGACCTCCACTGCCGCAGCTGCTGGCCAGATGCAGATTAATTCCGGGCCCCAAAAGAAGTCACCCAAAAAAGTTGTCCTTACCTGGTCGCATCTGCCGGTGAACTAAGCCAACTAAGCGCAGTGTGTCCTCCATCAAAATTAATTACCAAAGGAGCGAGAGGCAGCCGAGCAGCAAGGCCAATTGTCAGTTGTTGTGCTGAGCTCAAAAGTTAAAAGGGGGCGAAGTCGCTGCGGCCACCCACCACCCACAGCGACACCCACCACCCACTGGACCCACTCCACCCCGGGGGCTCATCAGTCAACACTTGCTCAACAGTCTAAAATGATAAATTGCCATCCCCTTGGTCAAAATCACTTGGCTTTTACGGAAATTTCTGGCTGAGTCAGCAAAGTGTTGCATACTTTCGGGCGCCGCTAATTTGGTTTCAAACGAACAGCAATCTTCATAAAGCATAACTGGATTGAATGGGAGATCTACAAAAAAAATCTTTAAAAATAAAATTGAACCAAAAAAACTCTTAGCTTGATTCAAAGAATCTATAAGTTTTTTTCCCATATATTATTCTTTCTTAATATACCTATCATATAATATTATTCCTCTCATCCCATCATCATTCCAATGTTTCGAATCAATTGTCAAGTTATTTCGCTGCAACTTTCGGAATGTGTGAAATCTCGTTTAATAAATTCACATTCAACCAAACAATGCCAGGATAATGCGACTGCAACGCGTCAATCATGAAAGACCAAAAGCCGCATTCAGTCACTTGAGATTATATGTGATTTATGGGCTAATACTTACTGCCTGCCCTTCGCCCACAAGTTAAGGCCAAATTAATTAACAACAAGGCAGCCGCTTTTGTCTGTTGCCGCTGCGGATCGCTTTGTTGGTTTTTAATTAAGGAGTTGAATGAAAATCAAAATTAGAGTGATTTATTCCAAAGATAAATGCGTAAGGAAAAATGCCAGTGCTTTAATTATAAACAAATAAGAGGGCACTGAAGCCGCAGCTAGCATAAACAAATAATTAAGAGCAGACAAAGTTGTGAAGTCAGTGGAGGGTCGATTTTTATTTTAAAACATTTCTGTCAATATTTGCCCCCGACACAAGGATGTCAACTGATAGTCTAAGCTGGCGCTTCCTTGGCGAGTCCTCGAGCATATCGCGCCACTCTTGTTTCCAGTGTTTACCCAAACCGCAAAGCTTTTCTGGTATCCCAATGGTGGTGGTGGTGAAGGAACATGCTCGATGTCCTGTCAGCGATAATGTCACACATGATTGCTCCTGGGTGGATGGTGTGTTTCTGTGTGAGTTTCTAATTAAAAATGTAAAACATTTACTTTTGTTCGCCTGCATCTAAATTGAATACACATTTGTGGGTGACATTTCCCTTTTGGCTTTTGTGCTCTAATAGGGTTAACGAGGTCTTGGTTTACTTTTCATAATTAAACAAGCTCATAGAGAACTTAAATATCTCTCGTTAGAAAAAAAAAATTTTGATACTCTTGCCTCCTGTGAGGATTGAACTCACGACCCCTGGTTTACAAGACCAATGCTCTGCCACTGAGCTAAAGAGGCTCACATAAACAGCTTGAAAAATAACTGAAATATTGGTTTCATAAGTGTAAAATATCTTTTCATCTTATCATTGTCTGATGTTCAGATACAATTTGTTCGAACCTTATCAAGGTTTGTTTACGAAAATGTGTTTAGTTCTGTATGTTCAATCATCTAATTGCAATATGATTTTTTCTTACTTAAACTTTAAACTTGACTTAAAATTTAATTTTAAAAAATGTATTTTTTATTATTATTAAATGTCACATTTTTAACGTATTTTAGAAACAATCAATGTTTTTACTCAACCAGGAACTCCCACTTAAAGCGGTGAAAAAATGGTTAGGCAAACCAAAACAGGTTTTGCATCGCTTAATCCTTCCAGACGAATGCGCTGAAATTATTTATTATGACGCAAAACTTTTTTCCGGCCGCAGAGCAACGCGTTCGCTTTATCTGCTGTCCAAAAGAGCCAAAGGGTCTCGACGGGCATCCGCCAAAAGCGATACTCCACCAAAACCCAACCCCAACCTCAACCCCAGCCCACTCGACGGGAAATCAAAAAACAAAACTGGAACTTTTCCCAGTTAAGCCTCGATAAAGAGCTTTAAAAGGTGGGCAGCACCGGGAGCAGGACAATTTGGGTAATCTGAATGTTCAGTTAGCGAAACTTCAAAGGACACAAAATCTGTTCATGTGGCAAAATCGAATAAAATGGACAATTTTACGGGATAATTCTTTAAAGAGAATAAAAAAGCCGATTATCTTTTAATCGAAAGAAGGTCAACCTCCGCCCTTTATTTAAATGTAATGTGATTTTAGGAAAGGTGTGTCCTTAGATTTCATTTTGCAACCCTATTGTAATCGATAGGAAAATCGGATAAAAGCTACCCAGCACTAGACAGAAATACTATTGCATCTATCGACTTTTACTTGACATTTCAGAAAGGTAATTTTTTCCACGCGAAAAATTCACAAAGATTTAAAGCTAAAACTGTACCAAATCAAAATCGAGACCATGCCAGTGGACCAAGTTATCATCTCCTACATGCGCAGCCGCAACTGGATTAACGTCCTGCTGCTTAGATCGATGAATCTGTTCCAGCCCGTCCTTGTGGAGAGTCCCAGCGAGAAGATAGAGGTCAGAGTCAATGCGTTCTGCTGGAGCGAACAGAACTTGGAGTACCGCATCGTGGTGAACGACTTCTTCGAGATCGCCACCAAGACGGAGGACGGCGAGGTGCCCTATAGCTATGTGGAAATGCAAGGCAACAATCTGGTCTTTGGCCTCGCCCTCAAGCGGATTAAGCACCGCGTTCTGGACCAGCGCACCGTTGACGTGGAACAGGGTGACCTGCCACTGCGTATTAACCCATTCACCCCATATTGCCTTCACTGCAGCAACTGTGCGAATTTGATTATTGAACGGAGGCAGTTCCACCGCATCCAGGAGGTTGGCATGACGACCGTGCAGCCGCAGAACTACTTCTGCGCTCGCAACCGTGTGCCCGTGTATCCCACGGAAGAGGAGCTCTTCTTCGGCCTCAACTATCTGGTAATCTGCCCAGATTTGCTGGGCATCGGGGTTACCACCACCCAAGATCGTCGTGGCATTGAGTGCTCTCGCTGCAAGCAGTACGTCGGCGAATATTTGGGCAAGGATGTGGCTGTGCAGCTATACGCGGATGCCCTGCGTCTGGTGTCCGGTGACTCGCCCTTCGGGTTCGAGGAGATCTTCGGCCACGTCACACCCACCCAATTGATGATCCGCCTGCTGCACGACGCCGAGCCCATTAGTCCGGAAAAGACTCGACTTTTCTTCAAGGCCGTCCGTCCGGATGGTCAGTTGCAGTACCTGCACTTGCTGGTGGACACCAAACAGGTGCACATCCTGCGCTCCGAACTGGACACTTCCGACCTGGACCGGAAGTCGGGTGGCCTGGATGCCTTACCCATGGAGGCCGACACCAGCAGCGAGAGCGACTTCGAGATGCGCCTGAGTGATACAAGCGGCAGCAGCATTAATCCACCAACAGGCGATGACTCCATGGATTCACTTCCGAAGCCAAAAGTGGCAGCTCCCCAGAAATCCGTGAAATATGTACAGTTGCGTGGCTTTCGGGGCTGCCGCCTGAAGTATCTGTTCTCAGGAGATGATCACGATCTTATCGAAAACGAGGATATCACCTCGACGTGGCACGATGAAGGTACCCTCGTGCATCGCATCTCCTACGCGATGATGGTGGACCTGATGAGTGAACTGAATGCCAATGAGCACCTGGCGGCCGCTCTGGAGAAGATGTCGCCGCCCATCAAATCCCGTCATCCCCGTCTCAGCTTCCTGATCTACGAGGCCGACGAGGATTTTTATGCCCGGCAGGAGCAAATCACAAAGACTGTCGGATAGAAAGACAGTTTTTTTAAGCCTTAACTCGATGTTATGTAAAATGCTTAATAAATGAAAGGTTTCAATAATATTTGAAACAATAATAAAATATTACTAAAAAAAATACATTTTAAAATAGAATAATATTAAATATTTGTTTATAGATCAAGAGTGTGTGGGACCCCTTTTATCTACATTAAAGTAATATATTTGCTTTACGCTATTATCCCGTCGTACCCCATAAAATGTTTTCCTTAATTTACATTAACCCTTTCCCTTCGGCGGTTTTTTTCTTGCCATTTTTACAAGTTCCTTAACTCTAGCAGTCAGAAGATTCACGGCATATTTTCTTAATTGTCTTATTGTTGGTAATTAGTACAGATTTAATTGCGGAAACCCTTATAAATTTTGTAGACAACCGATGCGGTTTATGGCTTGCCTCCCCATTTTCGGAAGGACTGACCACATCATTAATCGTTGGCTGGTTAACGAAAAACAATTTGTCCAAATAACAATTAGGGCCAGGCCAACAACAACCAACAAGTTAAGCACCCTCAGGAAGGACACTCCAACGCCCACCCAGCAGGAGGAGGAATCAGGAATCGGCAATCAGGATCGGGATCAGAATCAGGGGAATCGTTAACAGCATTTGACGGCTGACAGTTGGCTAATGAAAATCCGGGGGAGTGAAAGTGTCCAAGAATGTGACGCTGACGCAACTTGATTAATGATTTTTCTAAAATTTCCCTTTTGCCAGTTTAAATTTCTCTTTAATTCGGAAATGTTGGGCTCAGGACGTCAGTGGCAAAAATCCATTCATTATGGATGCATTCGCTGTCCATTATCCTACATGCACTTTGTTGCATTGTTCAAAGTGGGTTTCAGCTGGTTTTTCTCGAATATTCGGCTAGCACAACAATGAGTTTCAGTTTGGAATATGAAATGATTCGTTGGCAGGTGGGTAGTAGGGCCTAATGGTCCTTCGGGCCGTATTGTTGAGCAGGCTTTTGTGGATGGTTCTGGATCTATTACACAGCAAACTCCCTTCCCCAGAAACCTTTCTCTAAATTAAGAAAGTGCATAGAGGTTATCGCATTTCTCATTTAAGGGCGCAATAGCCAGCAATTGCCAATAATTAACATAATGAAACCATAAATTGCGCTAGTTGAAGAAAGTCCAATGACATGGCTCTATAAGTGACAGTGGGGAGAAATGTTTGTAGAGAAAGCATGCGAAATTAATATTATGGCGACGCCCCATAAATTAATTTTGAAATGCACTCGACGGCAGAGGCTAGCTAACAGATCTCCCGGCTGAAAGATATATACAGTTCATATCTTCTGGGGGAGAGTGAAAGTTAGAGTCCCCCTAGAAAGCCCGTCCATATGGCCGGACCTGACCACTTGTTAATTACCAAGATGTATGCGTGTCGCGCACCACAGACCAATTAACCCCCATTACGGTCAGCTGAGGGACGGCTCTTAACACACCACACTCGTCGTCCTGGTCGAGGTCAAGTTCTGGTCCAAATAGAGGGGGCCGGTAATTAAGATTTCCAAGAGCCACCAGCACACATCCGTGGCGAGACGCAAAACAAACTCATTCCAGAGGGGCCAAATTGCTTTATGATGTTGCAGATTATGATAATGAATGATGCCATCTGGACTTGCACTTGGTACATTGACCAGGGCTATGTTGACACTTTAAGTGATTTAATGTTATTGTTTTTCCCATCGCCCTCACTGAAGGCACCCCAAGAACGAGAGCATGAAATATAAGCGATGGAAAATTACTATATTATAAGAAAGTTGAGAGAGTTTACTGGAAGTATTCCTCCTAAATGAAAAATAAACCATCTTTCAACTATTACTTTTTCCAATTGAAAGGTTCGATTAAAATTGAAATTCGCCTATCATTTTTGGTCATCTAGCTATATATGTGGCTATAGATTTTGGCCAGTTTATTGACACAATTGCCGACAAATAAATCCCCAACTCCAACTGATTGCACATCTCGGTTTCCCCTCCCAACTTCCACTTTTCACCCGATTTCCTACCTCCCCGGCGAACTGAGAGTGTGAACTGCCATTGAAATGTTTTTGATTGGAAAAAATTTAATTTCCTATACGCTTCACTCTGCTTATCGCGGTTGCATTGTGCTCCAAATTCGACACAAAGAGAAATGTTGGCAATTTTTTTGCGCCATGCTCTTGGCAGCATTTTAAATTTAAATCAAGTGTTGGCCCAGCGGATATCTAAACTGTTTTCTCTCACCGCATATGTTGTACACAAAACCTCAAACCACAATTAATCAAGGCAAACGCTCTTGACAGCAGAAAAAATTCATTGAGACTCTTTTTTTCTAGTCGTTCCGTAAAAAGTTTCACATTGGCAGTGGCAAAAGCTTCAATTACGATTTTCGATTTGTTGTGCGAAAAAGAGGATTCCCATTGCCAATGAAACCGGAGGGAAGTGTTCATTAAACGCTCTCCTTATAGCCAAACCGAGCTATCTTTTTTCCTCTATTTTGGTTAGCATTCAAACACATTCGTTTCACTCGTTTGCCGTCGGTCTTTTGTCCCTGCAACAATGACAATGGCGGAACCGCAGAGAGAGCCGGCGCAGAAGAGTGAAATTCATTTTTTCCATTAAATCGAGTCCCTGATTGTGCATGAAGTGGGGAGGCGCAAATGTCAGGGCTCTTCGGTTAGATGGGGGCGCTACGATACTTGGATAGGTTGCCACTGTCGAGGAATACGGAGCGCCACCTTCACCCCGGTAAATCCATCGACAACCGAGCATCCCACGGGAAATGGTTAGGAAAAGTCCCCCGAAGCTAAATGCTCTTATTTGGGTGTCATTTTTATCCAAGCAGAAAATATACAACCAAATTGAAAATGATTAATTACCAATTTTGTAAGACTTTAATATTTAATAAAAAATACATTTCTTAAAATAATATAGACAATATCTAAAGGGACTGTACAACTGTATATTTTCAATGCTTTTTTATTTGTAAAAAAATATATTTATTTTTGATACTATCATTCCAAAAAAGAAATCCAAAGCCAAATAAAAAACATTTTTTTGATCATATCATCATATTGATTTTTTGGATCTAAATGTATAATACATTTTAAATATAGTTAGTGTAAATATTTTGTTTAACCAAAATCTCTGTAGAGTATTTCCAATTCTATACTTTTATCAGTTAGCAGTCCTTTTCGAAAAACTTTTCCATTCGAAATTCGATACACTTGCAAATGGCTTTTTGACAAACAATGACACCGGCCGATTCGCCTACAATTGCGGAGACAGTTCTTCGCTTACCTTTTTTTCCTTATCTCAACTCGCTTTTGTGGGCCCCCCCTGAGGAGAATCGCATTTGCAAATGAATTGCTTATTGACAGTTTGATGGAATGATTCCCTGGCTGCCAATTGTCGATTTGCCAGACTTTTGTTATTCTTTAATTAAACGATTTGCCCGAAAGAGAAAAAACAAAATGCACAACTGAAAGGGATTAACTTTGTCGTGAATGATGAGCTTGGCCAGATTTTCCAATAAAATCTTTAAATATTGCGAGTCATGAAAGTGCTATGCATGTAACTCTATCGATTATACATAAAATCTATTCTTATTTCGTATTCATCTTGCCATTAAAATGTATTTTTCAAGTAATACGCTCGCCAGAAAGTCACTTCCGCCTGATTGCATTTTGCAGGACCCTCGACATGCGACATTTGCGGTATCATTGCTATGGCACTAATTGAAGTCGCCTCCAGCAATTAACAACTTGCCGGGCTGCTCATGTATGCAAAATCCATTAAATCACTTTAAAGCGGGAGAGGAGCACATTTGAAAGCACTTCCAGAGCAAATGACACATAATACGACTACAGAACAGTTGCCGCGGAGATGTGCAGGAGTCGGGAGATTCGCAGGACACGCACTCGAAAGCTGGGCCCGCCCTTTCCGATGTCGATGATAATGTAACAACACTCAACCTCTTGGCAAAGGCAAAAAAAAAAAGAGGAATACATGAAAGGTAGTGGGGGTTTTTCAAACAGCAAAAGGGTTGGTCATGACTTAAGGGAGCGGAGGTGGGGCAAATTAAATTGTCACAGGCACAAATTTAATTACATCAGAGCTGTACAGATCGTATGTTCCGGGGCTTAAAGCTGCCCATACATTCAGGTGACTCCCCAGAGCTCATCACCCCTTTCTCCCGTACTCCCCGTGTTACAGCTCATCAGCTGTCAAAATTGAAATTCCAAAAAATGTCACAAAATTTGACATGTACAAAAAAGAACTTCCGATAATTCATATACATACGTATGTATGTATGTATGTATGTATGTATGTTGAAATATGTCAAGCATGAAGAACTGATAAGCTAGAAATGGGTTTCGGATAGGATGGAGCGGAAAGTTCTGAAAAAAAACCATCAAATTCATGTGGCATACTTTTGGGCCGAACAACCAGAAAAACCCAACTATACAATGTCCTTAAAAATGTTCATTAACAAATTACAAATACACCTGCGTTCCCCGGCCAGCAGACCCATTTTCAATTAGCCTAAAATCCAGTCACTAAAAGTGATGAAAAAAGCAACTGTTTAATGCCTTTTATCCCACTCATAATTCGCATAATGACAGAACATCTCCCCCGTTCCCCCTGGAAACCCGGTAATTTGGCCAGCCGACTTTGGTGAAGAGCAAACAACATACGCAGCTGACCACTCCCGGATGCACTTCAACTTTCCACCCTGTTGCGTACAATCAATGGCCAGGACGGATGGCTCTGGATCTCCCCCGTCCATGTTGACGGCACACGGTCGACCGTCGTCGCGTTCGGATTGTTGCAAAAGTGCGAAACCGCAAATGTTAAACGCAACACACAAGTCAATTCGGCAACCCACCCAAAAAGCCAAACCGAACCCACGGTGACAACCGCAACCAGGCCACAAAGCTCTTCAATTTGCTTGCCATCTATTATGGTAGCTCATTGTGGGATTACCGCAGAACCCGAACCCAAACCCAAGCCGAAACCTCGTCTAAACCCACCCCCACCACCCAGTGTGGAAGCCCGGAACACTGAGGCCGCACCACCGACGCTTTTGCGCCTGTTCGGTGAGGAATTGCTAATAAAAAGGGTGGAAAATCCACTTTGCTATGGCATTTGATTTTGATTTTTTTCGACTCATGGGACAGACGACTCTCGATGGCAAGGGGGCAGTGTTCAAGGACTGGCAGATAGCGTTGAATGGTCCAGGACTTGATGACTTTTGATGTCGACGGATAAGTAGGTAAAACATGGTACTCAAAATTAAGAATTTTTACATTTTTATATGTTTAAAATATTGAGTCTATATTTTAAATTTAAAACTTTTAAAATCTTTAAAAAAAAATGTTAATTTAAGGCAGATTTAGCCTTATTTCAAGAATAAATGTGTATAAGAAATAAACATATGTAATACATATTAAAACATTTTATTGTATTTTCATATCGTACAACAAAAACAATATAAATTTTAAAAACTGAAAAAGTTTTTTAAAATCTTTTTAGTATTTTAGTATTTTTAAATCTTTTTCACAAATGTTTACTAACATTCAAATTTTATGAATATGCAGAGTATTTATTAAGTACCTTAAAATAATTTCAACTTTTATAAAAAGATCAAATAAAGACATAATAATTACTTGAGCTATAACCGCAGCCAAAGTCAATGCGAGTAACCGAAACTGCTTCAATTGACCAATAAAACCGTCAAAAGCTAATACCATCTGCACAATGTGAACACTCACCGAGACGTTGATGATGATTATGAGTCCGTTTTAGGAGGGGAAAAGCAAGGACAAGCGAACAAAGGAACGGTCTCCAGCTGGGCAACTTTTGTGCAGGTCTTACAGGATTACACTCGATTACAGGATACATTACAAGTTCGACGGGTGGCAGGGCACCGGCTCGCCCGCTGGGAATGATCAATCAAGTTGCAGGGAAAACGGCGAGTTTTCATGCCATTTCAGCTGACTGAGCACGGTCAGTTTTCCAGTTCCATTACAATCATTGCGAAGCCCAATGTTAATTATGAAATTGCGCTTCGGTTCTCCGCACTGCTGGCTGGATAGCTCTGGGTAGCTGGGTAAACAAATAATTCTGCAGCCTATATCAAAGAATGTTTTGCATTGCGGACAGAGCAATTTCGACAGTTCTGAGCCTAATGAAAACCGGAAATCCACTTGCTTCCCATCATCATCTGCTATCCAGCCCCTCTGGTCCAAGAATCATTGCGAGCCCGTCTGGAGATCTGTTTACTTTAGTACTTGCCATCCATTTTTTTGTGTTCCTTTTTAGGCGATTAATTAATGCAATTAATCTGCTGGCTGAATACAAGACTCGGTACTCCTTTGGCTGCAGTTGATGGACTTGTTTGGGGGCGCACTTGTATTTCCCGTTCGGGGAATGAGTGTAAATAAATGGTTAAGATTAAGTTGAGATTATTGCTAATCAAGAAATTCATTAAGCCTATAAACAAAGACATGTAGACATAAGACAAGTCCATAAATATTCCTAAAGTAATTGCTTTATGTATGTATATCCCTAATAAAATATACCCATGAACGTTCAATTTTTTTTTATTATTTCTTGCTTTTGGAAAAATACTTTAGCTGTTTTTAAAACAAAATTTACATATTTTTTAGATTTTGAAAAAATTCAAATTTATAAAAATGTTATTGTGTTTAAATAATGAAATAAATAATCTTTAACCTTATGAATTTTTTCTTTGCGACTTACGCAAACTAAAGCGTGATGCCACACTTTGAGTGGAAAAGCTATTATTATCCTTATCCTTGTCCCTATCGTCCTTACGTATTTTGGACATAATCTTAAAGTAATTAGCGATGATCAGGTCGACACTTGGCCCCGGAGCTGTGCTCGCAAGCTCCTTTTCACAACGCGATACCACGTTTGTAAGCAGTCCTCCCGATCGAAAGAACTTTATGTTGAGGTCTCGTTTGACCCATTGGCATATCTCATTGTGGGTGTATGGTTCGAAAATACCACTTAGTTCGTAGAAGGACTCATAAGTCTCGCTCATCTTCCGCAATTGAAGTTCACCGAGCTTGGGAATTGCCAGGTGGGGTCGCCTGACAATTTGGTACGGATCGTACTGCTCTGAAAAGTTCATGAAGCGTACAGCGGGCCAATCGAGGTTCAGAAGAGTGTTGTAGAGGCCCTTCGGATGCCCAAGGATGCCATGGGATATGTCGACCAGGTGCAGCTGTGATCCAGGCGCAATGTACTCCAGCTCCATTGTGGTAATACGCATATCGGAGCCCCTGTACTTGCGCTTTCCTATCCATAGAATGGGAAGATCCTCCACCGGCACCAGCTTCAGCTCCTGGATGAGTGGTGATTCCTGAATGCGATAGTTGCTGTTCTTCTTGTTTCTCCCATAGAGAAGACTTCGCTCCGCTTCCGTGAAGGTGAGGTACTCAGGATGGGCGGAAACAAAGTATTCCGAGCGGAAGAGACGATTCATCTCCATTTCGATGATATAGTACGCCCTGCGATGCATGCAGATCCAGACTATTTGGATGGCCACAGCCAGGAATTGCTCATGGAAGTACTTATCGTGGATTGTCGCAGAAATATTCGAAATTGGCTTCATGTGATAGAACTTGGCCATATTGCCCTCGCCCCCGATAATCAGGCAGTAGTTGCGGGCCACGAGCATTCGGTACTGACTGAGGTAAACCGACAGGGTTCGCTTCATATCATTGGTCTCCTCGCTCTGCACTTGGCCCTCATGGCCGGAAAGTTCATCTCGTCGTATCAGAACGAACTCAACCAGGCGCAAGTAGTACTCGAAGTATATGATCAGGGCGTGGATCACGTAGAGAACCTCCTGCTCGTGCATGAACTCAACGAACCTGTACGACAGAAACTCCTGGGGCATCAGGTAGAGCACCAGATTCCTTATATCCGAGATCACGATCACGTCGCTGTGGTTGCTCTTCGGTCGCACGTACTCCTGCCGGAAGATGAGCTCCTCCTCCTGGTCCATGGTGCGCAGGAACTTGTAGCCGTTGGTGGTTATGTAACGCTCCCGAGCGTGCTCCAGATCGTTATGCGCCTGGAAGTGGAGGCAGTCCTTCTCCGAGTCCCACGACCACTTGCCGCTATAGTACTTTGGGGCATAGTTATCCACATGGACGCGCTTCATGGTGATTGGGGGGTGAAAAAATAGTATAAATGTATACAAGTTTTTAGTCAAGAACTGTGAAAAGTCGGTGTTGACGTGAGGTCTTTACTTTGGGTTGTGATGAATGAGTAAAATCCTGTTAGAGCCTCATCTGATATCAATTCAAATGCTGCTGTGACTCAGACTAGACTATGATATAAACATAAACCAGCTAGAGCCCCAAATGAAATCACAAAAAAACCGAAATGGCCGAGTCGTATTCATGGCACTCAGCGATTGGAACTTGAACAAATTACCATATTAATTGCTACTAATTAAAAATTCATTAAAACACTGCACTGTGGCCACGAAACTGAAAAGGGAGCAAAAGCCAGGCCAGACCGGAGCCAAATCGGGCAATTTATTATGCTTTGTCATCTCGGTCGACAGGAGACCGTGTGCGCAAATGATAATAATAAACATTTTCATTTTCAAAATTTCCACACTTTTATCGCTGCGGAATCAATGAGTTCGAGTTCATAATGGCCCATCTCCCATCTCTACTATAGATCTGTGTGTACTTTCAATTAGAAGCCAACTCCGGGCCATAACTTACCAACTAAAATAAGCAAAAACATTTTGCCCATGCTGAAAGTTTCGATCTCATCGATACGTAGTTGGCTCTGTGGCTCTGTGTGCCCGTAATTATGAGCTCAACGAGTCCGCATCCCCTTTTGTGTGGCAGGACACATCCCCTCCGCCGACACAATCACCTGTAACATCTGTGTGCCCCGTGCCACTGGGTCGGTGTCTATTCAAGCCATAAATTCCGGCTGTGTGGCACATTAATTAATTTGGTTTTGTGCGTCATTTCAAAAAGGATTATTTGCCTCTGTCGTGTGCGGTTGTATAGGGATGTAATGGATCTGGAGCGGCTCCCTCCCTAAGTGAGATGTCACATGTGTTAGGCCTTAATATTTTACTAAAATAATTTGTTTTAGTGTTTTATTTTCTTCTAAATAAAGATGATTAAGTATTATTCAATCTAAAAATGTTTTTCCAGTGATATTCCTATAAAAGTTTTATAATAAAACCTGAATTAATAATGAATTAACACAAACTATAAAGTAAAATATAAACCTAAATTCCCAATAATTTTCTTAGAGAACTTTGAACTTTTGCATTGGATAATTCCACAACCTCTCTCCAATAGAAATCACTTCGTGGCAGCTGCGCGACTGCAAGAGTTGTGACATTATAAAATCTAATGAACAGAAATTAATTTACAATATTAATAACTCAACTAATGCGAAACATCAGGAAAGAGTTGCCGAATAGAAGGACCCACACCCAGGGGAACGGTTTTGTTTTACGATGGCAGCATTCCCTGCCATTTTCCTTGCACCCTGGGCTTAGCTGTCTCTCTTTGAAAGAGTTTCCGCTTACAATTTGCATAAAATTTGTTTGGAACAGTCCACACAGATGATGGCGTTAATAAGCGGGAGTCCAATTTTAGAGGATGGACTGGGAAACGGGGGAGGCTTACCTGTTGCCCGGGCTTTTTCGACATCGATTCCAAGCCGCGCTGCTGGGTAAATGGATCGTCCTGTGAAACGCGGTAATTGTGTGTAATTAAATCCAACTCTGTAAAACAAATGACAACACTTTGTAGACAGACAGCTGGAGAAGGAGTTACGGTGTGGGTGGTGAAGGGAGGTGGTGAATGGAGGACGGTCTGCGGTTACTTTGAGGTTGCCAGGACACAACCCTTTACCCTCGACTCTGTTCTGGCAGCGTCTTGTCTTAATTATGTAGCGTGAATAATTTTTGCTCTTTGTGCGGTTTCTGTTCACGAGTCATTGATATTATTTAAATTTTGTGTTCCAAGGGAGACACTTTCGGATTAATTAGTGAACATTTTATTTGCGTTATAGGTATGGGATAAAGCCATTAATATTGCTAGAATGTCAAAAGAAGCATTACGATTTTTACTCTTCAGAGAAAGAGCAAATAAAGTCAAAGCTCTCTTCATAAAAAAAAAGAAATTCCTTTGCAATTACTTTGGCGCCACATTTCATTAGCAGTTACGACAACAGTAGCAACCGCATAACTGCAAACACTTTTTTTTACCCATATCGTGTGACCATTTCAGATTTATTTTTTCCTAACTTTTTTATTTGCGTTTGTGGTAGCGCTTGTCTGTCCTCATAGTTCGTCCCTTTATTTGTTGGTTTGCTGGATTGTTGGTTTCATTCAAAGAATGCTTCTGACAATAATTTGCGGTGCTAGCGAAAACCATTTGAAGTGCTAACAGAAAGTGGTTAGAAGGAAAAGTTTAGTTTAAACAGTGGATAGATCTCGGTTGGCCAGCACACAGCAATTTTGTTATTGGCCTGGTGAAAATGTGGTCGCTGATTGTTGGCAATCTCAAAAAGAGCCAGAAACCTTAACAGCTAAACCAAATGTTGCTGCTGTAGTTGCAACCGATGTTGCTGTTGCAGCTGGCTTTGTTTTTTTTGCGTGGGTGTCGCAACTGATTGCGTACAATTCGAAAGTTGCAAAATTTGCATTTAATTTGATTGAGCTTGCTCCAAAATGTTTACAAGTCAAAGAAGGTGCTAATGAGTGAACAACAAGGTGGCGAGAAGTTGTGGGCGTTGTACTATTACTTACATTTTCGTCGGTATGCTAAACTATTGGACTTATTTCAAGCAGCAGCGATTATAGTATTATTTTAGGAACCATTCCAATCCTAGTGTAATAATAATTCCATCAAGGAATTCGTTTACTTCCTATCTTTTTTACCAAGCCACCAAACTCCAAAAACAGTTGCAGAACCGATTACGTTATCTCCTGGAAACAGCGACCTGGTCGAGTGTCGTAATTAACCTTGGCACAATGTGTGAAAGCGAGAACGGGGGTGAACGGGTTGCGACTAATCCTGAAATATTATTTTTGCCAGTAGTAAAGATGCTTAATGGTTTATTTTCAATTTACGGCCAACAGCTCGCCATACGAACAATTAAAAGGGCTCTTAGGTTTGGCTCTTACCCCAAAAAACCGCATCCGGAAATGTTTCCGAATCATTTGCATATGAATTTTCAACCTTTACGCCTCTAGTTGAGCATTCAAATTACTGTTATTATTATTTTCACTCATATGGGGGGTGCCAAAAAAGGGGCCAGAGGACGAGGGTTGAGCGGTAACCATTAAAAAGCCAGCACGACCTTTGGCTGGGAGCACTTCCGTTCTCGGATTTTAATTCTATTAGAAGGCCGTGGACGTGGGACAAGACCAGACCGCTTATCGTGGTTACACACCCACGTAGCCTCGTGTGTGACTACCACCCACTTGTGATCCCAACCCCAAGGTCCCTGCGCGGGCGCCAAAAAGGTTAAAATTATAATTTGCGGCTTCTGCTTTATTACCCACACATTGTACATTATGCGGCCAAACAAAGTTCGGCATTTTTGGCAAGCCGCGACCACGATGTTGACACGCTTAATTTCTTGGCCACATTCATAGCACTTGTTTACATCGTTTTAGCCACATCCCATCGCCATCCAGCCCCTTTCCTTTCGCCATGGAGCCAAAGACAAAAGGGATTTTTAATGGCTTTTTTGGCGCTTGGCTTATCAGCGGCGGATATCCTTGGAAGGTTGCTTGCCACAAAACAAATAAAGGTTACTTTGCCACTAAACAACTCGCATGCTGTTTATTTTGTTCGTGCTTGCCCACGAAAGTGTAAAGTTTTCCCAGTTGTTCGAGGATAAAGCGTGAGATAAGCGCGACTCGCTCTCGCTATGAATTATTTCGTTGGTTTTCCTGTTTGCCAGGAAAGTCTAGAGTTTTGCCCAAGGTTTGGGGTCAGATGAAGGTGAAGTAGGGTTACCTGCCCTGACTTACTAAACATTACTCAATCTATCTTTTCTCTATGGTCATTAATTTAAAGCTTAAGTAGATATATACATCTTTACCAAATATTATTACGATACTTAGACTTATTCCTCCAGAACTTGTTGTTATCCATTTTCCATCTGCTGAGCAAATTATAAAATCCCACCATCACACCCAAGAATAACAAATTGTCAGCACATAAGATGGCATTTAATCTTCAACAAATTGCCGAGACACTTGTACAGACAGCTTAAATAAATAGTACGCCTTCGTCAGTCGACTGCGACTTCTCCTCCATCTCCCCACCTTTAGATTATTTCAGAGGGCAATCTGTCAGAGGAGGAAGAAACTGAAATACGCATCGTGTTATGCTGGAAATCTCTTGCTAAATCGTTTTTTATTTTCCCCTGCGCCCACTCCGCCCCCATTTCTCCCACTGATGATGGTTGGTAAATTTGCATTTTAACTCAATAAATTCACTTTGCATGCTGCAGAGTCGAGTGGCTGCGGATTCAACGGTGTGCTGTGCTGTGTTGTGCCCTATAAATCTGTTAGAGTCTAACGACTACAAGCTTCTGACTGGGTGAAGAATACGGCTCTTGGTAGTACAGCCCGCGGCAGCTCAGTCATTTCCCAGCTACTGATTTGCTGGCTGCGAGTGAATCCATCGCCGGCTTATGGGATTACACCAAGTGTGAGTGGATAAATAACTCACACCCCGTGCTTTGTGGCGATCCACCTTCCTTCAGCAATCTTCCTTGGTGAATCTTGGCTTACCTTTTGTCGCCGCCTTTGTCGCCAAAAACTCTGGTCTGGGGCGATATTTGCGTTATTTACGATTATTTACAATTTCACAATTTACATGTGCCAACTTTCTGTGGCTACACGCCTCCCCCTTGCCACGCCCCCTGCGATGTCGTACAAGCGGCCACATCCTTCGCCTTGTATCTTGATATGTTGATTCTCCCCCTTGCGTTGCCTTCTCCACTTTTATTTATATCACAATTACTCGCCTTTAACTTGGGGATTTGCCATGTTGTTTAGTGGCGGGTAAACTGTTTACCAAAAGGTTGATTTCAGATGCAAGAATTTATCTTAGAAGCTATTTGTGCTGTGGATTAGGGATTAAAGGTATTGAACATCGTTGTCACCTACAAAAAGTCAAAAAAATTTTAAAATTTAAAAATTTTTTTTGCACACAGAAAAGAAATTCGATATGAAATAAGGTCAATTCTACATTATTTCATATCGATAAAAAGCCGATATGATTTATGTAAAATTAAATATTTAAACATATCAACATGATATTTTATCATATAAGTGAATATACAAATTTGGTAAAATAAGATGAATGTAATCTGTATTCATATCAAATTGATATTTAAAAAATATAAAATTGACCAGAACATATCAATTTGATCTTTTGTCAATTTTTTTCTGTGCATTTAAAAGAAACTCTTGCCGATCTGTTTACGGATTGGTTTAATTCGCACATTTGGTCGGCCCTATGGACCACAGATTTATTGTATTTATTGCACAATAAGCCAAGAGCAATTATATAAAGCACACACAACACAGTGTCCCAAATCGGAGGACCCCATGCCAGGCGCAACCACCTCGGCACCACCAGGTCGATTTCCATTTCCATTTCCAGGTTCAGGTCCAAAAATATCCACTCTGTCGACCAGTTTACACTTTCTGCAGCCTGGCAAATTTATGCACTGCTGCGATTTTTGGCCGGCGGCATTTTGATTATTGAACCGAACCCGAATCGCAGGCCCGATTCCACTGCAAGCTGCAGAGAAACTTCTGTGCGGATTGTGGCTGCTGCAACCACCAGAGTTTGCAACTAATTGAATTATTAGCGGGGTTAGCAGGCTGGGATATTGGGATGTTGGGTTGTTGGGATGCCTGTGTGTCTGGATCCCTGGCTCGTTCTCTGAAATTATTGTTGTTCGGTGGTTGCGGTTGACAAGGATCAGTGCCGACGCCTTATTTGTGTTCTTGCTCATTGCACCGGACCCCTGAGTCCCGAATCCCTGCCCTCCCCTGCCTTCCCTGCCCTCCCATTGACCTGTCTCTGCCAAAAAACCGAAGCCCAGGCCCTTGGGCAGTGGGTGGCCCAGCCTGAGCAACCTCTAACAAGCGGGTGTTGTGATTCCGATTCAGATTCACATTCAGATCCAGATTCGGTTCGGTTTCTGAATCCTGCTTTTCCATTGGGAGTGACTCCGGAACGCCCTGCCCCGCGGCAATCTGCCAACTCGGCGACATGTGCACACGTATTGTTCTTGTAAATCATTGATTAATTCCTACGTTTGCATATGATTAGGAAAAGTTGTCGAGGGTATAACCGGAAAAGATTTGGAATTTGCATTTTGACTTTTGAGGCTGCGGTGGTGGTTGGACTGAACATGAACCGCTAGTTGAGGTCACAACTGGCAATTAGTTTTATGGCGGGTGAAGCGACCTCATAGCCATTTGAGGCTAAGGATAGGTTAATAACGGAACAGAAAGGGAAATGGAAATTATGGTATAATCACATTTATTTCACAGAACCGCCTATTATAACCATAATTCCATCTAAAAATGTATATAATTTAAAGATTTCACCATAACCGAGGGAAACTCTATAACAATCTGACCATGACAACCCTTCGGTTATCAACCATCAACAACCAAGTTCGTGTTCGGATCAGAGTCACACTTTCCTGACACCGAGGGCTCTGATTTCCCTCTCATCAGACGAATGTCAAGCGTGTCAGACGGCCAACAATGACCAGATATGTCCATACTTACCCATACGCAATGTTTAATATCCATGTGACACACTCACTTTTGGCAGACACAAAAGTTTTCATTGCAAACTTGGTATCTGAGTGGGCAAAGTTTGCTTACTTTGTGCAAACTTTCGACCACGACTACAATGCAGAATGCACAGAATTTTCATAAACTTTGACACTTTGGCTTCTCGAGCCTCAAACTTGGGCAAAAACCCATTCAACAATATGGGTAGAGTAAAAACATACATATAAAATCATAAAACACCCAAGGAACCAAAACTGGAGCAGATTTCTTCTCCTCTTCAGGCGAGGGAAAATGTCCTGCGCTTCCGCACAATTAGTTTGTTCCTTGGCAAGTCGACACAACCCATTCCCCTTGGATTTTCCGATGGCAATTTGCAAGGTGCTAAGCGCAGCCTGGGAACAACAACAAATCACTTAGCCCTAATGGCTTATGGTGAAAGTGGAAAGGGATCTGCATTTAACCAAAAAACCTCAAGCAGTTAAGCGTCACAGAAGGAGCTGTCAAATGGTTGTCTTTTCTTGACAGCCCCAACGAAACGAACAAGGTGAGTACTGTGTATATGAAGAACGAAGTTTTTAATACACTTACAGAGTATAGATTATCATGAAAGATATACTCAATATCATACTTGGTATGTACGTTTCTACGTTTTATTTTTTTAGAAGAGTAAATAGTTTTCCTGATTAAGTTACAGCCCTCACAAAAAAGTCTACGTATCCAAACTAGAAAAAGGGAAAACTGGTAACTGGAGCGTTGTACGATGCTGCCAAAGACTGAACTCGGCTGACAGCCCCAGTCCCTCCCCCTAAAAACCCTTTATATAATGAGCGACCCAATTAGGCAAAGTGAGTGTCGGTGAGTGAGATGCATATGAACCACAGAACAATTGAACAATGTGCAGCGAGCAATTAACCAAGAAACCCGTCACACCAACCAAGCATCATAAAAGACCATATAAAGATGATACCAAGAGGAGGCAAGGGAAATAGACTTCCTTATACGAAGGAAGAAAGCGTTAAAAGCGAACGCTTGACTTCTTAATTGATATTATAAACGTTTATTTAATGAGAAACATGTGAAGTATGGGAAATTGATACAGCTCGTATTCCATAAATTCTGGGGGAAATTAAACACTGTTGAACACTGTTGTTAGATATATATATATATATTAGATGTATTTTTAATTTGAAGAGTTCGAAGTCAATTGTAAAATTATTTAAAGTAATCTGATAGATAAATCCCATGTTGATTAAGAATAAGTCCTCAAAGTAGTTGATCAGTAATGATATTAGCTATGTTAGGTGGTAAGATATTAAATCTTATGGTAATAAAATCAAACAATTGTCAACTTGAAAACCTTTACCTAACATTTCATTTCGATGACTTTCTGTTTCCTCACTTTTACTAACCAATTCCAGATGCTTTCCATTTCCATCGATTTAATGAAATCAAAGAAGTAACTAATGCTCCCTCGTCACCACAACATGTGCTTGCAATTTAGCCTCCGCCGATCAATTGCACATAGGTTGTCCGGTTGTCTGGCTGCCATTTGTTTATTAGATTTGTCAATGCAACAGTTTTTTCTTTTATTTTTTTCGGGAAGCGGACCATTCACATGGCCGTAAAAATCATTGGAATTGCAAATGGATGGTCGCAAAAAATGGCAAAAACTTTTGGGGACGACAAATGCGCCCTCAAACTTGTTGGCGGTGTCACATGCAGGCGATGCGTATAAATTAGAGCCGCCATCGAGAGGCCATTGTGCGGCATCTTAAATGTCAAAAGTGACACCCCAGCAAACCCAGCTCGCCCCCGCTTTTTGGCCTTTGTCCGGTGCACCTGAAGGCTGAGGCACTCGGGACATTTGACTCAAACTGCTGGCGAAAACAATAAATTTCCCTTTTTTGCAGGCAAAGGGCCAGCAGAAAGGAGGACTCGTGCAGGGAACTCCTCATTGTAAGGACAACGAGGGGCGGTGACCACAGGGAGTGGGACAAGAAAAATGATGACCACTGGACGCACGGGTGAGCATTCGCATTCACATTCACCCAAGTCCATTGCCATCATTCTATTGCATAAAAAACAGCGTTACGGCCAAGGAACAAGTTGCTGGCTAATAAAAAGAGGAAGGGGCGGGAAGGAAAGGGAAGCCCGGGGACAAACCTGCTTCAAATGCATTGGAGGGGAGGTCACCATTATGCCCAGGTTGAGGGTGTTTAAGCGGAAAAGGTAAGTGCCATTGATGTGGCTGCTGCTGCTGCTGTTGCTTCCACTGCCCGGGCCTTTTAGTCAATATCTCAGGCATTTTGCAATTTTTCTTCATTTTTTTTTAGCACTACCGACATATGTGTAAGTTACCCGGAAGTTAAGCTCTTGTTTATGTGTCATAATAAATCATGTTCAATGCACACGAAACAATTCCACCTAAGTGGGTAATGGAAAAGACTTACTGTTCTACCGTTTCCTTGTTCCTGAAAATGCTGAATTGAATAGTTTTTATGGAGCTTCTGATTAAATGAAGTGCGAAACGGGAGTCGAAAACTCTATAGATAGAAACAAGAAGAGAATATGGTGTAACTCCTAAGAACTACATACATTCCACCATCATAAGAGCTCCCCAAAAACCCTCAAAAATTTTTTAATGTATTCACATAAACGCAGCCACAAATCCCAGGTGACTTTTTTTAAACGCTTCTAAATGCAAATAAAAGAAGTCACTTAAAAAATTATTCAGCCCACACTTGACGGGAAGGCGACAGGGGACAAGCTCCGGAATGGAAAAATAAATGTGTTAATGTTCGCCCCGAAACGCTTTTCGAATTCATGTCAGTTTCGGTTTCATGAGGTAACGAAATTCACAAATTCGCGGTGGGTGATTGTGTGGAGGGGCACGCGTGTCACTTACAGTGATTCACTGGGTATGGAAATGGGAAGGGGATGCCCCCGGGGGAGAGGTTGAGTGGGGGAAGACAGTCTATCCACCACAAATGGCATCTACGTGTTCTGAACCCAAGCTGCTTCCAAAAAAAACTGGGGAAACAACCTCAGATAAGAATATTTCTTCATATATCATCAGTTGTATATATTGCAAATAAAATAAATATTTCTACAAACTCATTTAAGCGTGTCCAGCTGTTATCTTTAAGTTTACTTAGCCGGTTCCAAGTTCAAGGTTTCATAATTTCATATAAATATGTCGATCGCATTAAAAAACAGTTCAGTTTCGAATGTGAAAATGTCAACGCGCCGTCATTTCGGAATTGTCTTGATCCTATGTAGTATGGGGTTGAGCTATAACTACAGGCTCATAGAAAACCATGAAGATCTTAAAACATGTCCAGCGCGAAATAAGGATATTTTATTCGAGGAGCCACGTTTGAATAATCAGCCGAGAAACTTTTACAACGTCCACGATATAAACGGAAGACAGAACCTTAACTCTAATAAAAATGAAATAAAGTCTGAGAACTGGCTGTTGCGAATTTTCCATATAAAATCCGTGAGCCAAATACCTAGTCATGAAGTCCCAGGAACAGACGAAAAACAACATATGGATGGATTTGCAAAGCGCTTTCTTAACTTCCTGAGGATGAGCAGTAAACATAAAACTGAACCAAAAATCCTTCTCATATTAAAGAAAAATCCCCATAGAGAAAACCACCATATAGTGAAAAGAGAACCTTTGCCTTATAATTTTATGTGAATAACAGAAATATAACATAAAGCTTATTAAATTAGTTATCACACATTTATCATTTCAATTTTTCAGGATATATTCCTTTCCGACACCCTCATCATAGAATCTCACATAGTTATTAAGATCTATTACCCCTAATTAGGAAAACTTTGTAAGAACACATGTTCCCAGAAAGACGGCAATAAATTAAATCATTTTCCACTGTATCGCTGGGGACTTTAAACTTCGAGACACATTGAAGAGATTTTCAGCCATAAATAATTTCCTCATATGAAAAACCTTCTTTATACCACTTGATTGCGGTTGGAAAGAACCACCATTCCACATCCACACTCCCACCATAAAAAATTATATTATATGCATGACCCCAAATTAATCTAGCGAAACCTCTTCCATTTTGCTACCGAGCTTCAACCCCCGTTCAAAAGGACATCAAAGCCAGTGAAGTATGACAAACGAAGTTATTTGAATATGACCGTAAATGTCATATGAGAACAAATTAAATTTGGCTTATGGACCGACCAGCCAGCTAGCAAGCCAGGAGCTTCAAAAATAAAAGACATACAAATTTTATGGTTCTAAGCTTTTATGTATACGTCAGCCAGGTTATTGCAGTGGTTAAAAAAGAATAAAAGTTCAAATGAAAATACAAGGAATTTATTAAAAGAAAAATAAGAAGTATATTTTAAAGTTAATAATTAATTCTTAATTCAACTGAAATTCTTTGAAAATATTCTTTAAAATACTTATGTAGATAAAAAAATAACCAAAATGTTCTAGCATAGTGATCTTCATCTTCAAAACTTTCTCTGAGAATTAATTTAAATTCAGCTGCTACATTTTTGCATTTTTGCCAACTCCTTGGCAATGTGTTGTCGCCAGGAGTGAAATGAAATTATGCAAAAATAACAAAGAGGAAAAAAATGAAGAACAAAAGTAAGAAATAGAAACAGAATTTCATTTGCATTGCGAAATGTTGGCTCAGGCGGTGTCCAATTCAGATCTAGACACTTCTCCACAGCCAAAAACAAACTCATTCGCATGCAGTTGGCGTCCCGCAAAGTGGATATTGATATTTTGTCCTTAAATTTTGTTATTTATGTGGTGAACAGGGTGTGAGGGTGGGCAAGGTTGAGGAAACTCCCCTCCTGGCAAACTAAAATAAACGAAACAGAAGTTTAGAATTTGCAGCGGACAAAGTAGCAAAATTTCCGTCAAGTTGTGCAAATTTAACGCGACATTGTCTGGGACGCAGGACTCTCGCTTTGGACCCTCCCCTTATTTTTTATAGTTCATTGGGGGTGTGTGTCCTTTGCCCATTGACATTCAAGTCATGTGTCAGAGCAGAGGCCGATGCTTAACTCTGACAGACCAAACCCCGAAAAGTTTGCCCATAAATTGTGGCAAAAAACCAAAATGTTTCAACACATTGAAAGGAAAAGCTTGTTTGACACAGGCACTTGAAAATTTTCAATTGCCTGCAAATTTATTTTAAGAGAGCGTGAAATTTATGATTGACAAATTGAATTTGAAAATTGAGCAACATTTTTGAATAATATTGTTTGCGATTGGGGGGAAGGAAGGCCGGAGAATATTGAATAATATTTGCCTTGGTACTCTTTAAGAACTATTCTAGCCCTCGCAAAAAATGTAGCCATAAAAATGATAAATGATCCTTCAATCGTTCTGCCTCATCATATCGCACGGAAGTTGGTAATTCGTCATGGCTTCAAATTGTTTGACCAGTAAACTAGCCTGCAGGACATTGGGCTAGACGGCCCCTTAAAGCCAAGCCAACTAAGCTCTTTTTTCTATATTGTTTCGGCATAAAAAATCACTAAACACTCCATAAACAAAACCATTAAATGTGCCCCCATTAGTGGTGGGTATTTCCCAAGTCAAAATCAAAACAAAAGCCTATACAAAAATGGAGAACACAGTTTTTTTTATCATTTTTATGGTCGCCTTGAGTATGTGGGCGTAATGGTATAAATCTTCATGTTTATAAATCAGAACTCGATTCGGTGCCCCTTAGGGACCATCACGGAAATTGAGGAGCTACGATATCAAACAGAAATCGTATAGTTAAGAAATAAATACCACTTTGTGATAGTTAAAGTTCTAGGCATATTTTAATTTCATCATTTTGATACATATAATAAATAGGCTTTAAAGGCCTAAACTCCATATGTTTTCCATAATCGAGAAAGTGGGCTTTAAACAAACATTGACCTTGAACTGCTAGCCATATTTTTCCATTTCCCCTAAAAAAATGCCGCACAAAGAAAATCATATTTTCATTGTTCGAGATTTTTGTAATATGCAAATAATTTGCTGGCCAAATAGCAAGCAACTGTGACCCGGCAGATGACAATGACACTGCCAACGCCCTCGAACGGAACCCAGAAGGAATGCGAGTCGCCGGGATCCGTAAAAAGTCAAGTCGAGAACAATGCGACTCGAGGCCTACTTGCACTTGTAAGGAAGTTCCGCCTCATTTTATGAATATCTGAGTCCCCTTTTCGGCCACATTTGTATGTGACACACAGTTGACAGCTGCGGTCGTCGTGGTCCTGGTAAACAGTCGTCGTCCTCATCCCCATCCTCATCCTGATTCTGGTCCGGATGCCACGGAGTGGTGGCTCTTGCCCCGGCTCAAACTTTGACTCCGTTGATGCGTTACCATTGTGCGCATTTGACGTTTGGTTTATTAATCAGTTTGGCCTGCGGCCATTGGACCGACCAACGTCACAATTTTCCACAAATGAATAATTTTTGTACAACAGAAAATATGAGGCAGAAGCCGAAAAGGCAAACCCACAGAAAATGTGTCACACAAGGGGACTACCGTTTTAAATACCTTCGTTTAACGAGGTATTATTATTTTTAGAAGAGTTTTGTCAGCCGATATATACTACCCACAAAAAAAGCATGTTACCGTAAAATCGATATGACCATGTAAATTTCAGGTCATGCAAAACCTATATCAATTTTACATGAAGTACTCCTTTCGACCAGGTCAAATTAACCTGGCCACATATCAAATTTAAATTGATCTTAAATAATGTAAAATTGATCTACGTTTTATATAGATTTTTTTGTATTTCAAAGATGTATTAAATATGAATTTATTTTATTTGTTTTAATAAAATATGTAGTGCACACATAACACCTAAAAATTTGGATTATTCTAAATGTAGGAATTATTACATTTTTCATAAGATTTTGTAGGTAATAGTTGCCAAGTCGTAGGCAATTTCAGTTATTTTAAGCTGTAACGGGATAACAATTGCATAATATTCTTAATAACTTTATCAAATCGATAAAAACAAGAGTATTTTGATGTTCGGTACTTGCACGTTTGTTTTCACATTTTTTTGTGCGAAGCGGGTTTCGCATTTTAATTTTCACAGTGGGAAGCGAAAGTTAAACAAATGTCAGTCGCGTGTTAATCAAGTGTAAATAAATGGCGCAAAGATTAGAGAGCACCGCCAAGGCAGCAACTGGAACCACAACAATAACAATGAGGCATTGTGAAAAGCCCAGAAAACAAATAAAAAGGAGGAATTCCCCAAAAAACGAGGGGTGTGATGCAGACAAATAAAAAAAAGGTAGGAAAAAATGGAAAAAACATTTAATGGTTTTTTAAATGTTTTTTAAATGTGCGTGAAAAATCTGTCATTCGATGGAGAAGAACTTAAAGTTTTCTTGGCGACCCTCTCCTCAAGGGCTGATGCAAATTAGCCGCCAAAGTTGTTATCATCGAAGCCCGAACCCAAATCCCGAAGCCATTGGACAGGACCCAAGCAACGCCTACGCCCAAGTAAGTCCTTAGACCCCGGACCCAGACAAATCCTGCCCTCTGTGTCCGCATTTGAAAATCGGGTGTGTGGCTTGGGGGTGTACTGAAGTGGTGTTGATGATACTATTATCTTAAATCGCGAAGGGAAAGGAGCTGAGACCCAGGCAAAGCTGTCAGCGGACGCGGCCACTTCAATTGTCCTTTTTCGGCAAGGCATTTACAATTCATAGATAGAGACGAAAAAATCGTTTTATTGGCTTTAAGGTCCTTTTTGTCGCCTCAGCGACATGAATAAAGGAGCAGCAACAAGGACATAAACCGCAAATAACTTGAACACTCTGCGGCCAGAGGGTTCCCTTTGTTATTGCATTTCCCCGTGATTTGTGTTTTCTCGGGGCGGCGGAAGAGTTTGGATTTTACATTTTTTGTCGCCGCCTACAACGCACACTGAAGCGAAACATTATAAATATCTTATGAAAATATATGAAGCCTTTCGATAAACAACTTGGTTGGTTTTAGAGTTGAGTTTACCTACAATTTATGTTCACCAAATAATTAGGTAATTCTTAAACTTCTATAAAATATAAATAAATAAATAAAAATAAATAAACTAGATCTTGTGATGGATTTGTCATTATTTATTTTAAAAATATATGTATCCATTTCAACACGAAATTTAATATATTTAAAATTAATTTTTTTAACAAAATAAACAATATACAAAAATATGAATATTTGAACATTAGTAAGCGAGAAAATATAAATGGTACCACGGCTCTTGTGAGCTTGCCCAGCTAAAGGGGTGCAAATGCTGCAATTTGTAACATTATTTGTTTTTCTTTTTGGCGCACCCTCTCCAATGCCTCAGCGCCAAAACGACATTGCTTGAAGACACAATGCTATCTAATCTTATTTGAAATTATTTCTGCGTTAAACCTGCATTTCAGCACTTTGCCATTTGACAATGGCCCGGCAATTGTTGTCCTTAACAAGGAGACAAAACTTTAAACTTCCGCCGAGTGGGCTGTACGGGACCCTTTGCCTTGAAGGGCACTTTTAATAATATTTGCAGGAAGTGGCAGAATCGCATCAATCATTTGTCAGCCATAAAAATTCGTCACACACGAGTATTAAATTATACAACGAAAAAGCGCAGAATATCTTTGCTGAAAAAACTGAAAAAATTCTTAATGGTTGCGTGCGATGAAATGACCTTGTAAGTTATGAGACCTATAGGGGGACAGTAGGTCTGGAAAAATCCTGCGGAAAGTGAGCCCAAGGTTTAACGATGGACGGTCATTCCTGTGAGGCATCGAGTGGGATTGGGATCCTGGCATGTGTGCGTCCTCGTCCTGTGAATGCTTTAACCCACACCCACCAACTGATTCGCCTGGTGTGCCCACTCACATGTGAACATTTATTGGAAAACATTATTATTTATGGCTTTTTGAATGACATCGCTTGAACTTTTCAAGCAATAAAGTAACGTACAATAATATTTCCTTATAACGGAAATTGCAAACGCACAATTTTTCTATAACAAAATTCAAAAAAAGGCAACGAAATTTGAGTTTTGATTTATGAAGATATTCATTAGTTTGGTTGATCGAAGTTGTGTAAAATAAGTAACTTGATTTACCACCAAGGGGATTAGTATAAATGACGATGTACTTGTCTTTATTTTTGGGAAAAAAATGAGGAATGGATAGATTGTCGGCTCAAAAAGATATTATACGTTTTAAGATGGCTACCTATGCCTTACTGCTTTTTTCTGTCAGTTTAAACATTTTGTAACTTTCGCATAGGAATTTTACATTTATTAAGAAAGAAAAACGCACGAAGAAAAAACCATGTCTCACAATCTTAAAATAAAGAAAATCCCTCAAATAAGACTGGCAAAATAAATTCCGATGCAATCTAAAATGAAAATCTTAAGCAACTTTATTTCAGGCAATTGATGCGCAAGAAACCCAACAGTTAAAGGGTTTGGGATTACGGGGTTCATGTCCTTGGCCATTTAAAACATGCAAGGGATGCGTGGCCGTTTAAGATCTGATCAAATAACGACAAGCAAAAGGATTATTTTAAGTAATTGCTAGACATTGTTTAGTGAGATGTTAAGGACACGAGGACCCTAAAGGATGGGTTATTTTATGTGCAAATTGGGTTCGACTTTAAAGTGAAATATCACCAAAGCTGAGACATTTGTTTTTATTTACTTAACCAATGCGATTACATAGGCAACTTCGGCTTATTTACTGCCCTGTCGAATGTATATATATATATGTATTATCTGTGGGTATCTCTCCGAGTTATATATGTTAGATACGGGCTCCAGGCGCATGACCCATTCCTGAACTCGTGCAAAGCTTTTTGCCGGCGACGGCGCCACGAACCTCTGCCTTCTCGCTCTAAGCCACATGATGCCATCCTTGTCGGCTGTGTGTGTAGGGTGCCCGTGGAGTCAAAGTGTAGATAGCAAGCTGCCATAGGACGAGGCAACAAGGATGTTGAATACATATAAAAATGTCTAAGGTGGAGCAGAAGCCATGACTGCGGCCATGACAGCGATAATGTATACGGGAGTGGGGAGGGATCCACTTCCACATCCACATCCTGGGGGCGAGGTGGAGGTGGTTCCTGGCGAAGTTGTAGGGTTGCCAGGACTCTGTTACAGCCCAATCCCACTCTCCCACTTCACCCACTCTCATCGTTCTCGGTCTTCCTTGGTATTTGAGTTTGGCTCCTGGTTCACTTTGTGGGTATTAAGTTCGTTTTAAGGCTAAAGACAAACGTCTCCATCTCTTTCTCCATGCCTTTCTCCATCTCTTTCACTTATATCCTGGTTGCACTTTTTGTGAGCCTGCCAAACGAAAACTGTGCGGGTGAAGGTGAGGCAAAGTCTTTAAAGTTGCACAAAGGGGATTAAGTTTGTTCCCACATAATTAATCAGATGGCCGCCTTCCATTACTGCATTAACTTTTAACTCTGGAATAAGATTTCAAATAACTTAGTACTGAAACAAAAAATAGCTTTCAGTCATTTATAAAATCTAAGGACCTCCAAATAAGTTTCTAAAACTTTACAATTTCTTCCTCAATACTTATCCACATTAAGTCGAGGAGAAAGCTAGTCCAGTCACTTTTTATGACGCACTTAGTTAAACGATACAGACCAGAGAAACACCAGGCAGGGGTAAACAGTCCATGGAAAGTGGTCTGTAGAGGCAACCCCAAGGAATTTGATGCAGCCAGCTGCCAAGTTGACAGCCCTTCCTTATCCGGACGTCGTTGAGGGAATTTGTTTTGGTCCCGAACGCTGGTTTTTTACCGACCTGATGGGCCAAGCGGGAGACTTTTGTTTTATCGCTGGCAATACATCAGCCATCAATATGATTAACTCACACGGAATGTGCCAAAGTGCCGAAAATCAAATTAAATTGCCCTGATGTAAGTGTTAGTGACACTTTCGGACAGCGTCCACTCGCTTGATTTATGCATTGCAAATCGATAGTTTGTGTTTGTCCTTTGAGAAAAGGGATCAGTGTCAGATGTGTGCAGGCGGTAAAAATATAATTTATATTCACATATCCAAGATATGTTCTAAAAATGGGGAGTACAAAAATTCGTTGACAAGTTCATGTGGTCGGCTGTCACTTCCTATTCGTCCGCTGCTCATACTTTTCCTCAATGAACTTAAATACAGAATCGATGGCCGAGTAAGAGGTCCACTCATGTTTGGTATGACCGGCGGAAACCTTTCGGATGCTGTTCTTTGACTGTGAGACGGGAGTGTCCAAGGGTGTGTCGCTCGCAACCCAATCACAGGTGACTTCGCACAGGTAATCCCTGCTCTTGGCCTGGGGACTTCCCATAGCCGCATCGGTAAAGGCTATGGCAAAAACAGATTCTTTAAAGAAATCCGTAAAGCGCTCCACCTAATGATTAAATTAACATGATATAACAAATTAAGCTTAATTTTTCCATTTTTTCCTTACCAGATCTAGAGTGAGACAGCCACCATAACTGTGGGCCACAATTGCCACACTCTCCGGGTTCGATGGCAGTACAATATTTTTCCAAACATATTTCATGTGTTCTACGGACCTCTCCACGCCCTTTATTGGATTTTCTCTTCCATTGTAGAATCGTGTGCAATCATTGGCATTGGTAATAAGCAGATCGTACCCGAGCTTCTGCGCTTGTCGCACATAGGGTAGTTGAGAGCCATGGTCCAGCGAGTTGTTAATAATTAAACTATAACCAAACATTTATATGTTCAAATATAAAACTGATTAAATATGAAACAAAATAAAAACCATAAGTGCTCAAAATATTTAATGTGCCTCTCTATCCCCTAGAGCTTAATTAAGTATTGGATTTTTCCCTAATGACCGTAATTACGAAATTCTGATAAGAGTCTAGCTCAAGTTTCAGCAAAATGGGTTTATTCTGCCTGTGCAAGTGAATAAAAATTCTTTGGAGCTGCAGAATTATTCAGTCTAGTAAAATATTGTTAATAAAGACTTATACCGATAACTAAATAAAAACATTATTTTTAAAAATAATGTTGTATGTGAAATATAATTAGGGATCATACATACCTTCTGGCCCATTGTCCCGCCTTAACATATCCACTGCCATGGATTAGGACTAGAAGCTTTTTAGACTGGGACAGCTTCGCCGGTTGGGAGAAGATGAACGACGAGCGATCTGGAGACTTGTCGAAGGGAATATAGGTGCGGCTGAGGCCGTTTTTCTCCAACAGAGCATAGACAATTTCCGGAATTTGCTATAGATGATACGATAAATATATATTTGTATAAATTTATTATAATTCTAATGCCGGTAATGAATCAGATCTAATAAAATTATAATAAAAGTCTTTTTAAGAATAGGGCAAGATTTTTTAAAATTTATTTTAAAAGCCCTAGTTTTAGGAAAGTGAATATTTTTTTCTCGGTAGGTGGAATTGGTTTTATCAAGGACAAAATATTTATGCTTAAAAGAAGCTAACTTAGCAAGAATTCCGGTACTTACGTTGGCCAGATTTTGGTAGTGCTTCTCGTTTTCGGCGGCATCGTCGCTAACGTTATAGGAAAAGGGCTCCTTGCCAGGCTCTCCTGTGGCGGGATCGATTTTGCGCAGGACTCCAACTGCAAAAGGAATATTGGGAAGATGATTAGGATGTTGGTACTATCATTAGGTACTATCATCTCACTGACCTCCATCAAAGGCGTATCCAAATTTCTTCAGCTGAACGAGAGCCTGCTCACAATTGCTGGCCGGTGCCGGGGAGTCGGAGTCTGGCATTTCAGACCTTCTGGAAGAGCGAAATATTTTTATAAACTTTGACCACATTTCAGTCGGGCTGGTTTCTACTCCAGCGGGCACTTACGGAATGAGATTTGGGCTGTAAAAGGGTTTTATTTATACACAATTGTTGCTCGCGTTTTGTTTTGATTTTTATTGATAAACGCCTAGTGATGGGAAATCCTCCCGCGCCATCTATTGGCCAAAAGCTCACCGACGATAACTATCGGCGTAAATGTGGCACGTTTAAAATTATCCAAAATACCATACCATACCCAAAAAACATGCATAATAGTTTTAAAAAAAACAGACAGGTGAGATATACTTTAATATAAATACAATAACGGCGAAAATTATTTAGGTTTTTTTCCATATAGTGTCATTAGCCCTGTAGGTACTAACATAAGAAGCCATTTGGTTCATAGTTCTCTGAATCCATTTCGAATACTCGCTGACTCGAGTAAAGGCGTAGGGCTTCAATGGTTTGCAAGCCTTTTTGCCATAGGAAAGTAAGCCATAGAGCTTCTCTTTGGAGACATCAATTAAAGGTGCTCCCGAATCTCCCTGAAACACAAATTTTCTAGGTCAAGGGGAACTAAATCAATAAATGATAAATTTCTGAACATAATTATATCTGAGCAACATACGGTCATAAAATTTCGAATAAGTTTTAATATCATTGTTACTTATTTTCAAAATTTTTAAAATAAATCGAACACTTTTAAATTGCCTTAAAAGAGATTTAATTTTAGTACCGACAAACAGTTCAGATTGTTTTTCGATAATCATGTTTTCCGAATTTATATGAATCCAATTCACTTACGTCGCAGGCGCCTATAGATCCTTTCAAGTGCACCGCACACATCTCAACTTTGGTGAGGAATATGAATCGATGTTTCTGCTTACACACACCATTATCTATCGTCTCAAAGGGCAACTCCTTAAGCTTTTTCACCCTGCCAATGCTCACCCGTCCCCAGCCAACCATAGAAACCTTCAAGCCACTATCTTTTTGCGGTTTGCTATTGAAGTGAATACTTCGGAATCGAATACCATCCAAAGGCAATTTTGGGTGGACCCTCACCAAGGCTATGTCGTAGCCGCCGAGCGGCTTAAACTGGGGATGCCACTCTAATCGGACAGCGAAGAACCGGGTCTGCTTCCGACTTCCCACGAAATCGTCGCCACCGGCTATATACATTTTCGTTTTGCTCTTCAGAGCCTTGCTTGGTTTTACGCAGTGGGCCGCAGTGAGCACGAACTGATTAGATAAGATCACACCCACACAGAGGTGCTTGTAGAATCCTTTGACGTTTGTACCGATGGAGACGACATAAGGATATCGCGGTAAATCATTGATTTTGGTTTTGCGGTAAGTCATTGCCTTTGTGGTTGCCGAAGGTGTGCTTATCTGTTGGGAGATGGTACCCGTCTCCTGGCCAGCGGACAGCATTAGGAATAAGGATGTTACGCAAAGAGATCTTCGGAGACACATGACTGTCGGCGAACTTGTCCCGGTATGAATGCCATGGCTATATCTTGGAGTGCAGCTTCTCACAACAACTTTGCTAACTAATAAGGCATGAAATTAAAATTTTCTGCGATCTTAAATTGATAGTTAAAAATATAGGCGGTTTTCACTCGAAATAAAAATGGTATAATATTTTGCAACTTTATAGAGTAAAGTAACATTTTTGAAAAACGCCAGAATAATGCTGCAACTAGGATAACAAAGGATACCAAAATAAAAACTGTTTCTCATTTCTTCTTCTACATTTCATTCACATTAATTCCTAGTTTGCAATAAATGGAAATCGATTAACTTTTAAGTTATTGGTTAGTGGCAGAGTCTTTCAGGCTCTGCTTCATATTTGCCACCTGGTTAAGCTTGGCAAGGCGCTTCATAGTCTCCAGCTCCTTGATGAACGTGGCAAGCGCTTCTTTGGTTATGGAGATATCTCCCTCTTTTAAGTCGTCAAAACTGTCCTCTTTTTCAAGTTCTAGAAGGAAAACAAATATATTAATTATTATTGAATATAAGCTAAGTTGGAAATACTAACCATCCATTTCTGCCTCGATGTCATTAAGCCGATTAACGACCAATGATTGCTGCACCTTCACATGCTCAATCAGGCGGTACTGGCACTCCTCTGGGTCGATGGCTGCCTCCGGTTGCGGAACGTTTGGAAGGACAGGATGCTCTGTCTTTGGACGCTTCACCGGCGTTGAAGCAGTGGCGTCCACGTTGTCTTCGTCCCACTTCTTGGCCCACAGATACAACTTCGGATGACAGCGATTGCGTGCGATATTGATCTTTACCAGCAACGAATGCATCGATCGCTTGGCGTCCAGCAAATTACCGGTCAGCGTGTGCGAGCGCTTTAAGAGCTCAAATTGCTTGGTGGCCTGTGGATTAGCGGTGTGGTATGCGGCCACTGGCAACTTGCCTTCGAACAGCCAGTCCTGGTCATGCTTAAACCTCATTGAGTCCCTTCCTCTTTGCGGATTACGACAGATGTAGCACACATACTTGTCCGGCACATCCGACTCTTTTACAATGCCGTTGCAGGCGCCGTGCTGCCAGCACAAACACAACTCGCACTGGATCATCAGACCGTCCTCTTCTCCGTACTCGCAGATGCAATTGATGATCTCCTCCTGCCGCATGCGCACAATTCGTATTAGTTCACCGTTCTCCTTGATGTACTGCGGTGCTTTATTTTCAGCAGGCGGTGGCGCTAGAGCTGCATTAATGTCCGCCTGGTCATTAGATGACGGCGTCGATACCGAATCTGCCGTGGCTGGCGAGTCAATGGAGCTAATGAGAGTTGCAGCGGCACCAACGCGTCGTTTCTTCGAGTCGCTTCGTGTATCGGGAGTCGGTGTATTAAAGGATTGCCGGGTCTCCTCGGGATTTTGTTCATTCAAAGAATGACCAGCCGAGCTGTCCGTCAAATTGCCCCGTCGCTGAGAGCGCTGACGATTGCTCTTCCTGGAGCCAGATGGGCGCTTGGTCGGCGAGTAACGAGAGCGCTTGCAAGATCGATTCAAGGTCGGGTTTATCGAGAGGGCAGTTCCAGCCTCCATAGAAACGTCTTCTGGCTTAATGCCACCCTCAACAGTTGGCGTGCCTGGTGGCTCCATCTTGGGAGATAACAGAGCCTTTGAAGGCGATATGCCAGATGGGGTTCCTGGCGCTCCGGGAGATGTAACAGAAGTTGAGAGCGTCTGACGTTTAAATGACCGCGACTGCTGCATATCCTGCTGGTGCATCTTGGCAAAAAACTGCTGGTTTGGAATTTGGTTCTTGGGTTGCGCATCGCCCTGCTCAATGGATGAGGGATGTGTGCGCTTTACCGCCAGTTCCTGCATCTTTGGGCAATGGCTCACGTATCTGCAAAGTCAAGGTAAGTCTGGTTTTTAATTGGCTTGTATGTACTTACTCGGCAAACTCCTTGTGGTAATGCCGAATGTGGATGAGCAGAAAATCTTCTTTGCGATAGGTCTTGCCACAATCTTCGCGGGGACATACATACAGATTATCCTGGATTTGGACCTTTAAGCCGCCAATAAAAGCTAAAGGCCAAATATAACGATGATTAATAACTGATGTCTGTTGCCAGCAACTCTGTTGATTAGCTAGTATTAAATGTATTGTGTACTTACCAAAGCCGTTTTCCACCAGCGGAGGATCTCCTGGCAATTGTTGAGCAGGAGCTCCCTCAATGGCTTCCAGTAGTTCTGGGGTTGTCTTGGGCTTTGCCTCATCGGTAAGCTGAGCCTGTGGGGACATCAGCTCTGCCGGTGGCATTAGCGATGCCACTGGCGCTTCCATGTACTGGCTTTCCTTCACCGGCATCGGCGTCGAAGGCAACGAGGGTTGCGTAGTGCTACTCTGGTCCAGGGTGGAGTCCATTGAGACATCCATGTGCCTGGGCTTCGGCGTTGGCTGCGGATTGTAGTCGTGGGTGTAGACATACGCGTTGATGTCCTTGGCCCGTCGCCGGTGGATGCTGAAGTCATACACATCCGGGTTGTAGACTAGGTCCTGAGACTCGAGGAACAGCTTTAGATCGGACTTGGAGCGGAACCGCTTGCCGCTGGGCGAGACCAGAATGACATCCCACTTGCCTAGCACGTTGGAGCGCTGGTACATGTGCTTAATCCAGCCAGGTGGCAGGCGCCAGTCCTGCACGATAACCGTGGGCTTCTGGTGCTCGCCCACAATCAGAAATCCCTCTGTGCCGATGGGCTGGTCATTTACCCAATGGCAAGTCCACTCTCCGTCGTGAGGTATCTCTGGGAGGCCCAGGGAAGCTGTTGAACATAGAAAGCAATTAATTTATTAATAAATTGATTGATTAAAATATGTCTATAATATTAAAGCGAATGATTAAATGCAAACTATGGTTACTTTCTGCCCAAACTGACTCTATTCTTGCCCAAACTTACCTATGTCCAAACTGGCCATGTCCAAAAGGGGCCAATCCCTGCGCTGTGGGGTACTCTTGCTCTTCTTGCTACTTGACGATCCGCTGGCTGCACCCACGCTACCCGTGCTGGCTCGTTTGGGAGCCTGAGGCGTAGCGACAACTGGGGTTCCAACAGGAGTGGGCACCTTAGACGCCACATCATCCGTTGGCTGGACAGCAGCGGGCAGCTGCTTCGGCATCTTGTTCATATGCACGGCGCGCACGTTCTTGATATAGCCATCGTCGAAGAGCACCTCGTAGGTGTCATTGCCCAGCAGCTTGCGGATGGTGCCCGGGAATTTGCGCGGCCCCGACCAGCGGGCCATGCACTTCTCCTCCAGCTCGAAGACGGGCAGCACTCGGGTGCTGAGGCGCTGCCTCAGCCGCTCCGACTTGATGGCCATCCACTCCTGGAAGCTGCCGCTCGTCGAGGGCGACACCTTCAGTTTGTGGTTGCGCTCGAAACGCACCAGAAGCGTCTGCTCCGTCTCGTTGACTTCGACAATGCGGGCGGGCAACCAGTTGCCCTCCACGCTGAGGGCCTCCAAGCGGGCGCCGATGGTCAGGTTGTGTGGGTTACTGTATTTGGGTGGAGTGCCGGGAAGTGGGGAGTTGGAATTGGAGGCGGATCCTGCAGCCGGCACACTCGCTTCAATGGCTGGAGGTTCAGGAGCAGCTGGGGCCTCCTCTGTAGCCGTCTTGTTGGAATCTTCGCCGCCTTCCGCAGCCGCCTTTGCCTCCTCCTCCGCCTTTTCAGCCTTGGCCTCCTCGGTGGCCTTGCGTTCGGCTGTTTCCGCCAGGATTTGTGCCACTATTTGGTCCACCGTGGCCTTAATCACATCCTCGTTGGCCGAGGACTGTGCCGTTCCCGGGGCTCCAGTCGTTCCCTCCACGCTGGCGTGCTGCAGGGCCCGGTGGTCCGCCTCGATCTCCGCTGAGTCCATCTTGCCCCACGGAAAGACGGTGGGGAAGACGCGCGGCTTGAGCAGATACTTGCCATTGCGGATCGTGTTGAAGTCCAGGCGGCGGAAGTGGCGTGAGCAGACCAAAACGCTCTTGGTGATCTGGCGGTCCAGGCTGATGCGGGAGTTCTTAATCCAAATGGCGCGGATGATGGGGTCCAGGGGGAAGGAGTGGTATGTCACGCCGTGGTGCTCCAGCAGACGCGACGTCGACGGACAGTTGGCCACGCAGCAGCGGCGGCCCATGGCGATACTTTATGTCCTTCGGCGGGAAAACTACTTATTTCTATTGTTTTTCTGTGCTTTGGAAAACGCACACTCGTTTATGACGAAATAATAAAAAAATCGACGCGAAATTTGCCCAGCAAGAAAAAAAAGCCGATGAAAGAATAGTGTGACCAAACTAGGGTACGGAAACAACGAATAAAAAAGAATGAATATGGTATTGGTATTTCCAATTGGACTATCGCTTGAAGTGGCAACCCACAGAGTTGCCACACTCCTGAAAAATAGATATAATATGGCGGTAAGTTTTAAATTTTATTTAAAACATCTATGAAATTAGATTACAGTGCCAGGATTTTGATAATAACCATTTCTTTTACTATTAGTATTTTATTTATTTGATAATTCCAAAGTATTAAAACAAATTCTTATACATTTTGAAACAATAAATTAGGTACTTAATCTACATTTACTACATTATCTACATTTACTTTTTACAAAATTAATAGATCCGTTTATTCATCTCAGCAAAGTGAGCGTCGGGCGTCCCATAAATTTCCCCAGTTCGGCGAAAAAAGGATCACGTGCCGGTTCACCACGGTACCCAAGGCCATCGAAAACCTATTTGAAATGCAATTAATGTACACCTATGGGCTTACATGTCAACACGTTCGCCAAAAGACAGACACCTTGCAAAAAGTTAACCAAAAACGAAATACGAAAATGCTTCTGGAATTATGCGTTTCAACACTTATTTCCAAAGTTTAAGGAGGAGCATTTAATGCGTGTTGCTGAAATAAACGTTTGCTGCAGCTTGTAATTAAAATATTTACCCTGGTCATTAGCATGCAAGCAACAGCATAAAATATTGACTGTGCGGCGCCAGCAGCTTGGTCATCCGCCAAAAAAAAACGAATAATGGAGCCTTGGCCTTCAAGTAAAGAAAATATAAATTCTTTATATTCTGGTCATTATAGATTTCAATGATTCGATTCGAACTTTAAAAACTAAAATAAAAGAAGGAAAAAGTGGTAAAGATATTTTTTAATACTTTCAATATATTTTGAATCAGAAATATCAGGTAACTCATAGTATTAAGATTTGACGATCAGATACTTCCTTGTTATTTCTAGTAACTTCCTATGAACAAGGTCTGTGGGTCAAAATGTTCACCTAGATCTTGAGAATGTTTGCGAAACTAACACGGAGCCAATATCAAGTAGTGTTGACTTTGATCCAGCGGAATGTCAATATTTAAAATCAAATCACGGTTAGAGCATAAAGCAAACTTTAATTATAAAGTGTTTTTTTTTTGTCATATGCAGCTGACATAAATATTAAATAACTTGTATAATTGTCGTTGCTAAGCCGAACAATTTCGATTTTAATTTTTGGGCAGTCCAAAACTGACATTGAGAGGGGCCACTCGAAGGGAAATCCAAATGAGTAAACACGGCTAAATGTCCGTTTGCATAACTATTTCTGAACATATTTGCATAAATTATCGACACTTGATGAAATTGGGACGACTGCACCTGAACTCACTCTCCTTTTGAGCAAATAATTAAACAATATGTAACTTGTGCAAAAATATTTCCGAAAAAGAAAAACAACGCCAGTACAAAAGTTTTGGCCCAACTGATGGCGGCACTTTCTCCTTTAATATTTACCCAACTCATCGACAAATTGGCCAGGCCCATTCCCCAGTCTCATCTCGGTCCCAGTACCATAAGTTTACCCCTTCTCCGATCCCGTCTGGGAACTCATTGCGTAAGTATGTGGGTATGCGATGCGGTAATTTTCGAATAGGCTTCGCCACCACTCTTGACAGTTGGGGCCCCAGTTCCCGGTTCCTTATCACATAAATATTACCCAAAAAATTGTCGTTAAATTATGATGATAATATTTTGAAGAGAGTGCCCACGGGAAATCATGTAACTCGAAGAGCTCATACAAATTAAATAAATTATGCTTGCCCAGAAAGATGACTTAAATAAATACGTGTTGACCATGCAAATGGATTGCCTAATTTTTTATAATGTTTATTGGTCTTTGTTGTCAAACATTGCACGTTGAAAACTATGCATTTCAAATGTAATATCTGGAATTTCTCAATGTAAAACATTTGGAGTTTCCCAAACAGTTTGTAATGGCAAAAAGTGTGAATTGCTTTACAGCCTGTCGTCTTTGTTAAAATATGGAAAAATGTAAACATAAATTTAAGTTTTACATTTTTTTTTGGCACAATAACTGGATTATTGTAGTGATAATTTCACCCACATTTCATTTCTCTAAAACCTTTGCCAAAAATTGAAATTCCTCGAAAATGGGCGCGGCATGACTTTGCTCTCAGCATAATCCGCACAAAGTGTCCCACGAGATACATGTGTCAGGTAATGAGCGGCACTTGCCTTCGTGTAACTTTGCCGTTTTACCGATTGCCATAAAGTGCGATTTAACGGCGGCGAAAACCTTTATTTTTTCCAACTGATTTTTTGGGTTTTGTAGGGTCGACAAGCTTGGCTGCACGTGAGGTGGAGATGTAAAAACAAAAAAAAAATGAAGAGAAGAGGAGACAAAACTTATCGAGGCGATCATGTTGAAATGCGTGAATTGGGTTTGGGTTTGGGTTTTGGGTTGTCGGGGTTTTCGGGCTTACTCTTCACTTTCAACTGGTGAAATTTTCGTACTCATCGCGGCTGACCTTGATCTGTGTCCCAAGCTGGGGAGAAAATAATGCAGATGGGCTCGCATCATTTCTTATGGTTATGCAATAACAAGTGTGTTCGAATATTTCTTCTGGCTATTTATGACTGCATTACGTAACCTTTTGGGTTAATACTACAAAAATATACTGAGCATTTCAGTATGTATATTCATAGAACTTATTACTTCGAAAACTGCCTTAACAAATATAAATATGTCACTTTGCGGAATTCAATCGACATCAAATGTTGGTCAACAAATCAGCTTAGATTATGCAATGAACGAAACGACAAAAGCACTGGCAAATACATATTTCTGAAACAAAGCAAACAATAGCACAAAATGCATTTATTTATGCAAAGAGACAGGAGACGCACCACAAAGAAAGAAAAAACGAAATTTCCGTGCCAAAAAAGATTTTGGCTCAAGTCGTGTCGTGTTTGTGTAGCTAATTAGATGGGAGTTAGGCCAATCCATTCAACGACCATTCAAAGCAAAAGTGGTGCAAAATGATGCGCAAGCTAAAGAGACACCACCCATCACCCACCGAACTCCCCCTTCAGGCACCACTTGAACCACTTAGCATTCACGATTGCATGTTACCCAGGCGCAGTCAAAGAGTCTATTTTCCAGGTGCCCTAAAAAGCTCGAAATTCCTCTTAAAAATTACAGGCAAATCTTCTCGAGCAAATACTTAAAAATATCAAAGTGCTATCTCATTATTTTCTACAGACTTTAAAGTAGGCTTGAAACTCGCAAGTTGGTGTCATACAGTTTTAAAAGATTTCTCAGGGCTTCGGAGTAAAGACGGACATTTTTTAGAAGTCCTTTTCCTAATTTTTTGTAAAATTCCTTTTTATAGTTTGATTATAACCCTTTCTAAAACATCATAAAAATGTCTACTATTTTGGAAAGGTCAAACATGGAAATGCTTAAAATTCTTAAAAGCATATCTCAATATATCCAAATGCCCCGAAAAGCGTATATTTCCAAAACAAGTTAAACAATACATTTTTATACCCGTTACAGGTAGAGTAAAAGGGTATATTGTATTAGTGCAAAAGTATGTAACAGGGAGAAGGAAGCTTTTCCGACCCTCTAAAGTATATATATTCTTGATCAGGATCACTAGCCGAGTCGAACTAGCCATGTCCGTCTGTCCGTCTGTCCATCTGTCCGTCCGTATGAACGCTGAGATCTCGGAAACTATAAAAGCTAGAGGATTGGCATTTTGCATGCATATTCTTGGAGTTCCTACGCAGCGCAAGATTATTTCAAAATGGTGCCACGCCCCCTCTAACGCCCTCAATCGCCCTACACCATTTTTTGAAAGGTGTCTGGCGCCCACACCATTAAAGATTTTGGAAAACTAAAAATGCAGTTTTATTGTGACTATCAATACCTATCGAAATGTAGAAGAAATTTTTCAAATCGGACCATTCGTTAAAAAGTTATGCCTGATCAAAGATTTTATATATCTATCTCCCTCGCACTCCCTTAGCTGAGTAACGGGTATCTGATAGTCGGGGCACCCGACTATAGCGTTCTCTCTTGTTTAAAATAAAGAGTACACAAATTTCGGCTTTCAAAATTAATAAATATAATAAAAATTCTATTCAATTAAATGAAAAATACCTTCAAGGCAAAGAAAAATGTTAAACAAATTATAATATTGATTTTCCTATATAACAATAGTTTAATTTCCTAACAACAAAACCATAAAGTGAATACACCTTTTTCGAGTGTAGAACTGCAAACCAACCAACAAAAAACCCCATCATTCAGTCGCTCTTTAAGGTCTGTCTCTCTCGTCGTATTGAGTGGATCGATGCCGCTCTCGTCTGGTATATAAGGCGGGGTTCCCCAATGTTTTTGACATTCCAGTTGATCAGTGCCAGCCGATCGGTCGGTAGAAAGAAGCGCGTCGCGAGCCTAAAAAGAAAATCGAATTCGCTGAAAAAGCCAGTGCCAGTGCATAGACTGTTAAAAAAAATAACAAAAATGAAAGCTTTCATTATCGCCGGAGTGTGTGTGTTGAGCGTGCTGAGCCTGGGATCCGCTCAGTTCCAGAACGGACGCCTGGAGCCGCCAAATCCCCAGCTCTGTGCCCAGCGTACCATTCACGAGAGGACTCCCGACGGCAAAGGGTGAGTCGCCAGGATGTGGACTCCAAAATAGTCGGTATCACTATAAGGTTTGTTTTTTTGTCTGTCGCCCCGCAGTTACTTCTTCTCGTGGCGCGACCCTCAGCTGAAGGGCGTGGAGGAGGATTGGCTGACGGCCAGGAACTATTGCCGTAGGCGCTGCATGGACTCCGTTTCTCTGGAGACCAGTCTCGAGAACGAGTGGATCAAGCAGTACGTTGTGCGCGAGAATGTAAGTGCAAAATTTCCAAAAAAATATAATTTTTTTATAGTTAACAATTTAAATTTAATTTTATTAAAGAATGATGAGTCTGTACAATAAAACAAATAATTATATTCCTAATATATAAACAACATTTTAGCCAAGAAGCTAGTACACAAATCGAAAGACTTAAGCAACAAACTTAAATCTAGATTTGTACAAAAAAATCATAAAAGTGTACAATGTTTAGGAAGTGTTATCCACTTAGCTCAGCTTTCACAATTATTAACAAAATTGTTAAGTCAATAAATTAATTGACCCCACCCCAAAATAGATCTTATGTAAACCCCAAATACATTGGCCCCTCCTTCACTGCACCTGTTTGATAAACATTTAAGCTTTGATAGATCAAACAAATGATCGATATAACACAGAAACATGCAACTCATTTTCTATTAATAAGTGCTTTTTTCGGCGAAAGGTATCATAATCGCATAACCAAACACCTGTATTTATAAACACAAAAAGACCCTACCACCTTAAGGCTAAAGTGGGGGACAGTCACAAAAGCTTGCCAATAACTTATTGTATCTGCATTTATCAGTTTTATCTCTTCGCTGTTTTTACACCTGTTTTGCATGACATTATGTCACCTTTTTTAATTTGTTTGGTAAGTTAAATAACGTCCGTTTAGCCGCGTGTGAACTGTTTAGCGCGTTTTATTGGGCAGCTCGGACAGCGCTCAACAAAAAACTGACCTTAATTTTGAGGATGCTGAGGCACACAAATTTAATGGCGAAATCTCTGATCTCTACAAAGTTCAATGTGAAATTACACATAAAAACTGAACAAAAAGACAAAATACGAATCATAAATAAACAAAAAAAAAACTTTCCAGTGGTTGCATCTGTAATTTCGCACACGAACGGAGTCGTCTGATATTATTACGCAACACTCTTGAGATGGACAAGTGTCAAGTTTAGAGTTGTGGTCAGGCAGGCTCATCTCACCTGCCATCTTCCGACTCATTGCTCACCTCTCGTCTCTTGTTTTCCTTTTTTTTGTGCCATGAGAAAGCAGCGGTGGCCAAATTGAAATCGAAAGTTCATGTGTGTGCGATGGGAAAGCCTGGCCGGAAAAGCTACTCAACAAAATTACTTAACAAATTAGCAAACTTCGAACACGCAAACAGATTTATTTGTAGTACATTTGGCGCCTAATCCAAGAGGAAGTTGAAAGCAAAGCAAAACTTGTCGGAAAAAATTTGAAGATGGAAAGAAACTCTTGAATATATTTTGAATTAATTGCGTTTATTTTTTTTATTTCTGATATTTCTGATAATTAATTATGTTTAGTTAAGGTTTTTGTCTGTTATCTTTAAATATTGTAAAAAACTTTCTCATATTCAGTTCTGTCCACCTATTTATGACCTATTTCTTTTAAGAACGCACTGCTTTCCATTACATTTTTGAGCCGAAATACGCTTTTCTAATAGATTTACCTCCTACTGCCCTATTAACAGGCTAAGTTCACTACTTTCCTCATACATTCGGCTTAAACCGACAGGTGCAATTCATTTGGACTTCCGCCATGGGGCAAATGCATTTATTGTCCGAGTTTTTAACAATTACAAAGCCCTCTCCACCTCTCCGCCCCAAAATGAAACTATAAAAACCGCCACCGACAAAACCGAAATCAATGTCCATAAATTTGTTTCAACTTTACGCTCATTGGAGTTTTCCAAAAGGGCAGGCAGCCCATCCGAGTCGTCTGGGTCTTTGTGTGCCCCCTTTACAAAACAATTTTTATGGCCCATCAGGTGAAAGTGACTGATGAGCGCTAAGCTGCGGCTGCGACTGCGCGGCTTTTGCTTTTGCTTCTGCTTCTGCTCACTTGAAATGTTGACAGTATCGGGTGCGCCAGCTCCAAAAGGGCGCGGACTTGGAGCGGGAATGGGAATCGGTTCGCTTTCAGCGATAATAATAGTTGTTTGGGCGTGACAGGCCCATAAGAGTTACTAGCTGGAATTTCTACCACTTTTTTCGATGCCAACGCTGCATTTTCTTGCGTAGGCGCGACTGATTGGGGAAATCTATTTATTTTGAAGTATCTGAACGGGGCATTGAACTATAGGAAAACCTTAGTGATTCAGAGATGAGAATTTCCACGTTATAAAAATCAAATAATGCATCAACAGCTGATGGATGTTGCCCAGGTCAGTCCATTTTACGGACCAAATTTCTAGGTTAAGTCACGATCTCAAATTTAAAAGAAATCAAATTAGGTTTTGTAACAAAAAGTAGTATATTAAAAGGTTACTAAAGCACCTTAGTCACTGCCAGTGTCCTGCTAAAGAGACTTGGATTTTTTGAAGCATATTATTAATATGAACTATTTTTTATACAATTTTCAGGTGAAATACATCTGGACTAGTGGCCGCGTGTGCGACTTCAAGGGCTGCGACCGCCCTGACCTGCAGCCCACGAACATCAACGGCTGGTTCTGGACCGCCACACTGCAGAAACTGGCACCCACCACTGAGCGTTCCCAGGGCGATTGGTCTCCCACCGGCGGAATCGGCCTGCCCCAGCCCGACAACCGCGAATACAAACAGAACGGCGCTTTTGAAAGTTGTGTTGCCCTTCTTAATCAGTTCTACAATGACGGCGTCAATTGGCACGATGTTGCCTGTCACCATAAGAAATCGTTTGTTTGCGAGGAAAACGACGCCCTGCTGAAGTACGTGCGCTACACGAATCCCAATCTGCGCATCTAAGCGGATGAGTCTAAGGATAAGGAGGAGCGTCTCTCCAAGTAAAACCAAAAATGATATTCTCTTCAATGGCAGCGGTGAACGATTATGAATGGCCAACACCTTCTGTTCGGTTGGCTTTAAAGGCAAAACGTTTTCAGGTCAAATTGCTGCATGATATCTGATCCTTTTCCTGGTAACAACCTTCCAATTCTCTATTCTGTCTCATCAACTAGTTTAATTTTTAATTTTGTATTAATTTATGATTTTCTTTAATTATAATAAAACATTCGAAACGATTTTTAAAGTGGACTGAGTCGTATTCTTTGGGCGTATAATGTTAACCTATTTTCTATAGTTTTCCCATATAACTTTTTTAGTGGAAGAGTGGAGTATCTTTTTTGGCAACATGATGCAAACATATGGGAAAAGTCGGTTACGTTCCGTTTTTTTATACCCGTTACTCGCAGAGTAAAAGGGTATATTGTATTGTGTAAAAATGCAGTTTTGTTGTGTCTATCAATACCTATGGAAATGTAGAACCGTAGTAAACCGTAGTAAACCGTATTAAACCGTAGTAAATCGTAGTAAATCGTAGTAAACCGTAGTAGACCGTAGTAAATCGTAGAAAATCGTAGTAAACCATATTAAACATAGTAGTCTATATTAATCCGTAGCAAACATTAGTAAATTTATTTAAAAAAATAAATAAAAGTGGTATTTAAAACTTTAACTCGCTATTATAGGTATACGCGAGCTAAGCCAGAGAAACCCCAATGGGTTTTGGTTAATTTCGATGATCCCTTTTCGCCCATGAAAACAATATTGCGGTTACATTTTTCATGTTGCACTGAGTAATATTATAGAATATTTTATGTTTAAAAACAAACTTTATTTTTCATACCTTTAAAATATCACATTTCCTTGTACTTCTTACCCGAGTGGGTGAGAAATTTATACTTTAAAACTGTTTACATTATTAATACATTGTCTGTATACTTAAGAAATAACATTGTATATTTTTTCTAAATATAATTTGGAAAGTACGACTCGATGGGTTTTTATACTCCTCTTTTACATGAAGGTATTTTATGGCGTTTGGAGTCCGGAACTCGGCGTCGCATCGTAACGGCCTCCACCTCGTACTCAGAATTCTACTCCTGGAGCAGCATCAGAGACGGCATTTGGCATTTGTACCCCAGCTGCCGCAGGATGTCGTTCAGCTGAGCCTTCGGGAGTTTTGAATTTACCCGAATTTGCCAAGGATGCCAGATCTGACCAGATTTGTTTTTTTTTCAGCCTAAAAGCATCCAATTTTTTCCAGTTTTGCGGCAAATTTGCGGCGAAAATGTATATTGAAGGCGAAAAGGTTTGAGGCTGCGCTATTTGAATTAAATATAATATTGTTATATGTTAGTATAAATATTATTAATAAGTAATTAAATATTATTATTATAAATATAAAATAGTTAAAAATTATACCTAATAAATATAAAATAATTAACTAAATCTGTTATTTTCCTTCGAGTTCTGGTCCCGAGACCGGATTTAAATTATATTAACGATGTATTTTGATTAGAGCGCTAAAGCTGCTAGCAGTGCTGCCATTTTGGCCATTTTCTGTACAGAAAACCAAAATGTCTTCTGCTTGGAAATCTGTCTTTTGACTAAGAGACAGGGAATCGTTAAATTTAATTACAGAAAAGAAAATTTAAAAAAAATCGTATTATTTTAGTAGTAGTAAAAGTAAAGTAAAGTATGCTTCAGGTATAAATTTATTCAAACGCAGTGTTGCCAGACAGTCACATTTAGTTGACTTCACGGAACGGAAAGTGAGCTACCAGACCAGGAAGAATGAATGGCGCCTTTATTCAAAAAGTGACTGAAGCTAATCCACACTGTGATCTCCGATATATTTTGAAGATTTATGTTGCATAGGTATTTCTTTCAAATAGTTTGTTTATTGCCTTATTTTATCTACTCTGCTTAGGTACTTATATCATATAGTGTCTGTTGAGATATTTCCATATATATTCGTGTTTTAGAGAGCAAATGGTATACCGTAACTAAAGGCATTTTGGATGTATATGTATATATGTACAACCCATGAAAAACCGAATTAAAATAAAAATTAGCACATGCAAATAATTTGGATGAGCGACCACGAAAGATTGAATAAACACAAACTGTTTCTTGTCTAAGCGAAATCATAAAATCTCGGCCAGTTTGACGACATCCAACAGCGAGTGGAAAGGCTCCTCCTCTATAGTCTCCCGTTCGTGACTATTTGCCGAAGTGGATCCTACAGGGAGACCGCTACGAATACCGGACCTATACGCTCTACATTTTTCCAGCACCTGTTCAAACTCCGCCGCGGCAAAATCTTTCTGTAATTCAGCATTTTCGGTGTCCTCTATTAAAGCCTCCCAGTGGGGCCGAGGATGGATAGGTAGATTCGTCTCTCCATCGGCTGCATTGATGGTGGCCACTGCTGCACCGGCTCCTTCAATCATGGCCAAAACCAGGCAGCCCACAAGAGCACTGTTGGCCATGGCCCGGATTCCATTGCGTGCTGCCAAAATTCCGCCGGTGGCAGCACCACTGACAATCGAGTTCCAGGCATCCTCCCTCTGACGGTAGGAGACCAGGACACAGTCTACCGTGCTGAAGGTAGCTCCCCAAATGGCAAAGCTGCCGGCGATGACTGGTGTCCTCATCTTCACCGAATCAAAGCCGCCAAAAAGGCCGCGGCGCAGTCCAGCAGGGGCATTACGGAAACCCTTGAGGAACTCGAACAGCGAACCTCCTATTGTGCCCATCATAAAGGCGCATCCGCAGTCCTCCACAATCCTGATGGGACACGGCTGGCGGTTGTACTCCATGATGACGCTTTTTAGACGCACTGATTCCGTGATCGCCAGACTCCGTATCTATATGTAAAACTTGGTATTTGTATTCCTGCTTCTATTGGCTTCTAATTTGAGTATATATATGAAATACGGAGGAGTATGCTTGTGACGTTAGATGAAAATGATATGCTATCTCTAAGATCCTAATGCCAGAATAGCAAAAAAGAGAAACAAGCTTTTGTTTGAACCAATTTTAAACAGACCAACAACATTTCTAGAATTTTTCTTGAATCCATGATTAATATTTTAAAATGTATTTATAAAATGCAATCATTTGTTTAATCAGCAGAGCTTATAAACTATGGTCTTGTAACGTGAGCTAAGGAATATTATATTTGAGATTTAAAGGATCAGTTGTCGAAGTATTTTCGGAACTCCTGGCAACCCGCCCAGTTGTCTTCCCAACCGGGTGTAAGTTTCTTGGCCTCCTCGTACCAGCGAGCTACATTGGCATACCGCTTGTAATCGAAACCGGCGACATCAAAGGTAGACACTGTGGCCAGAAAGGCGATATCGGCCAGACTGTAATCCTCTCCCGCGGTGTAGGTCTGTCCCTCGAGGAAAGTGTTCAGGAACTCAAAGGCAACCTCGATCTTCTTGTAGCTCTCCTCATTGGCTGGCTTCTTCAGGAAAATATGGGGATAATAGTACTCGGAGAAGCTCTTGTACAGGGTGCCCATATCGAAGTACAAGCGCTGGTTAATCAATGCCTGCTTCTGCACGTCCTTGGGAAAGAGCTTGTCGTCCTTGCCGTACTTCTCCACCAGATAAACCATGATTGCACGCGATTCCCACAAAGCAAATCCATGGTCGTGCAGCGTGGGGATCGTGTGCTGGGGATTAATCTTCAGGTATTCCGGCTTGAACTGCTCTCCAGCCCGGGTGTTAATGATCGTCTTCTTATCGAACTCCACACCCAGAGCCTTGGCTGTCATCAGAACAGAACGGCAGGGAGCAGATCCGGGTCTGTAGTAGAAGTCCATTTCACGGTTGAGGTATCGGTATCTCTGCAAAAAACAGCAATTCATCAAGATCAGAAGGTGTCACAGTAGATGAATATAAATAGAACCGAATGGCTAATCACTTTCTTTAATAACACCAGTGAATTCTGTGACGTAATCTCTATAAGTAAAGGCGGTTTTTATTCGGTAACTGAACTTACGGATTACGAAAGAATTCTTGGGTGCTCTGCTATAGTCGAAGCACAACAAACAACTGAAAAATTCTCTGCGGTTTAGCCGTGTTTTATACACACAAACAAACAACATGAAGATAACCACATATGTACAATGTGGGCTGATGGATCAATTAAGTACAAGTGATAATTGACAAATATTTTTTTTGGCTGATACGAAGTTCGTAATACGAACCAATGGTCAAAAGAGAAGTTTCCAGAAAAAGAGATTTCAGGCATTATAATTCTCTTAACAACGAGTATTCGGAATGGGGTACTTTACTTTATTTTCAGTTATTAACTGAAATGGTTATTTTATTTTATTACGGGTAGACCAAATTTTACGTAAACTTAAAATAGGTTCAGGTGTTTTCATTAAATTACCTTTGACTTTAATTGCTTTTGCTATCAGCAAAATCTCAGTAGCATGTATTATAGCAAAACAGCACGTAGCAGTATCTTATCGCACTGAAAATGTTTGAGGTGTCATGACTTAATGAATTTCACAAGAGCACAGACCCCCAAGTCTTATCGCATTCCAAAAGTCAACGACTCTTCCACAATGATACTCTTAATATAATACTAAATATGAAGACTCTTTATTCAAATAGTGTATTAAATTCGCAGCAATATATGAACGTAGTAAATTCCCAATTAGAGGCAAGTCATTGTTTGTTCAAAAGGTCCCCTAGATACAGTTTCTTATAGTCCTCGCAGCCCTCCCAGTTCTCCTCCCAGCCGGGTATCACCTTCTTGGCATTATCGTACCACCTGACAACATTCGGATATTTGCCAAAGTCATATTCCGATATTTCAAAAGTGGAAACGGTTGCCAGGAGGGAAAAATCGGCCAGGGTCAACTTGTTGAGGGCGGCATACTGTTGGCCTTCCAGGAGAGTGTTGAACGTTGCGAAAGCAGCATCGATCCTCTTGAAGTTCTCCGGATCAGCCGGCTTCTTCACGTCCTCGAACAACTGGGGATAGTAGTAGTAGACATAGCTCTGGTAAAGAGTGCCCAGATCGAAGAACAAACGCTGGTTGATTACGGCCCTCTGCTGGGGATCCTTGGGATAAATGGAGCCATCCTTGTCGTATTTCTCCGCCAGATAAATCAGAATGGCCCTCGACTCCCAAATGGCAAATTCGCCATCCACCAGGGTGGGAATTGTGTGCAGCGGATTGATCTTGACAAAATCGGGCTTCAGATGGTCATCGGTATTTAGATCGACCTTCTTCTTGTTCAACTCCAATCCCAGGGCGTGGGCCGTCATCAGGATGGAACGGCAGGGTGCCGAGTAGAGCATGTAGTAAAAGTCCAGCATGATTCTCCAATGCGCTGCAAAATCGAACTGAATTAATATTTTCTTAAATGAGTTATATATATGTACTTGAAGGTCCCTTCAGCGATAACTAGATCTCTTACATTTAATTCTATGAAATTATGATTTTCCTGGTAGGGATTCCGGTATTAATATTACAAGTTCTTCCAATGAAAAACTATACAGTTGCATATGAAAATAAATTATTTCTTTGGTGGAAAACATATGTAGGTTTGTTGCCGACCAATTATTGTTTAGAAATGCTAAGCTTGCTATCAGTATCGTGTATATCAAAAATGAATAGGCAATAATTACACGTTTCTTTTTCCATAGAAACACGATAAGATTATTATTACACTGTATTTTTTAAGCAATGACGTAATTAAATCATAAAACATTTGAGCATTTAAGTAAACTTTGTTAAATAAATTCAAAAGGTGCACCTTTCCACCTTTTTTCTAGTGATTTCTATGCCTTTTATTTGCGACTTCCGGACTCCCTTCACAAATTCACACTGACGAAAAGCAGGCAAACATCAAAGCTTTTATAGCTTTATGGCACCAGAGACAGATTCAGAGAATTTCAGTTTAGCTCACTCTTTCCGCATCACCCTCTTACATAGAAAGAGAGAAAAACGCGCCAGAAGAGCACACTTATCCAATTGTTGCTCCATCCCACATCCCATCCAACATATAGTATAGACATCTAAAAATCACTTTTGTATTTTATGCATTCAAAAAAGCGAACACTTATTTATTGTCTTTGGAGACAGGCGAATTTGGAATTGTTGTTTGTGAACGTGAATATAAATACTACATCAAATGTACGGGGGTTTAAAAAAGGTGAATATCAGGCTTAATCGAAGTACTTCTTGAACTCCAGGCATCCGGCCCAGTTGTCCTCCCATCCGGGGGTGACCTTCTTGGCATTCTCGTACCACTTGTTCACGTTGGCGTACTTGCTGATCTCGAATCCGGCCACCTCGAAGGTGGAGACGGAGGCCACCAGGGCGATGTCGGCCACGGTGAGCGAGTCACCGGCGGCGTACTCCTGGCCCTCGAGGAAGGTGTTCAGGAACTCGAAGGCGGCCTCGATCTTCTTGAAGGCCTCGGGATCGGCGGGTGCCTTGGCGAACACCTGCGGGTAGTAGTAGTTGGCGAAGCTCTGGTACAGGGTTCCCATATCGAAGTACAGGCGCTGGTTGATCACGGCACGCTTCTTGGGGCACTTGGGGTACAGAGAGTCGGTCTTGCCGTACTTCTCCACCAGGTAAACCTGGATGGCACGCGACTCCCACAGGGCGAAGCCATTGTCCACCAGGGTGGGGATGGTGTGCTGGGGATTGATCTTCAGGAACTCGGGCTTCAGGTGCTCACCGGCCTGCAGGTTGAGCAGCTTCTTGTTAAGCTCGACGCCCACGGCCTTGGCGGTCATGATCACGGAGCGGCAGGGGGAGGAGCCGGGCAGGTAGTAGAAGTCAGCCATTTTACTGCAAAGAGCAAGAAAAATTGGAGGTTAGTAATGCAATAGTAACAGTGAGTTAAAAAACATATTAATAACATTTTAAGAAATCTATAAGGTTTTTGAAAAGCAAAAAGCCTGATTGGAATTGAAAATGTTAGAAGAAATAGAGTCCGCCATTTTGGTTATGAGTAAAAAATACCTATAACGAACACAAGTTCTTTTCTACGTTAGAAGTAAGATAATGAAATTATTTCATGCACATTAAGTTTGTGCTCTTATAGGTACACATAAATATTATAATTTGTTATAAGGCAAGATTTCTGTTTGTCTATTATACACTTTTCCCATATGGCGTGCAAAAAGGCGCACAGAATAGATCAGAAAAGATATGCGGTAATTAGACGCGCTCTATTATTACGGGTTCAGACAAAAGCGGACTTTAATTGGGCCGTCATTACAGAAATTCACTTGGCAAACAGATTCCCAGGGAATGATGTCATAACTCTTAACCATTTGAGCTTTTTGGTAAATTTCCATGCGTATTCCTTGTACACATTGTTTCTAATTTGGTATTCCTTTTTGCCTGGACACAGACACAACACAACACCATCACAATAGTTATATAGAGGGTCGGAACTTACAGTTTTGTTTGTTGCAAATCTCGCGATGTACACTGTACCGAATGAGAAGTAGTACTGAACGGAATTCGAAGAGCGGGTCGGCATTTATAGCAGTCGGCGGCGGTCGCCATAATGCCGGCAAACAAGAGTTGTTGTTTAACGCCCCGAGGGGGGTGTGGCGGGAGGTGGGGAGTCACCATGAAGAGAGACAGCCGCTAGTTGTTTTCGTGTCTGGGTTTTTTGTCTTTCATTTTCTGCCTTGCCTACACATACCCACTAATATCAGGCAAAAATGTGACGTTAGCAGCGTGATTAATACGAGTATGTGGAGCCGTTTGCAAGTGTGTGTGACTCGGTGGATGTTGCATTTAGCTCCCCCCGCATCGCCCCTCGCCAAAAAGAAAGCTGCAACTTTCTAATGATCCTCCATTGGAACGCTGAGTTTTTTCCTCCCTTTAGAACACATTTTTGACTGATTCGTTTCTCATTTTTCTACCCTCTTTCGGAGGGTATGTTAATTTTTGTAAAATGTTACTTGGAGAAAAGTGGAGAGATCTTCTTTCGTATAATTATAATTATTTGTCATCAACATTACAATCATAAAGTACTCAAACTACGCTCAGAAAAAAGATTTTCCTAAATTTTTAGGAAAATTACGATTTATTGCCTAAAAATATATTTCATTATGGGTCATATTGCCTAAAAATCCATGCTTTTAGGTCAAATACTTTTAGGAATGTTGCTCAAATTATAATGAATGCTATTATTATGCTTTGCAATATATATAAATTACAATGCTAGATACGAATGCACCCATTTTAAAAATTTAATTCGTAAAAGAATAGTTAAAAGAATAGCTAAAGTCTTAAAGTCTCATGCCTATCGATACGCTAAAGTACTTCCCCTTTGACATATCCATACATACATATAAGATATCTAATAAAATTTGTTCTTATCTAAAAAAATAAAATAAAAACTGGATTTTAAGGCAATATTATTTTTGGTCAATAAATGATAATACGTCCTAGTGATTATATTCACAATATTTTAAATCAAACAAAAAAGGTTTTTGACTTTTCCCAACTGTTTCCAAATGTATTAACACTTCTACTTACTATGGTTGCCTTCCTTTTTCGCGCACACTTATTGCAGTCAATTTGCTTGGATACACATTTTTGCATTTGTAATGAACATCTGTGCGCTTAAAAATAAATTCTACTTTCAAAGTGGAAAAATAAAATAAATAAATAAAAGGCAAACAGAAACCAGATAACAACTCAAGCCGGCCGGCAAACATTGATACCAGGCAAACTCACAGCAACAGTTGGTGAGTATTCCCAAGTGATATGAAAGCATACAAACAAATCGCAAGAGTTCCATACTGTACTTTGCTAACTAATGAGTCCACAAAAATATAACCATATTCAATTATTTTTGAATAAAAAAAAAAACAGGAAAACCCCTTTTGAAGGACGAGCTCTGAGCTAATGACAAGCCAAAGGGACATGCAAATACCAAATTACTGGTATACATTTTTCATGTAATTATTTTGATGACCGCAGAAATATATCGATTGAATTGGATTGCATGTGTTTTGACGACCTTGGTCAGTTAGAAATAATTGTTATGGTCGCATTACATGACAAGAAAAATATACTTTTGCTTCTTGGAAGTATTCGATGAAATCGTTGCAATACTCGAATATTCCTGGTTAATTCGCTGGGGGTGTCTATTTTCCCCAAAAAACAGTTCATTTTTATCATTTCACAATTGGCAATACCAACTATCAGCATGACCGAGCAAAAAATTTCAATAACAAGTGGAAAATAAATGGAAAGAGCATTTTCGTGGGCGACACGTCAAACATACTGCTCTCTTAACGTCCAGAACAATCCATAAATCGCTTGTGAAATCAGAAAGACCCAAGCCCCAGACCTACGAGAGTTACTCATTTGAACATAATGCCGAAATCCACTGAATCATGGGAAACATGAGATCGTGAACACAATAAGTTCGCCAATAACTGGTTAAGTTAATTCACTAAAAAGCCGGCCCAAAATGTAGCGTAAAATGTAGAGAAAGGTCACAGTGTTTGCCGCTGCAGATCAAGAGAACCAGTTAGACGGCATTGGCCAAGTATGCGTCACAAAGAAAAAGGCAGAAAGCCAAGCAAGATGAAGAGCAGCGGCTAAGAGATTCAGACTTCAGACCCGAAGAGAATTGATGGGGCGAAGAGCCCCACCGATCTCTTATTTTCACTTCATCGGATTATTCTGCCGGTCTGCCATATAAACACACTCGCACTCGATATATATTTTCTCGATTCCGTTTGTTGACGATTCTTATTTTGTGTACAGCTGCGTTGAGCTTTGCTTAAGTCTTTCTCTGATCTCGGCTTTTGAAAAGATAAATAACTGTTTGAATACAATATTTGTGTGCTGGGATATAAAAGTACAAACTGTGCCAAACTAACATAGAAAGTCCCCAATGTAAATCTCTTTTAATTTATGGTTTTATCTAACTGTTTATAAATTGTATTTATTTTAAAAGCTTTAATATATAAAAAACTACCTAATAATCTGAACATTAGTGTGTCCACACTTCCGTTACTCACATTATCATTTCAATTAACGCTATAGATAACCCGAACTAACTTAGCACTCCATTACCTATAAATAAGGAAATTATTTAAGCCGAATTATTCAATACTCTATCAAAATAGATGTGTATTTCATATACATAGGTATGCATTATGATAAATTGTATGCTTTCCTAGGCATATTTTGGGAACTTATAACTTATAACAACATACATATAACGATAATAATCATAAAATTGCTATCCCTCAAAGAATGAATAAGATTAGGGATCGGTAATTTTGTGTACACATGGTGAAATTGTATATGTTAGCTCCACCCAATTATCTGATTTATTTGACAATGCCTTTCCGTTCCCCCTTCTTAACTCACGTATTAATGAGTCATAACAGTTCCCCTCTTTAAATCAGAACATTTCCTTTATGATAACATATGTATGTACTTATCTAATGAAAGCTCAACAAATATGCACCTGAAAGAGATTATATGTATATACCTTCAAACAAAACATACGGAACTGTTCCGGCTTTTACTTTCCATTCTTTTACTCGAAATTAAATGTACTTTTCTGTGAGAAAAATTAGGAAGTAATAGCCTTGCAGATGGTATTATCTTGTCAAAAAGAATTTTTTAAGCCAAGAAAAATGTTTTAAGCTTAAATAAGTCTCGAAACCCAAAATCAGAACCAGCCTGATAATAAGCACCCGAAATATGAAAAACGAGAAACAAACACAAACATCGATTTACTCATTTTGCTATATAAGTACCTGCCATTCCCGGTTATAGTCAGTCTTCGTTCTCCACTCCAAAGGTTAACACTACATCAGCTTTATTCAGTATGGATTTCTACTACATGTCAGGTAGCAGTGGATGCCGCACGGTCATCATGGTGGCCGAGGCTCTTGGACTCGAGCTGAACAAGAAGTTCGTGAACACCATGGAGGGCGATCAGCTGAAGCCGGAGTTTGTGAAGCTCAATCCCCAGCACACCATTCCCACTCTGGTGGACAATGGATTCGCCATTTGGGAGTCCCGTGCCATCGCCGTGTATCTGGTGGAGAAGTACGGCAAGGACGACTCCCTCTACCCCAAGGATCCCAAGAAGCAGGCCGTGGTCAATCAGCGCCTGTACTTCGACATGGGAACTCTATCCGACGCCTTCGCCAAGTACTACTACCCCTTCTTCCGTACTGGAAAGCTGGGATCCGACGAGGACTTGAAGAGAATCGAAACTGCTTTCGGATTCCTCGACACCTTCCTAGAAGGCCAGGAGTACGTTGCTGGCGACCAGCTCACTGTGGCCGATATTGCTATTCTGGCCAACGTCTCTACTTATGAGGTTACCGAGTTCGACTTCAGCAAGTACTCCAATGTGGTCAGGTGGTATGCCAACGCCAAGAAGGTGACTCCCGGATGGGACGAGAACGTAAAGGGTCTGGAGATGATGAAGTCTTTCTTCGAGTCCAAAATTGCTGCTGCAAAGTAAGCTACACTCGTAAAACTAATGTAATGCCTTTCTATGTGATGCTTGTTTACAACTGAATTAAATATAAACAAAGAATTCAAAGTTTAATAGAATCTTATAATGTGGGTTAATATTTTTTAAAGTCTTGCAGTACATAAGGGTCTCCATGTACAGACTAATGGGAGTATTATTTTTAAGAAAACTTAATAACAACATTAATATCAAAATGCAAATTCTAGTATATGAGTTTACAATGTATACCATGGGTTACATATACTTCAGTTTTTAAATGTAGGTAGCTATAGCTGTATTATATATTTATCTCAACATCTATGAGACTATATAGTATATGTTGTTTATGTTCCAACAAATCCAAATATAATGGTTGCATATAAATACTGTTGAACAAAAAGCGAGTAAAATGCTATCTTGTCGTGCGCGGATCCACGGGGAGTGATATGGGTGATATATCACTTCCAACTCGGGTGAAAAATGAAAGAAATTTTTGTCCATATCAAATATTTTAAATTTTTAAAGTAGATGCAATAGTATAGAACAAATTTGAAAATGTTTTTTTTTTGTTTAATGTTGTGTAGCACCTTAATGTTTTGTTCTTTGCAGATACAAAACTAAATTAACATAACTAATAATTTTTGCCTGTCATCTCTTACGGTAGCTTAATTTTAAGAAATAAGCATATTAATTTATCTTAACCATTTTGAAATCAATTTATGCTGTCTTACTGCCCTAAATCGCTCAAATATTTTATAACTCATTATATTTCTCCTCTCTTTTAATCGATCTACTTCCTTCACGTCAGCCAACTAATCATACATTTAAATACCAGTTCTAGCTGAATTATATATTATGCACCTGAATTTAACATTAGAGCTCCTTTGATACCGCCTGTGTTAGTCATTAGTTGTACATACGTGTCCCTCAACCGAAAATAACAAGTGCCCGAAATATGAAAAAGTTTGTTCTAACCATGACTGGCATATTCAAACGCAAGACAAACAGCAAACAGCAAGCAAGCATAAACAAATGGGGAGAGATAATTTCCCAAGCGTTCGGCTATAAAAGTCACAGGTTCTGCGGGAGGTCGCCAGTTGTCGTTCTCAATTCCAGCGGAAAGCAGTACTATATCATTCTTCAACATGGATTTCTACTACATGCCAGGTAGCGGTGGATGCCGTACGGTCATCATGGTGGCCAAGGCTCTTGGACTCGAGCTGAACAAGAAGCTTCTAAACACCATGGAAGGCGAGCAGTTGAAGCCGGAGTTCGTGAAGCTCAATCCCCAGCACACCATTCCCACTCTGGTGGACAATGGATTCGCCATTTGGGAGTCCCGTGCCATCGCCGTGTATCTGGTGGAGAAGTACGGCAAGGATGACTCCCTCTACCCCAAGGATCCCAAGGAACAGGCCGTGGTCAACCAGCGCCTGTACTTTGACATGGGAACTCTGTACGATGCCTTCGCCAAGTACTACTATCCCATATTCAGGACTGGAAAGCCAGGAACTGAGGAAGATCTGAAGAAAATCGAAACCTCCTTCGGTTTCCTCGACACATTCTTGGAGGGCCAGGACTACGTGGCCGGAGACCAACTCACCGTGGCCGACATCGCCATCCTGGCCACCGTCTCCACCTTCGAAATTGTTAAGTACGACCTCAGCAAGTACGCTAATGTCACCAGATGGTACGAAAATGCCAAGAAGGTTACTCCCGGATGGGACGAGAACTGGGAAGGCCTGCTGGCCATGAAGTCGTTCCTTGAGGCCCGTCAGGCTGCTGCAAAGTAATTCCCACTCAGATAATTTTTTATTATTTTTGTTACATTTGAATTGAATAAAAGAATATTTAGTGTGTGTTAAATACTTAGTCATTTATTACGAGGGTGGAAAAATGAACACCTTCTGGATGCTAAAAAATATCGGTCTAGATTGATTGAACGATAAGCTTGTTATACCCTTGCAGAGGGTATTATGATTTCAGTCAGAAGTTTGCAACGCAGTGAATGAGACGTTTCCGACCCCATAAAGAATATATTTTCTTGATCAGCATGACTAGACGAGTCGATCTAGCCATGTCCGTCTGTCCGTCTGTCCGTCCGTCTGTCCGTCTGTTTCTTCGCAAACTAGTCTTTCAGTTTGGAAGCTATCGTGCTCAAACTTTCCCAAAAGTCTTCTTTATATTGCAGGTAGTATACATATATGTCGGAACCGTCCGGATCGGACAACAACTCCCATAGGGAAATCGACCAAAAATCTAGCTTTGGTGTTTTTTTAAATATTTCTTCTACCTTCTACTCTTGGGAATATTATTTTTTAAATATTTCCAAATTTCGATTCAAATTTAAAAAAAAATCGGATTACTATATCATTTAACTGCCATAGGAACGGTCAGAAAATTAAATGGAAAATTAAAAATTATATATTTGTTGATGAAATGATCTGCAAGGGTATATAACTTCGGCTGGCCGAAGCTAGCTTCCTTTCTTGTTTTCGCTTTCAGATATTTCTATGAGCTGCCTTCCCTAGCTTTTTCACATTTGGTATATTTCTGTTCTGTAATTGGTTTTTGTAACCATTTCTTTTTAAAGCCTAGTACTCACCTCAATCAAAAAGGCAACGAATCGAAAATTTCTATACAAAAATGACAGGCGGAAAATTTCATGAACAAAATTTTGTATGGAGATTTTCATTTCGTAGGCTTTTTGATTGAAGTGAGTACTAGGCATAAGAAAAAAAAGAAATGAAAAGTAATTAACCACATTTTTTTACTTATTCTTCGAAAATCTGAATAAACGCTTTAACTGAAAGATAATCTTTTCTCAAAGTATAATTCAATGGTATATTGTAAAATTGAGATTATTTATTTGATTTGCCTATCAAAATTGTGCGCTTCTGCAAAAACCCAAGCACCTGAGCTAGCATATGGTTATTTTTAAGAGAATTAGTTTTTTTCTCCTAAATTGAAAGCTTCAGTGGAACCTTATTTGTTTATATTGTGTTATACATACATCCATAACATCCAGAATTTCTAGAAGCTCATTTTACAAATACGATGAAATTGGTCTTATTGCGCGCGTACCCACACATGAATACAATCAATTAACATGGCATAGCATAACATGGCAAACATACAGACTTAGAGAGAGCTATTTTTTTCGCTATGGCATACATATGTACGAATAGCTTTATAGGCACAAGCCCATGGGGGTCCCAGGCAGTTCACTTTTTCCTCTCGAACGGGCAGCACGAAACGATCGCAGTTCCGCAGCATGGATCTATACTACCTGCCTCTGGTCAGCGCCTGTCGCACCGTTCTTATGGTGGCCAAGGCCCTTAATCTTGACCTGAACAAGAAGCTTCTGAACACCCTGAAGGGAGAGCAGCTGAATCCCGATTTCATCAAGATCAACCCCCAGCACACGATCCCCACTTTGGTGGACAATGGATTTACCATCTGGGAGTCGCGTGCCGTCGCCGTTTACCTGATCGAACAGTACGGAAAGGACGATTCCCTCTACCCCAAGGATCCCAAGAAGCAGGCGGTGATCAACCAACGCCTTTACTTCGACATGGGCTCCATGTATCCCTCGCTGGCCAACTACTATTACAAAGTGTTTGTCACCGGCCAGTACGGCAGTGAGGAGGAATTCAAGAAGGTCCAGGACACCTTCGCTTTTCTGAACACCTTCCTGGAGGGCCAGGAGTATGTGGCAGGTGACCAGTACACCGTGGCCGACATTGCCATCCTTGCCAGTGTCTCCACCTTCGATGCCCTCGAATTCGACATTAGCAAATATCCAAATGTGGCCAAGTGGTACGAAAATGTCAAGAAGATCACTCCTGGCTGGGAGGAGAACTGGCAGGGAGCTCAGGATGTGAAGAAAGTGGTCGATGAGAAGAAGAATGCAGCCAAATAATCTTCCTTGTGATAATTGTCAATTTTTACATTTATAATAAAAATATATTAATAATTCTGAACCTTACATATGAATGAAGTAAGTAAGGTATAAAGTCTCAATCAAGATAAATTTTGTATTACTTGCTAAAGAAGATTTTCCACTGCCTCGACTAGGAAGATAATGTAAATTTATTTGAACAATTTGTGATTTAATTCCAAACCAGCAAGAAGTTTAATTTGATTGTCCATATGCTAGTACACGTTATCAATGATAAGCGGTTGTTGCTTTTTTGTTGTTTATTGTATCAGGGCCTAACCATGCATATGATTACTAAAACACAATGACGAACAATTGCCAAAAAAGCACGTTGGAGTTCCCCAACGACCAAATCAATTAAAATAATCGTTTCGAGAGAGATACGAAATTTCATTTATATTTCGCTATATAAGAGAGAGCCCCTGCTGGTCCCAATCAGTTCAGCTTTTTCTCTTCAGCGAACAGCTCGCCGTAATCGCACTCGCAACATGGATTTTTACTACTCACCACGTGGCAGTGGATGTCGCACCATTATCATGGTGGCCAAGGCCCTGAATTTGGAGCTCAACAAGAAGCGGTTGCGTCTCACAGAGGGGGAGCACCTGAAGCCAGAGTTCCTCAAAATCAATCCCCAGCACACCATTCCCACATTGGTGGATAATGGATTCTCCATTTGGGAAACGCGTGCCATCGCCGTGTATCTGGTGGAGAAGTACGGCAAGGACGACTCTCTGTTCCCCAAGGATCCTCAGAAACGTGCCCTGATCAATCAGCGCCTTTACTTCGATATGGGAACACTGCACGATTCCTTCATAAAATACTACTACCCCTTCATACGCACTGGCCAACTTGGAGACGCCGAGAATTTCAAGAAGGTCGAAGCTGCCTTTGAGTTCCTGGACATTTTTCTGAAGGGCCAGGACTACGTGGCTGGTAATCAGTTCACGGTTGCCGATATTGCCATCCTCTCCAGCGTTTCCACCTTTGAAGTTGTTGAGTTCGACATCAGCAAATATCCAAATGTGGCCAGGTGGTATGCCAATGCCAAGAAGGTCACTCCCGGATGGGAAGAGAACTGGGAGGGCCTGCTGCAGATGAAAGCGATGTATGAGGCTCAAAAGTCCTCTGCAAAGTAAAAATGTTTATAACCCATTTTATTTATAACTTAAATCTAAATAAACTTACTCGTGTGAATCAAATATAAATTAGTTTTTTATTTAAATATTTAAAACTTACGTTGATCTTTATTTCCTTCTTGGAATTTTAGACACTGGGAAAAAATACAAACTTTACAAACTAGTATAAATATTTATGTATATAACACTGTATACCGGCACAATCTGCTCACAATCACAAAAATAAAAACGAACAAATGGCAAATGATAAGACTTATTATTACTATTATCGTTCAGTTTTGGCTCTTACCGCTAGCGGATAATACGTCAATGTTATGGATCTTTATTGTACACCTCGGCAGTGGTTGTTGCAAAGTTCTCATGGTGGCAGACGCACCTTAAACCGGAGTTTTTAAAACTGAACCCCCAACACACCATTCCTACCCTGGTTGATAATGGACTTTCTATTTGGGAGTCACGAGCTATTGCTGTCTATTTGGTGGAGCAATATGGAAAAGACGTCTCTCTTTATCCCAAGGATCCCAACATTCAAGCGGTAATCAATCAGCTTCTTTATTTCGATATGGGCACCCTGTACGTCTCTTTGGCCAATTAATATTACAACGGGTTTGCCACTGGACATTATTGCACTGCAGAGGAATTCAAGAAGGTGGAACAGAGCTTCGGTCTTTTAAATACTTTTCTAGTGGATCAGGACTATTTAGCTGGTAACAGCCTCACCATTGCGGATATTGCCATTCTTGGCAGTGTTTCTACTTTCGATGCTCTAGATTTCGACATAAGAAAATTTCCCAATATTTTTAAATGCCAAGAAAACAACTCCTGGCTTTGAAGAAAACTGGAAAGGAGCCCATAAATTTGTAATTGTAATTTGTTGACAAGTGAGCAAACCCAAGATAAGCTGGTAGAGAGAGGGAATTTCACAACAATATCAATCACCTTTATGTTTAAGGTTTCGATCACACTAAAGAAGCGTCGAGCAAACAATTATAATCAGTAAGAACGAGACATGTAATTTCACAACCGTTTTGCTATAAAAAGCGGAGCCCATTTATTGTGGCAATCAGTTCTGGTCTTTGCTCTCCAGCGAACAACACAAAATTAACCAACATGGATTTCTATTACACGCCCCGTGGAAGTGGATGCCGAACGGTGATCATGGTGGCCAAGGCCTTGGGTCTAGAGCTAAACAAGAAGCTAGTGAACACCATGGATGGGGATCAATTAAAGCCGGAGTTCGTGAAGCTGAATCCCCAGCACACCATTCCCACCCTGGTGGACAATGGACTCTCCGTTTGGGAGTCGCGTGCGATCGCCGTGTATTTGATTGAACAATACGGCAAGGATGACTCGCTATTCCCCAAGGATCCTAAGAAGCAGGCTCTAGTCAACCAGCGCCTTAGCTTCGACTTGGGAACTTTGTACGATAGCTTCGCCAAGTACTACTTCCCGCTCTTTCGCACTGGCAAGCCAGGATCTGACGAGGACTTCAAGAAGATCGAGACCTCCTTCGAGTACCTGAATATCTTCCTCGAGGGACAGGACTATGTGGCCGGAGACCAGCTCACCGTGGCCGACATCTCCATCCTGGCCACCGTCTCCAGCTTCGACATCTTAGATTATGACCTCAGCAAGTACCCAAATGTGGCCAGGTGGTACGCCAATGCCAAGAAAGTAACTCCCGGATGGGACGATAACTGGAGTGGCCTCTTGGAATTGAAGGCAATTTTTGAGGCTCGACAGGCGGCAGCCAAGTGAAAGATATGTTAAGTACAAAAGATTTAATTTATTTCTATGTAAAGGTCGTTAAACAAATATAAAACAAAAATACATTTAGACAAGCTTACGATTCATTTAAAAACAACTGGTAACAATATCCGCAGATTGAATCGATTAATTGGAAAAAATAAGTGGAAGTAGTCATGCGCAATGCAACGAATCAAATGTGAAACAGTTGGTAGAATCATAAAATCTTCTTTAAGAAATGGGAATGGAAATGAATAAATGAAAATGGAACACAACAGAAACTCATTTTTTAGAGGATTCCTTGTCTAAAGCAATTAAAAAATTATTTGGTTTAATTATATTGTCTCAATAACAAACTACTTTAATGTTTAACGCATATACACTTTACAATAGGTGTTACATTATCTTTTCGAGAGAATATGGAGAGTAATAATGATAACTCTCTGTAGGGTATTTCATTTATTTGCTTTTCTCCTGCGGGTAATATCACACGCTCTTTGTTCCCAACATGAATTGTTACTATATGCCCCGAGTTAGTGGATGCCGAACAGTTCTAACAGTTCCTAATACCTTCCTCGAGAGCCAGAACGATATCGCTATTCTGTCCACCATATCCACCTTGGAAATCGTGGATTTCGTTATTAGCGAGTATCCAAATGTGGCCAGGTGATATGCCTATGTCCAAAAGGTAACGCCGGGATGGAGGAGAGCTGTGGGGGTCTTCAGATGATGAAACCACGGTTTAGGATTGGAAAGGCAATTGAGAAGTAGAATTTATATTCACTTCTAACAACTTAAGTTCAAATGTGTAAGATACCCATGTTTGCTATCTCAAGCGGTTCAATAGTTGCTGTAATGGAAAATTGAACATTTTCTTCATTTCTCAGTAACAGTTCTGTAAAATTTTTATTCAAAAATGTTTTTAAGTGTTAAAAAGTCCACTTTAACAAAAATAACAAGAAACGATTTATTTCCCAAACAAACGAAATGCAAAACATCGTCATATTGGTATACATACACAGATAATTATAATCATCAGGTAGATAGCTTCATAACAAGTTTGCTAAATAAGTGGGAATTTTGGCAACCGACTACTTAGTTCGTTTCCTCTCTTTTAGCGGCTCAGACGGATTTATTGCCCTTTTCACAATGGATCTTTACAATATGTCTGGTTCGCCGAGCACGCGTGCTGTTATGATGACCGCCAAAGCTGTGGGAGTCGAACTCAACTCGATACAAGTCAATACCTTCGTGGGGGAGCAACTGAAGCCGGAATTTGTGAAGATAAATCCCCAACACACCATTCCCACCCTGGTGGACAACGGATTCGTCATCTGGGAGACCCGAGCCATTGTTGTTTACCTGGTCGAGCAGTACGGGAAGAACGATTCCTTGTATCCCAAGGATCCTCAGAAACAGGCTCTGATCAACCAGCTATTGTACTTTGATATGGGAACCCTGTACGAAGGCATCGCCAAGTACTTCTTTCCACTGCTCCGCACTGGGAAGCCGGGAAGTCAGGAGAGTTATGAAAAACTCATTGCTGCCTTTAATCTTCTCAATACCTTCCTGGAGGGCCAGGATTACGTGGCCGGAAGTCAGTTGTCCGTGGCTGACATCGTTATATTGGCCACCGTCTCCACAACCGAAATGGTTGACTTTGATTTGGAGCAATTTCCGAACGTGAACCGGTGGTACAAGAATGCCCAAAATGTAACACCCGGTTGGGACGAAAACCTGGAAAGAATTCAACATGCCAAAAAGTTCTTGGCCGAAAACTTAATAGAAAAGTTATAAATGTTTTAAATTAAAAAATATTTTTATTTAGGCATATCATTATTGAACTTATTTAAACACCATTTTCGACTAAATGCAAAATAAATGCTTGTACTTATTTTATTTTTGATTCTTGTTTAAATATTTAAATATATTAAATTTCAAAGCCAAGATTTAATAATGTTTACGTTAATTATAAGATTGTGAGTTTTAAATTACTGCATCACATTGCCCTTTGCACTTCTAATCGATAAAAATAAATGATTTAAATTGATCAAATATACCTACTAAAAAAGAGAGAACGCTATAGTCGGGTGCCCCGACTATCAGATACCTGTTACTCAGCTAATGGGAATGCGAGGGAGATGGAGATATAAAACTTTGATCGCGCACAACTTTTCAACGAATGGTCTTCTACATTCCATAGGTATTGATAAACACAATAAAACTGCATTTTTACTTTTCCGAAATCTTTAAAGGTGTGGGCGTCAGACGCCCTTTAAAAAAATGGCTTTAGGCGATTGTGGGCGTTAGAGGGGTCGTGGCCCTCGGCTGAAATAAACGTAAGAACTCCAAGAATCTGCATGCAAAATGCCAATCTTCTAGCTTTTATAGGGCCTTTTACTCTACGAGTAACGGGTATAAAAATACATACATTAACACTTAAAGTTTATTCAAGTCAGTTAAATTATTTAACTTAAATATGGACAGCAAGTTGATTTTGCCAACAACATAGTAAAATGGATGTTTCTAGAAAAAGTCGGCACTATGATAAGGTAATACGGTAATCGTTATCAAACATTTGTATTTTCTCTGACAAATGGTAACCATTTTCTTAATTTATGTCTTTGTTAACTTTGCAGAGTTAGTCTTCTTTATTTTGAATAACATTTAACTCAAACAATATATTTTTCTTGGATTTAATTTTTTTTAGCAAATATTAAGTTTGTGAGTCATTAAATATTAATAATTAATAATTTAAAATTTGTTTTCAACTGACTTAGTCACAGCTAATTGCTGTTAACTATGCGAAATGCTTAAAAAGTGAGTTCTAACAATGACAAACACTATTCATATTATCTTGTGCTTGGACGATAACGCATTTGCAATTTCGCTATATAAAGGGGACCCCAGATAGGGGAAATCAGTTTACTATTTCCACTCGAGCAGCTCGCACGCCATAAACGCAATGCCCAACATGGACCTCTACAACATGCCCATGGCTCCGGCCAGTCGTGCCATTCAGATGATTGCCAAGGCCTTGGGTCTTGAACTGAACTCCAAGTTCATAAACACAATGGAGGGAGACCAGCTGAAGCCGGAGTTCGTGAAGATCAACCCCCAGCACACCATTCCCACACTGGTAGACAATGGATTCGCCATCTGGGAGTCCCGTGCCATCGCCGTCTATCTGGTGGAGAAGTACGGCAAGACCGATTCGCCACTGTACCCCAAGGATCCCCAAAAGCGGGCGCTGATCAACCAGAGGCTCTACTTTGACATGGGTACCCTCTACGACGCCCTGGGTAAATACTTCTTCCCCTACTTCCGCACCGGCCAATTGGGCGATCAGGAGGCCTTGGACAAGGTTAACTCCGCCTTCGGGTTCCTCAACACCTTCCTGGAGGGCCAGGACTTCGTGGCCGGCAGCCAACTGACTGTGGCTGACATTGTCATCCTGGCCACCGTCTCCACCGTCACAATGTTTTCGTTTGATTTGCAGAAGTTCCCGAACGTAGATAGGTGGTACAAGAGTGCCGCAAAGGTCACTCCTGGATGGGAGGAAAACCTGGAGACCCTGAAGCAAGCGAAGAAGTTCCTGGAGGACAAGCTTGCTGAAAAGAAGTAAACGGTTAATCTATTATAAATTATTAATAAAAATTGATGTAATTACCTTTTAATGATCTGTTGTTTACTTGGTGGCATGGGGATGAAAACCTTATCGATACTATGAGGTGCTTAAAAAATTAACAAATAGTTTTCAATTAAGTGCTAAGTTATTATCTTTGCACTCATTTTAATTTAGAACCCTAAATCCCAAGCATCTGATAAAAGGGCAGTGTATGCTCTAAATCACGCAACACAATGATATTCTGTTTTATTTTTGGGTGAGTAATTTGCAACGCATTGATTGTACGTGTGCGGCAAAGGTAGAGCTATCTTCTATTGTCCCTTAATGGGACGCTGCCGACCGCTGCTTTATATTATTCGATTATCATAATATTTGTTATAGGTCGGAAGTTACCGTATCCAAGAAAACACTTATTTTCTTAAGTCAAGGTCAATCATAATATGATATGCAGCCTCCTTTTCTACATTACTAAAAACGGTTTATAAATTAATAATATAACAATTTGGGTTTGTTACGTTGGGTTTGTAAAGGTAATTTGTATATACCGTGCCATCGCAACCTACCTGGTGGAGAAGTACGGCAAGTCGGACTCTCCACTCTATCCCGTGGATCCCCAAAAGCGAGCGCTGATCAACCAGAGGCTCTACTTTGACATGGGAACCCTCTACGAGTCCCTGTCTAAGTACTTCTTCCCCTACTTCCGGACCGGACAACTGGGCGATCAGGAGGCCCTGGACAAGGTTAACTCCGCCCTCGGGTACCTCAACACCTTCCTGGAGGGCCAGGATTTCCTAGTCGGCAGCCAACTGACCGTGGCTGACATCGTCATACTGGCCACCGTATCCACTATCGAAGTCGTTCCGTTTGACATCGAGAAATTCCCAAATATTGCACGGTGGTACAAGAATGCGCCTAAGGTTACTCCGGGTTGGGCTGAAAACCTGGAGAATCTGAAGCAGGCGAAGAAGTTTCTGGAGGAAAAGCTGGCCGAAAAGAAGTAACTTGTATACCAAATGGTGACTGTAAATAAAAATGTATCGATACATAATTTTTATTTGTTTTATTTGGCGCTATATCACGCTGACATAAAGACTGGGTTCCACAAGGTGATTTGGAACTTGTAAATTATATTTTTTCTTATCGTCAAGAATTAGTTGCGGGGGGCTTTTGATAATTTTGTTTTATATTGAATAACCGCAAGTAAAAGCAATATAATTATTGATAAGAATGAATCAATACCTACTGTTCAAGGACAGGGAATCCACAAAATAGGAATGCCAAGTCATATTTGACAAACAATTTTATTCCTTAAAGGTAGGCACACATATTAATCTTATCTTATTTCATAAATCCTCTAATGAATCATTTCTCTCCACTTTCCAACGACTTTGTATCATTTTTCTATCCTAGATCATTTATCTGTTTGACCGCTATAACATTGACCTTTCTCATGACATTCCATTTGCCCTAATGACCTAACATCAATTCGTAATTACTACATTCAAAAGAAATTACATTTTGAATTAAATTCAAATTGGTGGCCGTAACAAAAGTATATATGTGTTCATTACCTGGCCATTAGCTAAACAGTTCTAATTACACTGAATCGTTATCACCGATAAAGCTGCCACTCGGGAAAGTCGCACGACACTGGATGACTATATATGGAAATCGATTTGATTTCGGGCGCCGTTTGCTCTGGCTATAAAAGCCGACGGACTTATTCCGCTGCGGTCAGTTGTGGGTAACCATCGCAGGACTTTTCACCATGGACTTTTACTACCATCCTTGCTCGGCTCCTTGCCGCTCCGTTATAATGACAGCCAAGGCTCTTGGACTTGAGCTAAATATGAAGCTATTGAAGGTCATGGAGGGGGAGCAACTGAAGCCGGAGTTCGTGGAGCTCAATCCCCAGCACACCATTCCAACACTGGTGGACAACGGGTTCTCCATCTGGGAGTCCCGGGCAATTTTGGTTTACCTGGTGGAGAAGTACGGCCAGGATGATTCGCTATACCCCAGTGATCCCGAGAAGAAGGCCGTGGTCAATCAGCGGCTCTACTTCGACATGGGCACCCTGTTCCAGAGTTTCATCACGGCCATCTATCCTCAGATCCGAACCAAACAGCCAGCCGATCCGGAGGCCATGCTGAAAGTGGACAGCGCCTTCGGGCACCTGGACACCTTCCTGGAGGGCCAGGACTATGTGGCTGGGGATTGCCTCACCGTGGCTGACATTGCCCTTCTGGCCACCGTTTCGACCTTCGAGGTGGTGGACTTCGACATTGGCCAATACTCGAACGTGGCCAGGTGGTACGAGAATGCCAAGGAAGTGACTCCCGGATGGGAAGAGAACTGGGATGGTGTCCAGATGATCAAGAAGTTCGTCCAAGAGAACTCCCAGAAGGATTGATTTGACTAGAAACCATAAATGGAAAATAATATACCTCAGCACATTGTTGCCTTATACGGTTATATTGTATGAACACAAATAAAATACATTTTTATAAGCACCGAGATATACTTTAAAAGATAAGTAGCCCCTCGTCATACAGCAAAATTGTTAAACAAAAAAAAATGACAAATTTTAACATTTTTTAAATTGCCTTTTATCGTTGTATATTATTATCAACAAGCGATTCTTTTTATTTTGTGCCTTTTCACTTTGGAACTTGATAATTCTAAATTTAGAATGAAAGATGGGCGTAGGAATCCGGCTTAGTTATCAAGTTTTGGCATTTAACGAAAGCCTAATTTTATTATTTTCTTTTTGATAACATTATCAACATAATTGTATTTCGGTATTTTCAAAATCGTCATTGTTAAATCTTAAAAAATGACTTTACAGCTTTGTGTCGAATAAAGAATCAAATTCTGAAATAAAAAGTTGTACAATGATGTATGGATCACATTAATCAGCCTCCACATTTGTTTAAAATTCCAGTCTCTGACATGGTTCATAAAAGTGAGATTGTGTTGATGTTAGCTCAGTAAATTCCGCAAGCGCTTCACGACAATTGCCAATTGCACTTCCACCACTGCAGTTGAATGCACGCTATGATTTCACTTATATTACTCACATATAAATCCACTTGAGGCCCCTTTCCCCCCAGAGAATTACGAGTGGACTGGGCCGTTGACCGGTCGACTGTTAGAACAATCGCGGGTTTAGTTAGCTCACAAACGTGCTTCTTGTGGCATTGAACGGGTACAAATTACATATGCAATTGCCCACATATTTTACATTGCCCAGTGTGGGCTATAGAAACCGAAAGAGGGTTGGCAGAAAAGTTCGCTAAATATTATAAAAATATTATAAATAAAGAAATAGATAGATAGACAGATTATGTTATCTAATTTCCAATTTTTTTTTAATCTTGTGATTTAATAAAAATAAAATAATAAATTGATCATTAATTGAGTTTTAGGGAATCGGCATTTTCCAAGTGGTATTTCACTACCCAATCACAAATCACCCTTCATTCCCTGTTTGCAACTTTTGGAGAACCCCCTGTGACAGTCAAATGAGAAATCGTTTTTATAGCGTCATTAAAAGTATATTTTGCATTCCACCTAATTTACGAGCCAGCACTAAACCTAATATCCATTGGTCAACTCGGTCACCACCTCCGAGGCATCCACTATCTTCTGCAGCTGTTTGTACTTCCGGATGGCGTTGCGCACGAATTCCGTTGCCCGACGCACCCGCTCCGGGGTCATCTCTTCGGCCAGCATGCGCCCCACATCCTGGGCTCCGCCTGTGCGCAGGATATTCACAGCTCGGGCGGGTATGTCGCAGATCGGGGTGATCCTGCACAGGGCACTGGTGATGGCGCCGCCAAAGAGGATGATCCCCACGGCGGACAGAACCACGGCGGCGATGCGAAAGAGCGTGGACATCAGGATCGAGGGCACCAGACTGGAGACGAAGGCCAGCAGTGGATTCGCAGAGGTCGGCTGGGGAGCAGCTGCCACCACAGTGGTGCTGTCCGACTGTCCAACGACATTGGTGGGCATCAGGAAGCCCTCGTAACCCGTCTGCACCACAATGGGACCGGGATACGGATAGATACCAGGTGCTGCTCCCCCAACAGGAGTGGGATAGGAGTAGGGAGAATAGGCTCCGTACTGGTTCACGTACTGCTGGAAGGCCTCGGGAGTAATCGAGTAAATGGTGCTGGGATCAATACTGCTCCCGCTGGCCACATTGTCAGGCTGTGGAAAAAAAATTCATATTTTGTTTATATAATAATTAATAAATACTATATAGTATATCCTAAAATATATGATTTTAATACAACTTTCTTATAAAACCGATAATTAAAATTTATATATTTAAAGATATTACATATTCTTGGATTCTTTAATGATTATGGTGGGTATTACTCACCACAGCTGCCTCCGAGTTTTCTGTAGCTGCGGGCACCGTTTCATTGCTTAGAGTAGTGACTGCATCCTGGGGGGCAGTAACCGTCTCGCCACTTCCCTCGACCAGATTATCCGAGTCATCGACGGTGTTGGGCGTGACTGCCGGAGGTGCTGCATCCACGACTGGCACGCAGAGAGATCCCCGAATCGTGAGCACCAGGACTAGCAGCAAACAGGATCTACACTCTTTCAGAAACATCATCTTTGCTTGAATTTGAAATTAAAACTGATCCTTGCCCAGGCACGATCGTTTCTTTTATAGCTTCGCTGCGATCGGCCATTTTGCTACCCTATCTTGCAATTAAGGTGACATTTCCTTGGAATCCCGAAGGTCCTTTTTTCACTAATCCTTCAAACAAAGCCTTTTTTCCTTACCTACGTGCCTGGGAAATTACCGGCACAGGTAGAAGATGCCGCCGCCGTGGGACCTGGTCACCTGGAACATTTATGTCCTGGCTAATTACCACTGTACCACGGCCATGTCCTTGAGTTAGGGCCCTAAGAAATGTCAAGCACGCGATGAAGTCGTGACTGTCGAAAAATGTTTGATGCAAACACGTCGAGTTTCAAGTGATGCCAATCAACAAAGCCCCCAACCAACTACTTTATCAGGTGCTCTGAATTGGAAAATCAGTTGGCAATCAATAAATAGGTGAGGGAAAGCATAGCTAGGGTTATTATGTAGACGTATAATTTTAGACACGAATGGGAGCCTTTTTGGCCGAGTTTTCGGGACAGGCCACCCACTCCTCCTGCTCCTCTTCTTCCTTTTGGACGAACAGGTTAACACTCGGGCGGTCTGTCGTCTCCCTGGCAACGTTCGTTATGAAAACTAAACGAAAACAAATGCCCCCAAAAGACAGCGACAACACAGCGCTGGCGAGACAACATGCTCTGAAAATTGGAAAAGTCAGACAGCGGATACATCCGTGGACAGCGACGTCGGCAAGTTGGGACAGCCGAGGCAGATTCCATCGCCGGATAGGATCCCACGCATTTCCGTCAGCTCGGAGGCCCCAGCATCTGTGTTAGTCCTGCCACGGGAGTCCCTGTTAGTCCTCGACTGACACTCGGACTCGGCGACACTCGACGGCATACTGGGGAACTGCATAGACATCGACTCGGTGGCCGTGGTGCAGCACAAGCTGGTGCACAGAATTGTGTGAGTAGGCGGAGTAGTCCACCGGTTCGGTTAACGGTCAAGTCAGGTCCAATGCCTTCTGTGCATATCCCATAATGAATAAATAAGTGAGTGCAATTAAGTGCGGGCCACAGCACAGCGATTACCATTTCTAGATAGTAATGCCCCAGGGCATGTGTGTCGAAGGCTCGCATTACCTCTGTGATATACCAAAGACTTATTATTAATTCTTTTTATATTCAAAAGTCTTAATAATATTTTTATTGAATTTCAAACGATTAAAATTTTACACAATCATTGGAATTTTACATGCATTTTGTGAAAAAAAAACAAAGCATACTTTCAGGCTGATCTTTAAGCAAATCTGGTCACTCTAAAATTCAAATTCAAGTTTGAAAATGAGGAAGATAAAGAAAATTGTAAGATCTGGTATGTCGGGAAAAAATTCAAAAACAAATTGTATTCGAAGCAAATCTGGACAGTAGGGGTAAACAAGTTCGTAAGCTCTGCTAATTTGGTTATACAAAAATACAACACTTTCATATTAAGAGCAATCAAGATGTTTTTCTTTGCCTAATATAAAGTTGTAAAAAACGTAGTTCAAGAATACTTTTTAGGTTTTCTTAAAAAAGTATTTTAAAAAAAATCAGATTTTAAAAATTATTACTCCAAAAAGTAAAAGAAACCTACAGTATTTTGTTGACCCTCGTTTGGCAAAGTCTTAGGAACCACGCAAAGAACAATTGGCATTAATTAACCAAATGTTGACGAATAAAATCGATGCATTGATTATTTTGCTTTGACCACCAAGTTTTTTGGGGCTGCGTGTGCCAAAGTGGCCAACTTGACATTCCAGTTCCGGCCAATGGGCGACACGAAGCGTATTGTAACCGAATTCGTTTACTGCCTGCTCCTCAGAGGTGGCAAGATGTCGCCGCCCGTGCTGTACTACCTGCCGCCCAGCCCGCCCTGCCGCAGCATCCTGCTGCTGGCCAAGATGCTCGACCTTGACTTCGAGCTGAAGATCGTCAACATCCTGGAGGGGGAGCAGCTGAAACCGGACTTTGTGGCCATGAACCCCCAGCACTGTGTGCCGACCATGAACGACGAGGGTCTGGTGCTGTGGGAGAGGTGAGTCAGTCAGCCAGGTCGGTCCCTTCTTGACACAAATCTGATATTCTTACCTTGCAGTCGAGCCATTCTTTCGTACCTAGTGGCAGCCTACGGCAAGAGTGACGAACTGTATCCCACGGACATTAGGGTGAGGGCCTTGGTGGACCAACGACTCCACTTCGATCTGGGCACCCTCTATATGCGACTCACGGACTACTATGTAAGTGTAGATAATTAAGCCTTAGATAGGTAAGATATTATGTTTTTATAGGATAAAATAATGGAAAATCTAAAAGAAACAATTGACAAGTTTTTAATTACGATGTTCAGTAACTTAAAATGTATATTTATAATTGGACAATACATTTTTTAGTTCTGATTATATAAACCCGAATAAATCTTCAAATTTATATATCTAGATTTAGATATATCCTTTTTTTTTTAATTTTTGGATCTGTTTCAAATGAATTTCCAATAAAATTTATTATTATCTATGATAAAAGATATATTTATGTAAATATTTTCTTTTAAATTAAGATTTTCACATATAGTAGAGGGACTAAATATTAATATTATCTTCTTAAAATGTCAACAAATATTTTTAAAATATTCTACATTTTCCAATACATTTATAGTTCCCCACAATGTTTATTGGAGCCCCATTGGACGAGGGAAAGCGCGCCAAACTGTCGGAAGCTGTGGGCTGGTTCAACTCGATCATGGAGGGCAGACAATTTGCCGCCGCTGAGCACTTTACCATCGCCGATCTTACGCTGCTGGTGACCGTTTCCCAGCTGGAGGCCTTCGAATTCGAACTGCGACCCTATAAACATATCCGCCAGTGGCTCGATCGCTGCAAGGATCACATGGCACCGTTCGACTACGAGGAGTTGAATGTCAGCAAGGCCAATTTGCTGGCCGATATGTTCAAGGCCAAGATGAATCAAACTGCAGGGTCATAGGATTTTTTAGAGCAGTGTACCAGTATACCATTAGAAAAGTATAAACATAATGTATCAGTTGTGTAAGTGTTGTATTAAATAAACGTGTTGTTCTTTGAATCAGCTCTTTAGTTTACTAAAATACATATCAAAGGTAAAGCCTTTAAAATAGGAAGGGCAAAACACTAACTATTGAAAATGTTGGGCGAGATAAATTTATTATTTACAAATTTTTTTGAATACCAGTTTTGCCCATTTTCTCAAATCTCCTCCCCTTCTTAGGTGGAAATAAAAGCCTAATAAGTATTCTTTGGCCGGCCCGAAACTATATTTCAAATGTAATTTTCATCTGAATTGGCATTTAACTTAATTGAGTTTCAGTCTCCGAAGTGTGACAATCTAGATGAATTGACTGGTTCAAAGGGGGCAGAAATGAGCTGTTAACTGGCGCCCAGTCGCTCACAAAAAGACGACATGACACACATTTTAAAAATACCGCCACCCAAAAACAAAGGATGCTGTTCCGAATGGCTTCAGGCAAATGGTACAGTATTAACGTGTGTTTGCTGGTCAAATCCAAGGGGGGAGGTGGCCACGAGGTGGGGCATCAAACTAGCGGATGCTGATGGCGGCACCTGTAAAACCAGAACCTCAACTCAAATTTAATGGCACGACCGTACAGAAAGGCAGAGGAGCACAGTTAAACGAGAGGAGCGGGCTATTTTTATACAGGACATCGGCAGCCCGCAGCTAGACGGCAGGATAATGGAATCCGGCTTCACAGTCTCACTTTGGCCGCTGACAATGGCGGCCGCAACTTTGGCCCTGCGATTGGGATTGCTCTTAGCCGTGGCTCTAATGGCCACCGGAAATGGTCAACAGCAGCAGCAGCAGCAGCAAGTGGCCAACAGCAAGCAGTCGCATCTCTGGCTTGGTGGGTTGAAACTTACAAACTGTAGTTATACTTCAAAATCATTAAATACTAGAAAAAATACCTCCATAAACTTTAAGATTAAAACTTAAATAATTTGTATTTGTGCGTACTCCTTAACATTTGGTATTATTTTTTTAACAGACTGCTTCTGCCTTCACCTGACCGAGCGAAATGCCACCCAATGGGGCAGGTTGGCGATTAATGCCAGCCAGGCGCTGGGCGCCAAAAACAACTGCCTGATGATCTTCATCGGCGGAATGGACGACGAGCTGGTGGCCTTTCAGCTCGAGCAATTGCAGCTGCGCCCCGGGTGAGTGGCAATGCTTCCGGCCAAATCCGGGATCGATTCAGTGGGGAATAGTAGCCGATTGGATCTCGAATCGGCGGACAGCTGCCAGCGACAGCCATCAAAATCGAATCCGTCGATGGATAAGGCTGGCGTCCGTCGAGGAAATGCCGTGGCCAAATGTGGAATGGGGCAGAATCCAAAGCCAAATTCAAATCCCCACCGCAACGGCAATGTAATTAAAATACCTTGCGAAGGCCATGTGGGCGGTCCGTTTCGGGTTTGGTGGAGGAGCCGTGGCCGCCGGCACGCCTGGTTATTTATATAAAAATCTCGCAAATTTGTGTCAATTTATGCAAAATTGTATGCATCCACATTTGCGCCATAAAAATAACGCACACAATATTTCGGAATCGATTTGTCAATAAAATTGGAGAGCACTAGCCAAGCACATTTCAGTGGAACTTGGACCGAGTGCTCCGTCGAACGTATGAGTAATATTTGAGGTGCATCAGCCGGAAAGTCAGTAGGCTGGGAAATCGCGCGCCGAGTGTCCTAGTCGGTGGTTGGAAGTGTTTGTGCTCTAAATTCGCTAGGAACCATAGTTTAACCGCCGGTAAATCGAATTCTAAACTCAGAGAAAATATCACTAACATATAAAAAAAAATATATACATATTTTTTCAAACTATTCAGAATTAATTGAGGATATTTGTTTATTAATTTAATTGAATGAAAATTGTTTAGAAATATTTTTTAAAATATTGGGAAAAATATTATATATTCTAAATTTCTGTTAAGGATCCTATTTTGGCCAGTTTAAACAGAATGCCAGATGCTTCAGGATATGAATCTATTATTTTCTCTGAGTTAGATTGAATCCCAAATCGTTTTCATTATCTTAAACCACAGTTTTAAAATCGACATCGAAATTAATCAGTGAATAATCGAAACAGTGTGTAGTGTAACAAAGCGATCAAAATGTCTATGGATCCAACTGTTTCCTTAGAGGATCTGGAGCGAGTGAGTGAACCAAGTGACTGTGAAAAGCTGTCCATAAATGACGGTAATCAAATTTTCAATACAGCGTCGACGTCGCACCAGTTCCGCCCGAAAGCAGTCACAAACTCCCCAGGTGCCCTCCCACCTGGCGGATTCGGAGGCCATGGCCGTCATCAATGAGATATTCAATCCCACGCTGAAAATACCCGAATCCAGTGGCCACTACACGCTGCCCGAGGAGATGAGTGCCGAGGATAATGTGGCGCCCCATGAATTGGACATTGCCAAGCTGGCGGAGCTGAAGGAAGTAAGTTTTAGAGTGCGTTGAGTGGCAGCCTGGTTCATTCTCCGTGTCGCTGTTCCAAGGTCTTCTCACTCTTCGATACGGACTGCGATGGATTGATCTCGAAGGAGGATCTGCGCTTCACCTACACGGCCCTGGGAAATGAGCCGAACGAACAGCTGCTGGAACAGATGATGCAGGAGGCCAAGGAGCCACTCGACTACGAGGCCTTCGTGCGGCTAATGAGTCGTCGCACCCAGGAGCTGGATCCCGAGGATGTGCTGCTCGAGGCCTGGAGCAAATGGGATGATCACGGCACGGGCAAGATCGATGAACGCAAGTGGGTGCTGTGAAACTAAAAATGGTTCACCAACTCACCATTTGAACACTCCCCAGAATCTACGAGGAGCTGACCAACTATGGCGACAAAATGACCCTTAACGAGGCCAAGGAGGCACTTAGCCATGCGCCGATGGCCAAACCCAAGTCCTTGGAGGAGCCGCCCATGATTGATTATCCGGCCTTTTGTCGAATGCTCAGTGGAATGCGCAAACGAAAGGGGGAATAGCCAATTAGATGGGAGAACATAAACGAATTCTTCTTATATTTTTGAATAAATTTTCAGAAAAACGTTTTTATTAGAGCTTATTTGGCTTACACACAACTTATTTTTCTAAAAAAAAAAATTATTACCGCTTTTCATATTTATTTATTTATCTAATTAAATCAATAAAATTCTTAGAATCTTTAAGTTCTTGTTAGTTTTTTTGTAAAGATATCCCTTTTCTTACAAACCCAATCCAGATATAAAATAAATGAATTAAATTTATTTAATCGATAAGAAAGTGTCCAAAGACCCTTTACCGAACTTTCTTTTATTTATTGATAGTTTTATAATTCGCTTAATGTCATGTTCTTAAACATTTTAACTGGATAAGCTCTTTTCTGTTGCTCTGTTCAAAATTACTTGAAGTCCCAAAGCAGCTGTGCCGATGTGACAATCGTATTAGCCTTAACGCCAACTTTTGTTCGACTTTTTATCAAAATAAATCGTGAAGAACCAGCAGAGCGTTGGGAATTATTTCTTAATGGCCATTTGCTGGTTGCAAACTGCGAGTGCGAGGGTATATTTATAGGGAGGCTGGCTGACCAACGAGCCAGCCCCAAAAGTATCGGCCAATAAATTTTAGACATCATTACGCATCTGCTCTGGCCAATGCAAGCGGCCAGCGGAATTCCTCTCTCTGCTCGGGCTTTTCCGTTCCTTTCCCCGCTTTTCCTCATCAAATGCAATTTCGTGACAGCTGCTTGGACAGCATGGACGTCTTTCCCTATTTGCGGGAGCCCGTCATCGAGAACGCGACACTGGCGGCGGACACCTTTTGCCAGCACAGCCGGAACCGCAGTGCCACGCCTATTTATAGCTCGGGTCGATTGCTGGGGCTGCGCCTCCGGTTCCAGCAGCCGCCCACGGACTTGGGCCGCTGGAACTTGACCCTCAACGCCAGCTATCGATTTCTGAAGCGAGGTGAGTTGACTTCAATGACACAAATGTATCATAAAACTTTACACGAGTTTTAGAATTTCATTAAATTATTTGTTTATAATTTTTAATATTTAAAAATCTAGCTGTTCTCAAGATATTTTTGATAAATATTATAATATAGGAATTATAAATGAAAATTTAAGGACACTATTACCATGAGTATATCATTTTAAAATATTTTTTTATTTTTTAAGTTTAAGAAATTTTTATTCAAAAATAATTTCTTAATTAGTTATGTTATATAAGTTTTGAAATAAATAAATTTTATTTTTCAATTAATTCTCTAAACCTTAGAAAACTTTCGGACGGATGGTCGCTTGGTGCCGCACAGCTTCTGCGACTTCTACTTCTTCGCCAGTTTGTCCGGCGAGGAGGGCAATCTGGGTCAGGGCTACTTCCACTCCCCCCAATTTCCCGCCCACTATCCGGCGCACATCAAGTGCGCCTACAAGTTCATCGGTCGTCCGGACACCCACGTGGAGATCCAGTTCGAGGAGCTGCAACTGCCGCCGGTGGCCAGCGGTGGATGCCAGTTGGATGCACTTACTCTGTTCGACGCCGAGTCCGCTCACATGAGCTCGGTCATCGATGTGCTCTGCTCCAGTCGACCCACCCGCCGGCTGGTTAGCAGTGGTCCAGACCTGCTGCTCGAGTTCAATGCCAGCTCCAATCGCACGGCTAAGGGATTCCGTGGGAAGTTCAAGTTCGTGCCGAATGATCTGGGAGTGCCGGAGCCCTCGCCCCCACCACCGGCGGTTCTGGAGGCAGCCAGTGTGGCGGTTAAGCAGGAAAAGCTCCAGCAGGAGCAGCCCTTCGCCGCCAAGGCCAACAGTCTGCCAACGGATGTGGAACTGTCGAAGCCCGGACGCTCATTTGGTGAGTTGGCGCCCCATAAATTAGGCTAAGATTAAGCGAATCAATACCCTCATTCGCTGCTCCCCACACACTGAGAGAAAACGGGGCTCAGAAAGATAACAAATGTTTATTTGACTGTTTGGACATTGAGAAAATTGAATTTAATTCCAAAAATTACAAAGGACATCAGATCTCAATTGATATTGATAAGGAAACATTTCCTAAATAATATTATTATATAATTTGCACCAACCAAAAAACTATATAACCAAATTTCTAGGGTTAGGAAAAGGTTCTTCGATATCTGGAGACAAAGATATAGAAATATATTCTGAATAATCAATATATCGGCAGAGCTTACATCAAAGTTTTCATCCATTGCATTTCCAGATGTGAATTGAAACACTATTTTTGTAGTGGCCCTAATCCTACCCCTTTTATAGACCCAAGACCCAATCGAATTAAGTTAATCGATGGAAAATGGCGGCAAAACTAGTCAACCCACGCCCGGCGACGTTCGACAGCTTCCGTCTGCTTGGAACTCGGTCCCGGTCCGGATTCCGAGGCGGAAACGGATGTGGCCAATTCACAGGCCTGGGTCTGAGTGGTTGGCCATGTAAATGGCTTTGGGCCTTGGGCTTTCGGCCTGGTTCAGTCTATTGCCAACTGTTGTCCCGTTCAAATGGCGGGCTTCGCGTCGGTATTAATTCTCTGGTGTCTCTTCATTCCCCAATCGATGGCATCCTGTTCACCCTCGCCCACCAGTGAGTCTAGCACTTTACACTTTCTTCCAAAACATTTATTAAACTAAAAGCTACAAATATACTTCCTTTCTGTGTTCGTGTGTATGCCAGTGCTTGTGTTGTTTGTTGATTTATATAAAAAGGCTGTATAGGCGTTTCAATATGGACCACAAAATGGCGACAGCACCGCTATATAAAGTAAACTGCAGGAGTCGATGGAGAAATTTAAATCTGTGAAAGATATAGAGAGATATTTAGAAAGATAAAGATAAAAATCAAATCAGTTCTACCTATTTCAATTATTAGTATTTTAATTAAATTTAATTTTATAGATAAAGAATAAGTATGAGACTAGTTATCGGTCGAAATTTTAATATTTTCTTATTGATAGTAACTTCCCCCTCACCTTTTGAAGATCTTTTGACCCCTCTCCAAGGCCTCCGGTCCAGGTTCCTCCTTGGCGAGATAAATTCGAACTCCGGCCAGCGCCTGTAGGAAGTAATCGTCCCAGTCGACACTGCCCATGTCAAAGTCATAGAGCTTTTGATCCTCGGCGGACATACGGCGCCACAGCTTGAGGGTGTTGGAGGTATCAAAGTGCCAGGAGGTGTCCACAAAGGGTGCCAGAATGTCGATATTCTTGTGTATCTTGTCGTACAGCTTGATCATTCGCGGCTTGCGACCCCGCAGACGTAGCACCAAATCGATGGCATAGCCGGGGAGCAGGTGGTAGAAGCAGGCCAGGAACCGGAACAACCAGGGGATGGTTGTGCAGTGCAGGAACGGCATCCACATCATCTTTGACAGCGGATAATTGTATCTCAGCAGCGCCGCCTTGTCCCGAAATCCGCCCCATGTGATCAGGTTATCATCGGTGGGTGTCAAGTTGAAGATGGGCGGCTCGGGTGGTAACTTTATGCTACTTTCCCGTGCCGTGTTCCAGGCACAGGTCAGCACCATATTGACGCAGTAGTCAACCGGGACAATGCCAGCTTGGGCCTTCGTATTCAACCGTGTGACGCGTAGTACTCCGAAAGCGGCTCCGTATAGGACAGCAATGGGTCCGTAGGTGTTGTCTATCCAGCCGACCATGGGCTCCTTGTAGCTGGCGATTACTAGGGGGAAACAGGAATGCGGGAGTATTATTAGAGTCCTTTCGATTCCAACCGCATTCACCTACTAACGCCAGGACGAAAGATGCAGATCGGCAGATCCCCCGACTCCTGCTGGAGCAGCTGCTCTGCCAGAGCCTTGGTGTAGGTATACGTATTGGGATACCTGCCCAGCAGTGCTGGTGTCATGCTGTCCAACAGCTCGGGACTGAGGCTCTCGTGCAGCTCCAGGATCTTTGAGACAGGGCAGGTCAAGTGCTCCGGATAGAAGCGCTCACTGACATTTTCTACCACGCAGTTCGAGTACGCGGTGGACACATGGACAAATGCCTCGAGGCGGGGCATCTCCTTGGCCAGTTGAATCATTAGCCGGGTGGCTCGTGTGTTCACCGCCAGGGCGATGTGCAATGGCTCAACAAAACGCACCGTGGCTGCAACGTGAAACACGATCTGCACCTCATCGACCAACACCTGGCGATCCCTGGTGCTCAGGCCAAGATCCGGTTCCTGGCAATCGCCGGCCAGGGGCACTACTCGCTGCAATACCCTGGAATCCATTTTCAAAAGATTTTCAAAGACCTGCAAAAAGAAATTTTTTTTCTTTATAGAAATTATTACAAAAAAATATCTAAAAATTGTCTAAAATATTCCTACATTATTTTTAATTCTCAAAATCGCAAAAAAAAATATTCAACTTCGTTTGCTCAATTAAGGATTGCTTACCGGGTCCTTTTCCCAGGCGGCACATCGCTCCTGCATTTCCTGGCCAAGCTTGGATCGGAGCAGCACATAGATCCGTTTCACCTGGGTGGTGCGGAGCAGCTTCTCAATGGTCACTGAAAAAGCAAGCAAACTAGTTTTTGATCTTGATCCTGAGCTTGAAATGATATGGAACCGTTATCACATTCATAACCAACTGATAACTTGTAGAATCAAACTGTTTCACCTTAAAGAAAGGTTTTTTTTGAAGAAATTAATAAACTCGATTTAGTTGTAATCAAAACACAGAATACCTTTTCCCAGGAATCCACTGCCGCCTGTTAAAAAGACGACTTTGTCTTTGTAAAATGTTTGCATTTCCGTTGCCATTTTCGGTGGACTTAAAAAGTGACCCCGATCGCGAACATATACAGGAATACCGTAATCACTTATCCGTAGACGCGACTGATGCTTGAATGAGAGGTGCTCAGTGCTCTTGGCCGTTATTTATACACATTTGCACACATCCCCAGGCAGATGGGATCGTAAGTATAGGGTCGTAAAAATTTACTTACCCGCCAGAGGTGGAGAAGATCCCCCCCGGAGATCGTTACGTATACGCCCATTCGAACATGGCCCATTAAAGCATGAGCATTGAAACTGACCTGCCAAGTAAACAATTAGGTTTGCCGATCTTACAATGAAATTGGAACCTGAGTCTTTGTCACTTTGTGGTCCAGAGGATCGTCTCCGCTCAGGTGTCAAGTAGCGTGGCGCCCTGTGAACCCTCCATTTGGCTAATTGGAAAACGCTGTTGCTTTGGCCCGATCTAAAGTGCAGCTCAGGGAAGGAGAGGGAAACCCGGTAGTTGGACAGACAGAATGGAACGGAATGGGTAATTAAATTCGAGGGTCCGCACCCATGTGCTGAGTGTTTGGACAGTGAGTGTTGCTCCAGCCCATTGAATGTGTTCCGTTAATGAGTGGCTTGTGACTGCCTAATTTATATGGAGAATCGAAATGCAGACTTTTTTATTCTATTTTCTACTTCGTAATTATAGACCCACTCTACGTTTACTGTGGCGCATTTGAATATTTTATATACATATTTCTTGACGTGGGCCTTACGTATGTTGTAATCAACAAACTTAGACCTTTTCTGCGAAACACGTGTGTCTTTTTGAAAACCTTTCCCAGTACAATGAACTAGTAATTGTATGTAGAGGTCTACCAAGAAAAATTGATTTTAAATAGTGAAATGAAACACATATTTTTCGCCTTTTACCCTTTTATTATAACGAACTCTAGGCTGCATTTCAGCATTCAGTATGTAACTCATAGTGAGGCCCTTAATTAAATGCTAGTTTGAATAAGAGCCAAAAAAAGGCACCAACTATAAGAACAATGACTGATGTAAGCAGTCTATCCAATACGTAAAACCTGTGATAACAAATGCGCACCGTAAAAATCACTCTGAATGAAATGAATTACCACTCACTTGAATAAAATCCTCTTGCCCTCGGCAATGGATTCTGGTGTCAGGGCGTCCTTAAAGAAATACAACCGGACTCCGGTCATGACGCCCGTGAAATACTCTTTCCAATTAACGGTCGCCATATCAAAGATGAATATTTTCTTATCCTCCGGCGACATCGACTGCCACAGCTGGTCGGTATTTTTTGTGTGCATAATAATGTTTTTCTGGGTGAAGGGTAATAACGATCGGAAGCCATCATCGATCTTGCGGTAGACCTTTGACATGATCGGCTTTTGACCCTTCAGCCGCAAGAGGACATCCATCAGAAATCCAGGCAGCGTGTGATAGAACATGGCTCCGAAATCGTAGAGCCACGGACAACTGGTGTTATGGTTAAATGGGTACCAAATCATCTTCTTATTCGGCTCTTCAAAGCCAATTCGGAAGCAGTGATCCTGTAGGTCGCCATAGGTCAGTAAATTGGATTGGCAAGCTGTGAAAGCGTAAATAGGCGGCGGACTCTTTTTATCCTGCTTAGAGATCTTGGCTATCTGGACAGCTGTAGCGATGGCCACGTTGACACAATAGTCGGCTGGTACTACGTTAACATGGACTTTACTATTGAAAAGCATTAAGTGAAGGACCCCGCAAGCAGTGGCATAAATCAGCCCTATCAGTCCTTGCAGGCCATCAATCCAACCCCGCATGGGCTCCTTATAGCTGGATAAAACTAAAATTCAACAAAGGTTTACATAAGCTTTTTTGAAAAATTAATAATAACAAGTGAGACCGCTATAGACTAGAGCCGCGTCTATCAGATAGCTTTAAAATTTGTATAACCGTTACTCGTAGAGTAAATATATATTCTTGATCAGGATCACTAGCCGAGTCAATCTTGTCATGTAGAGCGAACGCTATAGTCGGGTGCCCCGACTATCAGATACCCGTTACTCAGCTTGAGGGAGTGCGAGGGAGATATAAAATTTATATTGAGCATAACTTTTTAACGAATGGTCCGATTTGATAAATTTCTTCTACATTTCGATAGGTATTAATAAACACAATAAAACTGCATTTTTACTTTTCCGAAATCTTTTAGAGGGGGCGTGGCACCTTTTTGAAATAAACTTGCGCTGCGTGGGAACTCCAAGAATATGCATGCATAATGCCAATCCTCTAGCTTTTATAGTTTCCGAGATCTTAGCGTTCATACGGACGGACAGACGGACGGACGGACATGGCTAGATCGACTCGGCTTGTGATCCTGATCAAGAATATATATACTTTATGGGGTCGGAAACGCTTCCTTCTCCCTGTTACATACTTTTGCACGAATACAATATACCCTTTTACTCTACGAGTAACGGGTATAATGAGCTAAGAAAATTTACGTACCGATGGCAGGTCGGTAAATGCCGACTGGGAGGTCCTTCGCCTCCTCCTGAATCACCTGTTCACCCAAAGCCTTCGTGTAGGTATATGTGTTTGGGTATTTTCCGAGCAAGGCCGGTGCCATCTTTTCCAACACCTCGCCATCGAGTGAATCGTATAGGTCGAGAACCTTATCAACGGGACAAGTGAGGTGCTCGGGGTAGAAACGCTCGTGGATTTCAGACACCACACAGTTAGAGAATGCCGTCGAGATGTGGACGAAAGACTCGAGGAGCCGCATTTCCCTGGCCAACTGGACCATAAGGCGCACCGCCATCGTGTTGATGTTCAACGCCTGCTGCAGTGGCTCCAAGAATCTAACTGAAGCGGCACCATGCAAAACCACCTGCACCTCTGCGATCAGTATCCTTCGATCCGCGTCGCTGATGGCCAGGTCCGAGGAACAGCAGTCCCCCGAAATTAGAGTCACATTCTCCAATGCTTGCGGCTTGTTCTTGAGGAGAACTTCAAATACCTGCAGAGAGGAGATTTTTCACAGAACACTAAAAAAAAGACTTGCCTTCACTCTCACTCGCCTGATCACTTTTCCATGCTTTGAACCGTTCTTCCACTTGCTCACCCCGCTTGGCTCGCATCAGGATATAAATACGTTTCACATCCGTCGACCGCAATAGCTTTTCAATGGTCACTAAGAGATTTGAGGGCAGAACAGTGATGATAATGTTCATTGGTTTTTAACATGTTGCGCACCTTTGCCCAGTAATCCTGTGCCTCCGGTTATAAAAACAGTTTTGTCCTTATAAAAACTTAAAATTTCACTCGTCATTTTGTTCTACAAAAACTATATTCACTTGGTGGATTCACTTAATCAAATGAATATTTCTTCTTTACTTACATTTATTTATACCATTTGAAGCGAAGCGTTATATTATACAACATTGCAACGATATGCACGGCGACCAGAAAATTTGAATATTTCAATAGTTTGTGAATAAATTTGAAAGTGTTACGAACAGATTTACACATATATATACTGTTTTATCGCTAACAATATTTGTAGTTTTAAAATCTGATTCTTAGAAAATTTATGTTTTACTTTTTTATTAAATTATATGATTTATAATTAGATTTAATACTTAATTACCTTTACAACTTTTTAGGATTACAAATTTTATAACAATATTTTAAAAAATCGGATTTTTACGATCTGATGTGGTTCTTTTTTCAAAATAAATGAACGTCATTGTAGAAAATAACAAAACAATATAGTTATATTTGATAGGACTGCAAATACATTCATCGATTGAGAAAGAGCAAAATCAAGGTAGATGTTAAATTTAACAAATTTACCTTATTGTTTTAGAGAAGTCATTTAAACATTTAAACACACAATAATAACACATAAAATAATAATGTTAATATATTTAATATATTTAATACAACACAGATATCAAAATAGTTAATTAATTTGTATCTATGATAAAGATTAGTTTCTCTTAATCAGTTTGATCCAAAATCCATTTTTGGGCGCCAACTGAAATCCAGAACTGGCCAGTACAAGTGGGATGCAGGTTTTCGGGGCAGGCGCAAAACGGTATTCTTTCAAAAGATAGTAGATGACGGCCTTTGCCTCAAGAAGGGCGAATCGGGAACCTATAACGAAAATATTTGAGTACGGAAAGGTTCGGAAAAGCAAAAGTTAATCATCTTACCAATGCAGTTTCGTGGACCCAAACCGAAGGGATAGTATGTGAATGGTTGAATGGCATCCTTGTTTTCATCGCTGAAACGTTCAGGATCAAACTTTAGGGGATTCTCAAAGTACTTAGGATCACGATGGAAGCCACATGTGGGCAGCCAGATGACATCGCCCTTCTTAATCTCCACTTTCTCGCCATCCACTTCATAGGTGATATCCTTGTTGCACTCCCGATCAACGGCAATGGCTGCTGGCCACTTTCGCAGCACCTCCGAAACAACCTGATCGAGATACTTCATGCCCATGATCGCCTCATAGGTCAGCTCCTTGCCCTCCAGCTCTTGGTCAACTTGTTGCACCTCTTCGAACAGCTTCTGCTGCACATCCTCGTTCTCCATCAGCTCGTGAGCCGTAAAGCACATCAGCACAGCTGAAGTCTCGAAGCCGGCAAAGAAGAAGACGAAGCACTGGGCCACAATGTCCCGATCGCTCCACTCGCGAACGGGAGCCGACTTGGTCTTCTCTGTCTGGATCACACCACGCGCCTCCATCAGCATGTTAATCATGTCGGGACGTATAATGTTGTGCTCCTGCCTGTACTTCATGGCATCGAGCACCAGACGCACGAAATACTGAGCACTCTTCTTATCAAAAAGTTCCAATTTCAGGACCTGTGAAGAAATGAAAAATGTAAATAGGGGCTCTGCTGTTCCATAAATAATCCACCAACCTTATTGAGACTCTTTAATGCGAAGAACAAGAAAAACTTTAAGTTTTGCAAGAAAGAAAATGTTGTTAACTTTTTGCCCATCTGATAAAAGGTGTTCTTTCGATCCTTAAACGAATTCACCTGCAGCCCAAAGGCTGTAGAGGCGATAACGTCATTCGTGAATCGTGTACAGTAGTCCTTTAAGTCCAGTTCTGTTTCTTGAACAGAGGACTCATCCTGCTGCAGACAGTCCACGGCCTCCTTGGCCACCTGGTTCATCAGCTGGAACATCTGACGCATTTTGCTGCCAGTAAAGGCCGGACTCAGAGTGCTTCGCATATCCTTCCACCGGGCATCTCGCATGGAGAACAAAGAGCTACCGAAAAGGTTGCTCATGTCATGCGGATCATCGTCGCTGCTGGTGCCGAACACGTTACGATGATTAATAAAGTGATCGAAGTCCTTTATGGTTATCTGCTTTATAATATCTGGGTCGCGTACCATCAGTAGAGGTTGTCGCTGCTCAAAGATACCGAAAAATCTAAAATAAAAAAAAAAACAATGGTAATGACCGATAAGCCTTTTGTGACTCATTTACTGATAAATCAAAAGGTATAATTCTGAGGTGCAATCAAAAAGATGAGAAAACGATAACAGAAATTGGTGGTTTATGGATGGGTATATATTGTTAATTACCTATCCTTACCTATTTTATATTAACCAAGCTAATCTCTGTTTGTACTTGACGGTACCGAAAACTACTTGTTTAGTAAAGATAATGATTAATTTCACAAAAATGTGTTTTAATTTCAAAGAATGTTTATATGACATTTTACTGAACATTTTGAAATTGATAAACAATTTAGATAGTTGCCTTATCACCAATCAATTTAGCAAGAACTTTATCAATTATTTTCCTTATCTAAATAAGCACACAGTTAGTGCGCTCCGTAACAAACAACATTTAAAGCTGTCGTATAATGGATAAGATTAAACAAAATTCAACTGATAACTGACAAAGCCTAATAAAATTATCTCCTCAATTAAACATTTTGAGTTTTTTATGTACATAAATACTATGTTATCTTTTGTTTGCGCAGATCAACACTTTTACAGAATTATGTGAGAGTATTTCAGAATTCAATAATTGCTCAAACGCAGCCACACCCATCATATCACATATGCGATATTTGTAGGTATATAAAGATAGATCACTGATTGATTGACCTTGACTAACAACGTTTGTCATCGCAATGTTCAACAAACATAGATACACAAATGCACTGAACGAGTTTAAAATACAACCTGATTTTTATAATTCTAAAAGTGAATTCAAATCAATGACACAGACTCACTTGCTACTTCCGCCTTGTGTGTATAGATCGCAGACTACGTCAAACATGGCCCTCTTCCGTAAGAACATGTCGGCCAAGTTACCAAAATACAGTGTTGGCTTCGCGAAAGGGATGCCCCGATCCTTGAAGAAATCATTGTTGGCGGCAGCCCAGCGATAGAACAAGGCCAAGGCGATTGTAAAGAGTGCCAGGAATTCCCACAACATGCTGGATGATCGTTTCGTTTAGCGATCCAAGCGTCCAGAAGATAACTAACTGCGCCACAAACAATTGGGATCGTTTTGTTTTCGCTGCCCAGAGCTTTTGATTAAAGCTTTGCGCTCTGGCGATAATTTATCAAAGTATTTACTTGTCTATAATATACATATATTCGGTTTAATCAAGCATGTACGAGGATAGTAAAAAGTTCGAGTAAAAACGATTTAAACAGGCACTCAGTGTTTTAACATCACAGCATATAGAGGGAAAGGCTGGAGACTCTGGGACTCGAGAGAGGCTTGGAGCCAGCTAACATTCAAGTGCCGGCAGCTGCGTCGATAGAGAGGTCTTGAAAAAAGCGAAAACAAATTAATCAAATCATATTTTTAAATTAAATGAACCTCCAGACTTTACCTAAGCTTTTCCAGCTCCATTGCCTCGTGTGTATTATAGAAGACCAGATTAGCTTTTCGGGGTTCCGTGGTACATGATCCACCATGCAGTGAAAATTCTTCCCTCAACTTACTGGAATCTTTTCCCATAGAAAAGTAAGCCACTAAACCTGAGAATAACTTGCTGTTTGAAAGGGGCGTATTTTTCTCTTCCTTTGGTTCCGTTTTTACTTGTGTTTTGGTCTCCTTGCTGGGCTTGAAAAAGTCCTTCATCCCCTTTTGCGATGGCGACAAGCTTCGTTCCGCTTTCGGATCCTTACGTTTGCGCAGCGGTGCAGCTTCTTCCTCATCTTCCGAGCCTGTTTTGGACCTTTTCAGTTTCTTTGTGCTACTTGATTGACTGCCTCCCATTTTGATATCTTTTTGTGGCGTCTTTTCGATATTCAGCGCTTTCTCCTCTTTTCCACAATTGGCCAAGAGCAGATCCACGTTCACATTTTTCTTTGAGGCATCATACAGATCTTCCAAATGGGCCAGATCATTTGCCTCTTTCGGCGATTTGTCGCTGCGCCTACGGGTAATCCTGGGGAAACGAATCGAGATGCCCGACGCCGTATGCGCTTCGGACTTGGTGAATTCTGCGCCCGTAATCTCCCACACTGGCATTTTCATCGGATCCTTGGCCAGGACATCGGGCACCAAGGACTTACTGCACAGCAGCCAGTCGGGCGTTGCGTTGGCATCGGCACGTTCTGTTAGCTTGATAAGTGATTCGTGTACTTCCGCGTTGGTGGCATCGTCCAGGCCAGAGTGCACTTTGGTCACCGTCTTCCACAAACGACCAAATGTGTCATAGCAGCCCATGAGGAAAATGCTCAGCACACCACCTTTTTTCCCTGATCCATACCATGCACCCAGGACAACCAAATCCGCCGTGTCAGCCATCTTTCCATCAAAGAGGTAATCCTTCTTGACCTTTAGCCAGTTTCTTTTACCGGGCTGATAGGGACTCGTTGGACTCTTCAGCACCACTCCCTCCAGATTAGCATGCAAAACCTTGGCCGTCATAATGGCTAGTTCCCTCGAATTCTTAAGGAATTCCGACTCCGAAAGTTGTACGCGGGATTTAATCGGTTGGATGTTCTGTTCGAGGATCTCTCGTCTCTTGCGGAATGGCCTAGAAGATTGAGGATGATTGTTACAAGATATTAACGCCCAAGGCCGTATGTAGATAATATCATTCCCAACCTTACCCCACTTACAATTGAGTCAAATCCTCACCATCGTACAGTATACAATCAAAGACGAAGAGGCAAACGGCGGCGTTGGCAAAAGTCTGTTTCTTGTGGGCGCCCAAGGTTCCAAAGGGCAGCAATGCTCCTGTGTCAGTGTCCACCAGAATGATCTCCGAGTCCAGAATCATTTCTCCGGCTCCCGGAAAGGCAAGGGGTATGTGTTCCTTCAGAGCTCGTATCTTGTGATCCACAACGGGTTTTAAATTTCGGCTGAAGAATTTAAAGTCCTCGCCCTGCTTGTGGATTTGAACCCGCTCGCCGTCGTATTTGATTTCGCTGTACATTCCAGAGGGGCTCTTCTTGAAGGCTTCTTCCACCGACTTGCAAGGACTGGCCAACATAGGTGATATGGGCGTCATCACCTGAATTCCACTTGCATTCGCTTTCTTAGCCTTCTTGACCGGACTATTGACAGCCTTTTTATTTTCCTTGCCAGCGAACTGTTGCACAATAGCCTCCAAATCCCGTGAGGACTGATATGCGGGATAGGCCTCAGGGCCAAAGGCATCCAGAATGTGCCTTGCCCGGGCATTGATCCGCAGGTCGTGCTTCACAAGTCGGATAAAGGTGCGCAGATCCAGGTCGGTGGCTTTCGTGCACAGCTCCCGAAGCAGTTCGGTCTGCTCATCCTCCTTGGTGCGGTCCACCAGCTTTTGGAGCAACTGCTCTACCTCCTGCAGGTAAAGTTTACTTTGCGCCTGGGGCTTCAGCTTCCTGGAGGCAGCGAAGTGCTTGCTCAGCGTTTCCGAAACGTCTCCATCTATGAGAAACCACAGGTTGATAAATGATGATATGTTCTAGGCATAAGGTCTCAAAACACCCAAAACCATACAATCTCTGTATTTCACAATATTGTGAATATGACTACAACCTACCCTGCTCCAAATCCAGATGCATTTGCTGCTGGCTGGCGTTGAAAAGTCGCGAGAAGAGCTTGATCAGCGCCTTGTTCTGCAGATTGTAGACCCGCTGATCGGCCGCCGGGATGAGGAACTGCACCCAGAGCAGGGTGTCGCCCTCGAAGCCCTGGCCACTGGTGCCCTTGTCGAAAAACCGCTGCAGTTTCTCCACCTTCTTCAGGTAACTCGGCTCGCCGGCTATTTCATCACAGATCCGACGGAAGGTGTCCAACTTGTTGTCTTCATTGTGCATCCGTTTGCTGGCCATATTTATGCTGACAAGTCGAGTTAGGAATCTGGCCTGCCTCGTTAAAGGGTTAAACAACATGCGCACTTGCAATACAAATTGAAAATGATTTCTGTATTTTGTATTTCGTAGAACTATGCAAGCAGACCTTCGACTCTCGGGTAAACAAAAGCGGAACGTTCGACTCGAATCAGCTGTTGATGGCGAAGCACGCACTCGGCGGCGCTATAATTGGCGGCTCGAGAGTCCTCCAGTGCCGTTACGAATTTGAAGCCCAGCCGCCGGAAAGGGTGCAGATACGATTCCATGACTTCAACGTGCCCACTGAGAACGAGAATTCCACCGGATGCCAGCCGGGGGACGCGCTCCATGTGGTCACCGAGGTGCGCGGACGGTACGAGACGCAGGAGCTCCTGTGCGGCGCCTTTTTGCCCAAGCCCCTGATGTCCAGCGGGTCGCAGATGCACCTTCAGTTCGTTGGCAAGTATCCACCCACCATGACCAACAAGGTGCAGTACTACGGATTTCGGGCAGAGTACCGCTTTTTAACTAGTAAGTTTCCACTGATTCAATTATAGCCTGATTTCACTGGTCCACATTTACACATTCAACGTTCAAAAACCGTTTTTCTAATTTGGCACTTGTGTAATATCCGTTCTTTTTGATTTTATTTTGAGGCACAATATTTTAAAATATTGAAAGTATCTCCAGAACAAATATATGAATTTGAATTTATTTAGACTATGGCATCATGTCCGGCGTTCAACTGGAGGACTGCTCCTTTGTGTACAATAGCAGTGAGCGAATAAGTGGTCTATTTCACTCACCCAATTTTCCTGGCTATTATCTGGAAAATGTTGTGTGCAATTATTACTTCTACGGAGCCAGTGACGAGAGAGTTGTGCTGCATTTCACATATTTCGATGTTGAAGGAATTGGAACGTAAGATCTTTTGTTATATTTAATTTTCTGAAATTGTTTAATATTCTATTTATTAACCAGTTGTGACCACCAGACTGCCAGCGACTACATTGAGTTTTCCAATTTCATGAGCACGGATCGAAAGTACAGCAGATACTGCGGAAAACTCCCCGATTTTGAAATGCGTTCGGATGGGCGCTTCTTTAGAGTCACCTTGCATTCAAATGATCGCTTTGTGGCCATTGGATTTCGCGCCCTGTACACTTTTGAAACCATTCCTGAGAATAACTCCGATCTGCGAGACAATGCCTCCATGCAGAGCTTCGTTTCGACAGCGTCAATTCATCCAGTTGTCGATCTAACCGTATTTAATTTAATATTTTATATTATATGTATTTATAAAACATACCAATAAAATAGTTAAAAGACTACCATAATCGAAAGGAACAATTTAACTAGGTGTTATTGATAAGCTAAGTATTTTATTTTTTATTATGACCGAAAAAAATATCGCAGTAAACAAAATACATCGATATAAAAGTTTACTGTGGTTACTTGCGTTTATACTGCGTTAGTTAGTTCAAGATTTTAATAATGCGCGATACGGAAAATAATGGGAATATTCATATATTAACTAAAACAATAAAGAAGAAAATCATAAATAATACAAATTGAAATTAATTTTGGACTTTTTTGACTAGTATTGAATAAAAATAAATTATATAGATACTTCTTACGAATTCGAATTTTACAATAAAGGTAACCGTATGAACGGTCCTCTTGTTGCTATCTGCAATCGATCTTCACCTCTACGATTCAGTTTTGTGGAGTCACGACGCGCCTATCTGCAATAAATACAGCTGTTAGTAGGTGCGATTAGCATTATTAACATTTTGCCAGTCGCTCGGAGCAGCCGAATTACCTCTGGGTGTGGAACTGATAAGACGGTTCTAGTCATCAAATTAATATAAAAGTATATTTGTGACCTCTAGAATGGCGGCCAAGAAACTGGATGCCATCATCTTCGGAGCCTCAGGGTTTACCGGAAAGTACACGGTCCTCGAGGCGGTCAGTGTGCTGAAGGGCCTGCAATGGGGAATCGCCGGTCGCAACCAGGAAAAGCTGCAGTCAGTACTCCGGGAGATGGGTGCAAAGTCCAAGACAGACCTCTCGCAAACACCCATCGTCATTGCGGACGTGAACAACGAGGCGTCGCTGCTGGAGATGGCCAAACGCTGCCGGATCGTGGTCAATACGGCCGGACCGTATCGATTCTTTGGCGAGAAAGTGGTGAAGGCCTGCATCGAGGCGGGCACACACCATGTGGATGTCAGCGGAGAGCCCCAGTACATGGAGACCATGCAGCTGCGCTACCACGATCTCGCCAAGGAGCGTGGCGTATACGTGATCAGCGCCTGTGGCTTTGATTCCATTCCCGCCGACATGGGCGTCACCTTCGTGGAGAAGAACTTCGACGGAGTGGTCAACTCGGTGGAGAACTTTGTCCACATGGGCGTCAAGGGTGGCACCAAGGGTACGGGCAGCGCGGCCCTCAACACCGGCACCTGGGAGAGCGCCATTCACGCCATCGCCAACCGCAGCGAGTCGGTGGCCATCCGCCGGAAGTTGTTCCCAGAGCGCCTTCCCAAGTTCCAGCCGAATCTGAAGGCACGATCGCCGCTCTCCCGTGCCGTCGAGGTGGACAACAAGGTTATCCTGCCGTTCCCCGAAACAGATCGCTCGGTGGTGATGCGCTCGCAGCGCTTCCTTTACGAGCAGGAGAAGAAGCGTCCCATACAAATGCAGGCCTACATGACCTATCCCTCCTGGTTCGCTGCCAGTGTTGTTGTGCTCTTCGCCTCCGTCATTGGAATTCTGGCCAAGTTCTCCTTTGGCCGCCAGCTGCTGCTCAAGTACCCCGGCGTCTTCTCCGGCGGCATGGCGTCCCGGGAAGGTCCCAGTGAGGCCAGAATGGAGCGCTCCTTCTTCAGGATGACCATGAAGGCCACCGGCTGGCCCAAGTCCGAGCAACTGGCCGAGAGCTCGGATCAGAACAGCTCTCCGCCATCGAAGACCTTGACCGTGAGGATAACCGGTCCCAATCCCGGCTATGGATCCACTTGTGTTGCCCTGCTCTCCACGGCCAAGACCATCCTCAACGAAAGCGACAAGATGCCCGGCACTGGCGGAGTCCTGTCCCCGGGAGCCGCATTCCGTAAAACCGGACTAATCAGCGAACTGGAAAAGCACGAGCACGGCATTAAGTTCGAGATTGTGGCCAACAAGTGAACGGTTTTATACTACTTATTTAATTGATACAAATAAAGGTATTTATGAGATATGTTCCTGGAAAAAACTGAATGTTTTTATTAAGTTTTCTTAAAGTGGTTCAACTCCGCCCTTTTCGAATTTAGTGGTTCAACTAGTTCCGTTAGCGGTGTTTAAGGTACTTCCACGCACGGTCACACCGATAGCGATTTATTCCGGCTTATCGGATTCGTCATCGCTATCGCTTGTGGTACCTTTGTTGTTTACCTTTTGCCCCATTACCATTTTGGACGCCAAATCATGAGTGCTGATATATCCGGCTTCCGACGGTTCCTGCACTGGGGACCAATTACGGCCCTGAGTAAGTAGTGACCGTGCTAATCCTAATCAGCGGTTCCATTCGAGGCACACAAATGGCTATCAGTCTGGAAGGGATGGGCTCCAATTTGCAAAATGGGTGAAAGTGGACTTAAGTGAATGAACTGCCCGCAATGTAGGCGGCTCTTGCACCAGCCACACCCCCTGAACCTTTATGTCTGCGCCATATCGTGTTTCATACGCCAACCCACACCAAACACCACGGAGTTCGGAGTTCCAATCGGTTGTCAACCCACCAGGGACTTTTAATTTGCTTAATGTGCCGCGCTAATTGCGTTTTAGTTGTGTGTCGCTTGGCCTTTTATTGCCCGGGGTACCTTGGTCCTTGGAGCCTATCTGGAATTTCACGGAGCCCCCGAACATGGCGTGCAAATTGGCCGTTTGGCCGCCGGCGGGGCAGACGCCATAGGACTTCCGGACCTTAACGATATCGAACTGATATACAATTGTTCCCGACATAATGGCTTTATTGGACGCCGGCCGCTTGTTGCCGGCCTATGAAAAGGATCTGAGATCGGAATCAGTCGGAGAGAGGCCGAAATTACTCATTACTGGACCGTGGTGCCGGCTAATCAACTCGAAAAGCGACAATAAACTAAATAAATGAGCCTTATTTCCTCCGCACGCAATTGCCAAGCCAAGCATGGCCACCAAAGCCACCCCATCCGAGCGAAAAGAGGGCTAGGCCGACCCTCGAACTATATGAATATCAAATTTTTGGACATGATTCACTCTAATGCTTATCTACCTCTTCTATTTCAGGCATCATCAAGTGCATAACGCTAACGACGCTCTACATGAACTCGATGTGGTGGCCGCCGAATGAATCATTCGCCGGATTCGCCCACCAGGCCCTGTTCCTGCTCCTCTCCACGCTGGCCACATTCAATTACGTCATGGCCACGTTGACAGGTCCCGGACTGATGCCAAAACAGTGGCAGCCGAAGGTAACCGGAGAACGCGAACCCCAAGGGAAACGGAAACGGAATGGGGCAGAAGCATTTGTTGTGACACGATGACTTGTCAACCACCCCCGCCTACTCGCTCGACACACCTGTTACCATTGATAATGCCTTCCATTGGCCCGAAAAACTGTTGACCCGCCAACGTCACGAACCAAAGCACTTTGTCCCGGTGGTGTTTTCTCAGTTCCTCTGTGCATCGTCATTCCAAAGCGGAAGCAATTGTTTAGCGTCTGAAGAGTAGGTGCCGAGTTGGGTCTCTCGATCCCTGCGGGGTTTCCTTGTCCGAGTTTCAGGCCAGACAAATGGGCCAACCCAGCCCATTGGCGTGTGTGACTGCTTATCGCATAATCCGCGCCAATTAAACGCTGCAATTTATTTTAAAGAATCCGGGCCTACCGGAGGATCCACAAATGTCGTGCAAGGGCCGAGCCACCACCGGCTGTAACGTTTTTCGACTCCCATTCATTTTGTCCGGCCGTGGCGCGACCCAAATATAATTTATTAGTGGCGACTCCACATTACGGGCAAACGGGCCGGGCCCTGCACGCGAACGCATTCTATGGGGCCCCAAGTCCGTAATGCAATTACCCGAATTTGCATAAATGTTTTGTAGGCGAGCCCAGACGCAAGAGGGGCGGATTGGTGGGCAATGGGAGGTGGTCACTTAATGAGCTGTGCGTCGTTAGGTTTTGTTGTACCTGGCGGTTTCGGGAAAGGCGCATAAATCACGAATAATATGCTCGTTCTCTGTATTTTAATGAATTTAAATTTTTGGCAGGATCCCAAGGACGCCGAGTTCCTGCAGTATTGCAAAAAGTGCGAGGGTTACAAGGCCCCTCGCTCGCATCATTGTCGCAAGTGTAAGTCCGCCATAAAATAATAATTTGCATGGGAATTACAAATAATTACAATTTTAACAATAGCTTTGAACTTTAAAAATAAGTGCTACACAAATATCAAAATATCTAATAAGTTATATTATAATTATAAATTTATCCTTGCACATTAAAATCTTAATTATTCCAAAAATCAGGCGACCGCTGCGTAAAGAAAATGGACCACCACTGCCCTTGGATTAATCACTGTGTTGGCTGGGCCAACCATGCATACTTCACCTACTTCCTGCTCTTCTCCATCCTGGGCAGCTTGCAGGGCACCGTGGTGCTCTGTTGCTCCTTCTGGCGCGGCATATACCGCTACTACTATCTCACCCACGGACTGGCGCACCTGGCCAGCGTCCAGTTTACGTTGGCCAGCATCATCATGTGCATCCTGGGCATGGGTCTGGCCATCGGAGTCGTCATTGGTCTGAGCATGCTGCTGTTCATCCAGCTGAAGACGATCGTCACCAACCAGACGGGTATAGAGATTTGGATAGTGGAGAAGGCCATATACCGCCGCTATAGGAATGCCGACAGCGACGACGAGTTTCTGTATCCCTACGATCTGGGCTGGCGCCAAAATTTGCGACTGGTGTTCAACGATGAGTGCCAAAAGCGAGGCGATGGCATCGAGTGGCCTGTGGTAGAGGGCTGCGATCAGTATACATTAACGGTGAGCATGTGAAATTTGCTTTTAACATCATAAACCAAACCGTCATCTTTCCAGCGAGAACAACTGGCACAGAAGGAGGAGAAGCGGGCCAGAACCCGCACCTTCAGATGCATCAGACCCGTCACTGGTCGCTGGCTGCCGATATTCTCGCAGGGATGGCGGGTCTGCGTGGCCGCTCCCTGTTCCGATGAGCCGCGCATCCGTCTGCGACCCGACGACGTGATTAAGGTCACCCGCTTCCGCAACCACTGGCTGTTTGGCGAGCGAGTGCCCACCGAAAAGGAGCTGGTTGGCGACAAAAAGCGCCAGCGTAAAGGTCACATTCGCGGCTGGTTCCCACGCCGCTGCGCCGTTGAAGTCATTGAAGCGGTCCAGGAGTGCAGCGGCGACAGCAACAGTGAGGGCCCGTCACCTCCGAGCCAGAATGGCAACGCCCACAGCCACTTGAAGCAGCAGCAACGAAACGGTCACGCCAAAAAGTATATGTAGCCCGAATCGGGCAGAGATCAACTCATGGCACTCCATGCCACTTACGGCTTGTAAATAGATATAGATACCGCTTGGAGACTGGAATCTCTCACGCTTAGACAGGCCGCCGTCTCGTTTACTCTGTTAACAATGTCGACCAATAAAAAAAAACGCGTAAGTTGATATCAATTCTTGATGTGAATCCAAGTTAATCAAGTTGTGTATCAGCATGTGGTCAGCTTTATCGCTTGCCGTTTTCAGATAGTCATTGCACCTTAATTCTTTTGGCGAAATAATAAAATATATGTATATAATATTAAATAGCCAATGCTACTTCTTTAAAGATTAAACACAAATGCATAATAACACATAAGTATACAAAGTTTTAAAGATATTTATTTATTGTATATTCCATAATTTGATTATGATACCAGTATATAACAAATGCATAAGTGTATGATTACTTTCACAAGCTGTAAGCCTGCTCTTCATATTTAAGACGAGCTCATAGCTGCCTCGATTTCCTCAACAGTGCGTGGCACAATGGCAAAGTTCTCGACGCCCGTTTTTGTGATTAGCACATCGTCTTCAATGCGCACGCCTCCAAACCCGCGGAAGCGGTTGAACATCTCTACGTTGATGTATTTGACAATGTTTGGATCGGCCAAGGCTTTGTCCATTAGCCAAGTGATAAAGTAGCAGCCCGGCTCGATAGTGACATACATGCCGGCTTTAAGGATGCGGGCAAAGCGCAACTTGCTTAGCCACGGTTCACTGGGGCGACTCGGTTCCGTGGGCAGGTATCCGCCCACATCGTGCACATCTAGACCGATCAAATGGCCAAGACCATGCGGCTGAAACACTCCGGAAACACCAGCCTCAAGCATTTCCTCCACATCGCCTGTTAGCATGCCGCCCTCCTTGAGGCGCTGCAGCAGTACCTTGCCCGCCAACTTATGCATGTCCACCCAGGATACTCCATCTCTGGCCGCCTCCGTTACCGCATTGCGGGCAGCCAACACCGCGTTGTAGATAAACTTCTGGTCCTCGGTGAACTTGCCGTTGGCCGGGAAAGTGCAGGTGATGTCTGCCGCGTAGCCGCAATAGTTGGCTCCCATGTCGAACAGGCAGAGATCGCCGTCCTGGACGGGCCGGTTGTTAGGTGCTCCCGCGTGACCATAGTGCAAAATCGAGGAGTTTGTTCCACTGCCGCAGATGCAGGTGTATGAGGCGTGCCGGCAGCCGCCCACCGAGTAGGCGTGGTGCAGGAACAGGGACTCGCCTTCGAACTCCATGCGACCGGGACGCATAAACTTCATCACCTTTATGTGGGCGTCCGAGGAAACCTTGGCGACATACCGCAGCACCTCGATCTCCTCGGGTGACTTGATCACTCGGCATTCGGAGAGGATGGGATAGAGCAGATCGCAGTCGGTCACGTACTTCTCCTTGCCCTCGAACTCCGGCGGCTGGAGGGTGAGGCCGCTATCGCTGTTGGTGCCGCTCAGAGTGAGTATCAGCTTGGGCAACGCCCTCTCCAAATAGGTGTTAAGTTCGTCGGCGTAGAGCACCTCGTCCACCTCGTACATGTCCTTGAACTCCTTCAGGCCGAGCAGTTCGCCCATCCAAGTGCCGTACTCATCGGGAAAGCGGGGAACGAACAGAACACTCTTCTGGGCGCCTGTCTTTACATCGATGGTGAGGATTCCATAGCAGCCTGGCTCCTTAACCCCGAACAAGTACTGGAAGTAGGACTCTTGCCGGAAAACATAGTCGACATCGGTGTTGTACAGGCTCTTGTCCTTGCCGCCCTCGAGCAGCACCAGCAGATTTCCCGCATCGAACTTGAGGCCCGAAAGGAGCTCCTTAAGGATCGCCTTTACGGCGCGATCTCGGTTGTCCCGGAAGAGAGTCATGGGCACGGCATGGCCCGATCCCATTTGGAAGGCTGACATGGTGTGGCGAGGGAGGACAAAGTTTAACTGGCCCACTGGACAACAATAAGTGCTCAACCCAGTAGATTAGCTGATAATAGCAGGGGCAAACAAAGGCTGTAAATTATGTGGTTTTATCAGTGTTTCTTGTTGTTTTCTGCAACAGTATGACCTACTGCCGAACGCCAAAATAAACCGAAATTGTTTGGTGATCGTGAGCTTATGTTTTTTAAATAGTTAACTCAAAAATTAATTGGTGGCACACAATTAGTTCTATATTTTTGATAACAAATCTTTTGTAAAAGTAAATTATATTAATTATATTATTATTATTATTTAAAAATGATATATTTTTGTATTATTTGCTCTAAAATGAATTATATTATTTATACCTTCTTTGACACAATCTTCACATAAAAAAAACCTGGTTTATTACCATCTATTATACCATAAATTAAAAAGAGGGGACTCCCCCTAATAAACATTGAACGAGATTTGGCTTTAACTAGTTCCGCAGAGCGACGCTCGAGAACTATCGATAACTTACGGCATCGGCAGCATTCCCAAGTCTGGTCACACTCGAGCTGGCTTTTATTGCAAATTTTATTTTCATAATTCAGAAGAATTTGCATTTTAAAGCGAAAAATAAGCCAATTCTGCGCCCGAATCGCAACCTACCGAACAGCCAAATTGTGCGAGCAGATTGTGGAGCAGTACCAGTATTACGTATCGACCACCGAATCCCAGTGACCCGTTTCCATCCCGATACTCAATGTCGGCGTCACAACGCGGCGGATGCAACAACAAATGAGTCGTTCTGTTCTGAGCCGATAAAGTGCCCGCTGTGTGTCGCCCGCCGACTCCAATGCGCCGCTAGCGGAGATCAGGAGCAGTTGGCGCCATGTCCAGTTCGGTGTTTACGGAGGCGCCCAGCGCCCGGCCGGCGGCAGCCGATGGTGACTCCAATCTGGTGGTGGTCTACAGCAAGAATGGGGTCTCCTTCGACGAACGCGCCATCGGTAACATCATGGGTGAGTCTTCCGCCTGCACTATTGCATCTCGACCTAAATGACACGCGTTTTCTGCAGAGGAAAAATCGATTTCCACCATCAGCGTGGTGCGTCTCACCTCGCCCACGCCCAGCATGGTGGACCAGGAGGAAGCCGAACGGCTGGAGGAGCTGGCCAGCTTCATGGACGCGGCCACGGACTCTGAGCTGGACAGCGACAACGGCAGCCAAAGTGGCGGTGGCGACGATACCAGCGATGCGGACGCCCAGGAGGAGGATAACCAAAACACCGGCGAGGAGAATAATGGTGACTCCACGGAGACGGAAACCGATGCCCCTCGCACCCGCAAGCGAGCTGGCCGAAAGCCCAAGACCATCAAAAAGCGGAAACGACGCAGGCCCAAGGAGCGACCCCAAATCGTGGGCCTGCGGGTGGAGCAGTTCTATGCGGACAGCACGGCTGATATGGTTGTGAAAAATGCACTGAGTAAATAGTCTACATAGATGTGGTCCAAATGATAGAACCGTCTTATTTGGACCACAACTAAAAATAAACCCCTTCAGCCTCTTAATTATTTATATTCTATTTACAGAGCTGGCAGGAGTTTCCGTCTACAAGAGGACTGCGGAGACAGACGCTCAGCTGGAAATAATCCGTAACGACCACAACTACACACCGTTTACATCGCCTGAGCAGCTTAAGAATCACAAGCGGGCCGAGAAGATGGCCATGGAAGTGCAGGCCCAAAGCCGCAAGATCATTATGCAAGCACCCGGAAGTGTCAAGCTAATCAATGCCAAAAAGCGGGTCCAGGCCGTTCCCTTCAGTCCGCTGCAGGTGAAGGTCCAGAGAGTGGCCATCAAGCCCCACCAAGTTCCGCAGCCGACGCCGCTGCAATCCAAGGTGCAGGTGATCCGCAAGCCCATCCAACCGCCACTGCCACCGCCAAGACAAAAGCCAGAAATTATCGCGAGCAGCTTGGTGAATGTCAGACCAAGGCCAACGCGCGCTCCCGTCAAGGTGATTGCTCCTGTGCAGGACTACATCGAAGACGATGACGATGCCCAAAGTTCGGACCCCGCGGACGAGGAGAACGCCGACAAGTCCTATGATACGGAGGAAATGAGCGAGGAGAGCGATGACTTCCAGGACTCGGACAACGACCGGGACAGCGACATGGACTTCGATATGAGGCGCAGCGGCGGCCGCAATTCGAACAAGAGGAAGCGAGTGAGGAAGGTGGTGAGGCCAGCTCAAAGCAAACCAGTGAAGCCTCTGCACCCGTCTCCATCCACGCCCCAGCACTTCCCCGAACTAAAGAAACGCAAGGAAGTCGTTGTGGAACAGAAGGCTCCGCAGATTGGCCAAATCATTCAGTTGCCCACTAATGCGGCGCCCACAGTGTTTGCCCTCGGCAGAGGTCTTCCTAGCACCTCGTTCCTTAAGATTCGACCCACTCATCAGACGCTGCCGGTCAAAAAACCACCACTGCCAACAGCGGCACCGGCAAATTCCAATGTACGCCGTATGCCAGCCGTGCACTTGGGTAGGATCATGAACTCGCCGCAGGAGGTTAAGGAGATTATCATTAACAAAAACATGGCCAGCCCCAAGGGCGTGTTTACCAATCTCAACAGCCTTCTGGGCGAGAACAACAATGCGACCATTAAATCCTCGCCTGATCCTTCCCGACACCGGGCCGTCATGTCGCCCAGCACCCCAAGATCGAGCTACAGTCAGCAGATGCCGCCTATTGTGGTCCCTGTTCCCGCTCCTGCCCAAGCTTTAACCCCGTCCAAGGGGTTCATGCCCATCGGTGTGGACACGGCCCAGTCACATAAGTTGCCCGCTCAAATTGTGATCGAGACCCACCAGAGTTCCTCCGAATTGGCGGCGGAGAATGACAAGCAGCTTGATCTAATCAACTCGATTGTGCAGGACGAACTGCTGAAGTCGACGCTCGTGGAACAGCCTCCAGTGAATGCGGACGAGGATATACCAAAACTTGTTAAGATGCTGGAGAGCACAGCGGCGGATTTGGGTCCCGCACTAGTGTCCCAGTTGCCCTCGCAAAACTTTGCTACTTCAGGGATGCATGGAGCAGAAAATACAGCTGGGGTAGATCCCATTGACATTATGGAGACGGCGGACGAGGATGAGATTACGGCAGATTTTCTCCAGCATGTGGTGGGTCTGATCGAGGAGGACAAACAGTTTGAAGCCGAGGTGGTAAAGCAAGTGCTGGCCAGCACAGAGACAGGCACCCTGGATGACATTGTGTCATTGCCTACGCCTGTGCAGTCTGTAATCTTATCGCAAGCCTCAACCGATCAGGTAAGTGGGAGCTTCCCCTCTTGTGATTTTAAAGCTAAACTTTATAATTATTTTTCAGACCCAAGCGAATCAGCCATCTCATGGTGTTCTTGGAGAGCCCGCACAATCGATGACCTCATTGCCCATTGCCTGCAGTACACCCTCGAGGAGCGTGGTAACACCTCTGTCCACCTCAGCAAAGGTTGTGCGTGGCAACGGTCGGGTAATTTACCTGCCTCCCATGGAAGCGCCCACAACGCGTGCCAAACGACGGGCACAGTTTCCTGCAGCCTCGGGAATAGCCACGACTAGTAGTGGGGATCTGGGCAACGTGTCCTTTGGTGAAACGACTCTAGATACAAGCATTAGTCAGCTGGCCAATATTAGCAGCCTGAGCAATGACAGCCAATCGGGAGTTGGGCCAAAGCGACCCAATCCCAGGGAGCCATCGCTGGCCAGGCGCTCAACGGTGCCGAGAAGATCGAAGAAGCTTAACACGAGTCAGAGCAATGATCCCGAGGCTTCAGAATCTCAGGAGGATGACGATGATCCCAACAAGTAAGCTTCTAAAGATTCGCCATGATTGATTATTTGATTATTTCGTAGATGCAATAATTCTAAAATATTTGTTGTATTAATCTTTTCATTCTAGGCTTTGGTGTATCTGCCGTCAGCCCCATAATAATCGTTTCATGATTTGCTGTGACTTGTGCGAGGATTGGTTCCACGGAACATGTGTAGGGGTGACCAAGGCAATGGGCACAGAAATGGAACAAAAGGGCGTCGACTGGAAGTGCCCCAAATGTGTTAAAAAACAGGAGGAGAAGGTAACGTGAAATCAGTTTCTTGAAGTCTGCTTACATTTATTGATTATTTAACTTTTCAGAGCCAACCACGTATAACGGACATGTTGGTTACCAAAACATTTACACAAGCTGAGGAAAAACCAAATGAAACCAAAGTACTATCGTCGTCGGTGGAATTAGTTCAGGTTACGACTCCTTCGACGCCCAGAAGAACACTGCCGGCGGGGGTTACTGTAGCCAGTACCCCCATGCGTATTCCCATGATAAAGTCGGCGAAGAAATTCCCAAGCAGTACAATCCCTAACCAGCAGCAGCAGCAGCTTAACTTTATCAAATTGGGTCCATCCCCTGGTAACCGCATTTCAGAGTCGATCTGTGTTGTCTGCAAGCGGTCGGCGAGCTCCAATTCCGTTTACTGTGGCGAAGAGTGTATACGAAAATACGCCCAAAGCGCCATTCACTCACACACCGTCGCCAAGGGTCCGGAAAGTCCGTTGCCACAATTTGCCAGCGTCCAATCGCCATTGAACAACTCCCTGGAAGCAAAGAAAAACAAGAAAAAGGATTTGTTTGAGGACGTGCTGAGACAGGCGGACTCCGTATCGAAGGTGGATCGGGTAAGCTACAGTCCCAATTTCATATAAGCTTCTTGAACTATATAAGTATATACGATCCTTTCAGATAAATGTGTTTGAACGCAGAACGGGACGTGTAATTACCGGCCACTTGGCACCATCTGCACATCAGTTCCGAAAATGGCTTCAGGAGAATCCCACCTTCGAGGTACTGCCCTCGGGAACACTTCAGTCAACCGACACAGAGGTAAGTCTGGTCTACTTTTAAATAATACAAAATTCATTAAATGTATTGATAGAAGCGTCAGCTGAAACGAGCCCCGGAATTATCCACCGACGCAGTTGCAGTCCCAAAAAAGCCGATTGAAGCTGCGACCAAAATATGCCAACCTATCGCAGTTCAGGTTAACCCATTGGGGATCTCTTCCGTGCGTCCCTTGCCTAAGAAGGAGAAGGAGAAAGAGAGGCCTTCAACTCCAGCGCAGGTGGCCACCCATAGTCGGAGCGCAGGCAAGCCAGAGCCAGTTCGAATCGGCATTCGACGGTCCCTCAGAGAGCAGCTGCTAGCGCGAATCAAGGAGGCCCAGGCTGCAGAGCTCACCTCAAGCCAGACAGCAACCCAGTGGCTGACGGTATTTGAAGTGGATCAGTTCGTCAAGAGCGTGGAATTGGAAATGTTTAATTCGTTTGGACGAGACGTGGGAGCCAAGTACAAGGCCAAGTACCGGTCGCTTATGTTTAACATCAAGGATCGCAAGAACCGGACCCTGTTCGAGAAGATATGTGCCAAGCAGGTGGAGCCCAAGCAGCTGGTGAGAATGACGCCCGAGCAGTTGGCCAGCCAAGAATTGGCCAAGTGGCGAGAGGAGGAGAATCGACACCAGCTGGACATGATCAAGAAATCCGAGCTGGATATGCTGTCGTGTGCCCAAAATTATGTCGTTAAGACGCACAAGGGGGAGGAGGTGATCGCCACGAAAGTAGATGTTACACTGCCAGAAGAGGATGTCATTGAACCATCTACGGTTGACAAAAAGCAGTCGTCACTGGTGAGTGAACCAGAAACCTCCATATTGGAACGTTCCTCCTCCAGGGAGAAGTCGGGGTCATCTAAGGAGAAGCGCCACAAAAGCCACAAGCATCATCATCGCAAACGGAGTCGCAGTCGTTCTAATAGTCGGGGTCGAAACGTCGAGAAGCGCCATCGCCGGCACCACAACGAAGGGGAGTCAGCTGGAGGAGGAGAGCGAGAGCATCGATCCCGCGAGAAGCAGAGCAGGGAAAGAGATGAGATCGTTCCCTCGCCCTTGCCCAAGAAAAGAGAAGAAAACGATCAATCGCCGGTGCTTAAAAAGATTCCGGAAAAGAAGGTTGAGCCCAATGCCTACAATCTGATTGATCAAATTTTGGAATCTGAGAAAACAGTTGAGCAGGCAGCGAATTTGGGAAAGCCGAAACCTTCACCCAAGCCACTTCCAACTCTTCCAAGTTCAAAGGCCGCAGAGCCCCAGGATAACTACTCCCGCTATGTGCAAGGCCTGACCATGAGTTCCTTGTGGTCCGGTACCCTTAAGATGATCGACCTGGCTGACTTTGAGATGGTAATGTACCCCGTCCAGGGTAACTGCCACCAACTAGGTAGCTTAATGCCAAGCCAGATGGATGTAATTGGTCGCATCACCCGCGTAAATGTATGGGAGTACATCAAGAAGCTGAAAAAGAGTCCCACAAAGGAGGTGGTCCTTGTGAATATATTTCCTGCATCGCCCAGCGAGACGCGCAAGTTCGATCTCTTCTTCGAGTACCTTGACTCGCGTCAGCGGTTGGGCGTCTTGGGAGTGGACTCGGATCAGGTTCGGGACTTTTACATATTCCCACTGGGCACCAGTGATGAGTTGCCCCCAGCGCTGCAGACCCCGGAGTCCGTTCCCTTCTTCGAGGACGCCCAACGACCCAACACGTTGCTTGGAATAATCGTGCGCTGTGTGAGCAAGCGAGGCACAGAAGCTCCGCCAACGATACCATCAGTGCCTTCTCCGGTTCCCACTGCAAGCAGCAAGGTAGCAAAGGTAAGCACTTATTTTTATTAGAATGCTTTACAAACCTAAATTCTCTATCCCCGATGCAGAAATCTCGCAGCACCACTGTGTTCACGTCCCAAAGCAGCCCCAAACGCAAGGCGAGCACCCACTCGACCAGCTCCAAGGACGATGAGTTCGATATTGATGCCATTATCAAGGCGCCCATTGCAAAGCTGCAGAAGAGTATGCTTAAACTAAAAGTTAATTGAAGGGCCTTACATTAATGATTGTTATTTTCAGCTATACCCAAAACGGTGCCCCTGCCAACGGTGACGAACGATGCAGATGACGAGCCCTATTCGCCTGGCGGTTCCGACGACGAACTGGTGCCGACTGCTCCCAGAATCCCAAACGATCTTGAGCGGCAGGTGAATGAAATTAACAAACAAATAGCCGCGCAACAAATGGAAATAGCCGGCTTGCTTAAAGTGGAGCCCTCAGTAAGTGCTGAATTTAGACAGCCCAGTCTAGCGTTGCTCTCATCTTATGACTCGTTTTTCTGCAGGGATCCGCATCCTCGTCGAATGTTCTTGCCGGCATATCAATACCACCAAATCTTTCGAAGATCCTGGCCAGCATCAAGGACAAGACGGACCTGTCTTCCAATGCAGGCAAAGGGGATGAGGAGTACAATCCCGAGGACGCAATCACCACGGCCAGTTCATTGGGTGAGTCGGCTAGGATTTCCACTAGAGCCTAAGAATTATCAACGATTCCTTGCAGCAGCGAAGCCGAAGAGCAAAGGCCGTTTGGCGCATCTAAGTGAAGCTGAGCTTCTTAGAATGGCGACGGACAATATGGCAGGCGTGACTCCCAGTTCGTCAAGGACCCGCCACCAGCATCATCCACCGCCGCTTCCACCACCGCCACCGCCGCCGGGTGTTTAGGGGACCCCAACTGGAAGTAGGCTAACCCGCGCGCTAATCCTTTAATCGTTATTAGTTTCTGAATGAAATTCACGACACTTGATTTGAAATTGTCCCTCGCCTCTCATTGTGTACATTCTCATCCAGCGAATTCAATACCATCTATGTATTATATCTGGCCAATCGGAACTATTTAATTTTCAATACCCACCCTCACTTCGCCCCAAACCGCTCCGCACTTAAACAGGATCATCTTTCGCATAGAATCGGTTTTTCGCATCATACTCTTTCAAATCCTGTACATTTCCTGGAAAATTAAAAGTGCTACGTAACATTTGTTTTAGGGATACGATAATCGTAACCATTCTCTTTATTTCTGGCTGGACAAGACTTAGTTGACCTCGCAGGGATCGTCCTTGCCGCTAAAGTGGGCGCACGTGATCTTGGGACCGTTGTGCACTCTTGGAATGGCGATCCGGAATAGGGTTCCATGCGGCATGCACACACAGATCTTGTACTGCACACTGCCCGTGCGGAGTCCCAGCTCCGAGCTGACGATGGGGATGCGCTCCATGTCCAGGAAGATGCCAGTGCCGGCCTCCAGGATGGTGGCGCCCTGGGTGGAGTTTATCAAAACGTGATGCTCGGCCTGCATGTCAACGCTAGCCCCATCAAAGTAGACGCCCTCGGAGCCCCTGATGGCCATACGTCCGTCACTCTCCAGGACGAGGGGCTCGTCAATGGGACTCGCGATGCCGCTGGCACTCACCACCTTGGCCTGCAGCGCCTCCACTCCACCCGGAATGTTATACTGCGGACGGTGTGTGGTGAATATGGGTTGCTTATCGATCGGGTCCTTGACCTCAAACAGATTCGTGGCCTGGACGAGAATGCCCTCCCTGTTCAGGACAATCCTGTCGCGTTCGTTGGTAGCACCATTGCCATTGCGAAACACCCGCACATTGACGCCGCCTTCCCCATCGTCGGCAGCATCGCTGCTGATGGTCACCGGGACATCGGCGAAGCCGTGAATCTGTCCAATCGAGTTGGTCTGCACCCGCTCCAGGTCCGTGGAGCCATAGAACTTGACCACATCCACCTCGGGAATCACCTCCATTCCCTGGACACCTTTGCCCAGCCGCAGCACACCCACAATGGTGAGGGTTAAGATCAAATTGCCCACCGTCAGAACCAAAAGGAGAACCACAATCGTCCAGAAGGCGAAGGTATTGCGCCCCTGGTGACCGGGATGCAGGCGTGAGCAGCTGTCGCTGTTGTACTTCTCGTCGAAGTAGTCGCCCGTGTCCGTCTTGGAGTCGTCGCGACAAAAGTCCAGATCCGGAACCGCTGCTCCGATGGGCAGAGTAACGGACAGCGCGTTCTCCGAGTTGGCATCGTCGGAATAGGACGGCGAGGGTCCCCGGATAAAGGTGTTCTCAAACGTATTCATCATTGTATCGAAATAGTCTGAGTGTGCTCCTCTTGAAAAACCGTTCGCCCAATTGCTGTATCCAGTGGAATAAAAATAGTGAAAGTACATGTGAGGTATAGAATTCTTGGACATGCGCAGAGGTCTCGATCCGCCAAAATTTGACATTTTTTAGATAATCGCATTTAGAAAAGATTTCAATAGAAGTTTAGGGATAAATTATATAAAAGACTATAGAAAATAATGCACCAAAATGTTTTTTATTAGTAGTAAACCTTTTTTTCCAAATAAGTAAAGTTTTAAAGTCTTAAATTTCAATAATGTTGTTAGTTACAACTAATAATAAAGTACAAGTTATAAACTGAAAAAAATTAAAATTATAACCAACCGTTAAAATTTTTTGGCAGCCCTGGCATCGTAAAAAAAGAAACGGTGTTTTAAACCATTTTAATTTGAAAAGTTGCGAGTTGAAATATAAATATACAACGTATGTCAATGCTTTTATATTTTGTCTGCAGAGCTTAAAAAACACTTATATATCCATAAAACTTTTTTTATGAATTATTTTTAAAATTCGAATCAAGTGGACTGGAACCGAACCAGTTCCGATTTACGACAATCCCGCAGCCCTGGAAAAATACAATGAGAAGGGGGCTTGACTTTGGTATTTTTCGAAGTTCCATTTTCGGTCACACCACCTGTCTCCATTTTTGCAAAGATGTCCTTTAAGGTGAGCTTTTTCCGAAAATCTGATTGCCACTGGCTAACCACCTTTCTTGCATGATGACACAGCCAATCGATCCGAAGCGCGACGAGATCCGGCGCTACCTGGAGCGCGGCAGCGTCCTGGACTCGCTGACCAAGATCTTCATACGCGTGATTAAGGAGCGGCCCGAGAATCCGATGGAGTACATCCGAAACCACATCGGTGTGGTGCGCCACCAGCACGACAAGTACGAGCGCCTGCAGCAGGATCTGCAGCTGGCCAACGAGGAGATCCAGCGGCTGCGTGGCATCATCAACAGCATCAATCCCGAGGTGCTCCAGGGCCATACGCCCTTGGCCCCAAGTGACGTGGTGGTGGTGCCGGAGGCGCAAGAAGGAGCCGTGGCAGAGCCCACTGAAGTTGTGGAGCCGCAGGAGAACGGGGAGACCAGCCCAGAGAAGCCTGAAGAAAGTTCACCAGCCGTGGCCGAGATAACAGCTGCCGTGGAGGCCTGCCAGATTGAGGAGAATCCGGTGGTGGTGGCGGCGGCTCCCAATGTGGATGCCCCTCAGCCAAGCCCATCCGTCCAAGCTGAGGCCAGCAGCTCCAAGGAGTAGATTTCGAAAGCCGGCCGCTCACTAGATCACACCAAAAAGACATCCCATTAGAACGCATCCATTTAGAACAAATGTTAAGTATTTTCCTAAATGTAAATGTAAATAAAGCGAAATACAAAATATGCCGAGAATTATGGATTTTTCAAATGTTTATTGAAATCAGTTTCATAATTCATACACGTTTTATATCATTTGTTTATTAATACAAAGGATTATTGATAATACATATTAATAATAGTTAATTTTTAAAAAAACACATCTTAAAAATGACGGGCGAGGGGGGTCGTATTTCGTATTGATTGATGACGAACGGAAAGGAGTGTTGAATGCAACAAAATAATAAATTTCTTTGATTTGGGTGCAGGTATTCCTCGGGGGTGTCCGGTCCATTTGATCAGACGGCAATGTGGACGAACAAAAAACTGATTCAAGGTCGAAACTTAGTGTTTATATTTCACTTCTTGGCAAGCGTTCTCCTCTGCTCAACGATTTCCCTCCTTCGATTTTTCGTTTTGTTTTGCTTTATACTCTTAAGGCCAAAGAGCGCTACAGGGCCCCCTTTCTATATATGCTTTGTGACCGACTGAGAGGTCCAGTCACTCTCCGTACATCTAATCCAATATTATGCTGGGTGCTCTGCTCGTACGGACCTGTTTACCTAGTGTTTAAAATTTGGACAAAACCTATAATCGCAGGTGTAGGCAAGGTGTGTGTGTGGGTGGATGGTTGGTCAATAGATATACATACATACGGTCATATATGTATAGAAGTATATGCGGGGCTATTAAAAATAAATATGTATGTGGCTTTTAATCATGGTATTTGTCAATGTGTTTGTAATTGCGAATAAAATCTCAATGGGGGAAAGGAAAAACTTCATTCTTTTGCTAGGGACCCAGGATGATGTCCTTTGATCGAGGCGCAGCTCCTCCATGCATTCGCTGGCTGTTGTCGAACTGTTGAGGGATTTTCTTGTGGATTTTGACTCGCCCCGGCTGCCGATGATAAAAGTGACCAAAAACAGAGATAAGGTTGGAATGAGAGTGTGATTCACTGGGCGATTGTTCTGCGTTAGCAGCCTACACTTACGTTTCATCCATGATCTGATGTTTTCTTTCAAAGCATTTTATTTCTGGTTGTTGTTGGGTGTGTTTTGTTTTGTTTTCTTGTTTCTTGATTGGTTTTTCTTATTGATTTGTTTTTTTATATAGAAAAAGACTGCTCGTGGTGCTGCATGTGTGTGATATTACTTTTTACGCTTGTCAGCGGGCTTAAGGATCTGGAACGAGCACATCAGCGTGTCGTCCACCGACATCATGGCTCCGGCGTTGTCGAACTCGCCGCAATAGTTGGGCGCCGAGAAGAGGGTGACCAGCTGGCGCTTGGCGAAGAACTCGTAGCCATCCTCGACGACCTGATGAGCTCGGCAGATGAGATCGAACTCGTGCTTCTGCAAGAACTTGGCCACGACCTCGGCGCCGAATGTGAAGCTCACACCGCGATCGTTCTCGCCCCAACCCATGGTGTCCTTGTCGGGGTCGGACCAGAGCAAATCGCACAGCAGTCCCTGGTCGGGCACGTCGGTGGGGCGCATTATGCGACGAATTTGCTCCATGGAGGTCAGATCGGGACTGAGGCCGCCGTGGCAGCAGAAGATCTTCTCATCGACAATGGCCGCCACCGGCAGACAGTTGAAGCAGTCGGTGAAGGTCTTCCACAACTTGATGCTGTAGCGACGCTTGCACTCGTCGTAGAATCCGTATATGCGATTGATGCTGGCGCACTCGTGGTTGCCGCGCAGCAGGAAGAAGTTCTCAGAGTATTTGATCTTGTAGGCGAGCAGCAGGCAGATGGTCTCCAGCGACTGCTTGCCGCGATCGACGTAGTCGCCCAGGAAGAGGTAGTTCGACTCCGGCGGGAAGCCGCCGTACTCGAACAAACGCAACAGATCGTAGTACTGGCCGTGGATGTCGCCGCAGATCTTGAGCGGCGCCTCCAGCTCGAGGAGTATCGGCTGCGAGAGGAAAATCTCGCGCGACTTCAGGCACAATGCCCGAATCTCGCTTTCCGAGAGCTGTACGTTCTTGCCTGGCCGTGCCCCACGCACCTCCAGAAGTCGCGATATTATGCTGTCGATATTCATCACGTCGCCCATGTTTGCGTTTGCGTCTTGAGTCCGTGGATCTGGTGCACTGCTGCTACTGCTGCTGCTGGGTGTCGAGGTTACCGCGAACGTTGGTTGGTAGCGCCGAAATAGCCTCGAAATCTGTAGTTTCCCAAATCTATTTCTGCTAAATACTTTTCACAGCTAACTAGTATGAAAATTTCTCCAGTGTGTCCACATTACATTGACCGAGCAGCAGGAAGGAACGAAACAGGCAGTTAGTCATGCCCGAAACACATGCTGTCGTCCCTGTCCCGCTTGCTCGTTGCTCTTCTGCGTCGTGCGGTGTTGCGTGTGTGCGAGCGGGATGACGGGTGTGCCCCATGGCAGGGTGGCCCCATCGCCGGAAAAAGAATATGTGGCCAGACCAAAGACGCCATCTTATCTATTCGATTATTCATTTTGCTGCTCCTGCAAGGACTTTTGGCGGGCTATCGGATATTTAATCGGCTCTCAAGATCAGGATAAAGTAAACTGTAATTTTTAATTTTTTAATAACGGGTATCAAACAAAAGTAGGCTTTAAAGTTAAAGCATAGAAATCGAATACAAATTTTAATTTTAAAACAGAGGTTCTAGAATCTACCTTAACTAATTATTTAAATAACTAAGTAATTATAAATAAACGCATTTTATTTTAAAACGTACTCTTATTTTATTTCTTATCGATTTCTATCGCTTTTACATTCGATACGTTTTCCGGCCTACGCCCGCCTATCATTTAATTATCTGTTAAATTAGGCGGGTTCGAATTTATATAAAATGCTTTTGACCGATATTATAAGCGGAAAAGTAGCTAATGCCGTCTATATTATTGCGGAAATTGGCCAGAACCACCAGGGCTGCCTGGAGACGGCCAAAAATATGATTTCCGAGGCCAAGAAAGCCGGCTGCCATTGTGTAAAGTTTCAAAAATCCGATTTGGCTGCAAAGTTTACGCGATCCGCTCTAGATCGTGAATATAAAAGCGAACACGCCTGGGGAAAAACCTACGGGGAGCACAAGGAGTACCTGGAGTTCTCCAAGGATCAGTACCTCGAACTGCAGGCCTACAGTAGGCACATTAATGTGGACTTTACAGCTTCCGCCATGGATGAGGTAGTGCCTATCAATTCAATTAATCTTAATTAATAGAAATATAAATTTGTTCTTTAGAGCACTAACAACCAATTTTTTTCCTTAAATGTTTTATGTAAAAATTACCACTTCGATGTTCTAATCAGATAATGTTCAAATATTTTTCCTTCGAACATGGTCATTTTATAATAGTAGACCTGATACATTTTCAAAAACAAATTACAGTTTGGTATATTTTTGATATTGTTATTTTCTAAAAAACTTTATTATTTCTACCAACTTGTATTAAAAAAAAATACAATTTTTTCAATTTAAGATTTCGTTGGAATTTCTGGTCGATCTAAATGTTCCTTTCATTAAAATTGGATCCGGAGATGCCAACAACTTTTCGCTTCTTAAAAAGGCAGCCGGCTTGGAATTGCCATTGGTGATTTCCACCGGAATGCAGACCATGGAAACTGTGGAGAGGATTGTGCAAACTATGGCCGAGTCTGGAAAACAGAACTACGCTCTAATGCACTGTGTTTCATCATACCCAACTGCCCCCAAAGACTGCCGCTTGCAGTTGATTTCCTTGTTCAGGAGGCGCTTTCCCAATTTGGCAATTGGTTATTCGGGTCATGAGCTCGGAGTGGTCATAAGTCAGGCCGCTGTTTTACTCGGAGCCCGCATAGTGGAGCGCCATTTCACCCTGGACAAGAGTCAGAAGGGCTCCGACCATCGATGCTCCCTGGAACCGCAAGAGTTGAAAGCTCTTACCACAGCAATTAATAATTACGAGCTCTCGGTCGTTTCCCCAACTCCCAATGAAATATTGCAAAAGGTAAATGGCGGTCAGGAACTGGAGGACGCACTTAAGGATGTTGAGTATAAAACCATTTTGCCTTGCGAGTTGCCCTGCCGAAACAAACTGGGCAAATCTGTTGTGGCAGCTAGGAGTCTAGAAAAGGGCCACAAACTGCAGATAACAGACATGGCCATTAAAGTTAGTGAACCCAGCGGCCTGACTGCGGAGGCCTACTTGGACTTGGTGGGCAAGGAAATAGCAGACCATATTGGTGAAGATGAGCCCATACTTGGGAGTAGTATAATCAATTTATAAGTAAGGGTCAGTGTTGTTCAAAAAATACGAAATGTGGAATATGAAATACAATTGTAAATGCTGATTTACTCGGCTCCATCGTCGCTGCCCTCTTCCTCGTTCTCATTCTCGATCATCTCGATGTCCTCCTCGAGGTCGCCCTCCTTCTTGTCCGTTGGCTTCTCGTAGACAGCGGTTAGGGGCGAAACGCACACTCCGTTCCAGACGGACATTTCGCGCACAATGCTGGTATTGCCCTCCAGTCCCAAAATGTGTTTGTAGCCGCCGTGGGCCAGCACGCGGAGCAGCGTCTGAGATGTGTAGCAGCAGACATCCTGCTGCTCCAGCGTCATGGCAGTGTGCACACGGATGTGACCCGGTTCAGTGGGATCCGTTATGCCAGCCGAGCCGGGCAAAAAGAGTCCGGCGGAGAGAAGCTGAAAGACGCGACGGAAGGCCAAGTTGATAGGCAGCGCCTGACGCGAGGGGTTGTTCATGATGGCCAGGTGGGCGATGAGGTCCAGCATCCAGGCCGACAACGGCGTGAAGGCGTCAAAGCGCCTGGTGAGATCCTTGAGAATGCGAATGAGCACCTTGATCGAGGAGTGGTGGGCGTTCTCCTCGAACCAACGCGTGTGCCGAATGGCGGCCAGATGACTCTGCATCAGCTTGTGATCCAGGTGGATCTCCGGCTCCAGCTTGCGCAGGTTCTGCGGCAAGGTGGCGATCAGAATCCGCACCTTGGCATGAACGTTGGCGATGTCGAAGCCGCGCTCGTGGATCTGGACGGTGTGCTGGTCGCCCTTGGTCAGCACCTCAGTCTTCATGCTGGCCTTCAGGTCAGCCTCCACCTTCTTGGCCAAAGCGTCTACCGACTCCTTGGTGGGCAGAGTCTTCAGGATGACCACCACATCGGCCACATTGTTGCCGGTAAGGATGGTGCCCTTCTTGAACGAGCCCACTTGACGCACCTCCTCCAGTTGCTGTCGATTGAAGATATGATGTGACTGGATAGCTAATAAGTATTGTACTTACACAAGTGGTCAGATCGCCGGGAGCCACCACCAGGTTGTCCAGCACAGCCTGCACCTTGGTCACCAGATTCCCGATGGCCGTCTGCTCGCTGGGCGTGGGACTCAAGTCCTGGTTGCGCTTCAGCAGGGCCTGAAATGCCAATTGAGATCGTATTGTAATCGGCAAGGGAACGCATGTGTGTTTATTGATTTACCGCGGTAAGAGCAGAATCGTCAACGGCACCGGCGAGTGGAACTTTGGGGAAGAAGACCTCGCCAGCCAGTGTCAGGTCGAACGGGTGCCGCGGCACAAAGGTCTTCTTGAACGGCGGCCTTATGCCCCCACGCATGGGGCGTCCCCCTCGGAGAGCTCCACGAACCATATTCCTGTGAGGATGAATTTTTAATTATTTTCGCGACGCCGGAGCGTTCTATTTTTTTTCGAGCTAGAGGTGGAAATAGTTGAGGGATGAGGGTTAGAGCTGTGAAAACATTGATGGAAACATAGAACATAGAAACATCGGTATCGGTGTTTGGTTTTTGTCTTCGCTTTAATATTGTATACATATGTCCGCGAACATCGTTTCTCTACCTTCACTTCACGAGATTATGGCGCCTTAACTCAAAAATCTTACCAATTTTTAGCTTTATAATAAATAAATAATAATAAATTACATTTATTTAGCTTTAAGAAAAATAATAAATCGGTTCGTGTTTCACGGACTACTTCAGTTCAACCAGAAAGCCTACAAAATGAAAAAATTGATGTTCATTAATTTTTTTACATTTTTAAATCTTAAGGAACTGATTACAAATTATGATTCCTTATGGGTTTCTAAGTGTCGCTTTAGAGTTGAACCCTGCGAAAAACTCTTTGGGCAGTGGGAACAGTTATACGGTCGCTCTCCTGTGTGAATCCGAATGTGCACCTGAAGATATGATTGATCTTTAAAGCCCTTTGAACAGTGGGTGCACTTGAAAGGCCGTTCTCCTGTGTGTACGCGAAGATGATTCTCTAGATGTGGCTTCGTATAAAAAGTTTTTGAGCACTGGGTACACTCAAACGGTCGTTTACCCGTGTGAATCCGCATGTGTGTACGAAGAGAATCACTTCTCGTAAAAGTTTTTGGGCATTCAGTACACTTAAAGGGCCGTTCCGTAGAGTGAACTACTGAGTGAATCTTTAAGTGGGTCTTATTTCCAAAACTTTTTGGGCACTCGGGACACTCAAAAGGTGCTTTTATAACGTGTGTAAGCTTGTGAGTCTCAAGAGCTCCATGGCTAACAAAAGTTGCTGAGCATTCAGTACAATTGAACGGTCGTTCTTCTGTGTGGAGTAATAAGTGTAGACTTAAATTTGAATTGCTTTCAAAAGTTTCTAAGCAGATGTCACATTCGAAGACTTCTCCAACATGACATCGCAAGTGATCTTGAAGGTGTCTGTTTTGAGTGAAATCCTGTGAGCAATGGGTACACTTAAAGGGTCGTCCTCCAGCATGAATTCGCAAATGATACTGAAGATGTGACTTTTTAGCAAAAGTTTTTGAGCACTGGGTACATTGAAACGGACGCTCTCCCGTGTGCGTTCGCATGTGTTCTCGAAGATTGGAATTTCTCACAAAAGTCGCTGAGCATTCAGTACACTCGAACGGTCGTTCTCCTGTGTGGATTGCCAAGTGATACCTCAAGTATGTTGCCCGTCCAAATGTTTTGGGGCAGTGGGGACACTTCAAATGATTTCCTGAATGCATCCGCAAGTGACGGTGAAATTGTGAACTAGTTTTAGAATCCTTCGCGCAGTGGGGACATTTGAAGGGTCTTTCTCCCGTGTGTGTACGCAAGTGGTCCTGAAGATGTAAATTACGTTTAAAGCCTTTCGAGCAGTAAGTACACTTAAAGAGTCGTTCATGCGATAGCAAATGTGATTGAAGAGTTCCATTGGTAGCGAAATCCTTTGAGCAGTGGGTGCACTTAAACGGTCGATCTTTTACGTGAATTAACATGTGGCGCTTAAGATTAGTTTTCGTTGTAAAAGTTTTCAGACATTGTGAGCATTTATGGGGGTTCTTATTTTCACCATCCCTACTTTCAGGCTCACAATATTCATCACTTCTATAATCTTCATCTTCCTCGATCTTTACTTGGCTTTCGGACTGATTGGTGTCGCAGTCTGAAACATAACTGGCACTGTGTTCCTCCTCGAATGCGTCTTCATCAAGTGGTTCGTTCTTCACCTGGCACAGGTCTGGTTCAGGTTCCTCCTTGATTAGAAAATCTTCGACTTCTTCCTTAACTTGCACTTCACACTGATAGGCAACAAGATCCTCTTCCATGGAATTATTTTTTAGCTGGCTGTACAACAGGGTACTTCTTTCGTAGGTGTTCTTTATATTGAATGCATTTTGCGCATCCTGCAGGCAGGGAGTACAAATGGTTTGTGAAAGTCGATCCCCTTTCTCAAGCTTAAAGCCGGTGCACTCAGAAATCATATCGGAAATGGAAACTCCAGCTGCAAGCGTCCCTTCAAAAATATTGAACATGTTCGGATAGCTCCCCAGGCAAACACGACATACTGAGGAGTTCATCTCTCTGCAATTGAATGAAAATGTTATAGGTATCAACCTCCAACTAAATGTTTCTTTCTTGCGGTCTCAATTAATTTAATTGTCAGATATAAATATTGAGAAATCAGATGTTTACTTCCTGTCCTGGACGTTGCATTAGAGATGTGTGGATGAACACTATCGGTAATAGCCCTTTCAACTTGAAACACTTTAAAAATCATAAATGTGTGACCACTTGCAGTGCAATTTGCAATATTAGGGATATTCTTTAAATGTAAATATTGGGGGTAGTCCATCTTTTAATCACCATGGACCACAAGTATTTAATAAGAAATCATTAAAATTAAATACAGATTCGGGCAAAGGACAATGCCAGGTGGACATTCTCTTACCTCGTAAGTTTAAGAAAGTCAACCCGATAGTATCGCGATAGTTAAAAAACATGGACGATGCCCCGAACGGCGCGCTCTCGATAGTACCATCTTTTCCCAGCTCTAATTGCTGTGTCATTTTTGTTTCTGTGCGAACTAAGTCGGCTTTTTTATTTTACACATCAAATTATTGCTGCTGAGGACCAGGAAATATGGCTACCGAACGCTACAGCTTTTCGTTGACCACGTTCAGGTGAGAAAAACGAGTTGGCCATTGGGAAACTGCTGATTTTCCCCAAGGGGAACATAACCAGCCGCCATGACTGGGCAATAACTACAACTTTCGGTCTCTTGTAGTCCTTCCGGCAAACTCGTCCAACTGGAGTATGCATTGGCGGCCGTATCCGGCGGAGCTCCATCCGTGGGCATTATGGGTTAGTATCCAGTATAATCCGGCTTGTGCATTCAGTTAACACTCCCCACTTAAATGCAGCTTCCAACGGCGTCGTCATTGCCACAGAGAACAAACACAAGTCGCCGCTCTATGAGGAGCACAGCGTGCACCGCGTGGAGATGATCTACAAGCACATCGGCATGGTCTACTCGGGAATGGGTCCGGACTACCGTCTGCTGGTCAAGCAGGCCCGAAAGATCGCCCAGACCTACTTCCTGACCTACAAGGAGCCGATTCCAGTGTCGCAGCTGGTGCAGCGCGTGGCCACCCTCATGCAGGAGTACACGCAATCTGGGTAAGCAAACGATCTGCTCTCCAAGTTCCTATGATAACCGATTTCAATTGTTCCTCCAGTGGCGTCCGACCTTTCGGGGTTTCTCTACTGATCTGCGGCTGGGACAATGGTCGTCCGTATCTCTACCAATCGGATCCTTCGGGTGCCTACTTCGCCTGGAAGGCCACCGCCATGGGCAAGAACGCAGTCAACGGCAAAACCTTCCTGGAGAAGCGGTTAGTACTATGAAAGCTCTCCAACTACGCCGTTATTAAAAATAATATATTCCAACTGCAGCTATAGCGAGGATCTGGAGCTGGACGACGCTGTCCACACCGCTATTCTCACGCTGAAAGAAGGCTTCGAGGGAAAAATGACTGCCGACAACATTGAGATCGGAATCTGCGATCAGAACGGATTCCAGCGTCTGGACCCCGCCTCAATCAAGGACTATTTGGCCAGCATCCCCTAAACGTTAAACGCCCCGCTAAGATTAACCCAAGCTAAGCTTTTTTGATAAGTACGGGACATTAAAGAGAAATAAAATTTACCACTTGGTGTTATTTGAAATTCAGATATTTAATAGAGGACCTTAGAGCGGTTTACTTTGCTTCGATGGCCTCAACGTATCCTGCACACGTCTCGGGGTCGAATACGAAGAGATTACGGTGTGGCGCTTCCATTTTGGTAACCACCTTGATAACTTCTTGGGCCACGACGCCACCAACTACCGCCACGGCTGGAGAGATTTGCCCGAAGATCAGGCCCAGGGCTTCGTCACCCAAGCCCGAGTTCGGCAACAGTTCGTCGCGAATCCCGCGGATCAGTTCCAGGTCCGCCTCTCTGGTCTTGTAGCTTGGATCTCGCTGGTGGGTGGTGCGGAACTTTTGAAGAACACTCAGCAGCAAAACGCCCGGTCCGTTGCGTTTCAGTTTGCGCGAGTAACTTTTCGCTGAAATATCGAAATCAAGCCAGGCAGAGTAGCCGGGATAATCCACTTCGCGCTGTGTTGGAGTGGACACAGTTTCATACTTCTTGTTCTTATCCGGATTGGATATTATCTTGTGTTTGACTACATCCCTGGAATTAGTATCAAATCAAATTAGTTAATCAAAAACAAAGGTCGTTGGACAAACTGTTCTCAGGACTTGAAACCGAAAACATACTCGACATAGCTGTGTTTCTGGAGACTGGCAAAGTAGAATCCAAACGTGCCCCAGACATCAGTGGCTATAAACTTGACGCCCAGCTCCCGGCAAATGGTGTCGATGCGCAGCAGTTCCTCGTTGGTCTCGCCATTAACCACCACTACGTCGAACTGGCCGAAGAACTCGGAGCTCTTCTCCTTCAAGGGTTCCTTGTCGGCGGAGATGTCCACCATGGGATTGAGAGCACGTGCCCGCGCCAAGGAAGCCTCGGCGCGGTTGGTGTTCAGAGACTCACGTGCGGCCAGGAACTGCGAGCAAAAGTCAGCCTCGGTGACGGGTTTATCATCCAATAGCTTCACGGAGTTAACTCCGGACAGGATGATGTTCTTGGTTATCTCGGCACCCAGGCCACACAGCCCGGCGATAAGGATCTTGGCCGTGCGCAGGCTGAAATTTCAAAGTTTGTTATAGCGCCATTGCAAAAAGCCGGCGTTTTTGGCACTTACCGCTTTTGGGACTCCAGACCCCAGAGGCGGATTTGTCTGTCATACAGCTCGTTCTCCGCCTCCGTGAGCTCCACGCCCGCCTCGTTGGTGTCCATTTGCACGCCCATGATTTATTTCAAGTGATTTAACCTTTTCCAACGCTTAAAGCCAATTTTTTGCAACAATTCAAGGAGACGCCAGTAAAACGCACTAACGCCTTTTTAAAAACACCTGAAGTGAACGACATTAGCAAATCAGTGTTGCCACCCATTGACAGTTGTCACATTTATTTTCAATAAAATCTGGCTACAAGTGATTTTCAGGTATTTAATATTTTCTACTTTCGAATCTAAAAAAATTTAAGTGTAACTAAAGAAAAGTTGTTAAGAAAAATGTTAAACCCTTAATTGTTCTTCTTTAAAAAACTAAACAACATAAATCATGTGCCAAACAAATGGCTTAAAAATAGCTGGATTTGGCGGAAACAAGCTAGCAGGCAACACTACCAATCGTTAGGTGGCAACTCTGTAACACAATTAACATTGAATGGTTTTTACGAAACTTGACGAATATTTAATTTTCCGGTAAGCATTCCGCTCTTTTTATAATTTCTTGCGGATAATTGATTGTTATTTTACAACAGACCATGTTGCGCAAATTTGGCAGACTGGTGGCCCAGCAGGTGGGTCAGCAAGCACGTTTCACCACAGCCTACCGCACATTCGCCTCGACAAAAGCGCTGCATAAAGGTAAGTTGCTGAAAAAGCCGGTGACATAATGTGGGAATATGCGTAGTAACCGTGACACCCTGACCATTCCAGATCCTGCCCCCCAGGAGGCGGATGCGGCACCGCCCAAGAACATCCTAGTGGAGAAGGACAAGAACATCACCCTAATTGGCATCAATCGACCGCAGCAGCGCAATGCCATCGACTCGCTCACAGCTTCGCAACTTTGCGACGCCTTCGCCAATTTCGAGGCGGACGACACCTCGCCGGTAGCCGTGCTCTACGGCGTGGGCGGATCCTTCTGCTCCGGCTTCGACATCCTCGAGATTAGCACCGACGAGAAGGAGGAGATCAGCGTGGACATCCTGATGCGACCGGAGGGCTCTGTGGGACCCACGCGGCGCCAGATCAAGAAGCCAGTCGTGTGCGGCATCAATGGCTACTGCATAGCCAACGGTTTGGAGTTGGCCCTCATGTGCGACCTGCGCGTCATGGAGGAGTCCGCCGTACTGGGTTTCTTCAATCGCCGTTTTGGCGTGCCAATGCTCGATGCTGGCACAATTCGCCTGCCGGCCATGATTGGTTTGTCCCGAGCCCTAGATCTGATACTCACCGGACGTCCGGTGGGCTCCCAGGAGGCCCACGACATTGGCCTAGTCAACCGGATAGTGCCCACGGGAACTGCACTGGGCAACGCCCTGGAGCTGGCCACTTGCCTGGCCAAGTTCCCGCAACGAGCGCTTATCCACGATCGCAACTCTGTCTACTCGAGCACTTTCGAGACTTCCACGTTCCATCAGGCGGTGCAGAACGAAGTGATGTTCACTTCCCGAGAAATCATCGAGGACATGCAGAACGGCATCAAGTGGTTTAACCAAAGTAAGTCGATCCAGTCTAACTGATTGTTTATTTTACCTATTATTATGTATTCTGCACAGCCTTTAAGCCGGACACCACGCACTCTTGGCTAAAGCGGGACCGCTCCATGGCCGATTGGGACGATGAGGAAGTGGCTGAGGCTGCTGCGCAAAAGGAAAAACTAAAGCAGGAACAGGAGGCTGCCCTCGCCGAGGCCGAAAAGCAAAAGCAGGTGGAAAAGTCGCAGAAAAAGTCAAAGAAGACGGAAGAAAAACCTGCTGAGAGCGCGGACAGTACAGATCCTAAAGATAAGCCAAAGGAAAAGTAGTGATGCCTTATCCAAACAAAATTAACTGTTCCAAATCATTTAATTTAATTTTGTAAATAACACTCATAAGCAGTTCCAAACTGATTCATTCGACTTTGCTAACTTATTGAAATACATAACTGTAATCGGAACGAATTGTTCAATCGCTTTTATCTTTTAATTCTAAGCCTAGTCCATTTTCTATACAATTTTAGTAACAATATTGTATTACAAAAGTTGTAAGATCACTAATTACATAAAAATAAGTTGTTGTAAGCGGGTTTGGAACCCGAGCACAAAATAGTACCAGAACCTAGAATTTGACCCCTGAGAAACGATAGTGACATTTACCTTTTTTTTTTTTTACTAGTGTACGCTCTTTAACATTTGCGTATTATACTATTTATAAAGTCCTTAATCTAGTTTGTTGTGTGGGATTTCAGATTGCATACTCATTAAATATCACATTTCCTTGTACTTTTTACGCGAGTGAGGATTTATCTTGATGAGGATCACGTCTAGGATTCAGCTCAGCACATAATGGAAGGACCGTAAGCGATCTGCCTAGCTGCTCTATTTTGAAATTTCATAGAAATGATTGTAAGTTTAATGTATAGACATTATTTGTTTGTTGAAATAAAAATGTCATTATTTTTTACCACTTAATTACATGAAAAAGTCAGTTTCATAAACAAATAAAAACTGTCTATGGCATTATCTGCAAAAATTAAAATAAAGCTATCTTTCTGGGATATATGATAGGCATACATTATAAGTATTGCATATGTCGTTAATATCAGCAAAAAATATAAAAAGACTCAACCACTTTTCAAGGTCAAGTTAAAATCAGAGAGCCAAGATCATCCGGATGGAAAGCGCCCGGCAGAAACTGAAGCTCAATCAGGGTCTAAATCATATTATTATTTACAAACCAATTCAATAACCCAGTAAAAAAAAAGAACACCTGCTGAAAAATAAACCATTCAACTGCCCATTTATCAACGGTTTATGATAGTCTTAACAACTGAAACTGATATTGCTTATCGAATAAGGGATTTCTCCTTGGTGCTGACGTCCCGGGTTGGGGTTGAGTTGAGCAGGTCGGATTTGATAAGACTAATCGGCATGTCTGTAGGAAAGTTTTAATTTTATGACGTCTGGAAATATTTATTTGGCTTCATTTTCTCCTTGACAGCGAGCACGTGCAGGATTATCTCGGCCAAGGCATGGACATTGACCCCCGCCTCCAAGAGCTCCAAGCACAGGTCAAAGGCCGTCTTGGATAAACGTGTGTGGATGAGGGCCGACATTCCATGAAGGGCTATGTGCAGCGGCGGCGAAGTGTGAAAGCAGAGAAGACTACCAGTGGTTGGCTGGGCCGGTTGCTCTAATTCCTGATCTATTTTCGGTTCGGTTCCTTGCGACATAATTATGATTTCGTTTGGTGTTCGGCTGGGTTGACAGTTTAAAACGTGCGACAGTGATATTGTCGAGAAAAGGCAGTCAGGAGCAGCCCTCCAGTCACCGCTACCTTGTGCCAGAAGTTAAAGTGCTGTAGGTCCCTGGAGGCTGGTGAGTTATCTTCGACGGACGAACCCCGCCAAATGTGTGTATCCAGGCAGTGGATGCCTATCAGTAGGATCACCACTCCGGTGCAGCGCTTCATCCGGAAGCCCATTATTACTAGGCTCAGCAGGTGCTTGAGGACACATTTGCAAAGGAGGAGCCACACCAAACGTTCCAGGTCCTTGCAATTGAGGTAGGTGAACAGCAGGAATGTTACAACAGCTTGGCGTTGTGATTTCAGCATTATCACCAGAAGGGCGCTGATCAGTGCGCACAGCTCCATATACCTGGTCAGGCTCCACAGCGCCGGATTGGCGGCCATTCGCAGGTGGGCCGCAAGCCACAGGATTCCCGTGGCCACAAATCTCTGCCTGAGGGCCACAATTAGCAGGGAGGCAGTTAATTGGGCCATCGCCAAAAGGGTTATATAGACTCCAGCCGCCAAATAGCCGCAGTGCCAAGTTATGTTCAGGGTACTCTGTTCCTGGTAAAAATGCCGGCATATGCACAAGGAATGCGCCACGAAGTTCGACACTATAAGGATCCTGGCCAGAGAAGCCAACAGAAGCCTAAGCGTCATCTTCAGGTATTTCTCCATAATGACAGGATCTATCGCCATAATCCTTAACGCCGTTTGATTCTGTTTTTAATAGATTTTTGTGCCTTAGCCTAATTAATTAGTATTTCTGCAATCAATAAATAATTACCTAAAATATCTGTTTTTTAAATTCAAGGAATGCCAGGGCTACTGGGTTGCTAACAAATTTGACTCAGGATACTAAATAGACAGATTTCCATGCTGTTCAAAAATTAAAGAGCAACAAAGTAATTACTTTTATTTTACAAGAATATTTTTTTAAAATTCCGTTAAATCCATTGATCAAATGGGTAAATGTAAATTTGTGAATGTTTTTACATGTAAATTACAGTCTCCGAAATACATAAGTTTAGTCGAAATAAAACATTTTGGGGACAAAATACATAAAAGGTTTAAATGGTTTTTGGTTTTAATTTAATATGCACTCCAAAAAGCACGCTAATTATAGTGTACTTAAATAAAATATATTAAATAAACGAGATAAGAGATGCTATCGATACGATAAAACATTCTATCGATATTTGCTTGCTCATTACTACGTGGACTGCTTTGTCATCACTGAAACAGGAGATTTTTTAGTTGTGATAAAATTATAAAACTATAGTATTTAAAACTTGGATTAAATTTGGGTAAGCTTACAGCAGCCGCGGCATTATTATAAAGTATTACTTATCGTAACGTAAGCAATTGTTGACGCGCACGTTATCGTAATTCTCGTTGATCGCCGGCGTCTATTTTATTGCATTGTATTGAACTGATTAGACTATTGCCGATTATAATATAATGGAAATTTATTTAATAGATTATAGTTCTGTTAGCAGTGCAATGCACCGAAATTTGTTTACATGGGAAACTGGCGCGCGCACGCCGCGGTGACGTCACCCCTCATGTTCCTATTCCCCAAGCGAATTTAACCCTTTTGAGGGGCATTTAGAACTACGCATACCGGGTTCCAATCGGAATCTGATTATCAGATCGTTTTACTAATACCCTTGAAAAGAGTTTACGTGTACCAATATTTCTCAGAGTTTTCTTGATCTTAGTACTTATGCACCGCCATATTTCAAGTTAAAGTTTAAACCCTTTTTTTCTGTTTCCAAAAGTTTGCTCATAGTTTTTATCAATAAATAATAAAACAAGCAAAATTTTTGTATAAATCTATGATTCATAAATTATCAAAACATTGCTTAGAACAATATACAGTTTGTATTATTCATCCAATTTGCGAGTGTGCAAAAAATTCTTTGATCATGTGATAATACCACAATAATTTATATTTAATTATTTAAATTTATTTGGAGTACTCGATGAAGGGTATTGCTGCTTCTGATCTGCAATCTTAAGATTCTGCTATTTTTCAACTGACGTCCAAAGAATTACCACGTAAGGCATCTGATGATCACATTTAAAGATAGTGAATTGTTCAATGCTGAATTCTATTTATTGTACATACATGTGATTTAAATGCACACATTTCTACAGATTTAAAGCTCATCTTTTAACTGCGCACTAAAAGCACTTTGTTATTTGATATATTAATAAATGGATGTACACTAAATAGCACATACATTTTGTAGAAAGTGGTGTTTTTTTCTTCACAAAAGTTTTCCTATTTTTTTTTTTTGCCAATATAGGAAGTCAAGGTTTCTAAGTAAGCCTAAGTTAACCTTCTTAAGCTTTTTTTTGCATTTCCTTTATCGCAAGTAGTTCGGCTGGGCATTATGTCATTATCGCGATGACATAAATATGCAATTAGATGGAAGCGAAGCGCTTGGAAGGTTTAGAAAATATTCGCGTGTCACTTAGCCTCATCTTCTGAATTTTTGGAAACAAGAAAAATATGCAAAGCAGCCTTGTTTTTGTACATCTTCATTCGAATATGTAAAGTTATTGGTCGAGGAGGTTGATCTTGCCAACTGGTTTGGACCGGCCAAAGTACGAGAACCGTAAAATGATCTAAAAACAGATTATGAGAGGCCAGGTGTATTCACGGCTAACGCATTATCATGGAAAGCCGGCAAACAGCCAGGAAACATCGATTAGATTGGGTAAAAACAGTACCAAACCTGCAGCGGGATCCAAAGTGCGAAGGCTAACCTTAACGGCGATGTGTTGGCCCTATTTTTACCTTTCGGTAATTGTATTGTTGACAGACCAAATCGTAATTTACTCCAAACTTCACCGTTTTATATCGGTTTCAATTACTTTCTTTGGGTTTGCTTAGTCGGGGTCTCATTTCGCAGATGTTAACAATTTCATAAAGATTAGGACGCCCGATTGGGCTACGTGCATGCCGGTAATCTGGGGGAACTCGGGAGAAATAGCCACAAAATGCACACGACGGCGGAGAAAAGCTCTGACGTTGTCTCGCCGATTTGCCTAATCGATTTGTTTTCGTTTTGGCAAGTGTGCGAATGGTTGGTCAGTTCGAATAGAAATCGTCTAGTGAGCGGACGTGTGCTTTTGGCACTCCTCCACTGAAATATAGTGCAAATATATTGAAGTAGTACCAAAGATACCTGACCACAGTTTTCGGACAACCGACTGTGCGAGTGGAAAAGCGCGAGTTTTTGAGAAGTTGTTGCCTGCCATTTTTGGAGAAGCGAACAGGTTGGTTTTCCAGCTGGCCACTTGTTGAGCCATTGCAACAGGATTTATCTGCATAATATTTTCCTGGGGCCAGTGTTTACGTAAAGCCACAAGAAGAAAATCGAGAAAAGCCACTCTACGCAAGAGTATCTCGTAGCTTTCAATTTTGCCCCCAACTCTACACTCGTGAACTTCGTTTTGAGGCCCTCTGGCTCTACGATCTTGGCTCGAGTTAATGTAGCGTTCACTCTTCGTTCGTCAAGGTTTCAGTTGAACGGTCACTGTGTCTATCAGAAGGTTAGATTTTGGTTTCTTTAAATACCCTTGCATATGGTGATTTAATTTATTCCGTGCGTTAGCAGCGCAGATAATAAGAATACACCTGATATCCTTTAAACTGTGTACACGGGCCAACTAAGAACTCGATGAGTTCTATCAGAATAGAAACAATTAGGGGTATCCAAATGATTTAAAGAACAGGAAAGCTCTTCAAGTTTTGTACTTTAGTGCCAAATTAACGAAATTACCATGCAATCACATTTGCAAGGGCAATCGAAAGTTCTGCACCCAGCACATTCACTTTATCCGTGTTCTATTTGATTTGTCATATGCATTAATTTCTTCCTCTTTGCCTTTTAATTAGCTGGGCAATTTCTCTTTTTTTTTACGGTGAACGAACTTTGACTGCAATTATACATGGATACGCTTAAATTGCAAATTAGTTGGCTCGAATTTACGAGAAGTCATTTGCCACTCTGCGCTACAGTTTGCATGTAAGGCAAAAAAGTTTTACAGCTAAAGTCTATTTGTCAAATTAGATGAAGTGCAAATATTCAATTACCAGATATAAAATCTAAACAAAACGAGAAGTAACCGGAGCAAAAACAGTACTTGAAAAAATACTTAAGGTTTTTAAATAAAAGATCCAGTGGGAAATTTTAAAATTTTCACAACTTTACATCCAACATGGCTTTACATTTTAAAAGTTTACTTTGAAGAATAATTAAAGTGGGCCTAGAATCTAAAGTTTAGATAAACCAGAAACTTAAATGCTTTTAATCTACAAATGTAAATAATATAATTAGCTTGGCTAGCAGGAATAAAAATAAAAAACTATTTTAAGAATCGTAGATTTGTAGAACGCTCTGTACATTTTTGTTGCGTGTAATATCTCAGTCAAGCATCACGCTCTTGCAACGTGATAACGGGCCGCAAAAATAACAAAAGGAAAACTACTCTCTCCCCATTCCCCTGCCGCCACCCCACTCTCTCTCCAACATGTTCTCTGCTGTTATTACCGCTCTCTTTCTCTCTAATGTAAGCTCCCACGCTTTTGGCTCCCGCAAAAAATATAAAAAAACTAAGCGAAACCAAGAAATTGGCAAGGGGCCTCGGCCAAATTTCAAGTTCAATGCGTGTCTCTGATAAATGACCAATGTTTGATGACTTTGCATCTGTTTGCTGCCTTTTTGGGGGTTGCTTTTACCGGTTTTCGGCCACACTCGATAATATGGGGCTCTCTCTGGGCCCAGAAAACAAACGGCTGTTTTGTTGACATGTTGGCGGCATTAGCTTTTTCTCTCTCCTTTTCTCACTATCTCTGGCCCTTTCCTTCGCCATGTTAAAAGCTTTCGCTTGTGATCTGCTGTTCTTGCATTACAAATGTATGTTTGCTTGTGTGAAAGCGGAATTCTTGTTCTTGCCACCATATCTCTCGAAAAGCAGGGGCGTAGGTAGATCATTTTATAAAAGGTGCACAAAACCTTTTAAAAATAAAAATTGTAAAATATTTACATAAATGTAACGAGCCAAATTCAAGTGAAAAGCAAGCATCAACAACTATCTAAAAGTGTAAGGAAGTGTAAATTAAAAAAAAAACAATAGTTCCTAGTACTGTAAAAACATGTTGAACCTTTACGTTGTTAAAGGAGTTTTTATCTTAAGCGATCATTAAGTTTGATCCCCCTTGGTGGCGCCACTGAGCGACACTCTTCTAATCACCTTTCTGGTGTCTATTCCCATAAGCATCGTATGATGTTTAAGCTCTTGCCTGACCACAGGTTCACGTGTTTAATTGGGTAGGGTTCGAAGTACATGCTCGACTGTCCGGTTCTGTAATAACCGTTTGTCTGATGAAACCGCAATTAGCGGCTGATTCACATGTGATTGGTTAGAGATTTAGATAGCTAATGATAAGGGCACGCCGCCATCACGCGACAGGTTGTTAAGGGCCTCCAATTCTAGCGAATCCGATTAGATTTCGGACCCGCGTCTAGACTTTTCAAATCTAACCCTGACCTTAGCAATAGGCAAAAAATGGCCAACATCTAATCACACACACCACACCTGCAAAAGCTTTGCGGCGACTAATCTAGAGCTTGCGAGCGAGCTTTCCGCCAAACGGGCCGCGATTCTTCATCGTGCGAAACTTTGGCACATCAGTTTTAAAACCCTAGCTAACCAAAACGGCTTGTCGTTAATTTTTTAGCTGGCTCAGCTACAGGCTACAGCAAATAAAACATATTTTTTGGGTGTAAACCAGGTACAACAACAAAAGGGTGGTGTCTCAAGTGCAATTCGTCGAACGTGGACAAGTGTTTGTTGTTCGCTTTTTGCTCAATAGTTTGCAATTCTGGTTAATTCGGCGAAATTCTTTGCTAGTGTGTGTGTGTGTGTGTCTGTATAACAAAGCCTGCTAGAGTTGATTGAACAAGGAATTTTCCACGAGACGTGTCACCCGCCGCGTTTGGTTCCATAACCTTGAGCCAAGGTTCCGTTCGGTTCTGTGCTGTGCTGTTCTGTTCCCAGTGACCCACAAAACACATGTTCCACTTCCACATCCACCTGGTGCTTTTATTCCCACACCGGCTTTTTCATTATTCATGCTGTGCTGTGCGAATCCTTGCACAAGGACGCGCGACCAGTGTTTATTGATTTTTTTCATCCATTACCCATTAGCCGATTAAAAAACAAAATCCGCATTAGGCAAGAATTTAATATCAAAGGGTACCCAACTTGACGACACCTCGGGGTCTCTGGCCATAAAGAGCTGCGCGGAATCACCTCCCCAAAGCGTGTCAAGTTCAGCTGGCTAATTGCCCAAGCCACCAAGTTGGCTCACTCACTAATTGCTCTTTTGTTTATTTCGTCACTAACATGATGTTTGGTTTCCTCTTTTTATTTCTAACCAACAGTTGATGCAAGATGCCGCCCAACGCCCAAGCCGGTGCCCAGTCCATCACGGACTCGCTGCTCGCCGCGGCTAGTGCCGCCGCCGATTCGGGACAGAGCCCCACCAAGCTGCAGGAGGACTCCACCGGAGTGCTCTTCGAGTGCGATGTGGAGACCACCGACGGTGGCCTTGTCAAGGACATTACCGTGATGAAGAAGGCCGAAAAGCGCCGTCTTAAGCTCGTCTGGCGCAACATCATCGCCTTCGGATACCTCCATCTGGCTGCCCTCTACGGCGCCTACCTCATGGTCGCATCGGCCAAGTGGCAGACCGTTATTACAGGTAAGCATCTATATCTACTTAAAACTTGGGTTTTACGAGTTCCAAGTGAAGATCATATATCTGAACCAAAAAATGTAAAGATTAGCTTAGCTTAAAGTGTACCTAAACTGTAATAATAATGATAATAATATTAGGGGTTCAGAAAACGTGGGTTAATATGAACTTTGTTACACGTTACACAAAATGTGTCTCTTAATTAAACTATTACGCCAAAGTCAAGGTCAAATTAATAAAAAAAAAATAATTACTCAATTATAAAAACACTTTCCTCGAACCACACTTCTCAGAGTGAACTTCTTCGACCTTTATAAAGCAAACATCATTTAAAATATTCAAAACATTTTCATGGAATAACATTGTTCCTCTTTATATGTTTACTATCGTTGACTCATGGAAAATTTTGAAATTAAATGCAATTTGATAATTTCACTTAGTAAGACATGGTTGTCATCTTCCTGTCGCGTGGCAGACGCTAGAATCTATAGGGGTTATCTACGACTTTCGGACTCGATAACCTTCACAAACCTGCTATTATGGGTCGCAAGCGAAAACATGGCACAGACTGCTGATCGGACTTTCCTTAAATGCGATTACCTTTACGTGCTGAGACTTGTTTTCATTTTTAATCGAAACACCTGTTACTTAAATCGTTATCATTGGGAATAAACTAGGAAACCATCGGTTATTTAATGACTTTTATTTACTTTAAAGAATTAATTCTTATCCTAACATATTAATTTGTTCGCTTCTTTCAGCTTATTTGCTGTATGTGGTTTCTGGTCTGGGCATTACTGCCGGAGCCCATCGTCTCTGGGCGCATCGCTCCTACAAGGCCAAGTGGCCCCTGCGTGTGATTCTGGTCATCTTCAACACGGTCGCCTTCCAAGATGCCGCCTACCATTGGGCCCGTGACCATCGTGTACATCACAAATACTCGGAGACTGATGCTGATCCGCACAACGCCACCCGTGGTTTCTTCTTCTCGCACGTCGGCTGGCTGCTGTGCAAGAAGCACCCGGAGGTGAAGGCCAAAGGCAAGGGTGTCGATCTGTCCGATCTTCGCGCCGATCCCATCCTCATGTTCCAGAAGAAGTAGGTTTTAACTGAAACCATTTATATTGTGGCGAAGTCTAATTGATTTAAATCTGTGCACAGATACTATATGCTGTTGATGCCCATCGCCTGCTTCATCCTTCCGACCGTGGGGCCCATGTACTTCTGGGGTGAATCGTTCGTGAACGCCTGGTTTGTGGCTACCATGTTCCGCTGGTGTTTTATCCTGAACGTAACCTGGCTGGTGAACAGTGCAGCCCACAAGTTCGGTGGCCGCCCCTACGACAAGTGAGTTCATAGGACTTGGACAACATGTCGATCAGCTACTTACTAGGCTTAATTCTTTCCAGGTTCATTAACCCTTCGGAGAACATCTCGGTGGCTATCCTGGCCTTCGGCGAGGGATGGCATAACTACCACCACGTCTTCCCCTGGGATTACAAGACGGCCGAGTTCGGCAAATACTCGCTTAACTTCACCACCGGTTTTATCGACTTCTTCGCCAAGATCGGCTGGGCCTACGACCTCAAGAGCGTGTCCACGGACATCATCAAGAAGCGTGTCAAGCGCACCGGTGACGGCACGCACGCCACGTGGGGATGGGGAGACGTGGATCAGCCCAAGGAGGAGATTGAGGATGCTGTCATTACACACAAAAAGAGCGAATAGACAGGCTGAGCTTAGGGCTAATCATGGGAGGGTTTAGAAGAAATCAATCAAATTCAAGTAAAACAATGAAACATAATTTTCCATTTTGCACATGTCCGCGGAACAAATTTCCTAACAGAGCGCAAGAAGCCCATTTAATTAATTCTAAGATAAAACGTTGATGATAACTGTTTGTTGTATCTCGAAAACTTTATACCGTCTGTGTTAAACCAGCTCTGGAAATGTTTTTATTTCGCTCTGGCGTTGCTTTTAAAGAGAGACGCAAACTAACTTTGTATTTATACATGCATATAATTGCTTAAAACCTGGATATTGATGTACAATAGACGGCAATTGGAGCTTTTCATTCACTGTTATCTCGAGGTCACTTTGGAATTTGAGAGAAATTTTCAGTTAAATAATATAAAAAATTATACAAATAATGGAGGAAAACTTTCCGTTTCAAAGAAAAAGAAATACCTGCAAATGAAAGATTTTAGTATTTAGCGTAAGCCAAAAACACAAAAAGAATTATCAAGGAACTAATATATAAAATATATAATAAACGATCGATGTTAGAACACTAAATGGCACCTTCACCTATACATATGATATTTCTTTAAATGTTATTAAATAAAATGCGAAAACGCCTCTGGGAAACCAATCCCAGTAGACTTTTCTATAACCAGAAGGCTAAATATTTTTTTAAAAGTTTATTACATTCAGTTGAACAACACACTTCTAACGTAATAGAAGCACTTTTACTCGAACAAAATTATCGTATTGGTTAAATCATGGACACCTTTAAAGTACCAAAAAAGGTGAACCGTAATGTTCTCAAGGCTGTCAGCACCCTCCAATCGTCGCGCACCGATTTTATTCACGTTGCTGATATAACTAACCAGGTGAAGATCCAAATGCGTAACTGCATACCAGTCGCCGATGTAGAAGGAGCTATAAAGGAGTCTCTGTGCATCATGACCAAGCTGGGCATTCTAACACGGCTTGGACCGGCCAAGTATGCACTTACCTGTCCAGCTTATGCCCGCCTGGAAAGGGCTGTGCCTAATCCAGCTACAAATGTACCGGGTAATCCTGGAACACCGTTGCGACGCGTTGTGCAAAACGCTGTAAGTACAGCATTACGAATATTGTTGGCTTTAATAATTTACCAAGTTTCGATAATTAAATCTATTTCTCAGCGTCGAAAGCGGAGTCTCGGAAATTTGAATCCCTGGAAGCCGGCCACGAAGATGTTAAGTGAGGAATCACTATCTGGAAATGAGATGGACAAGACTCGTAAGAGAATGCGCAGCAACACCAAGAAGATTCACAAGAAGAAAAAAGAAGTCACCATTCCGCGACAAGGTCCCAAGCAGTCCGAAGGCTTGCAGAACAAAAAACTTGACGTTAATGAGGTCAAGAATCCAAAAGCAGGATCAACTACAACAGCTACTTCGGTTGAAATTGGTACGTCAATGTCCTCTGGAAACTGGGAACCACGAGTTCTTCAGGACTTGCCAGCAGTCGTTTGTGACAAATGTCGCCATGCCTTTTCCATACCATCCCGGAACTATTTCAGCACGTCGACGCTGGGTTCGAAAGGTTCAACGAGTACGTTATGCTGTTGCATCACTCCTATTGGCTTGGGTGTCAGGCCAGCAGGGTACACATCTGGAGAGGAATCCGATGTAGCAAATGCCTCCGTGCTCGGGCTCTGTGGCAGTCCCTTACGCTTGCGCAGGGAACAGTCCTTATCGCACAGTTACGTCAAGGAAGAAGAGAGAATGCCAATGTTTCTAGGTGACTCAATATTCGATGGAGCGCAAAGGGAAACATGTCAGGAACCTAGTGCCATGCCTCGAGAATCAAATTCAATATCTGAAAACCGCCAAAATACGACCAGTCACGATCATATTTAATGTTTAGAAGAAACAAATAGCTCGAATTCCCCAAATTTATTGCCAGTTTCCTTGGATGAATAATTGAATAGATCTTTAAATACGAATAGATCTATTTCCCAAGGAGTCATAACGCCCAGGAAAAACCAAATTCGCGATGGAGAATTCAAAATTTTTAAGTCTTTAAATATTCAACCAGAACAACCGTTGAAGCGCGCCTGAATATGAATTTTATAAACGATTTTAAATACAATAAAACTAATCGAGTACCCGCGTTAACATCGACCTATCGATAGTTGATTACTGTTTGAAATCGCACTCACGACTTTACTCTTGCTTGTGTGTGGGTGTTCTCTCTTTCAGTTCCTCTCAGATTTGGTTTTAACTACTCTTCTGTACTGAGAGTCTATCAAATTAGAGATAAGAGTACAAAACTGAATCCCTCATTATATAAAGAAACTGCATATATCATATAATTTAAGATTTTATTTTAAAAAAGTAGAATTTAAGATTAGTGTATTAAATTGTAACGCCAAAATATAATCATATAGACCTGTGCTTCCTCAGATCAGAGGCTATAATTATCTGACTAACCGTAACGAAGAGCATTCAAAAGTCGCTTGGCGTTTGGCTTGGGGATTCCCGTTATTAGCGCGTTGCCTCTCGAAGTCTTTTTCCATTCAACTCTCGGTCCTCGACGCGTAAACATTGCATTTACCATTTGTGCTCAGTGTTTTGCTTTGAGTTTTTGCGTGATTTTATTTGTGTTGTATTTAAACCGTTTGCATTGGGTTATATTGCTTTCGAGAAGTGCTAAATAGATGCGGCCAGTTGATTCTGCCTTTTGTGGGATTCCTAGCACTAATTGAGATTGAGAGAGTCGCAGTTCACGCCCCCGCCTCTCTTGTGACGTCGTCAAATGCAAATGCAGTGCGCGCGGCAAGTTAATTGAATTCGTTTTGATTGTGTTTCGATTGCAACTCGCGGCGAGGAAAGATATAGCGCCATATAGCAGATATCAGATAGCGCCATGGATTTCAAATTCCTGATGATTCTCATCCTGGGCTTCGGCTTTATGTTCGTCTTCACGGCGTTCCAGACCATGTGTAACATCGAGGTAAGTCGATTCCTCGCTCTCTTGCCGCTCCTCTCTCCTCTCCTCTCTCTTTCTATTTGTATGTATGCGTGGGCGTTGTTGTTGTTTTTGTTGACATCCTTGCCATTGGACCTTCGTCCTTGTCCTTGCCAATAGACATCGCAGTGCCCTTGCCAAACCCCCTAACGACCACCCACCCACAACGCCCCCGCGTCACAGGATGTTATAACGTTGCCGCCATTCATTCCAGCAAATTGTTCGCTCGTAAATTACCCCCTGATTTGTGGCGGTGTAAAGTGGCGAGGAGTTGCTTATTATTATAACGATTTAATGAACTGCTCCAAAGGTCACCGGTTCGCCAGTCAATCGGCGTCCATTGTTCGCTGTGTATTTGTAGAACACATCTGGGGGCTTCAATTGATAAGAAGTGAGCGGAGCACTTGTAAACTCATCATCCGTCATAGAGCAGTTATCGTTCGTAATGCAAATGGAGCTGGAAAAGTTGACCCCAATAAGGGAATAGGCCTCTCATAACTTTCTTTAATTTATTTCCACGTAACACACACTTTCAGCTGCTTGAATTGTTGTATAACTTATGATTGCCCCTTGGAAGCAGTGGAAAACCATTGGAACACTAAAATCGGTATCGTTAATAATGCAAATACAGCTGTAGAAACCACATGTAACCAGTAAAAATACGAGATTATTTTAAAAAATCTTCTGGTGCAAAGTTCTACATTTGAGAAAATCGTCATTTTACTGATAAATTCGGAAACAAAAATGTAGCCACTAGAATTAGCACAGATGATAATGGAATCAAGTTTTAACGAACAATAAAAAGTTTTGCTCGATTTCATTTAAATATATAAAATAATTCTGCGTAGTGGACTTTGGCTCATAGCAAGTTACATATATAAATTTCGTTGTATTTTAGTCAATATTATTTCCAGGAACTTGCTGATAAAAATCCCATTCATAGGCAGACATGGGGGCATATTCAAATCTATCGCTATAACGAAGTGACAGCGATTACCTAATTAATATTTGCAAATAAACACAGTGGATTACACTTATTGGTAATGATAGGCAGAGATAACTCCAGGGACGCGTTCATTGACTGGTTGCAGTATAACGGCTTATTTTGTTGATTATTTATTGTCAGCAATAAAAGCCGTAAGATCAAGGCCAACGGCAGGCAAAAGCAAAACCAGAAAACAGAACAGACTTACCTATTTATATACTATATGCGAACCACCCGATTCGTGAGTGTGGATTCATTAACCAACTGGATTGTCGGGTATGCGAAAAAAAAACGTTCTTTTTCACGATTATCTCGTCTTATTACGTATGCGACGCTTTTTTGTTATGCCCGAAACTCGAATACCCAAACTGTTTACCAAATCGGTCTTTGTCATTGTTTTGCAAACAGTTCAATTTTGAAGCATTTTGTTATGGTTCAATGCACTGTATGATAAATATAGCAAAAAATGTGTTTCAAGCGTTGTAATTTGTCCCTTTGGTTATATTTTATTGCCCGTTTTCTTTATGTTTTTATTTTGGTCTTTTGGTCTTTCAGCGCGGCAAGCGGCGCATGCGCAATACATTTTTTTTTTCTGTTTTTGTGCCTGCCCTCCAGTTAGTGTTTCTCTTTATAAACAATTTACTACGGCAGCAGCAACAAAAGCAAAAGTGACTTGGAATTCCAATCAGGGCGTGCTTCAATGTAGTTAGCCAAAGTTATAGACCACACCGGGAAAAATATGGATCTACATAAGTGGTTATTAATCATTTTGTCAGGTTTTTTATTTACGAAAATACCAAATCTATTATTTTAATTAATACATATATCATTTTTAGAGATTAGGTTTTATCTCGAGTGCTTATGGCACCATAATTATTGCAATCGTAGAGATGTTTTCAGTGCCCACCAAACTACTTCAACTAGTGACTAAAACTTTAGAGAACTTATTACTTCTAAACAAGAAACATTGAAACATGAAGCTAAGAAAGGCAATGAAAGCTATTATTATTTTCTATTTAAAAAATTATATATTTTTCCTGAAGTGTAGTTAGCCAAACTTATAGACCAACAATCGATCGATCGATCGGCCTGTCTTTGGCCCGTATTCCATGCCCATTAGAGAGCAATTTTGAAGCGAGGCCTTGGTTTATGTATATGGTGCAATCGGTGGAGTGGCACAGAACACTTTCAGAGACCGATGGAACCGCTTTCCACCTCATTGCGCAATCGATATCAAATGCCCAACGGAAAACGCGTCAAGCAGCTAAACTCTTTCAATGTCATTGCAAATGCAAGTTCGTTGCACAAACTCACACAGTCGTCAGGCTCAAGGCCACGCCAGCAATAAACTAAGCCAGGTTGACCAACATACATATATGTATGTTCAAATGTATGTATGCACACATCAATTTGGCCAAGACGGTGGGCGATTGACAGACGGGGGGTGGCGACGGGTGGAGCGCCTGCGCCCAGACGGTTGCACAACAACAAAACGAAAAGTGGGTGTGCGCCGACGAGCCCACCACTCACTGCTCGAATCCAAATCCGAATCCGAACCACCTGAAACACGAACCACCTTCACCGCCAGCAGTCGTGTGCAGCAATGTCTGGCCAAAAAAGAGCGGCTAATCGAAAAAAAGTTTAGCTTGCCACACCGAATGTAAGGGACACCCTACAATGTTTCAATGGTCTTAACAAAAAAGGAAATTTTTCACTCCCGGTTTTTCCATTATAAAATCCAAAGCAAGGAGAATTAATATTTTGGTAATAAATAAAAAAGTACATTACCCCTTTTATATAATAAATGAATTCTTCAAAATAAAGTGATTTTAAATTAAACTTTAAAAAAATATGTTTTTATGAAATTATTTGACAGTTCTAAAAAGTGATCCGAAATCGCCTGAAACCCGCTTGTAAAAGTTAAATCGATCTAGTGTGTCATAGACAAACATATCAACAAAGCGAAAACTTAAAATACCATAAATATCATTCATATTTTAACCTTTTTTATCCAACGAAATGGAGAAGTTCCTTAGAAAGAGTATTGATTTCAATATCGAACGCGAAGAGGAACTGGGCGATCATCGCACCTATGGATTTATGAGGGTCGTCAGGTCGGATACTCCGATCCCCGCCGCAGCGCACAAACAAATAAGTGCCACAACACTGACGGAAAGGTTGCACTCTATTCACGGAAGGGTGTCCATGAATCTTGAGAGCGAGGCAGAGTCAGACGAACTTGCATCAACTATGGCTTCAGTAGTATCCATCCCAGGACAATCAGGGACAATGACATCCTTTGAAATGAAACGGAAACTATTCGATGAAGCCGAGTTCACCATAACACGGGGAAAGATACTAAGTGACAACACTCATCCCGAAAATAAAGGCCTAGTTATTTCCCTCAAAGAACCAGAAAAGGCTAGTCTTGAAGAAATCGAGGCATACGCTGATAGAATGCACATAAAGTTTGCCAAATGATTCGCATATCTGCTTTATATTTAATTCCAGTTTTTTTTAGATATTTCTTGTTACATTGTTTAAATTGAATTAATCTAGTTAGTAACACCAAAGTGTCACTAAACAACTAACATCCAATCTGACAATATATAAATACACATTAACCACTACAACAAAATGGCAAAATACTTTAAGAAGGATATTGATTTCGATGTTGAACAAAAAAGTGAGTCCATGGAACGACGCACCTATGGATTTATGAAGACCTTCAGATCGGATACTCCCAACCCTTTGGCTCAGAAAAAAATCGGTTCTTCAACACTGTTGAATAAGCTAAAGAGTTTGCACGATAAAGTCATTATAAAAGATGAAAGCGACTCAGGATCGACTAAAGAACCGGGTTCCTTATTTTCTATTCCGTCGACGACTGGTCGATCAAACGCGATGACCACCTTTGAGATGCAACGAAAACTTTTTGATAGAGCCGAGTTCACCATAACACGAGGTCGGAAACTAAGCGGACATATCCATCCGACCCATTCAGGTGTAAAACTTAATTTCAAAGATTTAGAAAAGCAATGTCTGGAAGATATGGAGGCATACTGCCGAAAAATGAACATTAAGTTTGTCAAATGATCGATTTCTTATTTTGTGTACAGAAAAAAAGCTACAAATAAAACGAAAGGATTATAAATATATAATCGTATCTTAAGACGCTTTGTTTTTCTTTGGTGCATCCCAATTTCAAGTAAAAGTCACTATACCTTCTGCAAGGAAAAACAAACCAAACTCGTTTCGCATTTTTAAAGTTTTTCGTTAGTCGTTGTGCCAGTTTTTTGCGTAACAAATAAACAAAGAAAAGTATCGATCTCGATTTAATAACACGTTCAGTGCATTCTACTGTAATTCTGCGTACGCACATTACTTTCTTTATTGCATTCGAACTTTCTTTCGACTCTTGTTTGCACACAACTTGACCCAATTATGACCCAATGGATAAGAGGTGTTTATGTCCCACAACCCAATAATAAAGAGATCATCAACAATTTTTCATTGAGCTCCATTGGTGCTGATAAGGAATACTTGCACTTGAAGCTTATTTCTTATCAGCACCACCTTTACAGTCGTCTATAGTACTTTGCTTTTTATGTTCTAATAAACCATAAATATTATACGTTACGCTATGAACATTATAGTCAGCTAGAACATTGGTGAAATCCCAAATGTGGCTTTAACCACTTTCTATAGATGGATTTATAAATAGTTCCTGAATTCTCAAGGGCACTGAACGTATACAATTAATGTTAGCTGGCAAATCAGTTCCGCTTCTCGAGTGCAGACAAATAGTTCTCGACTTTCACTTGCTTTTAGCTCCCTAGTCATACATATCTCTTTGTGTAGCACTTTCAAAGCATTATCAGTATTATAACCTCTCAAGTTGGACTTGAAAATGGGCACGAGGACCGGACCAGATTTGCAGCGCCACTTCATTGATGCAAATAGAAATCGAAATCGTGTCAGAGTCACAATTTTTCGCTGAGATAATCATATCAATCGGTCGTTCACCGCGATGCGTTCTTTAGAATGGAAAATTTTTAAACTCAACCCACAAACATGTTTCGCATGTGCAGCTTGTAATTTTCCATTGACATTCGCAAGAATTGTAAAGTTGTACTTGAATCTGGTTGCAGAAATAGTTCAGATCAAAGTCTGTTCTTTTTTTAGCTGCTCTGTTTTTTTTAAGAATCAAGATATGATTGTTAAGACAACATTAACCGATCATTAATAATGATTGATTAGACATTAAAGTGGTTTAATAATATTTTCAATGGCTATGAAAGCATTTCAGATAAGGAAAATTCATGACATACACAACATTTTATTTATTTTCAATTAGGACACCAGTGGGATTTAATTTTTTAAAATATCCCTTAAAACAAAAAATCAAATTGATAATTTTGTCAGCTGTGGTGGGTTTTTTTTATAGAGATGTATTTTGCCTCCAAAACGTATCCGGACAGGAAATACCTGTATAATGTGTACTTGAACCGAGAACACGTTTACCGTAAAACATTTAAAGAAAAACAATAAACAAATGCGTTGCTGCCGGGTCATTGGCATGCAGTCGACAAAATGTCTCTGGCACGTTTCCAAAATGCTAATCGTTTCACTTTCCGATCTCATCTAACCGACAGAAAACCATTCTGGACAGCATTTCCCAGGAGGATGATAGCTTCAAGGGCGAGGGCTACACCAGTCTGGCCATCATCTACCTGTTCTTCTCGCTCTCCAACTGGCTGGCACCCTCGTTCATTTCGTTCACCGGACCCCGAGTGGCCATGGTCGTGGGAGCACTGACCTATACGTGAGTAGAGCCCCTTTTAGGCGGTCCATAAAGTTAAAAGTAACTGATATCACCACCGATTCGCAGGGCCTTCATGATCACGTTCATGTTCCCATCCACGGTGCTGCTGTACGTGGGCAGCGCAGTGCTGGGACTGGGTGCCTCTATCACCTGGACTGGCCAGGGAACTTACCTGGCCCGCTGCAGTGAATCTACGACCATTTCCCGCAACTCTGGCGTCTTCTGGGCCTTGCTGCAGTGCAGCATGTTCATCGGCAATCTGTTCGTGTACTATCAGTTCCAGGACAAGACCCGCATCGACAAGGAAACACGGAATCTGGTCATCGGCGTGCTCACCGTGATCGCCATTCTTGGCATCGTATTCTTGGCCGCCCTGAGATTCATGGCCGACAATGCCGAGCACGACAACGAACTGGAGCAGAAGCACACGGGCTGCGGACAGGCCATCTATGCTTTAAAGTCCGCAGGACAATTGTTCCTCACCAAGAAGATGCTGCTCCTCAGTTTGGCTTTCTTTTATACAGGTTGGTTAGAAGTACAACCATTAGTTCATTAATATAATGAAATCAAAATACTTTCCAATCAAATATGTAATTTCTTTTTCTTCATTTTGCAGGTCTAGAGCTATCATTCTTCAGTGGCGTTTTTGGATCAGCGATTGGATTCACCACGAAAATTGCCGAAACCCCCAAGGAGATCGTTGGCCTGGTGGGCATTTGCATTGGAGCCGGCGAGGTCTTTGGAGGAGGACTCTTTGGCATACTGGGCAATAAGACGACGCGATATGGACGCGATCCCATCGTAATTGCCGGCTATGTAATGCACATGGCGGCCTTCTTCATGACGTTCATCAACCTGCCGAATAGCGCACCGTTTAAAGATACCACCGATATATCCTACCTAGAACCGCCCAGAGCCAGCATTGCCCTGATCTGTGCCTTCCTTTTGGGCCTGGGCGATGCCTGCTTCAACACTCAGATCTACTCGATGCTGGGCGGCGAGTATGTGAACAATGCCGTGGGGGCCTTTGCCCTGTTCAAGTTCACCCAGTCGGTGGCGGCGGCCATCAGTTTCTTCTACTCCTCGCACTTTGGACTGTACGTACAGCTGGGCATCCTGGTGGTGACGGGAACCATCGGCACCATCGCCTTCGTCTTTGTCGAGTGGGGCTTCAAGAGACAGCACCGCGAGCAGGAGGCCTTGGAGAAGTAATCCCGCCCGGACCCATAGGATTTAGAGCATTAGATGCAGGTTATTGTTAGCCACTTGTCCGTGTTTGTTGAATTCCTCGGAGTGATTTAAATCCGTGCGACTGCGTCGTCTTCCTAGACAATAACTGATAACTGTTGTTGCGCGCTATTGTTGCTATATATACGTATTTTAATGTTGGCATTCCAAAACGTAATTGTAATCTAATTGTCTATGTTTTTATATGTGTGTATTGTATATGTGCGTTTATTTATTTTAAGCAGCTATTGTGCAATTGTAAATTAGTAAACCACAGATTTGGAGTATTATAAGAAATATATAACGAATTTTAAGAAAACTTAAAAGGGTTTTAATGTGGCAATTGGCTGTTTATTCGGCTGACAAATAAGATTATTGAATTTCGTCTAAGACCATTTTTTTAAAATGTTTTAAAATGCAAACAAAAAATAAATCTTTAAACATTCATGTGGATTTTTAAAGGTAGATTTTTAATAAAAACATTAATACTCAACAATAATGATTATTAATATATTGAGTTAAAACTAAATACAAACAAATTATTTAGTAAAGCACATTCATTATATTCCCTGACTTCAGATTTAAAATTTCTTTTTTGACCGTTAATGTACTCGATTGTAAAATATTCGATACTTGCGAAAACCGATAGAGCCATGTGCTAGTATCGCTGCCCAGGAATTCTCATCCCGCCCATCGCTAATAAAAAACCATTTGGAATTGTAGAGAATTTGTATGGAACCATGAAAAATGGCCAAGAATAAGTCAACCGTGTACCTGGGCTACGAGGATGAGGAGGTTACGGCCAAGCAGGAGCAGTTCCTGAACAGCAGCACCAACAAAATCGGCGGCACACCCGTAAGAGCGTCGATTACATGGACCTTTCACAGCGACAGCTGATAATTGAAATTGATTTTTACCCACAGGATTGGCCCAGACACGAGGTGACCATTCCGTCATGCCCGCTGTGCGGTGCAGTGCGTCCGCTGATCGTGCAGATGTATGCGCCCCTGGACCGCTCCCAGTTCCATCGCAGCCTGTATGTCTTTGGATGCATGAGCCCCGCCTGCTCGCAGAATCCTAAGAGCTGGGTATGTGTGCGCACCCAGCACCTGGATCACCAGTTCGAGGTCATCAGCGAGCAGTCGCCCAAGGCCACGGCCACTGGCAAGCAGCACTCGAAGAAGAAGAACAGCAAGTTTAGCGGATTGCAGGCGGTCAACTGGTGCAGTGGAGCGGATGACTGGGGCGATAGTGGAGGTGGTGCCATCGAGATGGTTAAGACCAACTCCGTGGCGCTGGACGAGGCCATGGACATCACCGCCGACGATGAGCAGAACGAGAGGAATGGCAATGTGCGACCCAATGCCCTGCAGTACGCAAAGGCAGATATACAACTGGATGAACCAGTCAAGCTGGAGCAAGTTATGGTTGGGGGCGATGAGAACGACGACGACGAAGACGAAAGCACCTCTCTGGAGAACGACCTGATCTCGGGCTTCCATCAAATGGACATGATCTCGCCGCAGAACGCCGACGATGATCCGAATGCCAACTGTGCAGCGGCCGCCGCTCCCAGTTTGGATGGTGCCGGAGCCAGTGCAGCCTCGGCGGCCATTTGTGCCGAGATTGAGGGCCCCGAAACGGATCTGGTGCTGGTCGACACGCCCAAGAAGCCGGAACGCGACCTCATTGCCTTGCTGAAGCACACCTCAAGTTCGCTATCGCAGATCAAGGATCTTACGCTGAAGTCATACTTCATTTCCGTGGATGTAGAGAGCAAAACCCAGGCGGAGGAGTTCGATAACTATGGAGGTGCTCTATGCATGGACCATATTCGTGATCTGTACCAGGAGTACAAGCTCAGGGACGGGGATGCGGCTCATTCACCCACAGGCGGTGCCTCCGGATCTGGGGAACCGGGCGAGGAGTACGAGTCCTACGAGAAAGCCCTGCCAGCCCATGGCGACATAGTGTTTCACAATTTTATCACTACCATCCAGCAGAATCCGGGTCAATTGTTGAGGTAAATTTGGCATTTTATCCCCTCAGTTTAGCCGTGTTCTTACAAAGCTCTGCTCTCAGGTATTCCCGGGATGCGCTGCCGCTGCTAGTGGCTCCGCTGACGGAACCCCTGCCCAAGTGTCAGAACTGCAAGGGAGAGACCATCTGCGAGGTGCAACTGCTGCCGACACTCATTCCCAAGCTGCGGTTTCAGGTGAACGGCTGCAATGCGCCAATCGAGTATGGGAACGTGCTGGTCTTTACCTGTCTCAAGAGCTGCTGGGACACGCCCGACCTGATGCGCTACGAACACATTGTGGTGCAGTCCGAATCTTAGAGCGGCGTCCGGCCATTTCCCAAAGCCATTAGACCCATTCGCTGTAGCTGCTATGGTTGCAGACTGGTGCAACGAATTTTAAACGTAAACTGCAGAGGAAAAGCTAAGCTTCTCGATTGTCCTAGGAAGATTTTATGCTCTAGTTGTTAAGAACGTTGTAAGCTTTTAGACACTCCGTTAAGGATAGTTGCTAATAATATCTCGTTATTTCCACTCCCCCTCTAAAAGGGTTTCAAATCATAGCGTTTTATTTCCCCTTTGTAGGAAGCTTATCGAACTTAGGCTAAGGGTGCATCGGCATCAAGGTGGTAGCTCTTCACGGCTGAGAATCTCAGCGGAGGATATTTTGCCTCCGTTAGGTCAAACTCGGAGCTGGTGTCCACCTTGTTGCGCTTTTGCACGAGCGTGTAATGTGACCACACCAGCTGGGCGCATCGGCGCTTGGACGCTGTGATGCGCAGCTCAATCAGGAACTGCGAAGAGTCTTCCTCCAGTGGCATAATACTGCCACGTCTTTGTCGTATGTGACCGGGTCCCCGAGACTGCGACTTCTGGAGCACCAAAGTGACTGTGCTGCCGAAGAGCCGATAGCGACCCCGTAGCATTTCCGGCCTTACATTGTGCAGGTGCTTCAGCTTGGATACACCCTGGGCCGGCTCATCGGCACTTGTCATCATCAGCACCTTGCCATCGGGCATGAATCGAATGTAGCGATAGTATTCCACCAGCTGCACAGGCCGGTAGAATTGATCCTGGAAGCTGTTCTCGCCCATTCGCAGGTACGTGGTCTTGCTGATGTAGCAGCCATTGAAGAGCACTCGCTCCCGGCGTATAAACATGTCGCGCCAGGAGTAGTAGACGTTACTGATGTCCGAATCCTGCGCTTCCAAGGTCCCAACATTGTGGCCCCATACTCTGTTTGATAGAGGTGGATTATTACAAGTATTATTGGTTGGTGTATGTCGAAAGTCTTACTTGACACAGGCTAGCCTCCATAGCTCCTCATCCCGAGCGTAGACATAGAAACCCTTGGACACGGCGGCACACTGTTCCAGCGATCGCATGTCTAGTTGAGCAGAGACCACCCAGCGCAGGATGCGCATCACAATCTCGGGCGGCAAGTCGGCAATGTGAAGGCCAGTGGTCAGGACACTGGCATCGCGGCTGGACGCGATCATCTTGCCGTTGTAGATATTGTCTTGCCGCAAGTCCTGCTGGAACTTTTCATACAGATTGTCCACGATCTCTTCACCGCCTGACGAACCTTCTGGCTGACCCAGCTCCAGTTGCTTGGCCAGATCGCTGGCCAAATTGTGGTACTTCTTGCTGGCATCGCCGCTGAGCTGCTTCTGCTGCTCGTAGAAGCGAAACTCGATGTCCGGAATTATCTGGGTGGCCTTCCGGTAGTAGGGTATTGCGTCGTAGACCTTGCCACGTTGCTCCAACAGCACGGCGGTCCGATAGAGACTCTCGGCCTTGGCCTGAAGGAGCTCCGCTTCACTGAGATTGGAATTAGCCACCTCAAGGGGATCCCCAGCCTCGGAATGGCGGCTTCTGGCTGCACTGTTCATGTGACCTTGAAGCTCCCGCTGCCAGTTCTCCCGGAACTCATCCAAAACACTGGTGCCTGGAGCCGCTTCCTGGCCAGGCGCCTCGCCGTCCGAGTCCACATCCGACATGGCTGGCATGGGGTCTGCAAATGCCAAAACAGAGCGTAAAAATAAATTCCTGCGCATTTATCTGACGCAATTTCTAACCTGAAAGGTCTTAGTACTCGTACTCGTCGACGTTAGCAGATGGGAAACTCGGGGAGGAGGCCAGAATAAAACTTATAATAAAGGGCCGCGCGTACTGCTGATTTTGGCCGGGCTTCACCCCAGAATTCGAAGTAATCGCATGCAACTGGGAGCAACATGTGGCCATTGGTAAGACCCCAAAGATTAAGTTTATTTAGATACGCAAGCGGGAACACTTCTACCTGTGTAAAGTTTATTTTTACAGTGTGGACGAAGCGGTTTAGCATGGAATTCTCAAGAGCGCTATCGGTCACATTTTTCTCGCTGTTGATTCAGAATTATAACATAAATTCAAATTCCGAGGAATTTTAAAATAATTTTCCAAACTGTTTTTAAAAAATTTCCTGAAGATCCGTTTAAAGATATCTTGTTATCGATATGCTATCGATATTTTTCGATGAACAGCTGACTTCAACGCGGTTCTGTTTTGTTTTGGTTGCCCATTTGTTTGATCCACATTATCAGCAGGTAGAATTTGTTATTATCAATGAATAAGTGCGATTAATAGGGAATTTTAGGAACCGCCGCCAGGAACCATGTCCGCGGACTACTCGCATCTCAGTTCCGCCATCCTGGAGCAGTGCTTCGGGAAGGTGGTGCAGGCTGTGGCCGACTGCCTCTTTTCAGCCACCACGAGGACCCTGGGACAGATCACCAGTGCCACCAAGTTCTCCCGCAAGGAGGTGGGATTCGCCTTGGCGGTGCTCGTCAAGTACAGACTGGTCGACTTTTCCGCGTCCAAGCAGAATCCTTTCCTGGCGGAGTACGCCCTGCGGCGCGAGGATATACTCTGCCTTCTGCGGTATCCTCGGTGAGTTATAATACTGTCCATATCCACCTGTCATTCTTAACATTTTTCCTTCAGCTACGTTCACCTGGTGCAAACAAAGTACGGAAATGTTGGTGCCTCCATCGCCGAGGAACTGATCAATTCTGGATCGGATACGGCCAGCGGGATTCTGATCAAGTGCCTGGCAGAGGGCGAGAATAAGGCGGAAAGCCCGGAGTCCTACCGCAACACCTTCCTCCAAATGGTCACCGACCACTACATCATTAAGAGACCCGAACTCTTGGTGGGCGACGACCTGGACGAGAATGTGCCAAAATTCGAGACCAACGAGTGCGATTTCTTCAGGCATCCCAATATTGATCTTCAGCTGCTGGCCAAGATACGAAAAGGAGATGCCAGCCTGGCAGAGGCCAAGGACAGCACTATGGTGTGGAACCTGAACTACGATCGTTTCCACCAGGACTTCCGCGACACCATCATGGTGGATGCAATTGAGCGTAAACTGGGCGAAAATGCTGCAGAGTGCTTTCGATTCATATTGAAGATTATGTACAATACAACCGATCCGTGGCAGAGAGTATGTTAATAGTTATTTATACGCATCCTAAAATATAATTTATATCGAATTTCAGAAACTATCCAACCAGATAACATTGGTGGAAATAAACCAGGCCATCGAAAGGAAATCGAACAACCTGGATCTTAAGAAGTATTTGAACCAGTACATAAGCCTGTTGAGTAGGTATACTTCGCTATGTGTGAAAACATTGTAAACTCTGTTTTGTCACTTTCAAGCCGACGACTCACTGGGTTTCTTCCGGAGAGTGGGAGACATGGGTGGCGGAGTGTACGTGGTGGACATGGAACATGCCTTCGAGTCACTTGCCTTTGCTTGTGTCGAGTCTGTCATCACCGAACGCTTTGGCTCAAAGGCAGCGCGCATATTTAGAGTGATTCGATGCAAGAAATACATAGAGCAGGAGGATCTGCAGAAGGAGGCCATGATCCCCTCAAAAGAGGCCAAGTCGCTGGCGTATAATTTGTTCCAGGAACAATTTATACATGTAAAGATTATTAAGAAGCCGGGCGGCGGCAGTAATGGTCCCGCCAAAGCCTTTTATCTCTTTCAAGTCAAGGAAAAGGATGTAAGTAACGCTAATTAGTAATCAATGGGATTTGACTAACATCATATATTTTAGACCGTGAGAATGATGCTGGATGCCAGCTACAAGTCTCTTTATAACACAATAGAACGATCCAACTTTGAAAAAAATGAGCACAAGGGTCTCATTGAGAAATCGCAAAGGTTGGACAGTATAGTTGAAACAATGAAGGAACGCGGCGAAACTGACGAATATATTGCGGAGGTACGTATAATTTAAAGCGAATGTAAATGCCTTTCTAACCGACTAATGGCATTTCAGATTGTGGAGACTTTTACACCACCCGAGTGTGAGATCCTTAATAAGGTAAAAAATCGGATAAAGACCTTGTCGAAGGCAGAACTAGCCCTGGATGATACTATCTTCCTTTTGCAAATGTACCAGCATCATTGCACTTCGCTGCCAACAGGTATTCGAAAATTTAAATAAAAGATATTGTTAGGGAAATGGATTGTCTTGTTTATTGAGAAGGTGTAATCCTCGGGCAGGCATTATATCTATTAAAATATTTTGTTTGGGAGCTTATGAAATCATAAAATGAGCTATTGCCTAAATGTTACGAAATATTAGATTCAAATTTATTAAAACGCATGTGGCGAATAAAAAAACTGCACACTGAATCACAGGCTACATAAATAGGGTATGCTTAAGAAGGCTAGTTACTTTCAGGAGTAATTACACTACGTTTTCGGTGTACAATACGCTGCTCGCGGTGTGCTTTCTGTAATTTGATAAAGTGTTGTTCCAAGGCATCGAAATCTATGCCGCTTTTGTACTCCAGTGAGTTGCGTTCATCTCTGCGAATAAAAGTAAAATTTAATTCCAAAAGCTATAAGTCAAAGAAATATCTTACATGGGATCGTGACCCCAATAGTTGGGAACGCATTGCAGACGATTCCGAAGAGTTTCAAAAGCTTCTGTCTGCGGGAGCAACATAAGGATGCCAAACAAGGCGTGGGCCAAGTACTGAGCATCTGCGCAATTATTTGCTTTGGATACGAGTGTGAGGCGCAAAGGAGCGAAAATGGGGGACTCTATTAACTGAACCAGTTTGTCCAATTCGGTAAGCAGCTCTAAGGTGATTTCAACATCAGCACTGAAATATATATGTGTCATAAATTAGCAGTTGAATTATTTGTATCAATAACTTACAATAACGTAACCAAATGGGATACATGCTGGTAGCTCTGGGCCAACAGGCACAATGACAGCGTGGATACTGGACAGTGGGCCCAGCTCTTGTAGAGGCATTGAAAGAGATCCGCTGACTTTTCGTTGGAAATATTTCGCAGGCTGGTACGCAACTCGAAAAGCTCCGTTGAAGTGAGCAGAATAATGTTCAGCAGGCGCACAACGGTGGAGGCAAACTTTAGGTTGGGCACCTCCTCCGCTATTATTTCCGCAAAGGTGCGGTAAATATATTCGGCATTCAGCAACACACAAAGTTTTCTTCATGTAAATGATTGAATTAACTAAAAATATGTTATAAACAAAATCTTCGTACGTACCTTATAATAAGACTGGCTCTATTCTCCAAGATGAGTTTCTCCTCGTTGAAAAGGTTCAATAGGCTAAGTAAGAACTTTCGATAGTGTGATTTGTTGAAGTCGTTTAACTCTTTAAAAAGTTAATATTAAATAGAACTTATTCCAATTTTAAATAGTCTCCAGAAGAAATATCTCACCCCTGTTATCCTGTGAATTAACGATTTCCGCCAAAACAGATAGACTTTGAAGAACAACCTCATCCGAATTATCGGCCAGAGTTGAGAGCAGGTTATTGTTTAAGTTACTCGCATGCACGGACATTTCGTTTGGAAAGTTTGTAAATAGATGATGGATCCACTTGAGGACAGCGATCTTAGTGTGCATGGAATTGTGCGTAAGATACTGAGAAAGGACGTCCATAATTGAACGTAAATCAATTTTGGCCACCGTCTGTGTTTTCAGTTCCTTGGTGGAAACCAATGACATCATCGAGTTGTTAACCGATACAGCACACTCTTTAATGCCTGAAAGGTAAATACATTAAAGACATAATATATTTGAATAAAATAAAGCCATCTTACTCCTTTTGGACTCTACATTGTACTCCAGGCACGGTAATATTGCCGTAAATATCCCGCTAGCATAGGGCAGCACATTGGGGCCGAATATTTGGACAAACTCCCGGATCCAGGTGATTGCAATCGATTTGATTAACTCATTGGGCGACTGAGCGTGGGTTATTAACGTATTGATGGTGTCCTCCATCCGCACGGATGACGAGTCGCTCCTTATGGACTTCAGGAACTGACTGATCGTGGTCTCACACATGCGTTGGATCTCGGGCGTATTGTCCTCGAGCATTACAAATAGTCCGTCCAGAATTTCGGTCAAATAGTTGACCATGTTAATGTCCGGCACGGCGTTCAGGATCGATATCCATGAGATCACATACTGACGGGCAAAGGCATCCTTCACATAGATGTGCTCCCGCAGCAGGGGAATGAAAGCCTGCAGGTTGAAGGTCTGAGAGGATTCCGTGACAATGTCCTGTGTAACATAGGGGTAATATTTACTGTTCGCACTTTTCAGATTTTAATAATTGCTTGTACCTTTAGCAGTCGATCTAGTAACTCACTGCCGTCCTTGACCATCTGATCGGAATCGGTGACGAGTCGGGATAGTGCCGCGAAAAGCTCCGGAAAGAAGGGAATGATGGCAGATCGGGCCACCTTGACCACGTTGTACAAGGACTCGCAGGCAAAGTAGCGTACACGCAGGTCAGGATCCGAAAGACACGTCATTATGGGCGTCACCAGGCCCTGAACATACTTGTCAGAGTCCTAGAAAAAGAAAAGATGTCTCATCTATCTGACTGTGAACTCGATGACGAATGGCTTTACCTTGCCCAGCCCTAATCCCGTCGCTGCGAGACCGATAAGAGCCCCTTTGCGTCGGTTTGCATCTCGTGATGTCGCATAATCCGTAGACAGCACTTCGATCAGCTTACGAATCTGGGCCGAGTTGTTCTTGTTGTTGAATTCCGTGACCATTCTGTTGGAGATTCGGATTTCCCAATTGGGGATAAGGAATCTTGGTGACGCCATGTAGAGGGATACTCACTTCTCGATTTCCTGGGAGGCCAGCTTTCGTTTTTCGTACACCTTGTCGCCCAGCGCCTTAGCGCAGGATTCACTTAGCGGGGCGTATGGCGGCTCCATTATTTCATTCGTATCAGTAATCTAATCAAAATAACAATATTTGTAGGCGGGTTTTCGGATTGCTTTGCATCTTCCTGCCAACAGCTGATTGAAGGGGCTGCCAACTCGTGCTCTAAAGTGGTTTTGTTCGGCGCAAAAGCTTCCGTACTATTTAAGTAAACGGCCATGCCATTCGCCAAAATTAATAATTTGGAAATTTCCCATACTATTTTAAAAAGTCACGATTAAAAACTCAGTTATATTCAAAATCGCTGAGCTATTTAGGAAACTTTTCAACAAATTACTATTATTATGAATTTCAATTTAAAGTACAGCTCTAAGAAAGCCCCCTTTTCCGAGATATAAAACGAAAAGAAGGTTATGCTTATAAAGGATAATAAATAATGTATTTATTTTTCATATTGCTAATTAAGTTATGATAATTTGTTGCTAACTTAAGTCTGAAATACAGTAGTTATTCTATGAGAATGGCAATCAAATAATTATAATAACTTCTAGAACTTCAACTAAATAATGATAAATCTCTTTGGCTTTAGTCCACCTCCTCGACTGTGGGTCCCGAGTAGCCGCCGAATCCTCCGGCCTGCTGACCGCAATTGGCTCCTGGACCACCAGCTGCTCCCGCTCCCGCTGCCTGCTGATGCATCTTGGTCATGATGGGGGAGCAGTGGCGGGTGAGCTCCTCCAGCTTGTGGTCGAACTCCTCCTTCTCGGCAGTGGTGTTGCTGTCCAGCCACCGAATAATGTCGTTGCACTTCTCCAGGACGGAGCTCTTGTCTGCCTCGTCCAGTTTGCCAGCGGGTGCCTGATCCACAGCCTGCTTAACGTTGAAGACGTAGCCCTCCAGCGCATTTCGAGAGGTTATGCGCTGGCGCTGCTTCTCGTCCTCATCGGCATACTTCTCAGCCTCGTTTACCATGCGATCGATCTCGGCCTGCGAGAGGCGTCCCTTGTCGTTCTTGATCGTAATGTTCTTAGCCTTGCCAGTGCTCATCTCCTTGGCGGCGACGTTCAGGATTCCGTTGGCGTCCATGTCGAAGGTGACCTCTATCTGGGGTATACCTCTGGGCGCAGGAGGAATGCCGGACAGATCGAAGGTGCCCAGAGCATTGTTGTCCTTGGTCATCGCACGTTCGCCCTCATACACCTGGATGGAGACTCCCGGCTGGTTGTCCGAGTACGTGGAGAACGTCTTGGTCTGCTTGCACGGGATGCGGCAGTTGCGCTCGATCAGCTTGGTCATCACGCCGCCAGCGGTCTCGATTCCGAGTGAAAGAGGGGCAACGTCCACCAGCAGCACGTCCTGGATCTTGCCGCTTTGGTCTCCGCTGAGGATTGCGGCTTGGACCGCCGCTCCGTAGGCCACTGCCTCGTCCGGGTTGATGGAGAGGTTGAGGCTCTTGCCGTGGAAGAACTGCTGCAGCAGGCTCTGCACCTTGGGAATCCGGGTGGATCCGCCAACCAGCACGATGTCGTGGATCTGGCCCTTGTCCATCCTGGCGTCCGTGAGGGCCTTCTCCACGGGCATCAGGGTGTTGCGGAAGAGGTCCGCGCACAGCTCCTCGAACCTGGCGCGGCTTACCTTGGTGTAGAAGTCGTGTCCTTCAAACAAGGCGTCGATCTCAATGGTGGCCTCGGTGCTGGAAGAGAGCGTTCGCTTGGCCCGCTCTGCAGCTGTCCTGAGGCGTCTGAGGGCACGAGGGTTGGAGCGGAGGTCCTTCTTGTACTTGCGCTTGAACTCTTCCGCCAGATGTGTGACCAGTCGGTTGTCAAAGTCCTCTCCTCCCAGGTGGGTATCTCCAGCAGTGGAGCGCACCTCGAATAGGGATCCCTCGTCGATGGTCAGGATGGAGACGTCGAAGGTGCCGCCGCCCAGATCGAAGATAAGCACGTTGCGCTCTCCCTTGAGGTTCTTGTCCAGCCCGTAGGCCAGAGCCGCCGCCGTGGGCTCGTTGATGATGCGGAGCACATTCAGGCCGGCGATGTGGCCGGCATCCTTGGTGGCCTGTCGTTGGGAGTCGTTGAAGTAGGCGGGTACAGTGATGACTGCGTCTGTGATGCTCTCGCCCAGATACGCCTCCGCCGTCTCCTTCATCTTGGCCAGCACCATTGAGCTGATCTCCTCGGGGGCGAACCGTTTGGCCTCGCCCTTGAACTCCACCCCTATCTTGGGCTTTCCGCCGTCGCTGACCACCTTGAAGGGCCAGTGCTTCATGTCCTCCGCGATCTTGGGGTCATCATACTTGCGTCCGATGAGGCGCTTGGCGTCGAAGACCGTGTTCCTGGGGTTCATGGCCACCTGGTTCTTGGCGGGATCGCCGATGAGGCGTTCCGAATCTGTGAAGGCCACGTAGGACGGTGTGGTGCGGTTGCCCTGGTCATTGGCGATGATCTCCACCTTGCCGTGTTGGTAGACACCCACGCAGGAGAACGTGGTGCCCAGATCGATTCCAATAGCTGGCATTGTGTTTGTTTCTGTTTGCTCCTTACTTGGATAGTGATGGATAGTTGGGTGAACGATAGTTCCTTCTTGTCTTCAGTAATGGCTTCTTGATTTAATTTGGAATCTATTTTACTTTAATCACTTTAACTTGCACTTTGTTGCAGATTGTTTAGCTTATTCAGCTGCGTTTGTTTTGCTTAGCTTTTGCTTAGCGATGTTTTCAGTTTGCTTGTTTGAATTGAATTGACTCTAAGAGAACTTAGCGGCCCTATTTATACTCCGGCGCTCTCTTCGCGAACATTCGAGACCGGCTCTCTCGAAACAACGAGAACTGTGCGCTATTTTGGGTGAGCCAGAGTGAGATAGCAGTCCATTAAGAGAGGGTGAGCGGCTGCACTCGAAATTTCTCGACTTTCCCAGAACAAACAAACCTACCGCAACAAATGGTTTTTTATTTGGTGCTCTGGAATATTCGAGAGGTTTTGTTTGTTTATATGAAAGACAAACCATGTCTATATGTAAAGCATATCTTTTAAAAGAATTCCAACGTAAACGCAGATAAAAATGGCTGTTTTTTCCATTAATCCTTAATTTTAAGATTATTTTTTCTTCCAAAAATATCTGTATTTTGTCCAAAACAAAGTCAACAATGGTCAAAATATGGAATGTCATACCGCGTTGAGCTCGTAATTCAATTCTTTATCGATTGGCATTCAAATGAAAAATTATTTATTTTTGACCAAATTTCAGAAAAAATAAAACAAAAAATCATGATAAAATTACAAAAAATAATGAATTTTTGTAAATCTTTACAAAACTGATGTGGAGCATTAGCTAAAATTATTAAGAAAACGCGAAATGTCTTTTGGGTAACTTTTTATAATTTACTAAAAAATACTATAATGTAAGTACGTTAGTATGCTACAAAAATAAATAAAATCAGTTTTACTTTATTTAAGTAGAAAATAAGGTAAGAAAAACCAATGTACATACATATGTATGTAATTCGCTACTTTTTTCCACGACTATATTTGAACTTAGATATATTGTACTCTCTTTAACATAAACAAATAAAAGCACGTGAATATTCCAGAAAACCAAACAAGCAAAACAACCAAACCATTTGTTGCGGTAGGTTTGTTTGTTTGGTCTGGGAAAGTCGAGAAATTTCGAGTGCAGCCGCTCACCCTCTCTTAAGAGACTGCTATCTCGCTCTGGCCCACCAAAAACAGCGCACAGTTCTCGATGTTTCGAGAGAGCCGGTCTCGAATGTTCGCGAAGAGAGCGCCGGAGTATAAATAGGGCCGCTAAGTTCTCTTAGAGTCAATTCAATTCAAACAAGCAAACTGAAAACATCGCTAAGCAAAAGCTAAGCAAAACAAACGCAGCTGAATAAGCTAAACAATCTGCAACAAAGTGCAAGTTAAAGTGATTAAAGTAAAATAGATTCCAAATTAAATCAAGAAGCCATTACTGAAGACAAGAAGGAACTATCGTTCACCCAACTATCCATCACTATCCAAGTAAGGAGCAAACAGAAACAAACACAATGCCAGCTATTGGAATCGATCTGGGCACCACGTTCTCCTGCGTGGGTGTCTACCAACACGGCAAGGTGGAGATCATCGCCAATGACCAGGGCAACCGCACCACACCGTCCTACGTGGCCTTCACAGATTCGGAACGCCTCATCGGCGATCCCGCCAAGAACCAGGTGGCCATGAACCCCAGGAACACGGTCTTCGACGCCAAGCGCCTCATCGGACGCAAGTATGATGACCCCAAGATCGCGGAGGACATGAAGCACTGGCCCTTCAAGGTGGTCAGCGACGGCGGAAAGCCCAAGATAGGGGTGGAGTTCAAGGGCGAGGCCAAACGGTTCGCCCCCGAGGAGATCAGCTCAATGGTGCTGGCCAAGATGAAGGAGACGGCGGAGGCGTATCTGGGCGAGAGCATCACAGACGCAGTCATCACTGTACCCGCCTACTTCAACGACTCCCAACGACAGGCCACCAAGGATGCCGGCCACATCGCCGGCCTGAATGTGCTCCGCATCATCAACGAGCCCACGGCGGCGGCTCTGGCCTACGGGCTGGACAAGAACCTCAAGGGAGAGCGCAACGTGCTTATCTTCGATCTGGGCGGCGGCACCTTCGACGTCTCCATCCTGACCATCGACGAGGGATCCCTATTCGAGGTGCGCTCCACTGCTGGAGATACCCACCTGGGAGGAGAGGACTTTGACAACCGACTGGTCACACATCTGGCGGAAGAGTTCAAGCGCAAGTACAAGAAGGACCTCCGCTCCAACCCTCGTGCCCTCAGACGCCTCAGGACAGCTGCAGAGCGGGCCAAGCGAACGCTCTCTTCCAGCACCGAGGCCACCATTGAGATCGACGCCTTGTTTGAAGGACACGACTTCTACACCAAGGTAAGCCGCGCCAGGTTCGAGGAGCTGTGCGCGGACCTCTTCCGCAACACCCTGATGCCCGTGGAGAAGGCCCTCACGGACGCCAGGATGGACAAGGGCCAGATCCACGACATCGTGCTGGTTGGCGGATCCACCCGGATTCCCAAGGTGCAGAGCCTGCTGCAGCAGTTCTTCCACGGCAAGAGCCTCAACCTCTCCATCAACCCGGACGAGGCAGTGGCCTACGGAGCGGCGGTCCAAGCCGCAATCCTCAGCGGAGACCAAAGCGGCAAGATCCAGGACGTGCTGCTGGTGGACGTTGCCCCTCTTTCACTCGGAATCGAGACCGCTGGCGGCGTGATGACCAAGCTGATCGAGCGCAACTGCCGCATCCCGTGCAAGCAGACCAAGACGTTCTCCACGTACTCGGACAACCAGCCGGGAGTCTCCATCCAGGTGTATGAGGGCGAACGTGCGATGACCAAGGACAACAATGCTCTGGGCACCTTCGATCTGTCCGGCATTCCTCCTGCGCCCAGAGGTGTACCCCAGATAGAGGTCACCTTCGACATGGACGCCAACGGAATCCTGAACGTCGCCGCCAAGGAGATGAGCACTGGCAAGGCTAAGAACATTACGATCAAGAACGACAAGGGACGCCTCTCGCAGGCCGAGATCGATCGCATGGTAAACGAGGCTGAGAAGTATGCCGATGAGGACGAGAAGCAGCGCCAGCGCATAACCTCTCGAAATGCGCTGGAGGGCTACGTCTTCAACGTTAAGCAGGCTGTGGATCAGGCACCCGCTGGCAAACTGGACGAGGCAGACAAGAGCTCCGTCCTGGAGAAGTGCAACGACATTATTCGGTGGCTGGACAGCAACACCACTGCCGAGAAGGAGGAGTTCGACCACAAGCTGGAGGAGCTCACCCGCCACTGCTCCCCCATCATGACCAAGATGCATCAGCAGGCAGCGGGAGCGGGAGCAGCTGGTGGTCCAGGAGCCAATTGCGGTCAGCAGGCCGGAGGATTCGGCGGCTACTCAGGACCCACAGTCGAGGAGGTGGACTAAAGCCAAAGAGACTTAATAATAGTTAGTTGAAGTTCCTAAAAGTAATATGAGTTATTTGACTGCCATCCTCGAAGAAATTACAGTAATTTAGGCTTAAGTTAGGCAACACAATAATTTGTTAAAAATTAAATTATAAGAAAATAAAGAACAATTATTTATTTTAAAATTAAAAATTATAATTCTGTTTTTTTTTTTGATATTTAGAAAAGTTTTCAAATGTTTGCGTGAATGATTTGCATCCTATTTGGATTGCTTCCCATGACAACGAAAGATGATCTTTTAAAATCATTGAAATAATGATAGCTAATGCTTTAAAGTTTACATTATTGATGGAGTCTTGATTTTGGTGGGCTAAGGCTATTATGTTTAGAATAACTTAGGAAATTAATTATTCAAAAAATTTGTACCTAATTAAGGGAAATGGATGCGTAAAATAAATATTAACAATTTAGGGCTGGTACTCAAAAAATATGATACTTAAGAAGAGTTACTGGAAGAAAGGAAAAGCCCCACATTTGTTTTTTAGGATACCTACATAGGTGGCTATTTAGAACACAGTCTTAGTTTTGTATCACAATAACTAAAATGTTTTTTAAGTTAATAATAATTTACAGATTTGGTCACTGTCTCTTAATATCCACACCGTTTACCCATTATTATTACAATATAACTTAAACGAAAGACAAATAGCTTTTAAAACACGTTATTTTCACACTTTAATTTGCAATAGTTTAGTTCAGCAAGTACATTTAAATACATAGCGATATATGGCCTTACACACTTAGACACACGCACTTACATCGTACAGATTCCGAGACGGGATGCATTACCCGCTCAACCCAAACCAATTCAACTAGAAGTACAATCAATTTCCTTTACTATCACAAAAGTCGTCGCAACTCAGGAGAGAGGGGAATCCAACTAACTAAATTGAAATAAGTGAATCGATTTTATAGCGAATAGCGAAATTTCCTACAGCTTGCCAATTTCGGTTGTTCAAAGTTCATTCTTGTTTACCCATTGGTAGATTGTCTTTCTGCTTGAAAACTCATACGTCACCTAGACAATTCTCTTTCATTCTCTATTTTTTTGTAACATAATTTCGATTGCGTAATTTACAATTTTCAAATTCATTCAACACGATTATGTAGATTTGGTTTGCTAGTTTTCTAGGATACATATGATACTTAATGCTATAGGTAAGATTATGAAATTTCACTTTTTCCATGATTTTCGGTAAATTAAAGTGGTTAAGAAAGGTTTTTTCAAATTCGAATTCTGAAATATGGTCCGAAGTCTTAGGAGCTATGACAAAGTATTAACTTTCTCGGAAAAATGAATTCACAAATGTAAGTAAAATAATCGATGGAAAAAGTGTCATATCTTCGACATGCCGAAGGACCATACATGATTCTTACAATTCATTTGACAACATTTCTTTTTAAATTGTAATTTTTCTATGCATAGAGTGGCGCGCTTTCTAATTGGTTTTTATTCTTTATTCCATATGTATAATTTTTTTTACGTATATCTCCTGTTTAGTTGGACAAACAACACTTATATATGGATAGTGTAGTTCCGGGGCAGCATTGTCCCTGCAACCGCTGCTTGGCGGGCTCAGAACACAACTTTAATTTAAATTCCCTATCGTTGCTTAAATGAAATTGTACACGTATACATAAACACACATTGAGTATTGCTTAGCTCCAAGGATTTGGCCAGCTAGATCCTTGCACGAATGCTTCTGGTATTGCCGTCGCCCTTGTTTTCCTTTGCCTTCCTTTGTTTTTCTTCCTTTGGTATAACGATTCACTCAAGTATTAAATATCACTTATAGGGGCATTGTTCCATATCGAGGGGGCATGTGTTGGAATGTGTTGGATTGGGATGCATTGGGATCCGGTCTAGACGTAGTAGGCGTTGTAGGGATTTCGTTTCTCCAGACAGGGCAGCACACACTCGAGCGTATTGCGGAATGCCTCGCGGAAATCGCGATTAAAGTAGGCATATATAAGCGGATTCAGCGTGGAGTTGAAGTAACCGATCCAGAATAACACCACGACGAGCACATCGGGACAGGGGCATGCCGGTCCGCAGAGCGATGTGATGACATACCTGGTTGGGCAGAAGTGTAAGAATGAGTACGGGGATGAGCCACCAGAAGATGTCGGCCAACCGATTACCGACTACGGCTTACGGATTACGGCCTATCACTCACCACAGAAAGAAGGGAAGCCAGCAGAGCAGAAAGACGCCCATGATGATGCCCAGAGTGCGGGCGGCCTTGTGTTCGGCCTTCCATCCTTTGGCCGGTCGCACGGAGCCGCCTGTGGGGGCAGATAAAGAGTTTAGGCCCGAAATGAAAGAAGGCAATTGGCTGATTAAGTTCAATTCGATTCGATTCGATTCGTTTCGAAACGACTCGATTCGCCCTGGTGCGACCCATTCTTTGGGACTTTGGCCAGAGTCAAGTTCTTATTAAGCCATTGCAATTGACAGTTTTCTGGTTCAGTTCTAAGTGTGTGTGTGTGGGTACACTCAGAAAAAAATATTAAATTAGTAAATTAAGCGTAAAAGTAAGTAAATATCTTTAATGATTACATTTAATTTGAGGTGCTGCGTTCATATGATGTATTAAACATAGTTATAGTGTTTATATGTGCTGTAAAATTTGTAAAAGAAATTTTATTTGTTTAATAGCTATAAATATTAAAGCACCCCTTGAGATAATACGAGATTATCCATATCTTACGAATACTTTCTAGATAATCTTTTGCTGGTAAGTGATCAATCTTTTAATTTACTATTTCCTTAGTGTAAAATCCAAAAAAAAAGAACGGTTTGTGTTCATTTTATTGAGTGAGAAAGAAGATGCTGGCATGTTGCGTATACGCTGTGTGTCTGTGTGACGGGTCGTATCCTGGCATGTTTTACTTTGACATTAGTAATACTTTGGCCGTTGTATGCTGTTGGGTATCGATGGCATTTCACCCCGTCCCGCCCCCTGCTGCGCCCACCTTGCAGTAACTGTCATTAAACTGCTGGAAAGGCCAACATGTGTTGTATCTCGGTGCTCTGGCATGTGCGTGTGCGGGAAAAGTAATAAAAACGAGGCAAACAATTGAAAATATTTACACAGGACACTTGTTATCACAAAGACATACAATCCCCGCATCCGTCCAGCCAAACATAAACATAAACATCACTGGAAAGTGGGAATGCGGGGGCAGGAGGAAAAAAGAAAACAAATCAGACAGACAACAGTGAGCAACAGGAGGTGTTCCCATCCACCCATCCAGTTGGCCCACCCGACACCATCCACCTTCCCTTGATGGATGCCACTCGGAGGTGGCCGAGAACCAGGTGAAATCATAATGCAAAACGAAAGGCAGTGAGGAGGCGCAATAAAGCAAAGCAAACGCACGTGCAAACGGAAGCAATTATGTACAGCATGAGGGCAGCAATGGAGGAGGAGGAGGGGAACGCATGAGGTCTGGATGATATGACCCTCTGGATTTGGGTGCCTAAGCTGGTTAGCAGGGTATCCAGATAAGAAGGTGCCAAAAACTGGCATTTGTGTGGGGATTTGTCAGTCAAGCTGGATCTTGTGCTCAGGGTTTCCAAAATTGGGGTATCTCTTCGGTTTCACCTTGCAATTGATATAATGATATTAAACCATTACTCAAAGGATAACAAAAGTATAAATTATACTTTAAACGTAATATCTCTATCTTTATAAATTTATTAATTTCTCACTTAAATCTCTTAAAAAACAGTTTTATAGAAATTCGGTGAATTGGTTCGATATATATAAATGCAAAGTATGTGGTTAAACTCTGATAATGGAATGATGTAGTGTGTATAGATGTAAAAACGGTAAATAAAGTATGGAGTTGGTATTCAATATTCTGGAGATATATTGAAAAATGACGAGTTCCTAGGGATAAGACTATGAGATGTCAGTAAGAAATCTGCATTGTGGGTAATGGAATGATTGACAGGGATAGAATCGTGAGGGAATGAAACAGGTGCTAAAGCTGAGACAAGCAAAAAGACAGAGAGAGAGAGAGAGAAAGAGAGCGGGAGAGGAGAGGAGGGGATACGACAAGACTCACCGGTTGCACCACAGTGACTGCATCCGGTTTTGAAGCGGCGCTTCCGGTTCTTGCTCTGCTGCCAACATGCTGTGACCGCCGCCGTTCGTTTGTGCCAGAAGCGAGTGGAACTGGACCTGGACCGGGACCTGGACCCATCCCTCGGCCCCTGGCCAAGATCTGGAGTTGTCTCGTGAATACTACGTTTACTACTAGCACTTGCATTTGCACTTGCACTTGCACTTGCACTTGCATTGGTGGTTTCAGTGGTGTCGATTGTGGTGCCGGCGTTTGCGGTGGTGGTGCTGCTGATGTCGGCGCCGCAAAGCGGACACTTGGGCAGCGGACTGGGCACCGCGGCGAAGGTGATGCCGCGCGGACGCTGCTCAATGATCTCCGCCTCCTCCTCATCCACAAAGATGCAGATGCCGCCGCGTCGGATCAGCGAGGATTTATTGGAAAATTCGTGCTCTGCTTGCAGTTGGTTGGGTTGTTTTTTTTTTTCAATTTGGCCACCGCATTTTTGGGTTTTTGTTTTGGTTTTTTGTTTGGAGTTGGTTTGGAGTAGAAGTTTGTTTTTGGTTGGACATAATTTGGTGATTTGATTTTACATATATACACATACAACACACATACGAAATGGCGTGGAAGAGAGATATAGATAGAGAGATAAAGAGAGACAGATAGAGACGAGTAGTAGACAATGTACAATAGGTTGTTGTTTTCACAGGACAGAGAACAGGACACTGGTTGTAGGCACACTCTTCAAAATGCTCTTCAGATCGCATGCACGTGCGTGCCATGCACCGGCAAACGCAAAGGATCGGGATGGGTATCAGTACCGATAAGGAGGGGGCTCAGGACTCTATCCTGGGATTTCTATCTCTTGAAGTAGGCGGTCCCTTTCTGTCTTCGTTTGCTGGTGCAACTAACTAGAAGCTGGCACTATTCTATTTTAAGCTAATCAACTAAGATTTCAATAGATTGCAATATTTTTGATCTTCTCTAATGAAGGTTTAGAGGCTCTATAGTTTGGTATTGCCCTTTTTTTTTAGAAATTCGCACTATTTTTGTTTATAATAATTTTGAAATAATTTCAGAAAATTGATTTTCAAAAATATTTTTTTTTTACAAAACATTTTTTATCAAAATTAAAATTTTTTTTAAGTTTCAAAACTTTTTTTACTATTTTCTGAATTTGATTTAAAATTTAAGTAATGGGCTCACATTTTCGATTTTAAGTAGTTTAAAAAAATGTGATTGGGATCTGTTAAGATATTTCTAAATATTTATATATCAACTATATTTATGGGATTTTATTTATTTATGTTTTACTTAAATGTTTAGGTAAGAAAACTTAATTTTAAGTTCAGTAATGACAAAAGGTCGGTTACAAAGGCTCAAAAACATTATCTCAAAAAATTTGAGAAACAGTTTAAAGAAACCACTTGAATCAGTTGATTTTCTGGCAGTTGACAAAAACAGAGCGAATTTCGGAGAGGCAGAAGTAAATTGTCTTAAACGAGCTACTTAATCCAGGCACGAACTGCAACAGTCTACACAGCAACCACAATATCCGCTCTACTCACTTGCTGAACTCGTGGAAACGCGGCCCATGGGGATGTAGCTGCGACTGTCGCTGTTCTCCTGCGAGAAGTTGATGACATTCACGTCGTAGGTCACCACGGACGCCTGTCGCTTGCGCACGGTCTGGATGCCATCGTAGCCGGCCAGGATGCTGCAGCGTCCTTGGCGGCCATTACCACCACCGCCCAGTCCCCCACCCAGGCCGCCGGAAATACTCACGTCCACATCGCCGGCGCTATCTTTGCGCTTGAACAGCGGCGACGTGACATCCCGGTGCTCATCGCCACATCCTTCAACGGGCGACAGCGTGGAGTCGAGTATGATCTCCGGCTTGGGCGATATGTTCTGCGTGGCATTTGGCTGCGGCACTGGGACGGGCATGGACATGGGCAGGCTGGTGACCACATCCAGGGAGACGGTGGAGGCGTCACTGGGCGTATAACCGGGTCCGGCGGCATGCGGCGGCGGCGACAGGAAGTACACATTGATGGACGCCGATTGCTGCGCATTGACGACGGCGGAGGAGGAGGACGAGTCCAGGACAGCTGGACCCAGGACAGGAGCCGGTGTGTTCGGTGGGGACATCAGATAGTTGGCGCACACCTGGTCGCTCAGCGTGCTCATACGTTGGGGAGCCCCAGCAGGTCGGCCCAGCGGAAAGCTGAGCGAACGAAAGATCTCGGCCAGCTCCGAGCTGCTGGCGATGAGCAGGCCACTCGGTTCCGGGAACTCCGGTGGCGATAGAGAAGGAGGCGGCGTGGCCGGCTGCTGTGGTGATTCCCCAAAGCAATCGGCCAGCTGCGCCAGCTCATCATCGCTGCGGCGTCTCTCCTGCGGCGGCGTCTTCACCTCGCTGAAATCGATCAGCTGCACTCCGTCGCTGAACTGCTGGATCACACTGGCACCGCTCTGCTCGCTGAGCACATTGATGTCCAGCAGGATGTCCGGCTTGTTGGGCGTGGAATCGGTATCGCTGTGCTGCCGCTGGCGTCGCTCAAGTTTGCGTTCCTTGCCGCCGCCGCATCCGTTGTAGCTGTGCGACAACTTCCGGTTCCGGGAGCGCCGGAAGAAGCTGGATCCCTCGGAGTTGGCCTGATGCCGCTTCTTCTCCAGCGCAAAGCACTCGGTGCTCGAGCGCTTCGTCTTGGCCAGCAGCGAGAGGATGTTGAAGCCCTTCTCCTTGCCACCGCCATGCTGCAGCGCTTGCTCCGCTGGCGTGGCTCGCGTTGACTCGCTGATGGTGCGCAGGAACTCGGAATCGCTGGAGGCGAAGGCCTTCCTTCCGCTGGCCGCCGCACCCGCCTTCAGGCGGATAAAGTCCGTTTCGCTGAGGGCCGCATACTTGCCGCCACCAGGACCACTTATGATGGTGCCGCCCGTCTGCCGCTTGAAGTACAGATAGTTGTCCTCGATCAGGCGCTTCAGCTCCTTGTTGTCCTCGGCCAGCGGCAGGTGGGTGTCGGTCAGGTACAGGTCGTTGCCCTCGCTCTCGTCGCTGTTGAGGCCAAAGACCCGGTAGGCCGTGGACTCCGGCTCCGGCTCGCTGTTCCCACTGCCGCTGGTCAGGCTGAGCTGCTGCTGCGGCGCCGAGGGATGCGAGGGATGGCCCTCGTGCTCCTTTGATCCCGGGATCAACTTGCCCTCGGTCCATATCTGCGGATTGAACACTGGCGCCGGTGGCTGCAACTGGTTGTGGGAGGACGGCTGCTGCTGCAACGCCATCATCGAGGGGGCGCTGTCCGTGTGGGTGACCTTCTCGTACCGCTCCTGCTCCAAGTCTCGCAGATCGATGCTGCTGCGGCTGAGGCGGCGGGGCGGCGGCGATGGCACACGCAGTTCATCGCACTCGTCCCTGTCGTCGTCCTCGTCGGTGGCCGGCTGCAGCATGTCCTGTGGGTAGGGGACAAACACACACGCACGACAGGAAGTCATGTTGGCACATTAATTACGCTGAAGCACAAAGGAAAAACTCTCGAGAGGAGTGCGCCCCCTATCGTTTAATCTAATCACTTCACATCCTCCTATTGAGGATGCGAAAAAAACTACTATTGTACTTTTAGTCTTTAATTAAAATGTAAACCCAATATCATACCCGCTCAAATATTAATACAGAAAATAATTTATATGAAATAGGGTCATTTCTACCTTATTTTAGATCAATAAAGAGCCTATATGATTTATGTCAAATTTATGATTCAAACATATCAACTAGATATTTGATCATATCATATAAAATACCAAATTTAGTTTATTTTGAACAAATAATGTAAAATTAGTTTAACATAATCTTCATATATATAAAAATGATATGATATCAAAATGATATGATATTAAAATGATATGAAATCAAATTGATAAGAATAACTTGATTTTAAATCATATAAAATTGACCAGCACATATCAATCTGATCTTTTATCAATTTTTTTCTGTGTAGCTATCACTTACGTGCCCTTTCCAACTGACAACACTGACTTCCCTAGACCCAATCCAATCCAATCCCGAACTCACCTCCAAGTTGCTCAGGGCACTGTGCGTCTCCTCGCGGGCGGAGGCCACGTTCAGATCGCAGTCGCTGGGATGCAGATAGCTCAGGTTGGTGGGCTGCTGGGTGTGGCCCATGTGGACGCTGTTCAGCAGGATGTTCGAGCTGGTGCGACTGAGGGCCTTGCGCTGGCGTATCGCCTCCCTGCAAAACCACAAAGGACGGACAATTTAGCAACCAATCAACCTCGACCGGAGGCACCCCCAACTCACTTAAAGATGCGCCAGTACATCACCAGCATCACGACGCCCGGTATCCAGAAGCTCACCGAGCTGGAGATGAGGGCGTAGGCCTTGTTGACCACAAACGAGCACTGGTCCGGGTGCAGCGAAACCTCCCGCAGATGCTCCTCCGTCGTGTACCAGCCCAGGAAGATGGGCGTGAAGGATATGAGGGCGGGCAGGATCCACACATTGGCGAGCATGAAGCAAACCGTTTTGTGTGTCATATTCAATGGATACTCCAGCGGACGCACGATGGCGTAGTATCTGTTGAAGAGAAGAGGGGGCATCTTTATTAATGGAAATGAATTGCGGACAGGGCCTCCCCGCAAAAGTGCCAGGTGGCTTTCAGCCTTCGTCCTCCTCATCCTCCACCTGTCGTTCCTTTTAGCACAATAATTGATTATCGCTATTCGGTTGGCTGGATAATTGTGTTTCGGCACTCAGGTTGCCATGCCAAGGAATCGATTTATTTAGGTATCAAAAAGTAGTAGCATTTTATTAAATTTAGTTGTTTAGCAGTATTAATTGTTCACCATTTTCTTAAAGAAAAAATAATTTATATCTTGTCCAAATCACTTATATTTTCCCTATTATTTAGAATTAATTAAAACAAAGAAGTATCACTTTAGGGCAAAGACAATACAATCTGATTATTAGCTTATTTTTCTTCAAATATGACAGATTTATTAGTTTAGCCATATTTCCTTTAGGGGCCATCATTAATTTTCTAATTTCGATTGGTCTGGCTGTGTGTTTTCCTTTGTTTTCGGTATGTTTTGTGGCCCATCGAAAGGTGAGCGAAACACAAATTAATTAAAACAGACAAAGGGCCCATGCCCATGTCCATTGACCATCCTCCATCCTTCATCCTTCATCCATTGTTGTTGGTCAGCCCGAAAATCGCAGCTGTTGGAGCTCTTCGCCAAAGCAGGAATGGCGCCCAATTAACGGCCAAGGCGCCTGGGAGGGTAGGGATATTGGGAGGAATATTTCGGGGCAGCTGCAAATCATTTGGGCCGCATTCATCATACGGGCGGGGCCTAATGTTTGCTTTTGATGTGCGCGCCTTTCACGGTAATTAATTGTTTCTTCTTGGCAATGCGCCCGGGTTCTCTGGTATTGAAAGTGATTTGGACGCCAGGCATCTGGGCAAGATTAATGGTTGCGCGGTCGGATTTAAACGCAGCTCTGGCCGCCACAATTGACTTTAAGCCGTTTAATATAGATGGTGACATAGTTGGGCACTCACCTGTCCACCGATATGCAGCACAGATGCAGTATGCTCGCCGTGGAGAAGTAAACATCCAGGCTGTTATACACGTTGCACATGAACGGTCCGAACATCCACTTTCCGCCGGACAGTTCCACGGAGGCGTTGAATGTCATCGCACAGAGGGCCACCAGCATGTCGGCCATCGCCAGCGAAACAACAAAGTAATTGGTTATCACCCTGCGAACGAAACAAAAGCCCAAGAATTTGTGAGTGTGTGGTGAGGATTTGCTAGGTGAGAAGTTCCCGGACGTGCGGACTTCTCTAACCACCACTCGTCACAGAGCAACCACGCCAAACGAAATGGCATATGGCATGCATCATATGTAGGTGGCGAGTCCGGTGGATTTAGCTCTTTGGCTTTGGCGTTTCCTTCCCTTCCGTTTCACTGGCTTAACATTGCACTGCTTTCCATTTCCATTTCCGCTGTGCGAGGCAGCACAAGCACAGGTCACCACCGGTATGCAGCAATTTCCTTGGCTGTCATAAGTCATCCGACTCACTAGGCAGCTGCCACCTTCAGCTGGGAGCCACTGCCATTCGAAGTTATTATCTTGTCTTCAGGGCAAGTGTGTACTTATAGGGGGAGGTTTATGCAATGCGGTATAATGTTGTCTTTACCATTAATCATTTTGGGAAAATTAATACAAAGTTCGGAAAAGTACTGTTTGAAAAGGATTTTTCTCTATTTTTTAAAGAAATATTCAGGATAAAAATAAGAAAAATAATTCTATAATTAATACATGACTTTAATGGAAAAACAAAAATATAGTTACCCCATTATCATTTCTATTTAAAATTGCAAAATTCAGCCTAGATATTGTCTTAAATGCGGATAATCTAGATTTAAGTTGATACTCTCCAGATATAAATCATATTAATGTGTTTAAGTAATGAAGAATACAAGTTATAAAAAAATCCGTGCATATAGAAGGGATATTTCTTAGTAATAACGCCTAACGCACCTCGCATTTCTTTCTTTATACTCTTTGAGTACCGATTCATCTTTTAATGTCTTAACGCGATCCTATACTGCGAACCGGCTACGTTCTATATAAAAGGGTAGTAAACGATAATCGGAGCACTTTAAGCTGCTTTAATGCTATAATAAAGACTTTAATCAGGATCTACCCTCGTTGCAGAAGGCATAAACGTTGCGCAACATTAAACGAGGTGCCGGGGGCGTGGCGCGGGGGCGTGGCAGTGGCGTAGAGGGAAGGGGAGGGTTATGTGTTCGAGCCATGCGCTCAATTGTATGCTACACTTATTTGCACTGCACTCTAGGGCGTCCTGTCATCGCGACGCTGTCATGGCAGCGATGGGCTTGTGTGTCGCATTTAACTTCGTTTTGTGCTTTATTATTCCACTTGTCGCTCATTTAAATTACATTTATTACGCTGGCAAACCCACCAATGTCGTCCGTCCGACCCCTGCGGCAATGGCCGTCAATTAAACGCAGGTGAATGGATCCTGCCGGGTAGCAAAAATAATTGCACATAAAGACTTACCGCAGCTTTCGATTGCGCTGCACCGAAATGATGACCAGCGCATTGCCCAGGACGGCGGCCAGGATAATTGACGAGAAGATGAATCCTTTGAGGAGCAGCAGCGACGTATCCAGCCAGCTCTCCTCCAGATCCTCGGGGACGATGGCCAGACTGCCATTGGCCGTGATGTTTGGGCCAACTGTCGCGAGGAACTCGAACGGGGACTCCGACGGGGACGAAAAGGACGAGGAATTGGGGGCTGACGATGTGGCTGTTAATGATAGCGAAGTCAACGAGGCATCCACAAATTGCGATGTTGTAGGCAAACTGGTCGTCGTCGTGGTCGTTGTTGCAGCAGCCGTTGTTGCTGTGGCAATGTGGCTAGCTAATGTTGCAGGTTGCAGCTTGCCGCTGTTGCTGTTGCTGTTGCTCGTTGATGCTACCGCTGTTGTGGCACTAACTGCTACGAATGCTGCAATCGATGTTGCTGCCGTTGATGTGGCTGTTATGGGCAATGTCATTGTCGTGGCCAGAAGGTCGGCGACGTTAACCCCTGACATCTCTTCAATTTCGCAACCTGATTGAAGCGCAGCTCATTCAAGTTGCTTCCCCAATGCTTTTTCGCTGTACTTGTGGTTTATCCTTGCTGTGCGTAATTTAAAACGCGAGTAATTGCAATCTGCAATGCAAACAAGTCTTCCGAACTTCGCCGTCATCGTGGTTGCCTTCTCCGTTGCCTCTGTTGCTTCTCCGCAGTTTGAGTACTGCGACGAGTATTTGCTCACAGCCCCGACCGGGCACCTCCGCTCCATTTCCCAATCCCAATCCCAATCCCAATCCTCCACAGGTCGTTCGGATCTCTGCGATGCTCGAGCTGTTGGTAATGGCAAAAAGTCGATTCGGCACTCAAGCGCGCAACAGTCGGCGACACGGGAGCTGCAAATGAATAAATAAATAATTTATGAAACAATCGGAGAGTGTGAGGCTGTGAAACTGCATGAAAATTGGCAAAATGAGAATGCGAACTGGTTTTTTATGTGTACATACAAAATTCAGGGGCCATAAACCCCATTACCTATCGATTTGCCGGAGGAGAAGCACAAAAGCGAACTATCCCTTGGATGTCCGCCACTTCAACGTTGAAATAACAAAAATATATTGCGTATACGCAGTGTGAACGCTCGGCATGCATCTGCATTTCTATATATTATATCCCCAGCGACAGAAGTGCCGTCAAGTGCTGACACTTGTGGGGAGTGCACAATGTACATACATATATGTATGTATGCATGTGCCATATAGACAAGTTGTTGCCTTAAAAGCTCAGATTAAAGCGCAGATTATCTTCGCAGCGAGTAGGAAAAGTTTTTATAGTGGCTCACGCCTGGCACAATGGAAACTCTGCTGGGTTTATGTTAAACAAAAGACTCATCATAATCTCGGGTAATCTGTAAGTTTATATTATTGCCAGCTCTCAAGCGACTCAATTTGGCCGTAAAAAAGCTAGCACATCATCGGGGAAATGCTAGTCGCGAGCTTACACTTTGGTCACATAAATCGCTGGCTACAAGTTTTTATCCCACTTGTGTGTGTTGGGATATCCTTTATCCTTCACAGTTTTGATTTCAATATTTTTAAGGATATATATGGTATATATACAGATAACCTTGCCGAATTTATTGCATTGCATTGTCCTTGAGCTGTCGATTCGACTTGTTTACCAAGACCAGCAGATTGGCAACTAAATGCTTTAATGCTCGGCTTTCGGCGGGATAGAAACCACATCAGTGCGTTTTATCTTCCTTTGGCTTATAAGTTTCAGCTGCCATTATTTATTGGTCGCTTGACTGCCAAAGCCCTTTGGCCCACTCACACTCTATTTGGCTTAATTATTGCCATCGCGGAAAGTTTACAAAGCCGCTGCCCTTCCGGCAGTCGGATAGTCGGGTTCCGGCTAAGCGCAAACGTCAACAGAGCCCAGGGTCCTGGGTTCTGGGTCCCGGGTTCAGGTCCTCGAGTGTCCTGGGCCCAGTTCCCAGTTCGCCAGGTCGAGTGGGCGGGGTGCAAAGTGCAAACTTCAAAGCGCCGCGCGCACAGGACACGACTAATTCAATTAAATCCCTTCGCCATCCTGAGCCTGGCCGAAGGACACACGATGGGCGGTGGTCGGTGGGCGTGGCGTCGAGGGGCATTAGCTGCCGCGCCATTTGAGGGCTTAACTCCTCCGCAGCATTAGCAAACTGATAAAGCGAGCAAGAGCAAATAATTGATCCACTGGCAAATTCGAAAGGCAAACACCGAAGCCAGCGATCCATTGAGTGTCCCCTGGCCAAACTGAAGTTGACAGCTGAAATTGAGTAATCAAAATGGTAAATGAACAAGAAGTTAGTTTCCGATTGGCAGTGCCTTCAATTAGTTACTATTTTGTATTTGGTTTCTGGCTACATTTAATCTCAAATCCCATATAATTTGATTTTAATCCTTCACCCAATGGCCACTTCTAATGGAAAATAAGCCCGAAGGCTTAAATTATTCATCCGTGCCGAAATAAATTGGGTTCCTCTAGTATGCTTTTTTTGTGTCCAATTAATTGAATAGTACTTTGTAATCTACTGGGGATTTGAACTAGTTATTGTAAATACTAATAGAAAAATGTTATTTTCTTTTTTTTTTGACCCTGGATTGGCAGGGTGAAAATTGGCAGGTGAAAATGAAATATCACATCAGAAGAAAGCTGCAGTTGGCCGTCCAATTAGTTACTCGGAATAATCTGTTGATAGCTGGCAGGCAGCGAAACTGCTGTGCAATATAATCCCCCAGTTTCGGTTTTGTCAAATTACATTTTTCGCAACCTTATAGTTTCCCATTTTTTTGTTGCTTTTAAGGATACACTTTCAGCAGTTGGCAAATAGATAAATCCTTCAGAGCTCTCCGGCTGGAAAAGAGGTCGCCCCACGTACATAGAGTTACTAAATAAATAAATGCCAGCTGGGGGTCGTCAGGTCGAGTTCGTCTGTGGGTCGTGTCCGGGTCATGTTTGTGTAAATTAGTGGCACAAATAAACACTCGGCCAGCAGCTGCAACAGATGCAGGGACTAGATGGACTACACATGTGGACCGATAGCATCCAGAAAAACAGCCGATTGATGGATTGTTGATGTCTGCCAAGGAACCCCAGTTTGGTTAATTGAAAATCCTGGTGATTTGCTGCCTGCTGCTATTGAAACCCGACCAAGTGTGCGCCGAGCTTATATCTTCCGGCGAATATACATATTCAATTTGGTTTGCCCTGTTGACCCATTCTCGCAGTTGACAGTCGCCAATCGGAGTCCTTCGAATCTGAATTCGAATCTGATTGTAAATGCCTGCTGACAGGCAGGTGTGCAAGCTGTTTGCCCAACAAATTGAACCTAATGCGGCTCACGAATGGCATTTAAATAAGCCAGAAGCTGCGGAGCTGCGGAGCTGGGCCACCAAGCCTTTCCCCCATCCGCAAACAGAGAAACAGGGCCTCAAGCTGCAGGGGATTTAAATAAGATTGATCGATTGGCAGCGTCAACGGCATTGACATTGCCCCGTCGTGGGCGTTGGCCCTAATGCTCTCGCCTTCTGGGGCGTGACGGACTTTACGCGCGCTTTGATTTCCATTAAACAGGATGCCCCACGGTTCTGCTCGGGTGCACGGCGAAAAAGATTATTCGATTCTCTCTACCTTACCTAGATCTTCCTTTATTCCTAGAAAGTATTTTTAATGTTACTCAATAGTCATAGGAAAACCCAACATTTTTTGTTAGCTCAAACATCAGGAATCATTCAAAAGAAACGTTTTGAGGTATGATACTCATAAATGTAGAATTGTTTAGTATTGATTGTGTAATTGTTTTTTTAACTTATACGTTTGTTTCTGTGACTTAAAGGATTTTAAAAATTTTACATATTTACGTATAGGATTTTTAATTTTATAATAATTTCTGTGATTTATAGGATTTTTAATCCTTAAAAAATGTACAATTTTAAAAATCCCATAAATCACAGAAACAATTTTATTTTTATTACAATTTTTCGCTTTAAATTGATAAAACCAAACAAATTAAATAAACTTAAATTTATTGATGTATATGTCATATCTTTTGACAACTTAACCATTGTTTATAAAACCGTAGCTTCTGGCTGTGAAACGATATGTCACTTATCAGAAAGCAAGCATTTAATATATTTTTTAAGCCACCATAATACAACATTTCAAGGCTTATCGACCAACCTACAGCAGTGAAAATTTAAATCCCCACCGCATATTGATGTGAAAGCTGGTCTACACGCAGGAGCTTAATTTTTTTGAAATATCAAATTGATGATGAAAAAATCACATATATGGGTATAAGAATCTATTTTTTTGGAATTTTTTCTCTGACTGCAATCTGTACAATTAGCTTTCCGATTTGAATCCCAGTCACTGCGTCCCGTTTTACACTCGCTCTGTGTGCGACAAATTGGTGGCGCTTCCGTTTGGGATTTGCCGCTTGATTCGCTGCCCGGCTTGTTTACCAGCTGACCAGCGGGCTGCCTTTTGCCGGCATTAGAGTGCATAACAAATCACTTAGCGCCCGTCCATCAGCTACCTAATCAAGCTCACATGGGGGCCCGCTTACAATTTGGCTATAAAACTTGCGGATCGCCAGGCTGCTAGCATCAGTTGTGCCCCAAGGCAGTGCCAAAGCGCCACGCGGTCCCATTCGGCGACTATATAGAGTTAACAGGTCCAGAGGTCCTTCCGGAGTGTCCTGTCCCAGGAGGCCAGTCGCTCGTAAAAGCCAGCAAACGCAGAACGCCCAAAACGTCCAGTTATGTGTGGTCCCAGTTATTGCACACTGCTGCTAATCGCGGCTTCCTGCTACGTCCTCGTTTGCAGTCAGGCCAAGTCCTTGCAGGTGAGTCTCGGGCATCCTGTGTTGGGGTGTTGCCCCAACAAGCGCCACTTAATTAGTGTTATTTGCCCAGGCACAAGTTCGCCAGCTTAGCGTGATAATTTCCAACGGCTGCTTACGTTCTTCGATTTTATGAACGGAAATTTCGGGGCGAAAAGTTTTTTCTCCGCCGTCTGTTGGCTGCATTTTGTGGCAGTCTCATTTCCCCTCTGTCGACGGCATTTGAAATGCAACCAATTAGTTTGCAGATGCTGTTAGTTTCCATCTTTTTCTTTTTTCGTTGCCAACAGGCAATCGATTCGCATCCAATTAACATTTGGGATGCAGATGGCAGCCGCAGTGCGTAAACGTATTACGTAACTAGTTCTCACCACTAATTAAAATTAGTTGATCTTGGTGTTTTGCATTGGAAAGTTGGTAAACGCCAATAGGCCGGCATTAATCAAAAAGGCCAAAATTATATCAAGCTTATCACAGTTCAAAGCATTTCGAATTTGTGGTTGATATATTTGCTTTCAGGCCAAACTGCTTTGCCAAATTTAGCCTTCAAGTCAGGTTTCAGCAAAATGTTACTTATTAAATTCTACACACTTAAAAACAAATACCAGATAAAGATTACTTAGTTATTTTTTATTTGAAAACTAATTCAAAAATTTGAAAATTAATCTTTGAAATTCAAGTAAACTTCTTACATACATATACAAATCTAAAAAAAAAGTAGGTACTGCTTTTTAAATTTAACAAAAACAAATTATTTGTTTATATACTCATTTAAAATAGTACATATCTTAAAATATTTTTTTTGTTGTGTAATCTAAACGAAGGTTTAATATCAAGTATACGCCCACGCAGACAGCCGCTTAGAGTGAGCGTTTATGGGCGAAGTGCGATTTACAAGCCGATTTCAGGTGTTGGCATTTCAATCTACATTGAGTTGTCTAATCAAGCGGCACACGCTGCTCAGCCTGGCTGTAAATTGAAACAATAAAGTGCTTGACTCGCACATTCGGGACACACACACCCAGATCCAGGCAGACCCACACACCCACCATCGGGTTGGTAGTCGTCTTATGTGTGTGTGCAGCTCACGTACGAGTATGAGCATAAATAGGCGGCATAAAAATAACTTAACACGTGTCGACAGTTTGGCAGCCAAGGTATCCTCAAAAAAAAAAAAAAAATACATGTATAAAAAAACAACCTCCAAGGAAATATCTCAAATATTTAGCCCCTTTTTTCATACCTCTTGCGGGCTGTTTTTTGTGCTTTGCTTTTGTGGCACTTTATTTGTGCAGGGCACGAGCAAACTGGATTTGGGAAATCACATCAGCGCAGGCTCTGCCAGAGGATCATCATCATCGTCGTCGTCTTCCTCAGCGATGAGCGAAGGGCGCCAAAAGCGCGCCATGGGCGACTACAAAGAGCTGACTGACATCATTGACGAGCTGGAGGAGAATAGCCTGGCCCAGAAGGCGAGTGCCACAATGCCGGCGGCTGCGGTGCCGCCACAGGGCCAGGAATTCGATTTGGATAGCATGCCGCCACTGACCTATTACCTGCTGCTGCAGAAGCTGCGACAGCGTAAGTTTGCCCGAAGGGGATCACCCTGCGTATACGCAACATCCAGAGGGAGATGGACGCGTGCTAGAATGTGAACCAAAAAAATGCCATGGGTTCCCCTCTAATTAAATCCCGAATCACGTTCACATTTCACGCCACCATCTCCATCACTTTGGCATATTTATCCATAAGCTTTTTGCCTCATTTTTGCACAGAAAAAAATATACATAATATGAAAATCCTATTGCCATTTAATATGCATGTCATTTGACTGTTTATTTTTCATTTCATTCTCGAATTCAGTATTGTTATTCATTTGACGTAAAATCAAGACATTCACAGTTATTGTGGGTGCTCTTAAATTCTGCCAAGGCCTTGAAAAAACAGTTCCCAATGTTGATTATATTATTGGTTTATGTTCAGATGAATACAAATAATAATGACAATCTACATATTTTAAGATCTTCTCTCTTAAAATTGTGACATGACGATTTTAAAAAAATTTGTAGAATTAAATATTTTTATTAATTATTTTATTTTTATTATTATTAAACATTTTTTATTCAAATTTTTAAAAGTAAATATTTAATTTACTTAAAAAACATTTCTAACTTTGATAATTTCCTTTTTTTATAATATTCCTTCCCCTTTACACAGTGCAGAGCAATGGCGAGCCCGCTTATCGCGTGCGGACGCCACGCCTTGGCCGCAGCATTGACTCCTGGCGGCTCCTGGACGGCGAGGGAGCGCCGGAGGAGGCCATTGGCGGCCAGTTCGTGCAGCGCTTGGCCAAGAAATCGGTGCCGTTCAAGCCGCGCCTGGGCAAACGTGCTCAAGTGTGCGGCGGCGATTGAGTCACGACAAGGACGCGAGGACATGCCACGGAACCGGACGGAGGACGATACCAGGACAAGGTTGAGGCCAGGCGACTGGCCCTCGAGCTAACTTAACCAAACACCCCTAATGGCCAGCTGAATTCGACGCGACGCAAAAATAATCCACATATGCATAGTGAATGACTACTAGTTACCAGCGCTATAACCCTGTTTTGAGAGGAACTAATGATGTGTATATATAGTACATACATTTATTATTTATTTGAATAAATTGCAGCCCCCCAAAAGTTTGCTTTACTCGCGCTGCGACAAATTTGCATGGCAAACAGCCGGGAATTAAATAAACATGGAAATTTCATTTACGCGACCCTCGCTTTAACTGAGGTTTTCTTTTCGCCATATATAATATATATTATGTTTCCATTCCCTTGATAAATTAATGAAAATTTCAGAAAACAGTGATAGGGCGCGTAAATTGGAAAAGTGCAACCACCATGGCATCCGTTTCAACAAAACTGCAGTTTGCAGTTTTCAGTTGGCCCATGTGTGCGTTTTGACTGATAAAATATCTGAGTTCTCACACCAGCACGGAAAATCCGGTCCCACACACTTTTGGCCAACCAAAAGCTGCTGGCTTTATTCGGCCTGATGAAGCATAAAAATATTGTGCGGTGCTTGCAATGAATGCCGAAATGGTATCCATTTCATGAATTTATTCTCGGTTAAAAACTTTAATTTAAAATACAAACTGAATATTGATATTTTCCATTAAAAGCTTTTACTCATAAAAATTATTTCCAATAAATAATTTGCAGCCTGATATAATTGTTTTCAAGACCCATTTTTATAGGAAACATATTCATCCGATCGAAAAATCTATTAATTATCAACAGATGGCAGTCTGATTTAATAAGGATATCTAATTCTGAAAATTCTATGTCATGTACAAAATTCATTTCATTTAAATGTTTTTTCTAAATCTTTTATTTTTTTTTTAAATCTAATGAATTAAAACGAAAAGTCATTTAATTCCTCTTACATTCCTAACTCTTGCTGACGCAGCTGTTTTGACAGCCTCGGCAGCTGGAAGTTTTCGCAACTCATTAGAAACTTGCCACATGCCAATTAGTTGGCCTAACCAGGCGTTCTCCATCCGCTCCAGTAGCCGTGATCCGCAATCCTAGTTTACGCCATTGCCCATTATTGACCCCAGGTGGTTGAGAATTCACTGCCAGTTAGCCGTTTTATGTTGGCCCCCAGCCAAGCGGCTTATATGCATTCTGGTGCGGATCATTCATCACGTAACCGGCAATCTAAGGAGCAGCTAAACCGAGGATATATATGTACAATATACATACATATATCTGCCTGAATCGTGCTTAAATTGCGATAATGGCCGCACAGGCCGAGCCCCGAAGGAGATATAGATATTGAAACATTATAACTGCAAAATGGTAATAAATTTATCTCCACCTCTTGGGGAAAATGAACCAAAAAAGAGCAAGCCAGGAAGAAGTCGCGAGCCAGACACGCACATGAAAGCTCTGTATAAACCGAAAGGCACTTAAAAAAAAAGTGTTCATATGGGTAATTCTTATAGAGGCTTAATTTGAGAATAAAATAAACTTTAAAATAACTATGAAAAAACACTTTAACTGAATTGGATACAACACAAATACTGAGTGCATACTTTTCAATCAGGCCATTCAAATACTAAAACTTGCATTCATGGTTTTTGCTTTAATTTATTCGCGGTAAAAATATTCATATGTTGTTATACATTTCCTATAAGCATATTGTTATCACTCAAAATCAGTATTCATACATAAACTTATAAAATTAACCTAAAATAATTAAACAATTTCGATTCCATTTGTTTTTGAACTTTGACCGACTTTTAGTTTCTAAAAAAAAAGTCTTTTAAATTAAAAGCAATGAAAACAAGCCCCATAAAAAAAATTATATTGGATATTATAACATTTCGAAAATGTGTATGAATTGTTGTATTATAAAAATCTTGATTTTGCATACATTTTTTATGGCAAATCAATGTTTATTAAAATATTTCATTTTACAAAAAAAATAAGAATTTAAAAGAATAGCTTGGGATACACTTAATATTTCTTGATGTGTAGAGGACCGGGAATCGGCAGGAACATTGCATGATAGCGGGCGTAGATTTACAGTCGGTTCGTTGCGTAAGGTTAAACTACCTTGGCATCAGCTGGCTTCCTGTCTACGTGGGAATGGGCTAGGGAGTCCTTTCCTCATCCTCCTCTTCTTCTTACCCCAAGTTCCTGCCCTATCTGGCTAACAAATATATGCATACATATGGGCAAAATGATAAGTTGATTGTGCCTAAGTACGCGCGTGTGCGTGTAAGGCGAAATCACTTTGCCTGATTAAACGACGCCATTCCGGTTCAAACATTCGTTTTGCCTGGCAGCGGGATATTACTGAATGTCTGAATGCCTGGATGTCTGCGGACCCGGCTCACTCACCTCGGCCAAAAGCGATCTCCGCCATTAAGGTGAATGGTTAAAAATGTCTGCTAATATGGCGGGCGTCTCGCAGCCTCGACTGCAAACCTTATTTATGCCACCGCAACCAACTGATTTAAATTGATGGCCCCGTTTCGCCCCCTTCAGCGGGTGTGGCACTCACTTAATCAAATTTCAGCCAAGCCGAAAAAGGCTTCAAATTGGCTTTGTGTGTACGTTTCGGCCACAGAAGTGGGCAAGATTATTTATGTGCCCTGAATTGTGTTTGCGGGTACTTTGATGTTGGGCACATCACCTGGCATAAAAGCACTGCCTTTATCGAAACTCTGGCATCAAATATTAATTAGCTGGGGCCACCGACCTGTCGAAGTGATTGATAATTCGAGATTATCGGTTGCCTTGAGTGGCCAAAACTTACTTACATTGACTTTGAGCCAAGTCAAGGAAATTGACAAGTAATTCGGCTGTAAATGCTAGCTAGTCAAACTGTCAATCGGTTTTTCTCGTAACCATCGTCATTATCGTTAAGTATCCAGCACGCAGCCCAACAAAAAGTAATTATAAACTTTTCATATAATCTTTGTTTAGCTATGAAATCCTTACAATTTCCCAGTACAAGTTTTTTTTTTGCTTCTTGAAATTTAAGAAATATTTTTGGGCAACATTTATGGGATTTCCAAAGTCTTCGGACCAACTATTTCGTTTCGGGCTGATAAACTTTTCATACGGCTTTTGCTATTTCTGTACTTCCAAAGTACACATAGTCCTCGGCTCTGACCCGTAGCCAAATACTCGTACCGAAAGTTTGGAATGGATCGCAGGCCAAGTCCCCACTGCCGAAATGCAGTTACGCCAGAGTGGCAGGAGTGAAGAGCAGTGCTCTTGGCTATAAATCCGTTGATGGACAGGTGGACGTCGCCTTCGCCTCTGCCAGTTTTCAGCAAACTAAAGCTGCAACTTTTTTTTTGATTTTGCTGGGGCCATTTCCATGGACTGCTTCTGATTCTTGTTGCCACTGCAATTTTTGCTGCCCTTGCATGGCATCGGGAATTTAGAAATTGCAAATGCAGCAGCCACATTACCAGACACACACGCAGACACACTAATACACACGGAGCAGCAATTCCAACACAATTGAGGCCTTCCGAGGAGGACGAGGTCACCACCCGGGGAGCATAAAAGCGACCGAAAACCAATCGAAAATCCAGTTTTTGGCAATACGCGTCAGGGCCCCTTGGCAATATGGCCATGGCAGTGCCTTTGACGTGGCCGCTGACGGTGGCACTGACATTGGCATTTGGAAATCCCAGCCCCTGATCCCTGACAGCATTATTCTACAGTCGGTCCCCTCTAATCCCAACTATTACCATGTGCTGCAGTAGAAGTTCCGATTGGGGGATGTGTGGCGTTTGGACTTGTCCATCCATCAAAATCCCTATTGAAAACTATCATAAATACTGATTTTTGCCAATCTCGAATTCTTGTTTGTCAGAATTGTTATAATATTTGAACGTAAATGTGTCAGTTGAAAAGGGGCTATAAATTGTATAATATCTTAATTAGAGAACCTGATGTTGACAGTTTACCTTAAAGGCAACTAAGTAGCTGCTACTAAGTATGTTTTCAAATCTGTTATCCCTACAGTTTTCTTTGACATCCGTTCGCTAAGTAATTTTACGCTAAAAACTTCATTTGAGCAATTGAGTCATTTGAGTTATGAAAGTTCAAAGTTCTCGGTATTTCACAAAGTTTTGCCGTTAAACTGGCATACAATTTTGTAGTATCTTCTTCGAGGAAGTTTGACTTAGGGAAGATCGACTGTAGGGGACTGTAGTTGCTGTGTCAGAGTGCAACACTTTGTTCTGTTGATTTTTATTTAATATGCGAATGACTCTGCAGGTTCCCGGCATGACCAGCCCCAACAATCCCGATCCGCAATCCACAATCCACGCCGGCACACGCATGACTGAGCCGTAACCCCAGTCATCATCCATCAATTTGCCTATGACATCCAGGCTGATGTGGCAAATTTGCCGCCACTGTGGCTCTCTGCTACCAGCCCGACCTATTCGTTTTCGTTTAATTACTGTCAATTAGACAAACATTGTGGTGCCGGCCAGAGCAGCAAAGGCCTGCCTGCATATAATCAAATTACATGCCACATTTGGATGGCAGGATGGTAGGATGACTGGATGGACAGCTTAAATGTACATAGTGCCGCGCCAGCAATCAGATAATCGCCTGGCCACAGACCGATTCCAATAAACGTGGCGCCACAAGGATGCGATTGCGACTGGAGGTTGCCCTTGAGGAGCACGAGAGCTTTCCAAGGAAGTCGCTTTCAATTAAGTTCACCCGGTAGCCATCCTGTCGTGACTTTTCCTGCCACTGCCAATGCCACGGCCACTTTCGGCGGAGCTGCTGCCATGTGAGTGCCTCCGACTGAGTGACAGACGGTCAGACTGACAGGCGAACGGTATTGGGGGCTATAAATATTTGTTCGATTTCATTTGGCCAGCCCACTTGCTCCCCGGCGGAAATCTGTTTCGTGCGCCGCCTGCTTAATATAAATACAAATCAAATGCGGCCTCCTGACGGCCATTAATTGTATCGTGAATTCATGCATCGTGCCGGAGTTTTCCTGCTCTGCTCCCCTGTTTTTCCCCCTGGGAGCCGAGAGCCACTGGGAGCCACTTGGCGTGCCAAGTTTGTTGCTCCAAGCCGGCGGGGCAGGTAATGAAAAAATTAAATGAATCAGCACGCAAAGTGGATGTATGGCCGTGTGCTTGCTTAAAGCCGGGCTAATGAATTAAAGGTATAAATAGTTTAAATACCTAGAAGTAGTGGTGGAAAGGAAAAAAATTAAAAAGATCTATCTTTGCAAACAATTGGTTTACAACACAGAAGCCATAAACTCGTTTTATATTTTTTACTATGTTTTAATTTGAATATTTTGGAACTAACCTTGCAATTCTATAATCATTTTAGGAGAAAACTAGCAGAAAATGGCTTTGTACGCCTATTAAAGCCTTTATATAATTGAAAAATAATAAATATAATATATTATATTCAACCTATTAAGTATAATGAGGAAAAACTTAGGCTGAAATGTCTAAAATATTTTTTTCACAAAAGTTTTTTTTTGGGTACCTACTATAAAAAATGTCATGCCTAATAAATGTTGGAACTTAATGTGTAATTTATTATACATTGTAAAATATACAATGTAAATATTTCCATTTACACTTACAATTTATTTAGATTCCCAGCAAAAAAAATTCATAACCATTATTAATTCAAGGATTAAATTGGTAAATTCCTCATTCACGGCAGCAACAATATAACATTACAAAACAAATTAAGTGGACATGTGATTTATAAATAAATCGCCTGCAAATATCTAATTCCAGAGCATTTGATGGGGAAAATGCAGTGAATGAGAAATGCACGGAAAAGTGCATCAGGCACTCGACTGGATTGCGTGACAATGCCAAATGCCAGGACACCATCCACCACCAACTCTTCTTCGACTCTTGGCACTGAACTTCTGTTTCGAGGGTCGATCATGGATTTATTGCTAGATGACCCTGCCATTCAGACGGGCTTTGTTAATGGACATTTATAATTGACGGCCCATTGCTCGTTTCCTGTTCAGAAGTTCAGAAGCCGTTCGATTGGCCGGTTAGAAATAATAATAATAAATTGCCAGCGAATTGGTAGCAACCAATCGGTGCAAAATGACGGGAGCAGATTGCAGGCTTAGTGGCTGTTGGGAAAACACACGCTTGGTAATTAACTTTTTAGTTGATTTCGGCCTGGTTTTGGTCGCATTTTTGTTTGTCATACCTTTTATGCTCCGCGTAATTTGCACAGGTCGTGGTTTCGGCGGTGATGCATGGCAATTATGACGTGATTATGACGTTGGCCATATGCAAATGAGCATTCGACACGTTGGCTTCCTGCCTCTGGGGTCGTTTTGTGACTTTTAATTGCTCTTGTGCGAGTCGATGGGTCACTTCCGTTTGCCCCCCGCCCCTTTATGTGGGCGTGGCTGGTGGTTGGCCATTTCGGTTGGATATTGACAGCTGCAAAGTGGGCAAAAAGCAGTAGCAGTAGCAGTACCCATCAGAAACCGCTTAAAGTGTCAACTTTAAAGCGCTCAGCTAATTGCACTCAACGTCCGGAATAAACTACGGACCAAAATTGTTGCACTTAATGAGCAAATTTACAAAACATTTGAGCACAATTACGGAGCAATTTAAGTTAAATGAACTGTTTCTGATGTTTTTTGTTCTGCTTTCTTTTTTTTTGCTGGCCCAAATTATTTATAAGGCCAGGACAAACACACAGACGACGCAAATGAAGGGAAAAAAGGATCTCGGGGCGGAAAAAAAATATATGAAAAGACAGCTAACCGGATTAGCTTGATTATGTACATATATTTTGTACATTCTTGCAGAATAATTACTTCATTAGCCTTTGAATTGGCCCTCTTTTCTGCAAAGTTGTTCAAGTCTCCCCAATTATGACCTTAATAAATTGGAGAAATTTCTGTCAAATTCGAAAGTTTGAAGCTTGCAGCCATTAAATTCAATTTTAAAAACTTGGCTGCGCAGCCATTTGTCTTATGAACTTTTAAACAGTTATCATCCAAGTTTGATCTTTAATAGTTATAACTTTCGACTTACAACTTTAATGAGTTTCCGATCAAAAACTTTGAAACTAAAATTCATGTCAATAATAACTGTATTGAATGGCTTAATTCTTTATCGGCATTGACTTTATTTTAGTGTTTGGATACACCTTTGCTGGAATATAAACAGTAAATTAAATGTTCTTCCCCTCTGTGTTTTTCTCCAATAATTTATTTGTTGCCCTAACTACCCTCCGAATATAACTTGTGAATGGGATTATTTTGCTGTCCTTTTTTCAAGGGGAACATAAATTTTACCTCCGAGAAAAGTTTTGTATTTTTCTTTGTTTCACTCGGCTTTAGTTAAGTTTATTATACAGTAATCGTACCTCCTGCAGCATAAATATATGCATAAATATATGGGCAATTCGAGGAGAGGATAAGTGGGGGAACTTAAAACCAACTGGCTGCCGAGTTGGGAAAGTGGCTTTGGGGCTAGTTTTCATTGCTGGCACTTGATGGCAGTTTTATTGATTTGTTGTTGCAAACTTTTCCCTTTTACATGGCCCGAATTTATGGCCCCAACATCAACAAACAATGGCGACCGAGAGACCCTGAAAACGCCGCCAAAAATTTGCATTCGCTAGCAGCCAAGGCTGCTGTAGTTGGTTTTTTTCCTCCACTTCTCCGGCTGGTTCTGTTTGCTTGGTGTTTTTCATTATTCCATTTTGTTATTCACATTTTGTGCGGCACAAAAATGTTGACCAGCGAATTTAAACAGCGTATACGCCCATTTACTTGCCGTTCCTTTGATATTAACGATCCCTTCTGCATATAATGTTCATATATTCTCATTTTTTCTCTCAACGGGGGAAGACAAAAACATTAGCATAAAACGCTTGTGAAGCAATTTCGTGCACTGTGCAAAAAAGCGTGCTGTGGGAATTGTTTGAAATTCTGTGGCTGCGGCACGCATCAAAACCGCACGCGCTAATTAAAAGAAATAACCAAACAAAAAACTATGAAAACAAAAGGGGTAGAAATGCGGAAAAGCAGGGGTGCTGTTTGCCAGCGAAAATTACTCATACGCCGCTTGGTACGTGCGCCTGGCTGGCAAATTGTTTTTAATTAATTTTTATGACCTTAAACTTTACTCCGCGTCCTGTGATTCAAGGCGGGCCGTGGTTGACTCATTATTAAAAATAGAAAGCAATTAGATTTGCTGGCCAAAAAGGCCAAACAATGACCACTATAAAGGGTTCTCCTCCACAAAGCTCGGTCTTTATTCAAGTTCAATTTGGCTAAAGTGTTGGCAGTGGCCACTCGAAAAGGGATAAGGGAAATGGAAAAGTCAATATGGGAGAATGGAGAATGGGGAATCATCGAAGCGTTAACGGTGACTGACAAGGTCGTACTCGAGATTCTGGGGGAGGGTCCTTGGCCAGCTTCATTTAACTTTCACTCACGATTCCACCCACAGGCACATGGCCACTCCCACTCCCACACATTGTTGGTGGCCGGCAACTATTGCAATAAATATGAAGGCCATAAATGCCTGAGCCTCAAAATGTCACGTGTTCGCCGCGTAGGCGGACTTTGGCCGTCCTGGCCGATGTAGCAAAATCAGAGCTGATATCCGTGAAAAGAGGCTTTACAGGATAACTACCATAAAGCAAAAACCATCTGCCACATAAAGGATGACATATCTTTCAAATACAAAATTTCAAAAACATGATGTGCGATTTTTTTTGCTGACTTTCGGAAAAATAAAAGTAAGGATTCTTTTTGATGCCATAGATTAAATATAATTTGAGAAAGTGTTTCATATGTATTCTCACTAATAAAATTGTTTAATAAAGACAATACATAAAAATATAATTTTAAAAACTATTTTTTGAGATTTAGGTTACACACAAAAAAAACACGTCACTGTAAAATCGATGTGCACATGGTAAATTTCTAAGCATATCGTTTTTACGAAAATCTCTCTCTCGGGGATTCTCTGACTTCGAAAAAGTGAATAAGAAGCAATGTGACAACTTAAATTACCTGAGTGGGAGCGAGAATTACGAACTCTCTCAAAAGAGCGAGATAGCGTTTAAACTTTAAAGTTACATGAGTGGGAGGGAGAAGACAAAATCGAAATTCGAGCTCGTCTGTTGCTTACATTTCGAGCATATCAAGTCAAAATTGATATGATATAATGTAAAATCGATCATCGTTTCAAATCGATTTTTTTTTTTGGTGTAGAAAAAAGCAAAAGTTCCATTAAGGAGTTTCGACTGTAAAGTAATTTCAGCGAACCTTTGGACCCAGCGCTGTTCATTTCACCTAAACCTATCCCTAACCCAACAGCCTTTGGCCATCCGGCAATGACTTTTTCCTGCTTACTGGTCACAGGCTACTGGGACGGGTACTGGCTGCTCTTTAATCTGTTTCCCTTTTCCGGCCCGATTTTCATTTTATTTTTATTTTTGCTGTTGCCAGGCGAACGCCTCGTCAGAGGCTTATAAAAAATGTAGACAAGAGCCGCCAAGTGCCAAGTTCCAAGTTCCAAGTGCCCGGGGCAATTGGGCAACGAATTATGTCGTAGATTATGGCTTATGCATTATTTATGTGGGTCAGCCGGCGAGCGGCGAAACGGCCTTTAATTGGATCGCAAGTGGGCCTTAATGTGCAGTCTGCCCTCGTCCTTCCAGCAGCACTTTTGAAGATGCCCACTCGAATATTTCACTCGCAGCCCGTGGCCCGTAATTTTCCCGTGTGTAATTCTGGCTTAATGTTAATGGTCGAGTTCACTGGAAATTAAATCTGCACACTTATTACCTGGCTCAAGCGGGTGAAATTAATTTCCGGATTGCTGATTTACGTAGTTATAAGCGGGATAAGCTCGTCTGGAGTCTTACAAAGTGTAACTATATTTTATTGAGCTTGTAAATTAAAGGGCTATAAATTAAACATAAAGGGGAAATAATTTAAATAATTTTAAACTATGTAGATATATGTTTTTTTTTTAAACTTTTTCAGCACTTTAGTAAAAATGCAAAATATCCATTTTAGATGGTCTAAAAGTTGGGTTCACATACAAAGTACTCGCCTACAGTGAATAAAATTAATTTGCCGCGTGCTAATTTATGCAGGGTTAACTCAGTGCGAAGTGAATTTTTTGGGTAAAATAGAGAGGAATTTCGCGTGTGGAATGCTCGCACACAACTGGCCAAAAACGGCAGGAAAAACATGCAAGTTGCAGCTACAACAACTGGCAACGTGCCAAGGTGCCTTGCTCGCTGCTGGAAAAGCGGAGGAAATGTCGGGAAAGTCGGGGGTCTGGGTGGCGGCCTAATGGTATTGAAAGGCGGGCAGTACAACGGCCAACAGAGAGAATTGCACGCATATTAACACAGCTCCCTGCACAAGCTTAAAGGGCCAGAAAAGAGAGAGAGAGAGAGAGCGAGAGTCACCCAGCGTTTTACTCAATGAATCATGGCCAACAGCTGATTTATATTTGTGAGCCAACAATACCCTGGCATGTGTGTGTGTGTATGAGTGTGTGTTGGCAGCGATTGGTGTCCTTGAAACTGTTCAAGTACGCTCGACAAGTGCACCAAGTGTCTCATTGTGCATTTCCCTGTGTGTGCGAAGGCCACTGCCAGTGGCAGCGGCAAGGCAATGCCATTAGGACCTGGCCAGAACGGAACGGACCAACCCCATTCCCATCCCCTTAACCATCTCCATTTCGAGCCACATCCTCGGGCACAGCCATGTCCCTTTTCCCGGCTGAATGGGCAGGAAGACAAAAGTCCAAGCCACTGCAGATAATTGACAACGAGCTGCTGAAAATCAATTGAGTGACTTTGCATGTACGACTTTACCCCCCAAGCGGACCACTCGCTATTGTTAGTGCTGTTGCGGTTGTTCTAGTGGCCACTGTGGCTAGTGGTGAGCTTTTGAGTTGAGGAATTGCAGAAAAAGGACATACGAAATAGTTGTATAATGCTAAATAAGAAGCTTACGCTTTCGGATTAGTGAAACAAAATGATGCCACAATTTGAATAACAACTGTAGTGTAACAAACTAAATCCGAATGTATTATATTGGAAATGGAAAAACGCAACATTTAAGAGAATAAATAGTTTATAATAAAAGGGTATAGTTAAAAGCTGTGTTCTTTGCCAAATGTTAAATTTTAAAAAATAAGCTAATTGCAGTAAACAATATTAAATTTTTTATTTATAAATTTTTTTATTATTATGCTATTATTTTGTTTAGTTTAAGTGGCGATTTGTGGACATTTTCTTATAAAATCACTAATTAAAATGACTTATAAGTTAAAACCTACTTTAGAAACGGCAAACAAAATAAATTGGTTCTCAGATCACTAATACTATTATCAAAAAAAAAAAGAATTTATATCAAACAAGTCCATTATTTGGGTCAATCGCATTTGAGCTGGGTCCTTAAAAAGAAATGAAAAACAATCCTGTTAAAATGGCAATCGGCTGAAAAAAGGCTGATTTGTCCACACTGGTATTTTGGTATTTGGTATTGGTTGCCATGGGGCATTGTTCTGGTGGCCAATACATCGGCACAAAGACGGAAAGCGCGCTAAAACTGAATGAAATCCCGCCGCAAATGTCGTTGGCATCTTTCGTTACTGAATTACTGGGTTTGCTGGGTTTACTGAGTTTACCGAGTCTGCATCTGTGTTTGCCCGCCTGCTGTTGTGGTTTTGTGGCCCACTGCGGGATGGTTCCACTTAACCAGCGGGGCGCGCACACACACACACACACACACACAACTTGCTATATCGGAGCCCACACACAGGTGTTCTTGGTGTACCTGGTGTTCTTGGTGTTCTGGTTGCTCCATTGGCCAGGTGGGCGTGGCGGGATCGCATTGTTCGCCGCCGTGGGCTGGGGGTAAACACGCTGGGCACAGACGGCGTGTCGCTCGCTCTCTTTGCTGTTTGATTAACGTTTTAACGATTTGCGCAAACAATTGCGGCAGTAACAGCAATCACTAACAAGGAGCAACATACACCTTACCTTGGCGGATTACCACTTGTGGGCTCTGCATGTTTTCGCAGCCAACTGAAGGATGTGCTGGTATTATTCTTTGCCTTGGCAAAGCAATTTTCGGCGTTTACTCGAGCGCATATGCGGGGGAAAATTGTTTTATTTTATTAAGTGTATTTTTTTTTGCTTTGAAATGAATTATATTTGCCAGAGGAACACTGGAAAAACGCTTTAGTGAGTCCACAGTGAGATATATGGAACTGGGTGAAATTCTTTATCAAATAGGATACACCGTAACTATCATTTTACATTACTCATGTTCTAAGCTGCCGAGCTTTTTCGAAACTTGAAGTATTTTCTGCATTTATCTTTGCTTAAACAATGTTGTTTTTGAGATTGTCCGTAGAGTTTCGGAATCGTATTTACCAGCTACTGCGATCGCTGGAGTTCAAATTGAAACTGTTTTGCGAGAGATATTTCGGCGAAGAGATAAAGAGAGAGAACCTTAATAGCCAAGTTTGAATGAGAGGTAGCGAAAGAGCGAATTGATACTCTATTTTCAGAGAGTTGAATAATAATATAAACACTAATACCCACAAATTTATGGCATTCTGAGATATTTCTTTAATATTTTAGAATTCCTATTACCATTTCATAACTGCGTTTATTGCAATAATTAATAATAAATGTTGGCATTAAAAACTTTTATAAGTAGATATGAACACTTTTAAAGCATTAAACAAATTAAATAGTTGTACTTTATACAGATTTATGGCAGTTTAATGTAATCCATTGTTATATTACATGAGGATTTAATTGGTAAAATCATAGACTATAAGAACCTTTCATCAGTCAAGTTAAATAGTGATAATAAAAGAATGTATTTACAGGCTTTTATATTAGTTTGAGGTCTTGTTACTCAGATTTTCTCGAAAACAATGCATCCCTGAATGTACACAATTGCCAGAAGTGCATATATAAGTAGAATGTTCTGCGCAATAGTAAGTAGAATGTTTTCCCCGGAAAACTTTATTTGCTGGCTGGCGTAAATTGAATTCCATTTGGTATGCACATTTTAAATTCGCACTCGGTGTGTGTGCTTATATGCATTTAATTGCAGTCACTGCGATTTGGGGGTAGGGGAAAACTTAATTAGGCTGTTTAATTAAAGTACCAGTATCTGTATCTGAATCGGAATCTGGGGCAGGGACTTTGCAGTTTATGGGGGAGAGCTTTATCATTGTGACAGCTAAGGTTGTGGCGGCATCTCCAAGGACTCCCTCGCTGAGGGTTTATTTTTCTCCAGCCGAGATCGGGACAAACAAGAGCGCTGCTGGCAATCAATAGTGGTGGCTTCATTATGACGGTCTATTTGCAGAGTGTGTACCCAGTTAGCTAACTAGCTTTGGGTTGGCCTGGGCTCTCATTCCCGGTACTTTGCATAACTGAAGAGGGGGAAAAAGGGACAAAGTGGGACTGCTGCACTTGGGCTTATTGCCTACGCGCAGCAAGCAGCCAGCAGCTAGCAGCCATTTCAGCCATTCAGCCATTGTTGACTTGTTTGCAAATTGGTTTCACCAGCTGAATTCTTCGAACCATGTCTTTCTTCCCATTGGCAGCGTCTCCTTCTGTCGCTGGCATCCCGGCATTCAGGCATCCTCCTTGCCGCCTTCATTTCAAATTACTTCGTTGCGTAAATTAGGTGGCTCCTGCCATCCCCCGACTCCCTTTTTTCCGCCGCCTGTTGACATTCCACCATGTACATTGTACACTGTACACTCGAGTTCGTGGCAAATGTATGTGTATTTTTCATCTTCTTTGTAGTACAAAATTTGATTTTGGTTTTGTTGAACGCGGCTAATTTCATTTCGTCAGAGGCCTCGACCTCGCACTTGTGCTGCCTAAACCATCCCAGCTGAAATTCTAATGCTGAGTGATGTGGCAGGCCTAATTTCATTAAAAACGGTGCAAAAAAGGAACGAAGAAAAAGAAAAAACCAAATGTTTAACAGATTTCTGGCGGAAACAAAAGAATGTACGAAAAAACAAGTAGCAACCCGGCTCATTTTTAACTTTCTCTGCGCTTTATTTAACTTTAACCTTTTTTATGGGTCTGCCAGTAAAAGTGTGTGTGTGTGTGTGTGTCCTTAATTAGAAGGCATTTTCACTGGCAGCACTCAAATACCCCCATACCATTCCAAACCATCCCATACCATACCATACCATGCCACCCAAGCCCCTCCAGTCTAATGAGCCTGAGCCTGATTCGGATTCTGATTTTGATGTTGATTCCTTCGGCTGTTCTCGCTTCGTCGCTGTTAAACATAATCAGGGTTCAATAAACACAACCCCAAGTGGCGAGGGGTAAGGGGGTGTGTTGCCAGGTTCTATGAACTGCTCGGCTGAAAATGCAAATCAACAGCTTAAAATTTAATTTAGGCGTTAGCAATGTAAATAAACTGGGTACCAGGGAGGTGGTAAGAGGGTAAGAGACCCCTCCGATTTCTCCGCGAGTTGCTGTGTACTTAGGAGCAGCTCGCCTGAGTGACCATTTATGATTTGGGCCCTGGCCCAAATTCAATTCCGAACATTTGGTTAACTTTGTTAAAAAGTCGAAATTAAAATAAGGCAAAAAGTCGCTGGCGCGGCTAAGAAGGCCAAGAAAATTGTGTTGACCGCATTGGGGTCTTCTTTTTGTGTAACCAAGTTGAAGTTGCGTATCCGCCGCGTGTTACAATATAAATTGAAAGAAAAGCAAGGCAGTAACATTCAGTTTCTCACACAACAGTCTAGCGTTTTTCATTATTTTCGTTTCTTCTTTTTGGTTGAGACTTACAAATTGCACGGCTCAAAGGAAAGTTGATGAGCTCGCGAAGTTGGCCATAAATTTCGTTGAAGAATGATTTCATTTTGTGCCCGGCAATGGCGACACGTTAATCTGCAGCGACTGGAGCGTCGCCGTTGGCTCCCAAAGGGGCGAGTCCCGGGCACCGAGTCGACTCTATTGAACCCACATATAAAATCAATAATAGCATAAATAATATACGTGTAGAGTTTTGTGGGCAAAGTGAAAAAAAAAACGGAACGCCTAAGAGACAAAGGCCTAGGCCGACAAGGCAAAGCCCATGGGCCATCGAAGGACCCGGGCAAAGAGAGCCTGATTCCCCGACACATGCCTGACACAACACAAAAACGAAAGCTAAGCCAAAAAAAATATTGGGGCGGATATGGGAGGCGGGGAAGGAAGGGGAGGCAAACATGAACAGGGCCACGCTGAACCTTTAACTAACACACAAAAGGCTTTCTCAACGGTTTCTAAAGTTGCAGGCTAACAACGAGAGGCAGGACAAAAAACCGTCTACACCGAAAGGAATACGTAATTTCCATTCCTCTATTCACAAATTAAAGTTTTATATGCCATGAAGTGCTTTTTGATTGAGAATGGTTTAATGATCTTGAAATTTTAAAAATCTGTAAGCTTGAAAAAGGGTTTAAAGCTACGATTGTAAAGTTTTAGAACCTAGAACCGAATTCTAGGGGTAATATTAAAAACTGGTTCTTAGTTATGGGTTTTAAATTTATATAAATAATTATACCCGTTACTCGTAGAGTAAAAGGGTATATTGTATTCGTGCAAAAGTATGTAACAGGGAGAAGGAAGCTTTTCCGACCCTATAAAGTATATATATTCTTGATCAGGATCACTAGCCGAGTCGAACTAGCCATGTCCGTCTGTCCGTCTGTCCGTCCGTATGAACGCTGAGATCTCGGAAACTATAAAAGCTAGAGGATTGGCATTTTGCATGCATATTCTTGGAGTTCCTACGCAGCGCAAGTTTATTTCAAAATGGTGCCACGCCCCTTCTAACGCCCTCAATCGCCCTACACCATTTTTTGAAAGGTGTCTGGCGCCCACACCATTAAAGATTTTGGAAAACTAAAAATTCAGTTTTATTGTGACTATCAATACCTATCGAAATGTAGAAGAAATTTTTCAAATCGGACCATTCGTTAAAAAGTTATGCCTGATCAAAGATTTTATATATCTATCTCCCTCGCACTCCCTTAGCTGAGTAACGGGTATCTGATAGTCGGGGCACCCGACTATAGCGTTCTCTCTTGTTTTTGCTTAAGTTTATAAACGTAGTATCTATGTTTATTCTTATAACCCGAATATTTTGATCGGAAAAACAAAGAATATAAGAATCTTAATCTTATCTAATCTTAATTTTCTTGACCTACACAAATTTTTAACGACGTCTTTCATATAAAATTTTGAATTTTTTTTGGTGTAGTGTATAGTAAAGTGAGAGCTCTTGCAATGCTGTGAGAGGATGGCTGTCGGGGAGTAGGGCGAGTGCAAAGTAAACATGTCGAATGAAGGATACTTAAGAAGCTCTGCAAAAGAGGGTCGCCCGAAAAGTTAACTGGCGGCGGGCTATTTTTCAGCGATTTACTTTCCTTAATCCTTGATATGCATTTAAAATCCTAATGAAATTCAGTTAAAGGTTAAGAGATTTTTAAATTTGATCCTTGAACTATTTATACCAAGATTTTAATATCATTTTCTTTACTAATAAGCATTTATATATTTTTTTAATAACAAAAATACTAAAAAGTATATTTCGGTACGGATAGAACATGTTTTATTAAATGTACAGAATAGAAAAATAATATTAAAATATTATATTTGTGTTTTTTGTTTCTTTTATCTAGTTGCTACTTTTCCAGTGACCCTCGTCCTGCAATGCCAGCACTCCACTTTATTTGGCTTTGCCACATTACAATATTATAAACAATAATCCGTTGCAAAGGGCGAAACACAAATGGAACAATTCCTGGCGATACGAGGAGGGCGCCCAGACACTTTGACACACTCTTCGGAGCAGACTCGCCCAGATGTCCCGGGATGTCGAGCGCCACTTAATGACATAAACACTGGCAATGGCCGTTGGCCCGTGAGTTGTGGCATCTGGGGTTGCGGCATCTCGGGCTTCGTGGGCATCTTGAGCATCTCGGGAGCACCAGCCCATTCCAGCCGGAGCTCCGGCGGAAGTTGTCCTAATGAGAAAAGCGTTGAGCCGCCAATCCGCCGTTGTCGTCCTTGCTCACGAACAACCACAAAGGAGGAGGCAAAGGAGTGGAAAAGGGGAATCCCTGGCACTAATATTATTAATTTGCAACTCTTGTTGTTGCCGCTGCGAGAGTCAAAGGCAAATATCATTCATGGCATTTAGTGGGCAATGAAATACGCAGAAAAGGACGGCGAATTTCCATTCCCATTTCCATTTCCAGTCGAGTGCTCGGGGAAAATGCGAAACTGATTTAAATGCTTTCTTAAGCGTATTTCCGGCTTCGGTTGTAAATATTTGCCCAACTGATTGCACAGAGAGAGAGAAACACTTTTTCGAATTAAGTCCTTCTTGCTGTTCAGATTGCTTTTTGTGGTTGCTTTATGCTCGTTTATTCTGAATCTCCCAGCTTTGGGTTTTTGCAATTGACATGTTTTTATTAAACTTTTCATCGATTGGACAGCAAATGGTGAGCAATATGAAATTCGAGACTGGTGGTCAACGCAGACGAATTTGCTGAGCAAAAGTTGCAACAAAGTGCGAACAATTTGTGGTTAATAAAAACCATTTAAAAGCAATCTCAAACAGAATGTTGATAATTGAAAATCAAATACAGAGTGTCAGGCAATGATTTTTTGTCAATATACTTTGGTATATCTTCGATTGACAATATAAAATTATAATTAAATTTTTCAATCTCGGGCGAGAAAAGTGTTTGCCAGTCTCGGTACAAATCGCATCATTACGCCAGCTATGAATTTGATTAGCTTATGGCTAAATCCAAACAGCCGACAAGAACAACAATGGCATGCCGAAATGCCTCAAGGCATTCATTCTATTTATCATTTATCCAGGCATTTATCGAGAGACATTCGAGATGCCGACGGGACTGATGAGATATTTGGCAGAACAAATGGAGGCATTTACATTTAAAACATTTATGCGCAAATATTTGCCGGCTTTAAGGGCATAAGCCGTATCGGGCGAGGCATATTGTCTTTCATTCGGTATGGGTAACGGTCTGTGCACAGAAACATCATCAGAATCAGCATCTGAATCCGAGTCCCACTGAACTTGAGACCATTCGAAAGTTTCCAGCAAATAAAACATCCATACACGAACGCATATGTATGACTAAACAATCTGAAACTCGACTGTATTAGTTGAATTCAAACTTTTTCGAGCGTAACTTGAAAAGTTTCAATTTGTGCATGACAATCTCCGTCTGTCTGGCGGTTCTTGTCTGTCTCTATCCAACTGTCTATCTGTCGGCGCTTGTACGTGTGGGTTGGACGTATGTCTTCTTAGTTCGCCACTGCACTGGGGAAAAAGCAATCCTTAAAATTATTTAGTCTAAGAGTATCCACTTATTAGAAAATATCTAAAACTTTTCTTGACTTTAAAATAGTATTTTCATAAGTGGAACTGATAACATTAAAAAACAGGATTGGTAATCGATTAAAAAAAAAATAAAATGGTGAAACAAATTCAAAATTCAGTTCTGTAAAATCGATCTATCAATCGCTCTATCGATCAATCTATTAAGTTTTTAACCTTAATATTGCGTTTCATTTCATAGACTTAGAAATAATCGTATTATTTGTGGTAAGAAAGGAAATGCCCTTGGACAGTCCCCAAATTTCCTTGATACTTAGAATATATTTGCTTTAGTTTGGTTTAAGCTTAAAGCCAACAATGCTTCAAATCGCTAGAGACTCCTCCGAATTCACTGCTACGAATTCTTGTTATGTTTGTAATATACTAAAATGTTTTCCCATCTGCACAAAGTTTAGAAGCTGAGCAAAAAAGTTTATGCAACCCAAAGAACCAACACACAGAGCTCTCAGCCAATCGGGAAAGAACTTTGGGGCTTTTGCTAAATTTGATTTGAACGGCGGCCTGGCCGAATTTCAATTAAATGCAGGTGCACTCGTAGGTGCAAATCGCAAGTCGAGAAAATCGATAGCCAGACTCAGGTGGCATGCTAGTCGCCTTCGGAAAAGGCAGAAGTGGCAGCCAGCCCATTCACGAATGCGAAAAAGGCCAAAGGCTGGTGGCCAAAGGTGAGCCACTCGGCGGGGCTGAATGGATATGAGAATGGGAATGGCAATGGGCCAGTGCCGCCGGCTGAGCGAATCAAGTGGCAAATGCCAAATGGCATCCTGACCTGACCCAGCGGCAGGAGCAGGAGCATGAGCAGGAACAGGAGCATCAGCAGCAGCAAAAGCAGCAGGCAAGTCAGTGGATGAACTCGGCTGGCGGCAAATGGCACTCTGCACTGTGATACGGGAATGGAAAAACTAACGAGAGGAAATTGTGTTTCAGAAATGCAATGAAAAATTATTGTGCTGCAGTGAAGCGGGCACGGATATTTGTCAGCTGCGAAAAAAAGTTGATATGAAGTCGGGGAGAATGATATTGTGCACGTGCACAATGTCTTACAACGTTTCAAATTAGAGCAATAAATGTGTTTCGCACAAGATGCGAGGGTAAATGGTGTGAAAGGAAAAGGAAAATTGTATTTATTTATTTTAAAGTCAGACTTAAAATAAATTTAAAGCTTTTGAGCGAACATAATGATCTAAAGAATTGCAATTCCTAGAAAGTGGTAGCACTAAATATTATATTTTAGTAGATTGGAGGATGTTTTATTTTGTGTTTACAAAAAGGCTCAAAATAATTTGTTGATTTTTTTAACGAAGCTATAAACGAAAGATGACTTGTACAATGTATATACATTGTTTTTGCTAAAAATTTCATTCATTTCTAAAAGCATAATATTAAGCCTAAACAAGTATGTACATATATGGGTTCTTTCGTTTATAACTCCGTTAAAAAATAGTACAATTATTTTTCAGTTTTGGGGGTCGATAGATAAAGAGTTGCTCAAACCGAAAACCCGTTCGCATGTAAAATAGGTTAAAATTTAGCTAAAAAATTAATTCTTCTCACTTTAAGGTCAGTTTTCTTAAAATCCTTTTGTAGGACCATTTTTCTCAAGCACATTTGAAAATGTTGCTTCAAAGCGAATAAGTTTTTTAGGCATCGTAACAAATTGATATTATTTTTTTAGACATTCTTCCAACATATTTATCGCTAGTCTGAAAACTATTTAATTTAACGAGAAATAAAAAGCTAATATAAGTTTAGTTATTTGCTAATTAACACCCATCAAGATAGTCTACAAAAATGTACTTCGTTGAACTTGGTAGACAGACCTTATCCCTTGATGTTATTACCTGGGTTGTCTCTGCTGAAACAAAGTCCCCTACGTTTATCTTAATCGTCACAACCTAGGCAGCAGACTTTTAGGTAATAAAATAAATTGCATAGAATACCAAATTGCCTAGTGAATTTTTAACCACTGTTCGTCGTGCGATTTGTATCATTAGGAGCCAGACAGACCAGGACAATCTGGGCTGCTGGCGGCAGACTGGAACAGGAGTTGAGTTGAGTTGAGTCTACGGGAAGTGTACATATTTTAAGTGTCGGCCAACTAAGGTTTTCAACTTTATTAAAAAGCCAGCCGGATGGCATTGGGTGGTGACCCCAGAAGGGGCCAGCCGCTTAACTAGACAGCATTTCCAGTTTACGTAACCACTAAAAATGGCGCTCAATGTGTTTTCTGTGCTTTCTGTGCTTTCCGTTTGCCGTGTGTTCCGTGTTTTTAAGTGTGTTTGTGTGCGCTTCTCCTGTTCGCTGTTCTCTGTTTTTTGTTTCTTGTATTTTGTTCTTTTTTTCACGTGCAGCGGAATGAAGGAGAAGTTTTTATTGTTTGCTTACTTGCTCAACACGCGCCCAACGTCCGCCGTTGATGATGAGCGGTAGAATGACGGCAGGATGAACGGCGGCAGGAGCAGGAGTAGGAAAAGCGGGAACGGCAGGATGGGGCCGCGAGCCGCGACGCCTTCATTGTCCTTCCTGATTTGCCTTCTGCCGCTTTGACGGCGCTCCTTCCTTTCACCTCTCACCTCTCACCAAAATAATGAAACTTTTGCCGTTGCTCCGTTGCTTTTATCGCAGTTTATTGTTGTTGATGCTGTCCTACTTGTTGTCCTTGCTGTTGTTGTTGTTGTTGGTTCAGCTGTTGGTTGATAACAGCCAAAACTTTAAACACGCGCGGTTCGTAATTTTTTAATGCCTTCGACGGTTGCGATATTCTTTTTTCAGCCACGTTTTCTTTTTTTTTTGGTTGTGTGCCAACAATTTAATTTGTCATTAGTCCACGGAAAGCGGCTCTATTTATATTGCTGTCCGCATTCGAATATAAAAAAAGAACACCCAAAATCGATTTGTTAAAATGGAATTTCTTTTTGATTTCTATAGCCACTCCGAGTAGAAGTTTCCCGCAATTTGCCGCACGTTTTTCCTTCTTTTTCTTGTTTTTTTTTGTATATAGAGTATATAACGTAAACACGTACAAGACGACCCACAACTCACGGCTTACGACTTACGGCGGTCATAAATGGAGTTTCGTATCGTATCGGTTTTTGTAGTGCCGCAAAATCGAAACACGCACACGCGAACTCCGCTGTCCAGCCGGTATTTCCCTGTACTTATTTGTATATAAATTTTCTTTTATTTCCCTCTTTCTTTTATTTTTTTCTTTTACCACTCGAGACAGATGCCAAGAATATGGGAACAACTGTCACTGGCACTTTTGGTTACGTGTGTGACAAGTGGCCACAGGTTTCAATTGGCTTTCGTTGTGGTTTTTGTATTTATTGCTGGCTGACAGGCCTCTCCTTCTGGGCCCGTTCTGGTCAGCAATCCGTGGCGATGAGCGCCTGCTCTGGTAACTGGCCACTGACTGAGTTGTGGCCAAGTCCTTTGGCGGCAAATCATCGCAGGATGCGGCGAATTCGAGGAAGAGAGCTTCTGCGCACTGGTTTTTGGCGGGAAAAGGGACTTTTGAACAGCAAACAGGGTTGCAAGGAAAGGTAGTAAACTAAAAATCAAAAAACTAAAGAAATATAATCTATAACGAAGTGGATTCAAGCTTTAAGAATAGTTTTATAGCACACTTACTATGGTAATAATTGGTTATGTATTTCTTGATATTAACGCTGCATTATCCTTGTACCCTCTGAGCAACCCTGTTAAAAGCCACCCCCAAAACAGCTGATTTACCCCCCTACTAAACCGAACCCACCCTTTTCAAGCACCCAAGTGTCGAATTTGCCGCACACAAAAAAGTAGAAAAACCCTCAAGGCGTCCCAAGGCATGACAACTATATAGTAAACCCCCCCCCACCCCCCATGCAGGGCGTCAATATTTGCATTTGTAATAAAAATATTTTGATGCCACCCCGCCAAAATGCGTGAGTAAATCTAAAAAAGATTTGTGATTTCAGCGCGTGTTCATGTCGTGCAAATCAGACGGCAACAACAAAGCCAACAAAAGGAACAACAAAGGGGCGGGCCAGGACAACATGCACATCAATACGAGGACTGAAATCAGTCAGGAGCAGGAGCAGGAGCAAAAGCAGCTGACGATGGCAGTGTGCCAGCTTGAAGCTTGTCTCTGCACATGTCAAAGTTATTAAAATTTCATAAAAAATATATATATGAGCGAGTATTTGATTTGATTTAACGCTTGTTGTGTCACCGACAGTTGTGTGTTTTTCCTATTTAAGTGACTCCCCGAGTGACGGACTGTCTGATAAGGTGCCCGTGCTGTCTCCTCTAAATATTGAAATGTGAATTTTGAAATGCTGATGAGCAATAAGGCACCTCTGCTCCTACGGGCCAAGAAGCGCGTGTCTATCACTTGTCATGGCCAAATTGGCGGGCCTTATGAGCGATGATTGCCCCGATGCCATCGTGCATCACTCACTTAGCAGCCCGAGGAGTCCGGAGGAAGTTGGGTGCAATCTGGGCGACCATGGCTGACTTTGATGAATGGAGTTCGATTTGACTCGCATTTATTATGCTCACTGCTTCTTATTGCGGTTCGCGGAGCCTAATTTAAAAAATCACTTCAAGCATATTACTCAATAATATGCCACCTATCCAACCAGCGCTAACACTTTAATATTGCTTTTGATGGATGCATTAAAATCGACCAGCAAAAAAATGTTAAGCAAATTTATTTAATTTGACTCGCCAGCAAAGCAGAATTAATTCGCCAGCCTGTCTGTCAATGTTTTTATTTCAGGGAAAATATTTGAATTTTACAGTTGCCACTGTTGCACACAAAAAATGCAATAAAAAATAATTATATGGTAAAGTAAATATATCGTATTAAAATATTGGTATAGTTTTTTGTTTGACCGAAAAACAAAAAGTAACATATTAATTAAAATATATATAAAATAAAATACCGATTTAATTATTACTTGTGGAAATCGAAAATTAAATATATCGATAAACTTTTTCTATTTGTAGGTTGATAAAACTAAAATATTAAAATACTCTCATAAAGGGTAAACTAATTATTATACGATTATTCAATCGTTTTGAGGATTTTTTTCAAACACGTAAAATAGCTTTTAACCTATTTTATTTGAAACGGATTAAAACCACTTTTATTAATTGGGTAAAATAAATAGTGAATAGATTATTTTTTTAAGAAATTTCTTTCATGTGCAAATTGGTATGAGCATTTTCAGTATACAAATAAACAGACAGTTCCGCAGAGACTACATACTTTTTTCCTTATGAGTTTTTAAATGCTGAAAAAGTTTGCGCTGGGCTGTAAGGTAAGGCGAGGAGTTTCAACTTGTGCACGGAAACTTTTCGATGTCACCTCTTGCTAAATAAATTTAATATATAAGGCCCTATGAAATGGCAAAAACTTGGGCTTACAGCTGCTGGCGACCGTTTGTTCAGGTATTTAAAGCGTGCTAACTGATCTGCCCTCTTCGGGAGCGGGTCCCATGATAAATTACTTTTCCAAAAGCGCAGAATGGGGTTGTGGGGGGCTGTAAGGGTACGTTATATCATTGCCATGACGCCGGTTAAATTACACACGCATTTGCCAAATAAAAATCACTCATTCGACGCGTGTGCCGGGGCGCCCACGTTGCCAAGTCGCTTTCGAACAAATTTGTAATTTGTCAGCCAGAGTCGAGACTTGACAGTTATTTAGAAGTTTACAACTGTCGCCGGCAGTAATCAGCTTTACTTTTGTCCTGATAATATGCTGTTAATGTACTTCAATGCGGACTGGGTAATTTGGGTGCCCTCTGCCCGACTTTGTTTACTTTTTACTTTAGTTTGTCCAGAACTTTGACTTGGGTAATCAGTTGGCCAGTTGGGTTGGATTGGGCTTGTGTTGTGTTGAATGAAAAACAAGTTCGTTTTGCTATATTTGTGGTTTTTAAATTTATTTAGCTTTTTCGGCTTGTTTTCCAACTTGAAGTTCGTTATGTTGCTTTATAATACATCTGAATTTCATATTCACTTAGTTAGTAGCTTAGTTTGCCGTTTACGTGTCTCCCCACTCGGGGCTAGATTTGCCTGTCAGCTTGGCTTAATGTTAGGATCCTATTTGGTTTTGCATGGAAAATTGCACAGCAAAACACAGAAAACAATGCAACAAAAAGTTCAGTTGTCAGTAAGAATAATAATAATAATAATAAATAACACGCACACACATATACACAGACTTGTCAATATACAAATATGAATTACACATACAATATTAGTTTCGGGTTCTGTGGTTTATAAAAATATAACAAGTTCTTTGGAGATTCGGTTTGCGGTTCTCTCTGCCGTTTTATTTCATCGTTTTAAGGGAAAGTCATGTAATAAATACTTACTATAAATATAACATTTATTTAGACATCTATTTATACACACTTTATATGATACATACTGAGCTTGGGCTCCTAATCCTTGTTATCCACTCATGGCAAACGTATTATTTTCTTTTTAGTTTCAGACTAGCTGAAAAATCAGCAACGAAAAGTTTCTGCATTTGGTTTTCATAAATTTATTTACTTGACTTTCCGCTTGGTTGGCGGATTAAGAGAAAATCATAAATCGGTAAGTTTTGCAAACTGTTGCTAACATTTTAACGGAGTCGTTTGTTATTTATACAAAGAACACAAAATGCTTGTTCAGCTTTTCGCCTCATTTGCATTACCATTTCAGCTTTCATAGTCGAAACTCAGTGGATTTCCGGTTCTTTGTGGGCTTTCTTTGTTGCGGAATATTGGGCCGCAATTGCTGGAATCAAGTTGCTGACTTCTGAAGCAGTACTAAAGCCTTGCCCTCACAGGCTACACAGTCAACTTAATTCCAGGAACTGCAACGCAATTACCCATCGTCCGACGCACTTTCACTACATATCGATATTGCCAATTCTAGGTAACTCGAAACTAAACACTTTGGAAACGGAAACGCGAACGGTAACGGTTTTGGGAATCGGAATCGGTTCCCGCACTACACAAGATACACATACACACACACGTAATTTGGTTAGTCCGATATCGATGCACTATATGTTTGGTTAATTTACGTGGGCTTTAGCTTTGGTATCGACCGAACGCCTGGATCCTATATTGATTTGACTATATATTTGCGCTATGTTTACTTGATATACGTTTTAAGGTTTACTTTAGGTTTTGAGCATTTTCAATTCATGCGATTGTCGTTCAAATAACAATTGGGTTTTAGCTTTGCTTTAGCATCCGTGAATTTGAGGGGTTTCGTTTTAGAAATTTCTCTGATTTTAATAGCGATGGGGTTGGGGTTGGTTTTACGCGCTGGGAAAATCCCCTCCATTCGCAGGAGCAGGACTTCTCTCCCCTCTACAGTTTGTCTATAATTTGCGGTCTCTTAATTGGCACAGTTTTAGCTTTAGCTCTTTGTTTAGCGAATCCCTATGTACACGCATAGCTCCGTGAGTTGCAGTGATTGCCATTTTAATTTATTTTTGGTTTTGTTTCTTTTCGTGAGCAAAATGCTTTACGGTTAACAGATTTTCGATTGGCGTACATACAATAGAAATGATTTACAACCTGTGCTTAATTTAGTCGTACAAAAATACTCAGTATTTACAACAAGATTTAAACGACACGAAATCATAAATAAATAATTTATCCTACAATAGTATGCGTATTATAGCCCCGATCTGTGCTTCGAGGAACCCGTCAAACGGAAATTGCAAAACAATATATGTGTGTAAAAAGGAAAAATGAAAAGAAATAAAGGATTCAATCGACGGGTGCACAGTGGCGGCCAAATGAAATGGCACGCTCCAATGCATGATTGATTAATGTCAACATTACGAGTAAATCAGCCGACGCATGAGCCGGCATATTAATTTTACAAATTAATGGAACATTTTAATTGCATTAAATTGATTCCTCCCCGGCTGCCATCGATTGATTTGCATTCGCATCCCATTTTTGAGCTGCATTCCATCCACATTACACATGACTCGAGGCCGTCGAGGCGGCAGCATTGTTGTTCTTGTTCCATTTGTTAATGTACTCCATGGGTATTTCGATCTGGATCTCCTGCACATCGTCGCCCTCGGCCGCCAAGCAGTCAACGTTGGATTTGGCCTTACTTTGACCCGCTTCCCTGGCGGCAGCTGCCAATTGTCCGCCCAGGCGGGATCCGCCCGCCGCCAGCCGCTGCTGCTGCTGGGCGATGGGGGTCAGCAGCGCCTCGTCCCTGTATTATAAGTTGTCCACCATCTGCGACTGGCGGCGGTGCGAGGGCGTCGTCGAGTTGAGGTAGCTCTCCGAGTAGACGCTCTTCGCCCGCTGGTCGTAGCGCAGGCTGGAGCGCCGGATGTCCATGTCCAGCGGCAGGTGGCGATCCTTCCACCAGTTGCAGAACAGGCACAACAGCGTGTTGCGGAACGCCTCCCGGAAGTCCCGGTTGAAGTAGGCGTAGATCAGCGGGTTGAGCGTCGAGTTGAAGTAGCCGATCCAGAACAGGATCGAGACGACTATATCCGGCACTTGGCACACCTCGCAGGTCATGGAGAGCGTGTACCTGAAAGGGCAAATAATTCGATTTAATTACATTTAATACTATCGAATTAGCTGTAAAATGATCTTTAAAATTATTTATTATTTGGTTTTCTGAATTTATCTATCGCACATATAATAAATCTCTTTAAAGCTTTAATGTAAGTGGGAATCTCTTTTAAATACATTTAATCCAAAACAACACATGTAAATCATTTCAAAACGGTTTGAGTTTGAGTTTAAGTTTTATTCGACCTGCATTCAAAATCTCTCTGCATCACTTTCTGTCTGTGTATGGAATCACGATGAGATATGTACACATAAATTCCAGATGCATGAGTGGGCCAGGGCTTTGCATAAATGAGATTATATTTGGGGCGGTGCGAAAAACAACAACCGCCGAAACAATGGCGCACGGGCCGTATGAGTAATATTTAATTATGCATGCGTGACATTAGATAAATTATGCCCCAAATCCCATGTCAGCGGGATTGCCGTTCACCGTTCAGCGTTCGACGGTACCCAAACTCACCACAGAAAGAATGGCAGCCAGCAGAGGATGAAGGTGCCCATGATGATGCCCAGCGTGCGTGCGGCCTTGTGCTCCCGCTTCATTTTGATTAAGTGCTTGTCCTTAGTGGGGGTGTGCTCCTGCTCGACCTCGTGCAGCGTCAATGTTTTCGACGACCCGGATCCGCTCAGCGCCTCGCCTGCCGGTGGAGATCAAGTGGAGATTTGATAAATGTCGCGCCATGAGATGGGCCACAGAACTTTGTGCACCCGCCCTGCATCACTTTGCTTTCTACTTATCAATCAAACAAGTCACTATTGGAAGTACAACTACTTGTTAACATTTAAGAAAAGGACTTATCAACAAAACGCCATTTCTGATCAATTGGCATTCGCATAAGAATATTTACATATTTTTATATACCTGTTATAAACTATTTAAACTGGAAGGAATTCCCCTATACACAAATTCATACACAGAAAAAAAAAAATTATAATGGTCAATTAAATATTTTTTAACGATCAAGCTATTTATATCATTTTGATATGAATAAAGATTATGTTAATCTTATTTTTCATTATTTGCTCAAAAAATACTACATTTGGTATTTTATATGATATGATAAAATATTATGTTGATATGTTTGAATCTTAAATTTTACATAAATCATATCGGCTTTTTATTAATATGAAAGAAGGTAGACACTATGCACTATATAAGCACTATAGGCCCTTCAAAATGTATACAACTCTAAGTTTTAATTCATTTGGCATCCCCATATAAAGTAAGAATGGTCAATATTTTTAAACTTATTTACTTTTTACCTTAAACTTTTAATAAAGAAACTAATGACTTTTGAATTGAATGGATTATACACCTGCTATAAAGGCTGAAATGTCTGGTCACTCCTATTCCTTTTCTTATTCATTTAACATAACTTTATTTATAATCCTGATCCTGGAAACTCACCTGAGGGCTGCATGGAGGGGCGGTGCATCAGCATCGCGTTGCCGTGGCGCATCATCAGCTGCTTCTCCTGGCGATTGGCCTCCCGGAAGATGGCCAGGTAGGTGAATATCATGATGGTGCAGGGGATCCAGAACGAAATAGAGCTCGAGATGACGGCGTAGTACTTGTTCACCACAAAGGAGCACTGATCCGGATGGTCCACGACGTACTGGATGTGCTGCGGTGTGGTATACCAGCCGATGAAGATGGGCAAGAACGAGAGCAGCGCCGGCGATATCCATGTGTTTAGCAGCATAATGCCGACCACGCGTTTCGTCATGCTAATCGGATACTTCAGCGGCTTAACAATCGCATAGTATCTGTGTGGAGGAGGCAAAAATGCCAGGTTATTGGTGCTCCATATGCTCTCATTTCTGGTTCTGAAAGGGGGGCGCTTACCTATCCACGGATATGCAGCATAAATGCAAAATACTCGCTGTTGAGAAGTAGACATCGAGGCTGTTCCACAAATCGCACAGAAAGGGGCTGAACTTCCAGCTGAAAGAGTCAAAATGGAGGCATCAATACCGCGATGATTACCCAATAAAGAGGCAATAAACTTTAGGCCCTAACTTTTGAAGTCATTGTATCTGATTATCGAATGCATGAGTCTGCAGTTCTTCTGGATTTCTGATGATTCATTTCTGTTTTTTGCCTGACTTTTAAAATGTTTTTCATGAAGTCATCGCTATAAAGCGGATTTACGGTAAAATCATTTTATAAAAACCCATTCAACAAAAACAAGTATTTAAAAGTCAACTTAAAAAAATACAATTTCTTAAAACAAAATATTATTCGCAAATTATTGAATTTAATAAAAGGTTTACTAAAAAAGATGAGCCCAATAAAATGAAACAAATGTTTACGGCCCTTTAAAACTAAGATGATACAACGAAATGGGAGTAAAGCTTGCTTTAATATTTATTACCATTTAAAACTAAACATCACAAGCAGTTTGGCCATAAAAAAAAGTAAGAAACATAAATGTAATAAAGTGGGTTCTAAATTTAAACGGCATTTAACTGCCGATTCCTGCATGTAGGCCAGTAGAAAACTCAAGCGGCCTAGACAAGCCAGTAAAATGCACCCCGCACTCTTTTTCGTTGTCATCCCCACTTCGTTATCAGCCCGCCTGATTTATGTGTTTATCGATTTCATCTTAGCTTCGGTTACCAGGTGACATTGCCCCTGAACTGCCTCTGAACGGAGGGCCAAATTAAAGGCTTAAATGCACTGTGAGGCCAGAAAATAGGCCAAAAGGCTCGTGGTTGGTAGTAAGGGGCTGCATGAAAAACTCATTAAAACTTGCGTCGCTGTTTTGCCTGTCGCCCTTGGTTGCCACTCCGTTTTCGGCCGTTTTGGCGGAGGCGGTTCCCCAGCCTTTTTTGGCCAGGAGGCAGTGGAATTTATTATCGGGCGCCCCGTTTGGCATCAGTTTCAAAAACTTTTCAACTATCCAACGTGGCTTGGTCGTTGGGGTTTTGCACTCAATTCCTTGGGGGGTGGAGAGGGGATGGGCTATGGGCCATGGCGCCATTGGTTTTGACGCTTAAGCCATGAAATGGCGACAGCACTTGCTTCTGCAATTATGCAACAAGCAACTGTGCAACTGTGAAGGTGAAATGGCCAATGAACGGCGAGTGGAACGTTGCCCGATGCCAATTTATATGCAACTCGCGCGGCTGAAGTTTTTTGGCCTGGCAGTAAGTGCACATAATGTGACTTGAATGGCCGGCAGAAGCCCTTCCAACCCCCCCTCATCATCATCATCACCATCACAATCAGAATCAGCATCTCGTTGTCGCCGGCAGTGACATTGCAAACATTTGCATTGGTCCCTCGGCGCTGAAGTCGAGCTTAAAGCGCGGCCTTTAAACCAGCCTCCATGCATAATTAACCGGGCTCAGTCGGCTGCACTTGGCAACGCACACACATATGTACATATGTACACAGCCGCATATCGCATTACCCATATAGAAACGCATACAGAAGGAGTCGGACCGTCGGACGTTCGGCGTGAAGGATGTGACCATGTCACACTCTGACGGTTTTTGTCCTTTGGAATAGCTTTTCAAAGTTGTCGTTTCCCTCTCAGTTGGTACTTTTTACTTGTTTCTGTTACTTGCGGGTATTTTAGGCTATACAAATCTTAAAATAATTTTTTAAAAAGTTTTCTTTTCTTTATTTGTATAAGGATAAATTTTAAAAATCTAAGAAAATCTATTCAGATTATAAGGATATTTGCAAGTTTCTTAATAACTGCTGAGAATTAAAATACTACTTTAGAGTCACAAAATCAAAGTTAAACCCACAAAATGTAACATTCCTGTAAGTTTTCTCTAAAAAGTTTTCTAACTAAAATTCCGAATAGTAAAATGGGTATACTAAAATCGTTTTCTTCAACGAATGCCTTTCTGTGTTTGTTCTATTTTTCACATTTTAATTCTTGAACACAAATGCACGCACATGAGCACAAAAAGATGACTTTCTGCATTTGCATTTCGTTCGCACAAGCAACCAAATACAGGCGCAGAAGTACGGGGGACTCGTATATGTATACGCACACAGACAGGGACATTCACAGGAGCATAAATAAACGTTGCTTTCATTTTTCAGGGATTTTTGTTTTTGGTTGTTTGTTCTGCAACTGCCACGCCCACGCCCACGCCCACGCCCTTTCGCCCACACCAAACCACCCAACCACCTTGGATGGCTGGGCTGGCATTTTGTTTGGTCCCTGCCTTTGGTTGCAGCTGTAATTTTTGCAACAGTTCTGCCCGCTTTTGTTGCTCTGCTTAGGCTTTGTGGGTGGTTATGTGTTTTTTTTTCTATTTTTCCATTTAATGTTGTATTTTTTTCTTCTGCTGTTTGTTGTTGTACTTACCTCCCAGTTACTTGCACACTAAAGTTAAATGTCATGGCCATAATAGCGACCATTATATCAGCCATGGCTAAGGAAACTACAAAGTAATTCGTTATAACTCTGCAAAGAGAAGGGGGGAGAAAACGAGATGTTAGCAATCAGAGGACAATAACCAACAATACATGAAGCATATATAGTATGAGAGAGAGGAGGGGTCCTTCGTATCCCCCGCGGGGGCTAATCAGGACCCATCGGATGAGTGAATGCGTGATAGTGGATGGGGACTCATTTTCTTTGTATGTGCTGACAGGCTGGACCCCATTGCATTTGGCATTCGGCTGCCAGCGGTGGTATAATTGAAAAGCCAGTCAAGAATCGGGCAGGATGTCGAACGATTTCCCCCACGGGGGTTAGCCGATATCCAAATGAAAATCAGATATATGCGGGTAAACTCAGCTTAGCGGGGTGGTGGGCTGCTAAACCCCAAGTCCAACCGCAATCCTCTGGGCCAAAACCCTTCCCAGTTTATACCTATTTTGTTATTTAAATTGAATTCCAAGCCGAGTGCCGGCAAATGCTTTTGCCAATTAGAGTTTTGCACTAGTTGCTGGCCAAGGACTTTCTAATCGGATGAGTGCAGCTACCTCATTGAACTCCAGGCGGCCATTCTCACTAAACCAAATGGGAAAAGTTTGGAATCAAAAGTGAGCATTTACAGCACTGGACAACTTTTGCTCGATTATTTTCATATACGGGCAGGCTAAATTTAATTTAATTTTGTTAACATTTTTACGGTTTTTTTCTCGTTATAATAATACAACTCTGATAAATAGTATAACTTTAAATGGACAATCAGGATCTTGATTTAAGTAAGATAAATATTTTTAAAAAGCCTATTGTGTGCATTATGAACATGTGTTTTAGTTCCCAGGCTTTATAGACTAGCAATTCCCTTATCCATTCCATCTATTGTTGCTTTTAAGTTACATTAATCTCATCTGCCGAGGCCATTGTACTTAGTTTCAAGCATGGTAATCTGTTCTGCCCCCGGCTACTACTTAAATAACTTTCAACGTCTCAGACGTTAATTGCAACAAATCGACGCCATTCTGAGAATTTTCCGCCATTACTCAGCGGCTCCTTCCGCTGCCCCCGCTCACCCTGCGATTTGAACTGCAGATAATTTGCTTGCCATTTAAATTTAAGAAAAATAGCAAAAAGCAGCCCCTTTTTGTGCGGAAACAGTTGCCGAGCATCCTTCAAGCGAAGGCGCTGCGTTAATGAGTCCCCAATTTCCCCATCCCCCCTCTCATTCTGCCACTCGCTGTAATGGCAAATTAAAGCACACATATATTTTGCTAGAATCTCTAGATATATCTGCCTATACACTCGCTATCTAGAGCACTCTGCGCTGCGGCTCATCTCTGCCAAATAATTTGGGCGGAGGGAAGAAAGCGCAATTTTATTGTTTGGCATAGAACATTTTAAATTTATGCTGTCATAAAAACCATAAGCTGCCTTAATTGCCAAAGTTGTAGCCGCGCTGTGTGTGTGTGTGTGTTGTTTTTGTTCTTGTTCTTGTTCTCTTCTCGTTCCCGCGGCTCTTTTCCCCATTTCCCCACCCACTTTCCTCCACCCACTCTCGTGCTGAGCATGCATTTTGTTTTTGTTCCATTTCTCTTTGAGCTACACGCTCGCAGTGTTTAATTGTCATTTCTTTTCTAGCTGGGTGTGTGCTTTTTTTCTGCGCTTGTAAACTTTTCCACATTTTTATTTCACGCTACGTATGCGTAATATTTGCCGCTGAGAACAATGGAATTGGTTTTTGTGTGTATTAAATACATTATGGGATAGTCATATCCCAGCAAATAATCTTTAGAATTTATTACAAACCAAAAAAACCGTTCTGGTACTAATAAAACTCTAGTGGTAAGCCCTAAATCCGCCTTAAATCTTTGGGAGACAATTAAGAAATTGTTAGGCTTTTCTCCAAAAAAAATGGACAAACCACTTAAGTACTGCACCAATGCCACTTCCTTTGTTAGCTTCCATTAAAAGTTTTTAAATATTCAAGTTAATCCTTTGGCCTTGAGGGCCTCTTATTTATCTTAAGTTTATTATCAGTGCAACGAAGTTATCTTGATGATCATCCATCGGCATCGTCATTAGTTTGGCCTGGCTTGGAGCACCTGAATCCAGCAACACGCAAGTCACTTAAAAAATAAAATGCTTCTCATTAGCAGCGAGGGCAAAAAGAGAAATTAAGCGAGGTTCAACCTTAATTATGCCTCGCCTCCCCTTTTTTTTTGTCATTATAATTTTTTTCTGCCTCGTTTTTCTGTGCCATCTAGCCAAGTTTGTTTGTTTCGCCTTTTGGCTTCATTGCCCTTCGCCAACTTTGGCTAAGAGCATTTAAAGTTTTCCCTCTGATGGGTGAAAAAATTCTGCGTAGAAAGCTTAGCGGCGAAAAAAAGTGGAGGAAAAATAACCGAGCGTTTGTCATCCCGAAAACAACTTTTGATTGCGTCGGCTTTATGAAGCGCTAAATTGATTTGCCTGCCAGTTATTAAGGCATAACTAAAAATATTAACGAGCCCAGGCCAGCTGACGTCTCATCATTTATCACTAGGAAAGTTTTCTTTTTTTTATGATAATGTGATTTTCGTCGAAGGACACCGACCAAAAAACAAAAAACCCCACCCATCTCATTCGTTAACGAGGTCGCCAGAAATGTGTGTGTTTCTCAACGAAAACGGATATGAAATTTGGAATATGAAAATTGATTTGCTTATTAGCCATTAAATGCAGATATTGGTGTCCTCAAATAGAGCAATAAATACCAGAACTGAAACCAAAGACCTATTTGGATAGACTGAACAAACAAGTTGATGGCTAGTTAAATTTCCCTTTAAATTCGGCTGCTGTTAAAGTAAAACCTTAAGGTTGATGGCGAATGTATTTTGCCAAATTAAATCATTACCCGGTCGACCAATTAAGAATCTCTTAATATGCAAATTGGATTCATGAACAAAGTCATGAAAGTTAATTTGTCATTAAAATAATGCATCTCTGTTCGTTCTTTTGTTGAGGCTTCGGTTGCCTCCTTCGCTAAATGGTGGAAGTAAATACTGCAGTCTCATGCCGAAACGAAGGATAAAACACAACTGAGATGCTCAATTATGAGGCACGTAAATAAGGGACAACGGAGTCGCGTTGGCAAGGACGAGCAATGACAGAGCAAAGCGAGCACGCAAAAAGAGGTCCTGCAAGGGATAAAAACGGGAGAGGTACGGACGACGTGCATGAATTTTATGCAAAGTTGACGAAATTCGCGAGCGTAGAAAGCGAAGCGCTTTGTAATTTTTTCGTAGCTTGCCCATCAGAGGTAGCTCTGCAAATTGGCAATCAAGCCAGCCGGAGGACAATGCCGCTGGTCCTCCAAAGGTTTTATGCAAATTACGAAGGAATTACACGGAGCGCGAGCACTTCTAATTGCCTTTTCACAGCTAATTATCGGAGCTCAGGTGTAGAGGTTGGTGTGTAGCTGGCTAAAATATCACGTATACGCACCTTAATTTTCTAACACGCATCACAGAAATAATAACAAGCAGATTGCCGCAGATGGCCGCAATGATGATGAGCAGCATGACGAAGGCCTTGAACAGCCAGAAGATGTTGTCCAGCCAATCCTCGTCGGCGGTATGGTGATGGCCATTTAATCCGGCACCGCTATCGCTGAGGTTCCAGCCCGCCGCCGTGCCCCCCAGCTGTGTGGCATTCAGTTCGTGTGAAGCGGGCGTGGCAGTGCCCTGCAATGATGGCAGTGCAGTGGAGGAGGAGGCGGAGGAGGTGGAGCTGGTGGCCAGGGCATTCGTTGTGTGCAGCATGGCCGCCGTGGCCAAAGCGGCCGCAGTGACCCGCGCCAGGGTCGTCAGACTTTGGCCATAACATTGGCTATAGCTGGGACTGGGACTGGGGCTAGGGCCAACTCCCGACTGCTCCTCCTGATTGCCGCAACAGCATTTCGGTCTCTTGCGTATCCTGGCGGCACTGGTTCGATGCCTTTGCCGCGGTGGCTCCGGGCCAAGTTCGGATTGGGGGCACAACAACATTGAGTCTCGGTGTCTTGTTTAATTTTTTCTAAATATTATTTCTTTGGCTTGATATCTTGATAGATCTCTATCTCTCTCTCTGTTTTGGTTTAACACTGTTGGGAGGGGGGTATGATTTTTTCGCACTTCTAAATTGAAACACCCGCTGGGAGGAGGACCGCCATTGGGAATTCACGACACGCGTAGCGCCGGCGACGTTGAAACCAAAACTGAAACGGCCACCGCAACGGAAATTGATTCGCGAAAGTGGCCCGTGGACGACCGTGTGGCCACGACAACGTCGCCGCTACCGCTGCCTCAGTTTCAGCCTCTGCCTGTGCCCCTTCTCCCGCCTCAGTTTTCAGTTTTCAGGCGCTGCCAACGTCAACGACCAACGGCTGTCCTTGCCAGCCAACGCCGCCCACACGCTCTTGATGGCCTCGCTTTTCCGTTGATTTTCCGCAGCTTTTCCGCTGCTCTGCTGATGGAGGCTATGGCTACCTCGGCTGGACGACGACAGCGACAATTTCTGGCTATTTACTGCTGCGGTGCGGCTTCTATTTTTTTGTGTAAAAATTTCGCTTCTGCTTGTGCCTGTGCTCCTCCTCGCTGATTGGGTTTTTTTCTAGCTCCAAGCGGCTGCTTTTTAATTCTGTTCATATTTTTTTGCCGCCACGGCTGCCGCCGCCTTGTGTTGCCGCCGAAAAAAATTCGTTGATTTCTTTTGGTTTTATTTTTAACATTTCTTGGGCTTCAAATTATTTTTAGTTTGTTTCGGCCAAGTGGTTGGTTTTTTAGCTCTGCTTCCACTAATTCAGATATTGTTATTCGATGTTTTGCCTCCTGGAACTGTGCCATAAATGGTGGATCGGGAAAGAAAAGAAAAAGAAGAGAAAAAAAAACAATATTAAGAGCATGGAAAAATATGGGCTCGATTTTCTTTTTGTTGCCCCGATTATAATCACTTTTGTACATTATCTAGTTGTTGCCGCTGGCATTTGTATCGATTTGAGTCAATATTTGTTTATTTACTGACGCAGAAGTTGAGTTGTTGATGTTCTGCGTGTTTGGCGGACTTTTATGCGAAAAGAACAGGGTGTGTTTTCCTTTATTTTAAATCACAGAAAGCGGTATTAAAAAGTTAAAGCCTAAGCTATCGTATAATTCATTATTCCGGATTAAATTCTAGATTTGTTTTACTAATATCCAATTTTTAAGTATTAACAGTTTTTAAATGTTTTACCATTTTCTTAAAATTGTTTTATATCTTTATAGGTAATCAATATTAATTGATGATCAAAAAATCGAAAAAAATATCTTAAAAATCTCCTATTTGTTATTAATTTGTTGATTACCAAATAAAATATTTAAATTTTATGGATATGCCAATAACTCTGAATTTAAATGATAATTATATCAACTTCTCACTGCATTCTGAGAAGGATTAAAATTTTAAAAAAATCGCCCTCTATATGATGTCATCCCGAATCTTAACTGCTCCGAACTGAATGCCGCACCCTGTGCGAAAGAAATGATTTATATGACAACAGCTGGGCGTAAGAATGTCACTCTCTTCAAATGCCTTTTAGCATACAGCCGCCATATCTACGTCTATATCTCGATGAGTATATTCCGCTCTGGTCTGTTTCTTTGGCCCCCCCAACCCCCGACTAAGTGTTGGGAAAATGGTAAAATGTCCTATGCCACTTCCCTCGATGGGATATAGCGCACTCATTTAGAATATAGAATATGGCTTTGGTTATATGCTAGTCTATATATTTATTCATTTCGATGTATATTTATATTTATATTTATTTATCCCGAATTTATTTCCTGATGATGATGTTTTATTTTCATGTTCGCACACGCTTTCAGCGCTCGCATCTTGGCCGACTGTTTGATGTTGCTGCCCGGCAGCTGTTGTTGTTGCTAAATGGCGTACAACAAATTGGCCACTCGAATTTTGGTGGCCACGAGCTCTAAATTATACGTTGGTCAATCGCGTTGGTGTTTTATTTTTCTTTTATTTATTGCACATTTTCCACGACTATTTTTTGTTGACTTTCATGTTGATTTTACGTTTGCTTTTGGTTTTTGGTTTTTGGATTTACGGTTTCGGTTTGAGTTTCTCGGATTGCAAGACTTTTAATTAGGAAAATGAAAGTGTCCACACGCTGAAGTTGGGCCGCAGTGAGTCAAGCCATATGCCGGCGAAGGGTTGTTGATTTTTCCTGCCACGCCCTGGCGCTTTTCCAAGTTGAGCAACTGCAAGAGATCGGAGGAAAGGGGGAAAAGTGAATACGTTATAGGTAAAATATTATTTAAGCATACATAAATATTGGCGAGCGACAAAAGCAAGCATTGGAAAGAAAACATTTTCCTCTGACCATATTTATTTTATAAATAAAATACAACCGTTTCTTTTTATGAATGCCCAGCTCATCAATGTTCTTGCTTTAGATATTTTATTTTTTTTATATTTATAATTTTTTTTAATTTATAATTTTGCACTGGCTGGCGGCAGCACTCTGGCTTGGCGGCGCGTGGGCGTATAATTAATTTTGTGGCAGAATGAATTTCCTTCAGTTTTATGTATAAATAGATTAAAAGTTGATTTAATTAATGGGTTCTCCAAGTACCCAGCGGGGGTGGGGGTGAGTGAAATAACTGCTGTGATTCGAAAATATAGACATATATACATAGGTTTATATGTACACTTATATTCCCCATATCGAGTTTGTCAGCAAACACGGAATCTCTTTTGGGCAACGCAGAAGGCTGGCGGATGAATGACAGGCGATGACAGTGTCCCGGCAACGGAAGCACGAGCTATGGAGCCCCCAAATGCGCCGGACGCAGCTGTCTTGTATCCGAATCTGCATATCTGTACCTCTATCTGTATCTGTATCTGTATCTCTGCATCTATATCTATCACAAAATCTCTGCCATGTTTCCATCGTGCAGTTAACGGTCGACACATCGGCGGGAACATTAGCGGCAGCCAAATGCCAATGTTAATGTCATGAAAATCATTTTTTAAATTTAATTTAGCTCTGCGTACTCTTCAACTATATTCATTCTACATATAGTTGCGGCTGTTCTAGACGACGCTATTCTTGCTCTTGGCATTGGACGGCCTCGAGTGTTTTGAGTTTCTGGTTTGTGTGGCCAAGTTGTTGCCAAATTTCGTGACAAAAACAGAGTGTGCAACAAAAAGTGCAAGTGGGGGAAATATCAATAAACTTTGTGCTCAAAAGATTCTGCTCCAGATTCCAGCTTCTGGGCCCAGCTAATTAAGCTTAGCACACTTTACAGCATTCTGAGCTGAGCCCTCATTTAAGGAAGAAAGTTTGGCGCATGCTCTATCTTGTTTAAAGTTTTAATTAATTAACTTGCATTTATTTTTATTTAATAAACAAAACTTTTCGTTTTACACGCACTCACGAAATTCCCTCTTCACCGTTTTCTTCTCCTGGCGAGTGTGTCGCCTTTTATTTGCTCTTGGCAATTTGCCACTCCCCCACATTTACACCTGCCCCACCTGCCCACCTGCCGCAATCATCACCACACACCTGAGCTGCACCGAATGGTTTTCTTTTCTGTTCTAAAGAGAAGTGGGGACTCCATATTTTCTTATTCTCTCAAATTAAAAATGACTCTGACTTAATTGGGCCGACTTTAATGAGTTTTTCGACCGCATTTTGTTATTTGGAAATACAAAGAATTTGTGGCTTGCCAGTTATGAAAATATTTTTATTAAATACCATATTATCATATGTTTATTTTTTAAATGTCATGAGCGATTAATAACATTTTCCCAAAATTTATTTGCGGCCTATTAAAGTAGAGGTAATATTTTTATTAATTTTTTTACTTAATAATATAAATTTAACTTAAAACGTAACTTATGTAATTGTTTCTAAGCGCATTTCTGAAACTGCTAGAGTTTCATTTGACTATTTGGTTGGCACTTATAACACTTGTCATAAATTTAAATATCTAAGCATTTATTTATAATGCAATGCAAGAATGTTTTTGATTTCGTTCTTTTAATTAGGTAGGTTGGCCAAAAATAAGTACCAGTTATACCTTATATAAAGAAATAAGATAAATGTGAAGAATTTCAGCAACAGGAATCTGCAAATTACGAACCATAGTTTCTGAGTTTCCGTAAAGCATTTAATTAATAAGAATTTGGTTCAAAGTTTCTAAGTTCAAACACCAAAGATTATTTTTCACAATATGGTTTCAAAAACGCTTCAATTAATTCCACGCAGAACGCGAAAGCATTTTCGTTCATTGAAAGCGCAGAGGGAATTGATATTTGAAAATAAAATCCATTTTATTTAATTGCCTGCGTCACTTCACTGGACACACATGCATATGTACACATACAGTATGTAGATATAGAGAAGCGCCAATGATGTTTCTGTTTTTTCATTGGCTCAACGAAAACAATTTTAATTTCATTAAATTTTTTTTATTATCTCCTCTGGGTTTGCCCCTTTTATGTTAATTTTTATTTGGAGAATTCATTTGTGTTGACAAGGTGCTTGACTGCCAGAATAACCCATCAAATGTCGCCATAGAAAAACAACGAAGCGTACTTTTACCGGGGGAAATCCACATTGAAGTGCCTGACCGAGTGGATTGTCCGCAGGCTCTCTCTTTTAATGCATATAAATTGTGGCCCGATTAACGTTGCGTTTTACGTTGATGGATACATCATGATGAACATTATAATCAGCGCAACAGCATTCCCATTCCCAATTCCATCAATGCAGTGACACACTTGAACCGTTAATGGAATCCCAGTCCAATTTTGTCTCGCAGCCGGCAAATAAATCACACGAATAAAGCTAAAGCCCCTAGTCCCTCAGTTCCATGTCCCATTTTTATATTGTATGCATTGGCTATACTTTTACATATTTAATTTTCGCTTTCTCGGCTGCAAATCTGCCACACGGACGCAACGCCACACATTCACACGCAGGGGGAAAATGCTTTTCAATTTCGAGTTCCATAGATAAATATGCCAGGCTGCCAACTGTAAGCGATTTACAAGGGGGGAGCCTGAGAGTCCGGAGGAGATACATATAACGCCCAAGGCGTTGCGATTTTATTGGCCGTAAAGTAGGCAGCCATGAAATAGGAGTAGTCGAGATCTGGGTCTGGGTCTTTGGGTCCAAACCAATGCGCTGAGCGAAACACGAGCGGCCATTTAAAAGCCATTGTAGCTACATCCACAAAGTCCACACAATGAAAAACGAAACTTGGCTAAATAGACGGCAAAAAATGCGCGCCGATTGATGCCCCATTGTGGTGGCCTGAAAGGAGAGAATGGTCTGGGGTTTTGGGAGCAAGATGAACGAGGAGATGGTCATGTAGACCAGGGGGGGAGGGGCCCTGTGCGAGTCTGAAGGATAAGCCACACAAAACAAATGTCAAAGTCAACACCCAAACCAAAGCAAACACAAATAGAATCCCTCCTTCCTTTCAAAACGCTGCCCTCCTCCCAATTTTCCCCTTCGCACACACTGAAGCTGCAGCTTCGATACAATATACCATACATACAAAAGGGGCAAATCGGGGGATTGGGTGTGGTGCGTGGGGATATATAGATCGATTGCCTTGATATTTCACGACCAGGCCACTCCAACTCTAACGTGCTCTATTCAGCCAGCACGATGGAAATTGGGGGAAGAGCTTACACCAAGGAAAACATGGATGAAGGCGTAATTGTAAAGTGCTTTTGGAGATTTTTATAAAATTTATAGTAACTTAGTAAGCCGAGGATATACTTCTGTATTTTAATTATTCTTTCAATTTACATAAAGATTAAACTTAATACCTTAAATATTTCGACAATTTTAAAAAGTATTAAAAGGCTAAATTAGATAGCTAAATAAGTCTTTAAATTATTTTATGTACATAATCTTTATTTTTGTTAATTTCTTATGAGTTATTATTATTTAAAAAGTTTTTTATTTTATTTTGAGTGTATAACTTTGAAGATCCGCATTCCCCATTCCCTGCCTGAGCTTTATTGTCTCTTGAGATTGTGGCGTCGAACGTCGAGTGGCGCAGCGATTAATGAAAATTGCTTAATAAGCATTATTGTCTTACTGGCATTAAATTGTTTTGAGAAACATTCGAGGGGAAGTGTTGGCACACAACAATGTCGCATTGTTCTCCAAAGAGTTGCCCTTCATTTCGCCCCCTCTGGCCGAAGATAGCTAATTGATTAGAACAGGGAAGAACAGTAGCTTCTCGGATTCGCACCCTTGGTAGCTGTTAGCTGTTGGCTGGCAGCATCTTGACAAAGCCATTCCTCCGCCAGGAAGGAGTGCCGCTTGCCTCGCTTCCGTTTGTCATTTCCAGCTAGTGCTGCCTCTGACAGCAAACTGTCAGAAGTTCGGCGAGCGTTGCGCTGATTGACGAACTCACGGATCCGGCTGCCTCCCATATTTCCTAGTCCCTAGTCCTTTTCTAGGATGACGTCTCAATGTGTCCGACTCCTTATCATTTCAATGCCAGGGGTCAGGGCTTGATGAGCGCTTGTCTAGCATTGACAGTCCGCCTAAGTGGCTTTGAGTCCTGCGCCTTATCCTTGGCCGAAACTGATGCCTCACGCTTGTCAGTCAAATGGATATTGTTGCAGGCAGTTGGCCTGAATCCGTCCAAAGCCATCAGTCTTTATTGCCCTTGGGTCTTTTCACATCATTTGATTATGATTTCCCATTTATTTAGTTACCCCCTAAATTTAATTTTCTATATTCTTAAACTACATCGATTAACCATTATTTTCTCTGCACTTCCTAAGCTTTGTTAATGAATCCAAGTACCTAGTTCACTGGATCTAACTCCTGCGTAGCCAGTGACCCATAAATCTGGCCATTAATCTGACCAGGCCATTTGTCAGTCCATCAGGTGGGCCAACGAAAATGGAAGACCGAGTCCTCAAGCGGGAGTGTTTACTTGCAGATATCAGCAAATTGATGATGTTCGCTTCCGCTGCAACCAAATGCCGCAAACAGAAAGAAAACCCCACTTGGTGCTGCAAATTAATAGACCCTTTTGGAGGATGCCGGGATGAAGTGGAGGGTGGAAGACGACCGAAAACAGCTTAAACCTGCCGTGTTTTATTGGCAGGAAAAAGCTCTCTCGTTGCGCCCGGAAAACTGAAGTATTTTCCCAGCTGTGCCTAATGGCACCTGCAGCTGGAAGAGACAGCCATGGCATTTTCGCAAGAGGCGGATCCCCTGGCTCATGCATATTCATGCGGGCGAGACTTCCGTTTCCGTTTCTGTTCCACCATCTAACAACCACAAATCGTGCCTGGCAACCCGGGTTTATAAATGACTCATGGACCGCTCGAGTTCAACGCCATTTAACGAAAATTGAAACAATTTCGATTCGATTCGATACGATTTCTCGATGCTCACTCAAGGCAAGGAGCCCCCAGCTGCCTGCTTCAATTTCACATTCACTCCTCGAGCTTCGCACATGCGAATTGCAAAGTTTTGCTAGTTGAGCTAAATGCCAAGCAGTCGGAAAGTGAAAATGCATTTGACAAGCGCCTGGAGAACACCCACCACACCCACACCCACACACCACCCATCTATCCAACAAGATCCTTGTGAATTTGGCCAACAGACAGTGAAGAGAAGGCCTGGCCTCGGCTTACATGGGAAATTAAACTCAGACCAAATATGAAACATCCTCGAGCTGCCTGGCATTCTTGGGGCTGCTTGAACTGATGGCATCAAATTATGGGCCAAGTCAAGTCGGGACGGGCAAATAAGGTTATCAAATAATTCAGTCGGCGCTCGAAGCTCCACGAATGCGAGGAATGCGGCAGATGAACATGGTTGGAAGTGAAGGAGACGGAGCTGGAGCCTTCTCCAATGTCGTACAGTTGGGAAATTGGGGTCGCCTGGAAGTATGCAAAGTATTTGTTGGCAATACTACAACTTTATGACTGGGCAACGAAAATTGCGATTGCCATTGCCATTGCGACTGCGGCCATTACCGACGGAATTTGACGTAGGACCCGAAAAACTAAACCAACTTTTGAGCCGCCCATAATCCAGGCAATAAAATGACAAACAGAGAAATAAAAATAAAAAAAAAAGGCGGCACACAGAAGTCGTCAAAATGCTTGTGTACGTTGGCCCGAAATAATCAAAAGCAATGAATTTATATTCTTTATATTATAATTTATGGCGCGTATTCCGTTAAATCTATGAGACAGTCGGCGAAGGCCGACAGCACCACACACGCACACGAATTTCCATTCCCATTTCCACGCTGGCTTTTCACATTCCACGCGTGGCCAGCGATTTTCGCCGCTCTGCGTTTTGATTATTAAAAAATTTGTGTGCGCCGGCATTTTCATTGCGTTCATTGGGTCGTGTGTTAGTCGCTATTCACTTGCTTTCCAGCATTTCAGCTTTCCGCTCTCGCACAAGAATAAAGTACTCGCATCCAGATGGCCACCAAGCCTTGATAGATGGCCTTGTCCGCTCTTCAGCGTGGCCGTGTTGACAAATTCAAATAAACTGGTTGCCGAAGCAAATCCGTGACTGAAATCCTTTCATCCCTGGCTTCGTCTTTTTATGGCTTACTCAGAGATAAAACTGCAGAATCGCGATTTTGGAAGAGCGAACTTTCGCCATAAGCGTATTTCTTCAAAACTTTTCAACTTAAACACGGCGTTAAATTTTAGTTTCTGACAAATTTGATCAGAACGTGCCAAGCTGGCAAAAAATGATTAAACCATTTAATGTTTTTAAATTTATTTTTATAATGTGAAATTTAACAGTTATGTTTTGCAGATAAAAATTGTATTAATCAGCGTTTTAGATTAAATTATTTTCCATTAAATTTACTTTAAAGTATTAATTTCCTTTTTAATAAATATTTTTCCGTTTAGAATAAATTCAGTTTTGGGATTGAAAAAAAATGTGTATTTTACATTATTAATTGCCAATTTTTAAATAAGACTTTCTAGCCCATTTCAACCAGTTTAAGATGCCCAGTTCGACTGGCAGTTTAGCCAGCAATTTATTAAGCCAAGAATATAGAGCTCTGAACACCGCGCTTCTGGACCGCAAAGGGCATGTAAACATTGGCAGAATGGCGAGTTTACTTTACTCTCTGCTCGCTGGCGATGCGAAAACGAGTTTCGCAATTATGCACTGAAATGGGAATAAATATTTATGAAAGACTCGGACCAGTGCCAATCTCTGGGCACTTCGTGCCCTCAAAATGCATGACAATTAGATGCAAATGCCGGTTGAGTCGAGTTGCCAACCGATTCGTTGCCATTATGAGCCAGGATCTTGAGAGTGTTTGGGCTCGCCCTTACATCGAAACGTGGTCCAATCAAATCCTCTGCTAATGGCCTGTGCCTGTCCCCGGTTCGGTTGAGTGATCCAAATCATTGGAAACTTTGAATTTTAAGCAGCTTACCGACTGGGGGTGCGATATATGTGGGCCAGCTGCCTACGCACATATGTATACACATATGTACGAAAACGCTTGGGGAGTTTGGCTCAAGTTCTGTTCAGTTGAGTTCAGGGACGCCGTAGTACACATATATCTAAAGCAGATGTAGTTAAATGAAAGCGGATTTGCCTGAAACCACACGCACAAACAGCAGGGAGAACAAAAGCGTACCAGCAATTAGGAAAATCCGTTTTCTATGCTTGGCAAAATTTTAATTTTTGAGCATAAATACCATTATGGCTTTCGAGTTAGTCGAGCGGACCGCAAAAGCTGTTGCTGCATAAAATAGGAGACCGCACGACGCAGGACGGCTCAGGACCTAGGACCACCCACCAATTCAGAACCCAAGTGGAGCGATGAGCGACGGGTCAGAGATGAACTTTGATGGATATTAAATTTAGCACGCAAATGGCCTCAAAATCTTGTTGCATGTGCGTTTATATATGTTTAGACTATGTGGCGGTTGGTTTTGTGAATTAAAAGCTTAAGCAATTACTTAAACAGACATGCCGCAGAATTAGTTTGGTCCTCTTACTCGGGTTCGGAGGCCATGCGGCCAAACACGAAACACAATAGCCCTGCAGGATGTCCAGCCGGCTGACACAAAAAGGCAATGCAATTACAGAAAAACTACACACATCCCGTACCTCCCACTCACCCACATCCACATCCCGAAATGTTGTTGGCAGGCAAATAATTTTAAAAGCATTTCAACAAAATGCAATGGGATGTTGAGGGGAGGGGCGGACCTCTGATGGCTGGCAGCGCTTTTGAGATGGAAACTTTTCGTTTGCTTTGGGTAACTAAAACTTCATCGACTTGAAATCTAGCCAGGCAGCCCTGCTCATGTTGAATGGAAACTGGAGCACTAGGGGGCTCAAATTTATTAACAGCTCCCCCGAACAACAACAGGTTCCACTTTCGAGTGTACTACTTCATAGTTACCCAACTTTTCCGCCATGCCCTCTTTTTCTGTAATAATGTGTCCCAAAAGCTTGCTCCAACACAGCAAACATGGTCGAAAAGTGATTTTGTGTACACAGAACGAACGGCTCCTCCCCTTGGAAACCTCTGCTTATCCCGTGGCAGTGATTTTGTTTTAATATACCAGGCACTTGTAGATTTTTTGGGTATGCCAGATTCGTATTGCTTGATCGTAAAATGTTTCAACTGATTGTATACATATTTATGAAACATAGCTGATACTATTAATTATTCAAGTAATTATAAAGCAGGTTTTATAAAGCTGAATTAATATTATATAAGGTTTTTGGTTTATATCATTAATATAAAATTAAGAACTTAAATCTACCGACGTTAAAATGTTATTAATGTTCGAAATCGATCGCTATTTTGATAGAAACGCAGATATTTTGTATTTACAGGGTATCCCACACTCGACGCACTGAAAAACCTGTGCAGTGCAATAATGAAATGAAAACTCCAACAAAGCTGAAAACAAGTGCAACAAATTAAAGCGCTTGGAAATTTGAATGAAAAGGGAAAATGCAACTCTTTTCCGACGACCCTTTGACCCATTCTGATCCCGATGCTGTTGAAATGGCGGCTCATGGGGTGGAAATCATTTTGGATATGTGCCAAACGGAAGTGCCACGGGCCAGCAGCCAGTGCTCAATGGCAAGCCGGAACCTGTGGCCTTTCGCCGACGGTTTAGACCGGCTTACCTCACTAATTGGCAGCCGAATCTCAAAGAAGAAAACATCAGACGATGCGACGGCTGAAAAAGCAATCAGGGCTCAAAGTTCGACCCGTTTGTTCGCTAGTTGACATCAATTGGCAGTGACGAGGGCAGCGGGGTGGAAACCCAAAGCAAAGGCACTGATTAGAGGCTCATTGGAAATCCATAAAAGTCATGGCTCCTCCACTTCCGAGCCACTTGCATAATCAGCGTAATTTTTATGTGCCAACGATTGAACACACAGGGAATGGTGAACGGGGAACGGGGAGCGGCGATTGGTCATAAAAGCCAACCCATAACCGGCGGCATCAGGTGAGCAGCTCCAATCATCCCAATGCAATTTAGCCGAATGGCAAGCTGGGAGAAATGAATTTGGCTTGGGGGAGCAATCAGGAATGGAGCTGCGGAATAAGAGAGCTGTTATATTGAAAAGTCGCCGCCGCAATTTGGCTGCTATGCGATGTCAGCACTTCCAAAATTCATTTGGCGGAACCGAAACAGTTTCAAAAACAACGGAAACGCACGGCTAACAATGGATAAGCCACGCACACACGACTTTTGTGGGGAGCGGAAAAACTGTAGCATACTTACGAGCGCAATTTACCTTGTTGTTTGCCAAAAAAAAAAATAAAATAAAGGAAGAAAAATGTTTATTGCTCACACAGCAAAATAGGACAAGAGGCAGCCAACACATCCACTCAGGAACAGGAGCAGCAGAAGCAGAAGCAGAAGCATCCAACCCACATGCTTATCCCCATCCCACTCGAATCCACATCCATATATGCGATGACGGGGCGACTGAATAACGAACTGAGGTCAGCGGGTCGACTCCCCTGCCTTTGGTCTCTGTTTGCTCTTTGGCTAAAAGTTTTATTACCGCTTCGCTCCTTGTGCACCGGGCTCGTTATGTGTTTATTCAATTTGGCCGCCTTACCAACTGTCCTGCAGTCCACTTGTGGAAGGCCTATGAGCTGCCTGCTTTTTTATGAGGACATTGCGGATAAGTTGATCAGGAGCGGGGTTCGGAGAAATGTCATGAACCTCGGCGTGGCCAGGGATGATGAAAAACGCTTACAAAGGGGATTTTCGGAGAGGTCGGTCTATGAGGTCTAGGAAACCGAAAGTTTCCCAATAAAAGAATTTTAATTTTATGTTATTTCCCTTAGTCTCCCATTTATTCTCACTTATCTAAAGTTTTTTGTGAATCAAATAATCTTGTAATATTAATTCTTAGTTCTTACTTTCACACAAGCTTTAATAAGCGCTTAAATAATAATATTATCTAAAAACGATTGAACTCAAAATCATTCTAATTGCCAAGTAAATACTTCCTAAGAATATTTTACCAATTTTTCAGTTAGTCAAGCACCTAATATTTTTGTTCACCATTTGCACACCAGTTTTTTCCAGACTCAACGTTTCTTGGAGGACCCTGGCTTCTCCAGACCCAGAATTCCGGCTTCAGCTTCCTGTTCATCCCCCAATTGCTGCCCACGACCGCATATTCAATATGATTGTTTTCCCGCCCATCAGAATACCGAATGCCGAATGCCTGGGCATAATGAAGGCATCGAATTAAGAGTGAGCGAGTGCGGGAGCTGTGCCCTTTATGTTTGTTAACATGCCTGGGTGGCCGGTTTATGGCCAGCACGAATGTGTGCTAATAAAGTGAAAGTGGTCGCCGCCTGAAAGCCGGAGCAGATCATAAATGTTTATGCGACTACTTCATCGGAGCCCTGACACACTTGTCCACCCACGGAGGAATTTTCCGGGCATTTTCCGCGAGAGATTTTTGCGTCGTCGTTGCGCTGACGGACTTTTCCCCGTTCTGGTTTAGCGCTTTCCTCCGACAACCGTGGAAGTGACTGTGACGGTGGCTTTCCATCTTCGTTGCGACATGACAAGGGCCCAGACAAATGTGCTGCAAGTGCACGAGGTCAGCGGCACAGTCGTAAACCGGATTTTCAGAGAGCCACATTGAGGTCTCTTCTGTGGCTTTAACAGCAGATTATCTAAGCCACAGATAACTCTTGAAAAGTAAGAGAAAAGATAAGACAGCAGGAAGCCGAGTCTAAAGTGTGATTCAAAGTGGAATAAAAGAGGTATGAGAATTTTGTTAAATTGTTAAAAAGATTATTTCAATAATTATTAATAATATAATAATTTATATTAAGTTAAATCAATTTAAAAACCTTTTTACTAGGTTTTTTCAAGATATAAACCTACTTTTAAGAAATAACCGCACCTTTCGATATTTCAGAGCTGTCGGCGAGGTAAAAGCAATAAGCAAATTCCTTAACCTAATCCCTCTCGTGGGTGTGGAAAACAGATCGCTCGCCCCGTGATGATGCTGAATTTAAGCTCAAGTGCGGCTGGCAAACTGGCACATTAATTGCGCACTTTGGGCGCATTAGGCGTCTTATAATCGATAAACCTCATGGCCCAGGGCGGCTCCTTGTGGCTGTAGCCTGGTATTTGGCATTTGGTAGCTGGAAGCTGGTGGCTGGTGGCTGCCACCCGGTGGAAGGCAGTGGCAAACACCTGCAGAAATGGGCGGTGCAGCCGCAAGACAACACTCGAACATGCAGGCACAGGCAGAAACCCACTGAAGGAAAGAGGCTGTCCTCAGGTCCTTACACATGTAAAGTGGCGTTGCGGTGCGACCGTATCGATGTGGCTGGATCCCAGCGGGCCCATGCGATAAACGCTGCTTTAATTATGAAAACTGTTTAAGCGTGTCTGGCCTGACTATTCCAGTTAGCCAGCCACACAGTCTGGCCCGCTCGTTAGCTGCCCCGTAATTAATGTTATTTAATTCGCAATTAAATATGTGCATTCATTACGACGCCCACACAAGTTGTCAGCGATTTGCAAATAGTCGCATTTAATTTGGCCAACTATTACCCAGGATCGCCTTATACATAAATAATTGCAGGCCAAGCGATGGACACTTGAGTTGAAGCCACCGCTGGAAGTTGTCTCCGAGGTATTTTTGCACCAGATGAATGGCCAGGGGCTCTGAGCCCGGTCAACTGGTGAGAAAATGCCAATACGGGTTTATGGCCTACAGTGAACTTGCACAGGGAGAAAAACTAGTGATAATATTGGTCTTATATCAGCTTTTCTTGAAATTCAAGTGACACTTTTGTAAAAATATTCCGACACTAACTGTTTCATTTACAATAATTAATCATTTTACTATTTATCTACTATTTACGAAGGTAAAGAGAATATTTTTTATTCACAAACTTAGTAACTGTGATGAATGGCTGTGTTTTGTTTACCAGCCTTTGTAAATAACAAAAACTGAAACTGAGTAAACAAGAAAAAGCAACAATTCCTTTGGTTGAAATGAAGACAAAACAGTTTATACAAAAAAATGGTAAATTGTATTTTAATATTTATTCAATAAAATTCCCTTTGCACTTAGTATAAGTAAAGAATAAATTTAAATAAAGAAAATTATTCTACACAAATGTTTCGTTTATTTTTATGATATAAATAATGCTTTTGCATTCCATGCAAATAGCTGCTTATTATAAATAAAATGTTAGGAACTCAACTAACCTGTTCTTCCATTATTATATTTTCAATGGAATCCCAGTATTTAACTTCCACTGTATTTTTGCAGAATGCTTCGCAGTGTTCCCTATTAATGCCAGCACTTTCATGCGTGTCTGTGTGTGTGTGGGAGCTAAACGTGGCACTTAAAGTGTCGGCAGCACCTTCTTCTTCTGACTCTGCTTCGCTCGTGCATATGTATGAGTGCCAGGACTCCCCCTACACATAGCACGCCAAGGATACGCACACACACGGGGCTATTACCATATATCATGCGTTACACGGGGCCTATTTCAGTTCGAGCTGGCAGGACCTGTTCTCGAACTGAAGTTGGTGCGACGCCACTTGACGGAAAGTTGAATGCCTCACTCAGGAATGCAGACACCGGAGGACAGAGAAGGAGGTCCCCAGCAGAGGTCCTGACAGTTGGACACGCTCCTACCTACAGATGGCTCAATCTCAACCGGTGGGCGGGCGGCATTCTATTCGTATTTGCTCGCCCGACTGATGGCAGCCCTGGGAGCTGCGATCCCCACTCGACTAATTCCATTTGCTGGCCCTCGAAATCCCAAAAAGCTCCCATTGTTTAAGCCAACAATCAAATATGCAACGGGCTCGGTTCTACGTTCTCTGGGCTCTCTGAACTCCCTTCGCAACGCTGGCCAAATTCAGTTTGCATAATATTAAAGCTTTAAGGGGATACCATTTGGCAGCAACCTCCTGCCAGTTCTAGTTCCGCCACCTTTCACACTGACATGGAATATCAAATTTCTCGGATGCTTAGCAAATATTCCCAGTATATGAATGGAATATTACATTTAATATTCGATCAGCCACCTTTTGCCAATTTTCCATTGCTTTGTGTCGGGTATAAATTTCAGATCTGCCCGCAATTACATAAATCAAAGAGTTAAATTCCATTTGGGGCCCACTGTGTGTTCGCCACCTCGACTTTTGCAGCAGCCAAACCGTATTTTCACATCATTCCCCATCAACTTTGGTGGGCGGGTGTGAGTGGTGAGCCCACTCTGAAATATAGTATTCGTATGTATATAGGCCGACCCAACCCGTCGACGGCCCATTTGACTGCTGAGTTGGAACGTCGACTGTCGAGCCTGGCAAAAGGCAGAAAAGTGGATCAAGGAAAGTTACAGCAAAAAATGCAAAAAAAAAAAAAAGAAATGGCAGCGAACAAAAAACAATCTGTACAACAGGCAACTTAAATCACAGAGGGGCTCAACTCAAAACATGGCCAAAACTTCAGCTTATGCTCATTGAACGGGTTGTTCTTGTTCTTGCTTCCGAACCTTCGCTGTTCGCCTTTCGCATTTCGAATTTCGCATTTATTACATGAGCTGAAAAGTTTCTCCTTCGGCTGCCAAGGCAATCGGGGGCACTTCTGCAGGTTTTATGATCCGATCGCTAAGGGCCTCGGTTCGTTAATGTGTGTGTGTGGGGGTGTGCTATCACTTCCGGTTTATCAAAGCCAGACCCCGTTGACAAATATGCAGGGCCTTTTGGGCCATTGGAATGCGGTCAGTGTAACGCTAACAAGACATTTAGCATTTCCATTTCCAAGGGCCTCAGACCCCAAGAAGCAGAACCCAACCATTCCACGTTCTCAGGGTCCCAACTTTGGCAATAAATTGTTGGTCTCGCCATGGAAATGCAAACTTTTTTTGGGTTTCGGCCTCTCTGGGGGAAAACGGAAGTTGGCTGGCATTAACAAAGAAATTTAAAGTTACAGTCAACCAACTTTAATTCGCCTGTCTGGCCCTTTTTGATTGTTTTTATGGCGAATGTGTTTGTATCTTTCCTATATCTGTATCTGTATCTTCTGTCACTTCTATTTTCTTCGTTTATTGTCACGTTAACAGCAATTTTCGTGCATAAAGTTTTACTTTCGATTTGGTTTGGGTCTCAGTTTCTGTTTCAGTTTCGCTTTCGGTTTTATATGTTTCATTGGCTTTGGCAGTTTGTTTGTTACTTTTTATTGTTCCATCAGTCGTCGGGACATTGTGTCTATATGTGTGTGTGTGTTGCCTGTTCGTGTCACTTAACGGTAAATTCAAATTACCATTTAATTTATCGCTGTCACCGTTATGGCTGTCGCCTGTCGCCTGTCGGTTTCCCCAAGCTGCCAGTTTTCGGGCCTGTTCTGTGCTGTTCTAAATTTATTGAGGAAAACCCTTGCCATCCGCCGTTTGCCATTCGCCGTTATCCTTGCGCTCATATTTGGCCAAAGGAAAGGACACGACAACGCTGACAATCTAGCAGCGAACTGGCGAATCTTAATTTAATTTCCAGCCAGCCCAGGCGATGGGGGGCAAATAGAAAGTATTGCCACATTTTGACACGTAGTCAGGACAAAATGGTTACCCAGGAGGGAAGTATGCAAAAAGGTAGAAAGCCAAACGACTTGGAATGCACGTAACGGTAACGGTGATTTAATGCCATGCCAGATTATCTGCACCAGTATTTGTTGCATCCGAACGTGACACAAAGGGAAACATTAAAGTTTCGCCCGCCCTTAAAGCAAATCTCTTCTTTGCGGCAAACAACTAAATTTGAATGGATCTATATGTATTTGAATATTGGATCCATCGCTACGTGACACGAATCGCTGGCGCCAGGCAATCACCGTTCAAGTCCCCAATCCCCAAAACCCCAAACACCTAGTGTTGATCTCACGCGGCGACAACGTGACTTTGTTGCTGGATCCACCAAACGGAACCACTGACCATTAGTTGCACTTCCTAATTCAACGAGCCACCGAGGCCTACTCTCAAAAGTTCTTCATTAAAGCCACAAATTTTAATTTTAATTAGACCCTAACGAGACCCAACGCAATGTTATATAGCCATAGAGCCGCTACATCGTGTGCCTAGTATCATACGCGTAGTTATGAATCTGGGCCCTCGGCACAGTTGCCTGGTTTTTGATGGGCCGCTTGCATACACTTAAAAAAATAGTGAAAAGAATTTATAAAACATTTTAAAAATAGCTAACTTTTAGAGGTTCTAATGGAATACTCATAAATACTCAGGAATACAAAAATGTATGATGATATCTTAAGAATGTTCTAGATCCCCATATGAAGTATTTTTCCACCCAATGGGAATTTAAGGATTTTTTCGTTTACTGGTTAATAAACCCTTTCTGAACATAGGCACATTACTATGGCTTAGATACATTTTTCTGAGTTGAGAGCAGAGTAAAAGCCTCGCATAGGCCCTTTCAGGATTTCGTAATACCTGACAGAACCCATTTTGGGCGATGCAATTTTGATGAGTGCAGTGAAAAGGGGCCAGGTGAGTCAGGGTGGCTGGTGAGCCAGGTAAGCCAGCTGGGCGCAGTGCAGCGCATAAAACGCTGTCGAGAGCACGGGCGTGGTGCTGCCAGAAGGGGGTGTCTATCGTACACTCTGAATTCAGCAACACCTGGCCGACGAGATACACACCGAGCTGCGAGATGGGAGCTCCTAGATGCGAACTGCTAGATGCGACGAGATACATTCATGTGCGTTTCATATTTTACAGTTTTGCAGTTAGTCCTGCAATTTATGCACAACAAGGGGCGACGACCAGCCCACTTCACAGTGAGCGAGAGAGAGACGGCTGCGGATGGTGCTTTCATTTTGCAGTGAAAAGCGCCGTACTTACATTGAATTGCGAGTCGGCCATTCAGGGAGGGCCTTTAGAATGCCGTTGCCACCTGAGATTGCTGGCGAATGCTTGCGGCTGGCCCCAGTTGAATTTAAAGGATTCTCCCTGACTCGGCATTAAATTACTTTCCATGAAAATGGAAAATGCCTCTTAAGCTGCTTGGCAAAGGCAAGGACCTCTAAGGCAAAGGCAAACGCTACGGCAAAGGCATTCCCGTAAATTAAATTACTGCGGTTAGGCCAACCGGAGAGGGCCAGGGCGAATAACTAAGGCAAAAAGTTAGTTTTAACAGATTTCAAGCGAAATCAATTTGGCCACACTTTACGGGCCAAAACGGACGAATCAAACGTTGGTCCTTGGCCAGGCTTTCAGCTTAATTGCGTGCCTTTGTCGCCACTGTCGCATTTTTCTGGTCAGCCTCAGTCAGTTTATGGGCCGCGGGCAGTGCAATCAAATCAGGAAGACGCTTGTCGAGAGTGTCATTTGCATGCAAATATAAAATTTATACTTATTTCTCTGTGGCCTCCGTGGGCCGTTTGGATTGACAGGCGAGCGGCGGTTTGTGTTTCCAGATGAGCGCATGCCGCGGCTTTCAGTTCAAGTTGAAATAAAAAGCCCTTTAAATGGGGTGGTTCTGCAGCTGTGGCGGTGGTTCGGTGGCAATGCCAAATGGCAGCTCTTTCTTCCCACGCGAAATTTAGTAAGTTAACGGCCCAGCAAGGACCCTCTAACTCGCACTCACTTTCGCGGTGCGATGGTGTCGGGGATAAAAATAAACAAGCGACGAGCCAACCGCAGATAATGCACATAAAAGACCAGTCTCCTCCTGACTTTTCCTCTTGGATTCGGCAGGCGACCACCCAGTACACCCCACCCCCCAGCAACTCAGCTCAACTCATCCCATCTCATCGCAACTCAACTCGACACTCGTCTCGGCTTTGCTTTATGCCGTTAAGTGCGGCAGCGGTAGGTGATTATAACGCTGCCAACTTATATAGTCGACTTATATAGTTGCTACAACTGCTAGAATGCTGAGAATTATTGCAAATAAACAGCTACCCGTTGGAGGCAGTGCAAAATTCACAAAATGTACACGGCAAAATTTTTTGTAATTTGCATTAATCGTTTTGAATGTATTCCCAAGATAATTCGACCCAAAAATGTATGATTAATAGGAATATAATCAAATTTTGCCTACAAACGCAGACCAATTTCTAGTTTTAGGTCCTTTCGAACCAAGTACGAAATTCTCTACTACATTTTATAGGAAATTTTTGAATAAAATCCATTATGATCAATTGGAAAATAATGTTTTCTCTGTGTAGCTAAGGAAAAGGCTGAGGAGATGGCAAAATAGCAACAAACAATATATCAAGCTGATGAATGCTGACAGCGCGACACAATTTTCGCACGCAGTTGCGCCCGACGGGCAGCAAACCGACAAAAATGTCAAAAAACTGTTGATGCGATCAGGGGAAATGTGAAAATCGTCTGCCAAGTTGCAGTCGTCCAACAAAAGCTGGCACTAATTAAATAGCAAAGTAAAAGCACAGGCCGAATGTAAAATGATCGAATGCATTAGATGTCGCCTTGGTGGAAATGGATGAATTATCCATGCGGAAATGTTTCTACAGAAATTTTACATTTTATAAATTAGAAATATTGCTGCTTAAACAAATGCCTGTAATGCATAGTATTCAATGAATAAAAATTCTCTATATGGAATATGAATATTTAATCACAAAGACCATATGGACAATGTGAATTTTTAGACTTTACTGAAATACTCGTACATTTGCTGAACTTTTTCCCCAGCTGACACATTTCAAAACAGTTGTAGCAAGTTTAAATTATTCATTTTCGTTTAATGCACCCTGCCCATGCCGGTTATCCGTTGACATACATAATATTTTCAATTTGTAATTGCAAAAAATTAGTCGAGCACCACCCGCAGGCGGGGAATCAACGGGTTGGCATTGCCATAAATTATGTGCGATTTTAATTTTAGCTATCTTTAAATACCAGCCGTTGGTCCATTTCGGCGGATGGGTTATTTATTGATCTTTCGGCTTACACATGTAGCATGTGTTGCACTGATTAGAGGATGGATGCGGCATCTTTTGAGTTGTCTATTTGTGCAGGGATGTAGGGGAACCCTGTCACCGACCAAACATAAACCACGGAGCTCCTTTGACCCCGGGTCCTATTTGCTTTGGTCTTTGCCGGCACAGACATTGTTGACATTCAGCCTGGCCTGGCCAACCTAAACGACTGCAGCATCCCTTGACTCTCTTCACCAGAATTGTGTCAATTTTTGCATTATTTTTGTTTACCTCTGCGGTCTGACTTGTTTGCACCAATTAGCAGATTTAGAGCTTTGACCAGGGCAAAATCGAAATGCCAGAATTGTCATCGATGCGAGGTGTGTCCTAATGGCACTTATTTTAAGCCCTTCGGAATTCATTTAACTTTCCATTAGGACGCACTACGGCACCACGGGAATGCAACTAATTAATGCTGCCATTCGTTTAACTCATTTCGCACATCAGTTTCACATCAGCACGAGCATGGCATAATTCAATTTCAATTTTCCACTTGCCAATGGCTCCTGCAATCTTTGCCCATCAAACTAATTGCAGCATCAACGAGGGTCGGATGCGGTCACACGAAACTTTAATTTGATTACCGAGACACACACACACACACACAGCTGCTTGTGGGTTTTGTGGGGCATCTGTGAAGGTCGTTTGGGTGTCAGGGAAAGGGGAGGCAGGAGCACCACAACACCCACAAGTCGTCAGCCGGCAGGGCCAAACATTTATTAGTTGTTACTTCTAGACAAATTTGAAAATTTACGCTCGCATTCATCTCCCGAGTTTCGAGCTCCCGAGCTTTAAAATGGGTCGCATCTTAATGAGTTTCTCGTGTCGAGGGTTGATAAGCAAAGAGCCGCAGCTCGTTAGATCCCGGGAATTTGTGTAAACCTTTCGCTAAACACCCGTAAAGTGAGGGGATTTTCCGGGAAGGAATCTTTATCTCCCATCGCGCGACAAATCCTGCCAGCAATTAAAGACTTTACCTTGTCGCAGAAGTAACCTTCTTCTCTATTCCCCTTTAACTCTATTATTGTACATTCTAAGATTTTTCATTTGAAAATACTTTTCTTTCAACTCGATAATGGTAAATTCTAAGATTTTTCATTTAAAAATACTTCCTACTAACGGCCTTCTAGAATCTTTATTTCTAAATCTTTGATCAGGGTTTACCTATCATAATTCCACTATTATATTTTTTCCATTTGTTTCTTTTTCACTTACACCAAAATGGGCCAAGTATTAACGCCTCCCTTTGTTAACAATAATGAAGTACTTTTGTTTCGACTCACAGAGTTCTAACATTTTGCGGTAATTAGCCACATTCAATTTGTGTAACCATTCGGTTATGAAACCAGTTGAGTCATTTGCCTCTGTTTCGCAGCATCGGCTACTGGTTAATGGCTGGAAGCTGCAATATCCAACAGCTCTAGCATTAAAATTATTAATACGAATTTCATTGCATCTCCGAGAGAGCTACGTGATTTGTATGCTAATTGCATTGCAGCGCACAGATGATTTCTCAGCCACGCTGGCTGCCCTAGAAACAATTGGTAGAACTATTAGTCATTGCCAACCAATAGCTTGTTTGATATAATGGGGTACTCTGCACGGCGAGAAAATTACCCATATCGAGAACGGGGAAAATGAGTGGATAAATAAACAAGATTCTATATCGCGAAATGGGGAACCGAACGTTTCGGCACGCTATTGTTCATAAATCAACGGCGACAGGTCTTAAATTGTGAAATCTTGATACTCAATAAAACATTGCCTTTTGTTGTTTTACAGTGCGAAATCGTATAATGGAAACGATTTATCTTGTTTGGATTTTTTTTCACTTTTGATTGCTATAAAGTATTTATTATTAGATTTAAAAGCGAATAGGTAAATTTTTATAATGAACTCCCACTAATCACCGCAAGTAAAGTCATTTTTCAGGAAAGTCGGAAAAAGTGCAAGAAGCAAACAACATGATTTACAACCAGATCTCTGCCGTCGATTTTCTGTGGGAATCCAAGCAAAAACTGAGCGCATTTCAGATAAATCAACGCTCAATGCCAGAGTACCTGCGACTAAGTCTAATTAGAAACGGAGACATAAAAACCGCTGCCCGCCAAAAGGTTCGCATGCCGGGCATGACGAAATCTGGACAGAGGGTGTACGATGATGACGATGGGGGAGTATACCTAGAATAGGGGGGACAGGCAGGGATTGGCAGCCGTGAATCTTTGTTGCCGGGGTTGACTTGTTTGCAGCGACTTAATTGATTGCTCGACTGATGGGGACCAGACAAGACCCTGATTGCAGTCCATTCCCCAGTCCCAGTTCCACCCACTTTCACCCAATTGCTTCCACTCTCTTTGCCCGGCGAGCAGCAGCACTTTTGAATTGGCACGTGGGCGTTGAATTGAGCCGGGGCTCATTGCATCTGACCCACTCAGCCGGGGACTCGCATTAAATTTACATGAGCGGACAGGTCGGAACGGTGAATGGTGAACAATCGCCAGTCAAATGCACATCGCAGCAGTCATTTCTGGGCCATCATCAATGTCGGAGGTTTGGAGGAAAGTGCTGCCAGTTCGCCTGCGGGGGCACTTTTCATCATCGGAATGGGATGAGTCTGGACATCGATTTGGGCGTCAATTGCCAGTTAGCAGCGGGCCATTTCATTAGGCCAAAATCCAAACAAAACAAAAACAAAGGCGGAATGATTCGACTAGAGCGGAATTAGTTTTCGTCAGCTGGTGCGGCAACGTGGGACCCAAACAAAAATACAATTTTGTTAATTGAAAAACAACAACAGCGCGGCCAAATGGGCAATAACAATGGCCAAAGAGCACTGCAGTCGGGCGGACCGAGGAAGCTGCTTTTTATATGTACATAAATAGTACTTATAATACCTACATCACATCTCTCGGGGGCCGTGAACTTGAACGATTCGAAATAAAAGCATATAACAAGAGCAGCGCGGCCAGCAACAATTAAACGAAATAAAAATACCGAAATGTGTATATATAAGCATGTGTAAGTATTTTTAAAAGCGAACGACGCCAGCGGCCAGAGATTGTTTCTGGTGTTCTCGAATTGAATGAAAATAAATCATTGAAAATCGGCCGATGGATGGCAGGGCATGGCCTTGTTGACTCACTCAATCGAGTGCCAAGAGTGGAACGGAGAGCCGCTGGAAAACCACCTGGAGGTTGGAGTGTATTACGAAAGGCTGCACAGCAAGAAAAACGCATTAAGTGGGGCACAGCTTTCAAATGAGATGCCAAAGGCTCAAAGTGTATTCTTAAAATAGGTCGCTTTTCAGGTGGAACGATGTAATTTTCTCGAAAATCGCTTTACAAGTAGCAGTAAATATTATTTTTGAAAATGGTGCTTTCAAAGGCCCTAAAATTGTATTCAAGCTTCCGGTTTTGCCTTTAGCCAAACAAAAATATCTATTATATCATCAGTAAAACAAAGAACAATAAATAAAATATTAAATAAATTATGATAATACTTAATTTTAATATGCTTCTTATAGGAGCTTCTTTTTCATAAAGGTTTCCTTCTTAAAATCCCATCATAAAGATAACTGAGAGATAAGTGGTAGAGACTCACCATAAACATATGCTTTGTGCTTTATGCTTGATCTAATTTTTTCTCGGTGTGTTGTAAGTTTCTCATATTTGCCCGAACCATCGGTACTCATTCACACTTTACATGCCGGAACGCCACCGACTTAATGCATAATTGTTTATGAAGCGGGCACAAAAGAAATATTCTAAGTACACACTCGTGCATTGCGGCAATATAAGTACACCCAGACATTTAGAAATTTAGACTTATACATACGGACATACAAACTGGAGACCCTATAGAGCCACGATGACTGAGACAAACAGAGGCAGCTATGATATGAATTTCAATTTAGAGTACGTGCTCATGAGGCGCTCGCATTTGGCGTCGCTCACGTAGCCCCGCAGTCTTAACCATTACAAATGCACTTATTAATAGAGAACTGGCTGCTCGGGTCGTCCAAAGTTGACCCCGCGCTCGGTCAGCGATGATGGGGAATTTGTGAATGGGCTACTGGAGTATTACTGACCCATTGAAGTGCCCGGATTAGTGCTTCGCGGATCATAAAAGCAAATCAACTGTGATGGATGCCTCGGGCGCTTGAAGCTTCAAGCTAATTCAATTCAATAAAAGGCCATAACTCATCCACTCGCACACTTGCAATTTCCGTCAAGCGCTTTTTTCTTTTCGCTATTTTATTGCTAATAAAAAGTGAACGAGTTTAATTTCAATAGCCAACTTTTTGACATGGTATACAAAATGGTTTGGCTTTTTATGAAAATGTGCAACTGACTCATGTGAGCCAGTAAATGAAATTAAATTAATTGATCAAAATGAAAATGAAAATTCCATCACGTCTTAATTGCCCTCGCCCGGGGCAAGTTCTACAAAGAGCCTGGAGCAACTGAATAAAACGCATTCGACCTGTTTAAATATCGCATATATGCCAACGCAGTGAGTTCCCAGTAAATTGCCCATAAAATGGGAATATTTCCATGGTGGCCAGTGACCAATGTGATATCATCCAGTGAGATCAGAACCAGCGCTTATCCGATATCGGGCCCATAAAGGCTCGCCACAATAGAATTCCCTCAATTAGCATTTCTTTGTTCCCAGAGTATATCGAATCCGATACGTGCGGATAAGGTAAATGCGCTGCATTAATATTTATGAAGCCGGCTCGGCAGAAAACAGTTTTGCGGTTCGCACCTGGCAAATAAACTGGCAAAAATTCGCATACACAGATTAATAATTAATTTCATGTTTACTATGGAGACTCACACAAGAAGACGCACAATATTTGTCGTCCATCCGGATCCCCGGGGGGATTTCGTTTTCACTTATGCTGCCCCATAAATCGCCCGGCAACGGGGCTTCGGCCAATTAAATGTAATATGTTGTAGTCGTAAAACGTTGGTCATCAAACCATAAAGAGCCCCAACAAGTGCAATGGCAATTACAAACGATAACTAAGCTCAAACAAACACACAGAGGTTCCAGGGGAGCGGTGGCACACGCCATAAACACCATCGGCACTATAAACACCACTAAGCTGTCGTCGTGCCGTCGAATAATCTTGGCATTACAAAGTGGAGAGCCCAATTTTATTATAATCTGGCAAGCAAATCAAAACACTTCACACCCCCAGTAAACAAACAAAGCGGGCTGTCCCCCTGCTCACCACCTCACTTCCCCTGCGTTCCAATTGAAAATTCGATTCAACCATTAATGGGGACCCATAGAATAGATAATTGGCCATAAAGCTCATCTGTGTCCGCCGCTGGTCAGGCATATTAAAATATTGTTCGCCGTCCGCCGGCCGTCGGATCTCGGATCTCGTTTATATCGCATTTGGACCTACGTTTGTACGCAGTGGCTGTTGGCTATTTTTGCCCTCTTGTCTAATGTCCGATACATTTGGCATGAACAGAGTTAATAAACACAAAAATTGATTTGTGTACAGGCATTCCGGCTTCTATTGCAGCTTAATGGAAACAAATAAAGACGATTAGACATACGCGTAAGGGTATGAATGAACGATTGATGAGCGGCTGTGGGCTGTGAAGCCAGAAAAGTTCCGAGAAACTGGATAAACTGAATGTTAAACGTTAAGTGATTGGGATTACAAATGCGGGTGTGACAAAACCAGAAGTTGATTGACTGAGTAAGTGAGCTGTACTAAAAGGTAGACTATTTCTTTAATTAAAATTGTAAGTTAATAAGTAAATAAATAACTAAATTTATTTAAAATTTTATTTTTATTTAAATTAATATTTTTATTATTACTTTCATTTATATTTGTATTTTTATTTTTATTTATATATATATATATATTTTTTTTTTTATATTATTATTTATTATTTGTTTATATATATTTTTTTACTTATATATTTTTTTCTTTTTCTTTTATTTTTTTTTTTATTTTTATTTTTATTTTTATTTTTATTTTTATTTTTATTTTTATTTTTATTTTTTATTTTTATTACGCACTGTAGGATCTACGAAATATGTGTGTGTTCTTGCCTGAATGATTCGATGCGATCCATTTAAAAGGTGTATAATATTTCACATTTATAAATTGGGTCATGAATTAATTACGCATATACTATTTGGCAACGCCCGTTGAAAATAAGCTGAAGTGGAGTCTCCCCACCTCACCACTCACTAGAACACAAATGTATTTGAGCAAATACTTTCGATTTATAGTGCATTCAAAGCCGGCCAATCAAGTGTGAATATATGCACGGCTCTATAGTGGCAGGCACTCGATGATGAGTGCTTATATGGCACTCGGCCGACAGCAAATGGAAATTATTACAGTGCAAACATGGCGAATGCGTAATTTTCAATTAATTTGATTTCGTTATTGCTGTTGCTATTGCAGATGCTGGTGCTGCTGACTCGGCGGCTGCTGTGCAAAGTCAATTAAGAATTTAGTGCAACTCGAATGTGCCCCATCTTCCGATGCGTTTTCAAAAGCACCTCCCCCCGCCCGTTGATTAGATTGCTCGCCTGGTTGCTCAATGCTGGAAAAATTATTGGAGCTTCCCATTTAGCCGTTTGAACTTTGGCCGCGCGGTCGAAAGCGAAATATGTAACCATGCAAACAGCGAAAAACTTAAATTATATCAGGAGCCGCCCCCCTTTTCGCTACCCTAGTAATGCGGTTGCATGGCAAACTAATTAAAACTTGAGCGATTTCTTGAGTTGCAGACAGCGCTTGCTTGTTTTCCCATCACTTCTTTATTTTATTTTGATTTTTATTTTCATTTTCATTCATTTGCATTTGCGACTCCTGCTGCAGCTTTGGCTTTAATTTTTAATTCACTTCCCTGCGCCATTCCAGCGCGATTTGTTTGCTTTCGCTTTCATTAGCATAACACTTGGCCCATTGCGGAGTTTTAAATTGAAATCTGCAGACTGTATAAATTATGAAATTAACTTTTTTAAGCCGGACCTTTGACACAGTCGGACTGCTCTAATTGACTCCGCTTGCGGAGGATTGCTAAGCCGGTTATCCTTTATCCTTTACTTTTCCCTGCAAATATTCTTCTTTTTTCATCTCTCTGGGAGCTGGGAGCTGAAAATCTATCACGTATACTCACTGTTTTCACAAATCCCAGCCACCCTGTTTGGTAAGCTGGTTTCGGAAAAAGTTCACTTCCCAACTTGTGCGCTTTTTGTTTGCTTTCCATTGCCAAATCCAAATCCTTTTTTGTGCCAGGCCAGAGCATATTCAACTTGGCTTTTAGGGCAACAGAATGTATTTTTTGTGTATTTTTATTGACAGGCCGACGGAAGGCAAAAGGAATGGCGGAGCAAAGCGCATTTACTGCTCAATGCTCAGGTGTTGAGCCTGTCGTGTTATTCTTTCGTCCCCCATCCTGATTTGCATACTTTTTCGACTATTTTTCCATTTGCCTTCTTTCGTTTCGTTTATCCCCCGCCGAGTGCGCTGCCGCCCAAAACCTTACCCTGCCCCATAAAAAGGATTCGGGTTCTGGCCCAAATTAAGCAGACAATTCAGCCCTCAAGTGCAGGCGCACACAGCGTGAGTGAAATATTGGCAGCACCACCCAGCCACCGAGCCACCCAACTACCCATCCTAGCCATACTGCCATCCTATCCGGACAGATCTCTCCGCAGCCACAGTGGGCCATTAATTGCGTCGCGCTGGGGCAACCACAAAGCCGAGGCCAAGAACAGAACAAAGGGTTATCGTGACTGGGCCGAAACCACAGCGGCGGGTGGGTAACTGGATCTGAATGTGGTCATCAGATAATGTTAGTTAGTCGCAGCGACTAGGGCCCTTGCCATTTATCTTCGTCTCGATCAAAGTTCCCGTTGCGATTAACATGTGTCAAAGTTTACGCTTCATTGAGCTTTAAATATTTAATTTGTTTTGTCGTCTTATTTTTTCGTTTTTTGTGTGGGTGAGCAAGCAAGAAAAGTGTGTCAAGTTTTTCCCACTTTCCAGCCTCTCGGTTTTTGAGGGGGATGTTTCGGATACCGTTGTTGCGGTTGCCTTCGTGTCGAGCTCTTCAAAATGTTTAGGTCTCACCGCAGGTATAAATATATATTTATTTATTTTTACACCCCTGCAGAGGATATTCAATTTTTGGTACGACTCTCTTATATGAAAACCAAAAGATTTAAATCTTCTCGCTAGAATAGTTAGGTAAAAATGTGTAAGCTTTATATATACATCGATTTTCGTTTCTTCAAGGTAACAGGAGGGTATTCCAGATTCTGTGCAAGTCTATTATTTTAGATTCCATTCCACATACTTATATGGCCGACTGCTTTCTGCTGCGCACAGTTGTTACAAACACACAATTTTCTTTGCCAAGTTTGGACTTTTTCCATGTTTTTCACACACTGTGCCAAGTTGTCTGTTTAAGTTGCCGTTTGGACGGAGTTTTAATTCTTAAACTCTGCTTTCCGATATGCTGAACAGGCCGGCGGACGACGGCTGACAGGCAATTAAAAACGCTGGACAAGTCGGAGCCCCAAAAGCGCAGCTCCTTCGCCTCTGCAGGCCAATAAATCAGGACCCGGCGACAAGGGAAGGACATCAAACGGACACTTGGCTGTGGGCAGTGCAGTGCCGGCCATTTTAGTTCAGTTCAGTTCCAGTCCAAGTGCGAATTAAAAAGGGAAAATGGCCGAGGGATAGCAAGAATCTGTGTATATAAAATTCAATTAGAATTCTATTTTATTTTTTTATTTTTCGCTCTTCTTTCAGCGCCTTCTTATCGCTTGCAGCTTTTCTAATCAAGCGGACAGACGGCGGGCATTTCCTTCCTTCCTCAGCGGCCCTTTGTTTCTGCCTTTCGACTGCCTTTCTGTTCCGTTGTAGCTCGAAGTTGGGAAAACGAGAAGCCGCCCAGAGGCCATCAAATCAAGCGGAAGGAGAGCGGTCCCAACACAAGATTTTCACACTGCTTCATTTGTTCCACGGCGCCAACTTTCATTGCTTTTTGTGTGCGTATTGGTGCGGCAGTTTTTCGTACCCCTCACTCGGGAACCCCAAGGGTATATGGATTTGAAGAAGTTCACGAAAATATATTGGTTTATTTATATAAAGTTCTTGAGTCCAATAAATACTTGTCTGAACAAACTATATGGCAGTGCCAACTTTTTATAAGAAATTCGATATATATATGGAATATATAAATTAAAAGATATATATATATTAATATATTAAATGCTATTTTTGGTATTTAAGGAAATTTCCAAAGATGTACAGTGAACATCAGTGAGTACTAGGTATCACTTCGTCGAGGCGTTCCACTATTTACCCCTCCCCTTTGTAGGTGTGTGCATGCGAATGCTGTGGGCCTTGTCGATAATTTTCTGCCTTTCTACACACTCAATGGCTGCCTTTGACACAGCCACGAGAACATCTTCGGCGTGGCAGCGCTTTTGAAACCACAAATTACATTGAAAATTCCTGCTTGATTGAAGTTGATTGAGCAAGAAAATGCCGACAACGCCCCAGATTCGCTGGCGGGCAAAGACATAGCACAGCATCTCCACATTTCCCCCGAGGAGTTGCGTTTTGGGGAAAAGTTTTAAACACCTGTCGTCTCGCTTTGTCATCGCCTGTGTCATTAAGTATATGCCCATTGGGGGTGGTTGGTTGGGTGTTATATATGTACGTTCGATCGGCCTGCGGTTATTTGCCGATTTAACGTGTATTTCCGATACATGCCGCAAGCCAGCCTCGCCACTCGAAGCTCAAAGTATCATAATTAATGAGCCAGCCCACCTCCAAGCGCCCGCCCTCCACCACAAAACTAGGCGTGGCCGCTCGCCAAAGTGTAATCTCATTTAAATTGCATTTTCAACGAGGGCCGCCGGCAAAAATACAATCGCATTATAGCCTGCATTTGACGCACTTTGGCCCGCCATTTTGCACTTCCGTTTTTGGCCATAGAAGTCGAAAATGAATTTTGGGTCCTATCTCGCAGTGATAGCAGTTTTGTTTTAGCGTTATAATGATTGCTGCAATTCGCATTATGTTAGAGTACTCATTAAATCGTGTTCCATTTGAGAAAAAAAATGGTTGTGATAAGCAAACTACTGATTATAAATAAACGTTGAATCGGAAAAATCAATTCTATTATCAAGTTACACTTGGAACATATTGTTTTATAAGGTCTCCTGATATTATGTTATAAAATTCTATTAGTTGGTAAACTTAGATAAATTCAATAGTTTTTAGATCATCTCTTTAATGTTAGTTAAGATAAGTGCCACATGTAAAGTATAATTAAAGATATGGTATCACCTTCAATACTGCTAATGACTCTACTCCACAATTAATCCAATTGAAAGATAATAACCCTCTTATAAGCTAACCCGACTCGTAAAATGGCCTTACTCAATCAGCTTAAATCCTAACGCCCGCTGAGCTCTGGACATAAAACATCGTAAGCTAAACTGTCTTTTATCAGTGAAGCGTACTGTACTTAATTTATGGAAGCTGTAGATTGGTTTACGTATAAGCTGATTGCGAGATTATTGTGCAAACACTGGGTCCGTTTTGTCTGGCATACGGCAAAGCTATGGGGTAAATGTCGCCACACAGTATACACTCGAACTAAGACAAATACTAGATTGTTAATTAATATCAAATATTATTTAGTCTGATACTCACCATTTGGTAAATGGACGGCAATCGCTGATTCCCATCGTCCAGAGCTGCCAAGAGCCTGAAAGCCAAGTCAACAGCCAAACAAAACACACAGAAGATATTCGGAATGGCTTTGGGAGAACTGAATTTGCATTGGAAATCTGGAGAGATTCGGCTCCGAAGAGTGGAAATGCAAATCGAATAAATAGAAAATAAATAGAAGGCACTGGCAAACAAAATCACTCAGTGCACACAGAACGACCGAGAGAGAGGCACTGCCTTTAAAGAAATGACTTTGCCATCATCCGCCCATTGTCATCATCATCATCGTCGCCCTCCAAGATTCAAGATTCTGTGGATGCGTTTGTTGTGGCCTTAAGTGTGTGTGTGTGTGTGACCCCAGGGGGCATTGGCAGTGGGTTGGAAAAGTTGGTGGAAAGGCGGATGAGCTGGATTCTGGGAGGTGCAGAAATGCTGACTATGCTGCTCAGCCCGGTCATGTTGCGTGCCGAGCAGCTTAAGTCGTTATGAGATGACAATTTCTATACCGACTGAATTGCGACTGAGCTGCGACTGCGACTGAGCAGCGGCAATATCAACACTTCCGTTTGGAGTACACTAAAAAATATACATTTCTGCAGATTATTCGCTAGCTAAAGTGTTGTATGTGCCATCAAAAATATAAATTCGTATTGAAAAACAATTATTCTCATGGAATTGGGATTCAGGGACCATATGAACTTTTATGAACGATCGGGGAATTTCTTGTGATTGTTGCGGAACTCCCTTGTGAGCGGTTATTGTTGTGAGTGACACACTTGCCCACTCACAGGGGAATAGATGTGATTGGTATAGTATTTTACAGTAATCGGGTGGCGTTCAAAATATTTTAACAAAAAATAAAATGCAAAAGTGAGATTCGAACCAACGATATGTGTACCCATAGATTTCTGTATAGAACGACTGGGTTGTTATAACATCATTATAAACATTATAAAACAAAATACACATTAATTGTGGTTCGGCTTTAATCTACTATGGATGTTTTAAAAACAGAAATATCCCTGATGTTCTTGGATTAGAAATATAAATTTAATAGGCATTGACTTTTAGGTTCTCCTATATCTTAAACCACAAAAATGGGTTATTAATTCTAAGCATTGGCACCTACTTAGATCGAGTTTTCCTTCAAGATGCTAATAGCCCATCGATCATCGTTTATGATATTTTTTTATGTGTATTTTACTACCCCTCACCCCCTCTTCCGGCCACTTTGATTGCAGTGCCCGGGGCACTTGGCATCACAAGTGTGTGTTCGGCTGTGGGACTTGGCTTATAGACAACGTTCTCGGGCCTGATGAGTGGCTCTGCCGTCGGTGATTCGCTTTGGCAGTTCTTATTTATGTTATCGCCATCATCGTCGCGGTGGCGATTGCTTCTGGTTATATGTACATTTCTGCGCCCAGCGTTGGACTCTCGATTGTTGCATTTTGCATTTGCACTGGGCACATAACAAATAACTCTGGTGATTGCGATTAGGGTTTGTGCATTTTTCACTGCCTTTCGCTAAGCGTGTTTTTACTCGCATATATTTCTCCTTTGGCCATTTGGCATGTAAAACTAAACGAACGTGCGGCGGGTGGCATTTTGTTTGTTTTATGTATATATACATATTATATATATTTGCGCGACAACGTTTTATTAATTGCACAAAATAATCACAGAAATGAAGCCGAAAAACTGAAACGACGAGAAGCCAAGCGGAAAAGCACAAGGGCAAAGAGACAAGAGCAGATGCAATAATATTTTCCCGATTATATATATACAATATATTTTCCGCGAAGGCTGCTCACTTTTTGCTTTTAATTTGATTTTCGCACAAGAGATATATATATTTTTCTTAAATTAACTGCAAAATGCATTTGGCGGCCCAGCGGAAGTGCGCTCGCACAATGTCACAAAAAAGCGACGGCCAACGCTGCGTATACGCAATGGCACGCGCGCGCGACATTTAACCGAAATGCATCCGTACCGTTGGCAGCAATCAATGCGCTTGTAATCTCCAGCTATAATCATTAATTCGCCGCCGATGCTGCTGCTTCTGCTGCTGCTGACTGCTGCTGTTACCATCTACCCCCTCCCTCCTTTTTTTTCTTTGGGACCTCTTCTCTAAGAATCCGAACCAGAAACAGAAACAAAATCGTAATCGAAATCCGTAGCGCGCCTATTTCCTCTCAGCATGCGACTGCGACTGCGAATGCCAGCGGCCTTACGAATATTCTGAACGGGCCAAAATGGCGAGCGGACTGCGAACAGCGAACTGCGAACTGCGACTGCGGCTGGCTGACAGACGAATGAACTGCCGAATTTCCCTGAGCGGCGCACGAAGCTCGGAAAGTCGAAAACTCGGAAACTCGGAAGCTCACGGATACGTACGGACACACTGACACACTTACAGGCTGCGTTCCCAGCTCGGAATGTGCCCCAATACTGCGACTGCGACTGCGAGTACACACGGAGCTCCTCAGCCGCCGCTTCCGTCCGCTGCCGCAGAGAACCGACCGAGACCGAGGCGTCGGCAGCGCGCATGTTGCACTCAAAGTGGGCCGCCGCTCAGTCGCTCAATTCGAATTTAGTCGCCCATTCGCCCCGCTCACCCACTCAAGCGCTCGAAAGCGAAATCCGCTCGGCTGTTACTGTTAGCCGGCTGTTAACTGCTCGGCCAAACGGCCTGTAAATGTGTGTTAATGGGTTACAGCTTTACAGAGCTGTTGCTGCAGCAGACGAGAGATGCTACTAAATAAATGGCAAAGTGGCACTTTTTCAGCAGAGCTACCTTACGTTTAGCTAATTTCCCAAATTATACTTTAAACCTTTTAAATACTAAAATTGATTTGGTTAATTTATTTCAAAGGTTCTCTAGAATATTCTCTACAATTTATTTAGAAAACTATTTTTAAATTTTTAAAAAATATTTTTTTTAGGAATATTTTTAAATTTTTCAAAAATTAGAAAAGAATTAAAAACTAATTTGTCCGGAAAATTATAGGGATTAAGTTAGACTAAGTGGTTAGCTACTGAAGATATTTGGTAATTAGCTGATTGAACATTTTAGTCTAAAATCCCATTCCCGTTTTTTCTCAAAAAATCATGATGTTACCCCTTACACAAATTGCGAAATTTGGTAAAAAAAATAAATTGTCTAGAATGTGATGACGATGGTTTATTTGGGTGGTTAGTTGCCCAATGATGTGGGTCTTGATTTGTGCAAATTATGACAAAAAAAAACGTAAAAATGTTTTTTTATGTCGAAAATCCCAACCCTTATTTGAATTGAATCGGATCACAAAGTACTTAAATTTGCGGTAGTTAAGGATAGGGTTGTAAAATACAGACAGGAAATTTTGCAAAAGCTGCAGCTTAGATTTTCCCCACAACTGTTGCTCTGGCTTGATGAAAATGTTCCGCATACGCCGGGCTGTCGAGTTGAGCTTGTTCTACAAGCGGCTCAATATTGGCGTGACAGCGCGGCCTGTCTAAGCCATTAAATGCATGACAAATTTGGCTTGTCAACAAGCGGAAGACGAGGCAAAAGTTTTCCCAGGCATAAATTAGCGCTACGCAGCTCGCAGCTCGCAGCTCACAGCTCGCCCACGAAAAAGTCGCAAAGTAAATTCCAATTAAAATTTCAGCGTAAATTCCGCAAAATGTAAATTATTTGAAATGAAGTCGTCGTCGGTCGTCGCTGGTTGTTGTAGCGGTGGCAGCAGCCGCTTTTGTCGGTGTTTTTGCATTTGTGGTTGCGGCGGCGCCAGTCGACAAACACCCGTCGCTGAAAAGAGGACACTTACTACAGCACACCAATGCGAGTCCCATCCCAAGCACATCCCGTACGCAATCACCCCTTTTCAGCGTTCGGTTAAATTGTTTGTCTTCGCTTGACGTGCTCCCAGCTCCCAGAATCCCGTCATCGAAATCCGAACTTACGAACTTACGGCCGGGCTAAGAGCGCCCCGCCACTCGAAATTGCTTTGTGGGGGAATCCTTTAAGTAGACTATAAATACCACCATCCCTCTAACGCCTTGCAGCAATTTTGACATCAAACGTCTTCACCTCTCGCCTCTCGGAACCTGCATGCACATACGCACATATATCGATATATTGACGGGCTGTCAGGAAAGTCTGGCACTGCCAGCAGATATGCGCGCACACGTGGGACTATTAGACTTCAATAAATTCAATTTACACAAATTTCAAATCCTGCGCCCAACCCCCGACATGATGGAACGCCCTTGGCACAGGACGCAACCTGCATCCGCAAACAAATCAAAAGGCAAATACATAAAAACAAGGTTGAAATCGTCGGGGTCAAAGCGAATGCTAGATGCCCTTCACTTGAGAACTTTAATATAATAATAGAGAATTTATTATTTATTCATTTTATACGATAAAAGATATATTTATTAAATAAAATTTGTTCACTTTATTCTTCTTTATTATTTACCATTTATTTCACAGAATAAATAAATCAAAAATTAGAAATTGAAAGCTAATTGACTTTTTGTTCCCTTACTAAATTGTGTTATTACAATTTTACTTTAGTTGAAGATGGCTTTAAGGGAAAAGTTTCCAATTTAAATCGAAAGCCGTTGCTGCCAGTTAATCTTGCCGAGGGTATTTTTCCCAGTAAGAATCAATCCTTATGCCAACTCATATAAACAAGGCGCTCGCTCCACATGACATATACAAGCAAATTTAAATTGGGCGCACGTCGTTGGGGCAAACATCAAGGGACCACCGGTCCCGAAAGCCTTGCTTTGACTCCCAGCCACCCTGATATTAGGCGTGTTTGCGGCAATATAACCAAAAAGTATTGCCACAAGCCTTCAGCTGCATCTGTCAAGCATTTTCGGCGAGGTTCCTGGGTTAAAGTGGGCAAGGGAAAGCAAAAGGGTGCAGCACTAAGAGGATTTCGCTGGCTGCGAGAAGGGGGCGGGGAACCTGCTAAATTGCCAGGCGACAGACGCGGCTGTCATGCCCTCTCCACGGACCACAGATGCCGCTCAAATGCAGCTCAATATGCGACATTCGACGTTCGACGCTCGACGCCAAACTGTTTGGGCCAAAATCGAACGCTGCGTGGCATGCGGGCAGCATAGCAAATGACTTTTGATTGACATGTTTGACATTTTGCACGACTGGCAAAAATTGCTGGATCAGCCCCCCAGCCACGCCCACATTTATTGCATTTTAAATGCGTCAGCATAATTCTCCACTTTCTGTTTTTTCTTTAATAAAACGGGAGTGTTGTGCACAGTAAAAAAAAGGTATCTGAAAAGGTGGTGAAAAATATGGTGAATAAGTTTTGTAATAGCTATAAGTTCTCCCATTAAATTCATAATTTCTATACACAGCCAAAACTGAATGTAATAAATTAAATTTCCTAAGTACTTGCAAAATTCGATTTATATTTTTGTTTCTTTTGCGTGCATTCTTTGGAAATGTGGAAAATTGAAAAGCTTGCAGGGGGGAAAAACCAACAATCCACAGCCGGAGTAACTATCCCATGTGCTCGGCTATCCCAAAAGTTGCCGCTGCTTCAATTGTTCCGAAAGGAAAATAACCTCAAGACCCTCTCGCCTGCGCATGCTTTCTCTTCAGCTGGTAAAAAGGAAAACAAAGAATATATATGGGCGTTATATGTGGAATGGAGCTGAGTGGGCGGGGCCCTTATACACACAAACATTTGCACAGTTCAATGCACAATTGATGGCAACAAAGCGCAAATGGAAGGGACGCTCCTAGAGCTACGCCAAGAATACCCAGCATATGAGTGGATTATGACCCAGCAGGCAATGGCAACCGATGCCACATATGAGTATGCGATGCGATTCCATTTCGTTTGCTTCACCAAATTATGGCAGACGGGGAAGGCTGGAGCTGCCAAAGGGCCACTAATGATGACTAAAGTCCATTAAGTCGCCCATGTCAGCGGCAGCCGAAGACAATGGTCGGCGGTCCAATTGGCCATCAAATGGGCCAAAGGACATGGGGTCCGGATCGAATTATTTGAATGCCGCAGGGCGATGGATGGACTAATGGGGATCTTAACCTCTCACACAAGAGATGACTGTATTCATATTCAATATTTAAATAACATTACCGCAGGGATTGGCAGTTCTAGGAATTCGTAGCTTCAACAAAATCAAACTCTGTGCAGCAAAACTAATTTAGAACCAAAGTTTGTTAAAGCAAAGTTTTGCTGAAAAGTTTACCATTTTAATTTAATATATAGCATACTTTACAGAGCGCTTTTGAGGTCCAAGTAAATAGCCAATAACCATTGATTACGGGTCGATTTCCAAACGTGCAACGTGCAACAGCTGCTTGACAATTACGGTTTGTGCGCCTCGGCCGCTGGCAAACATATTAAAATTATAATGCCTACAAAACCAGATTACTGGGTCCAAAATCATAATCGAATTATGAACAAATGGTTGCCGCAAAACCATTTAATTGACTTTTGCACCGAACGGCCATGGAAACAAATGCAATAACAATAATCGTCATAAACATGGACATAATGTAATATGTATTTCGTGCGGCCGAGGGGCTGGGGACATAACCCCCTGTGGTGGTTAGTTGTAGGTGGTCGGTCGGTCCGACTATTACTTCCTGGACATTTGGACATCTGAACATTTGGGCACCTGGGCCAGCTTCCCCAGCTGGGGAAGCCAACTAACATGGAGCAGCAGAAAGCCATTTGACTAATGGATGCTCCTGCTGCTCCATCCTGCCCCATCCCCCTGCCCAACTTGGCCCCCAAGTCACAATCTCTGGCCGGCTTTCAGTGACGGTTTTGCCCTGGCTTTGGTTCGGCTTTTGGTTTTGGCTTCTGCCCCACAGCCATGGCCATATTCCCGTATCCTGTAGCCCGTATCCATGGGTGGTGGTGTGTGTGCCAGTCTGACTGTGTGATTTTGCGGATTTTGTCGAAATTACGAGCACGTGACAAAATCAACAAAATTAATTAATAAACTTTGCCAAGAATTTCCGTTGCTGTCGCCTCTTGTGACAGTTCTCATATGGGAATCCGGCAATCCAGAGTGCGAGTATCTGAGTATCTGGGCGTTGCAAATGTGGCACACTTTAACATGAGCTATTTTCATGCCTTTGATGGCCTGTGCGGTTAATCGGAATGGCAGTCTAATTTCTAACACAATTCTCAATCAAAACCGTAGAGAATGCCGTTCATTAAGTCCTTAGGCAATTAAATTCCAAACTCGATTAAACTTTTTCGCCAGGCCCAAAATCGGTTTTGGCCAAAAGTTGCAAAAACATATTTGAGGTTGTCGGTGGAACGGGGGATTGGGAAATTGGGGGAAAACTCAATGTGTTGGCTGGAAAATTTGCTGCCGAGCACCACTGGCAAATGATTTGCTCAAGAGCTTTATGCTGAAATGTACAAAATTAATAAAAAGCATTTCACTCGCCCGGCGGCACGATTACATCTGCTATTGCTGGAGCTATATGCTTACCTACTTAACACCACACCGCCTTTTTCCGGCTTTTCCCGACTTTTTCCTGTCCAGCGACTGCTCTGCTCATCCACAACATAATTGTGCGCTTTTTTATGTGGCGTGGCCGTCTACAACATTTTCTATGGCTGTCATGTTGATATTACATTGCTTGTAAGCTCCTCGCCCGAGCTGCTTCTTCTCGACATTTTTATTTTATTATGCTGCCTGCATAATAATGCCACGCCCCCACGATACCCGCCCCTCGCACTTGGCCAGCTTTATCTGCTGGCTCATAAAAATAAAGCGTTGCGCATTCTTTCACGCCATTTGCAGTTACTCTGATAAGAACTAGAGAGCTTCTTTAGCTTCTGCTGGCGCGGCTATGGCAGGGTGGATGGGGGGTAGGGGGTTGCCTAAATTCGGGCGGGTCAAAGGTCAGGCGCAAGTGCCTTTTGTTTTGATATACGCCTGTCAATGTGCTAGCGATAACCGGGGACCAAAGCCCAGACCATTCATGCACTTACAAAAAAAATGAGATCTTTAGAGTAAAAAGGCGGAACAAAGTTATAATTCTAGATTTTTATTTTAGTTACATTTTAATTTATTTCCATATATCAAATGCTTCTTATATCTTTTATCCTACACCCAAAAAAAAATTGATGTGAAACGTAGATCAATTTTACATTATTTAAGATCAAGTTTAATTTGATATGTGACCAGGTAAATTTGATCTGGTCGAAAAGAGTACTTCATGTTAAAACGATGTAAGTTTTGCATGACTTGAAATTTACATGGCTATATCGATTTTACAGTAACATGCTTTTTTTTGTTTGTAATTTTTAATGCTTATGTTGAAAGTTAATTATTATTTAAAAACGATTAAAATCCATGGGAGAACATTGTTTTTAAATAATTATTTTAAAAGGAATATATCTTGATATGTCAAAATATCTTTCACGATTTTGAATTAAAAGTATTATTTTCTGTGTAATCGCACTCCTGCTCCACTCCTCGTATGCGTCATTATCAAGTGCAAATAATAAATCATGACAAGCTTCGCCGCTCCAAACGCACAATAACCATAAGATGTAAGGGATGTAGGGATGTAAGGGGGAAATGGAAATGGAGCCGGCCTCTCTGACGCATAGATACTGTTTTGCCTTTGTCTGTTCATTTGTTTGCTCAGCAGATTTGTGTGTGTGCCGTTGTCTTTAGCTATTGTGCGGCATAATTAATCATAATTTGTGTGCGTTTTGCGGCAATTAATAATTTGTATAGCATTCGCCACTGACACAGCTCGAAAGTTGATACACACAATCATAAGTGGTTAGGGTTCAAAACTTGCCAAGCAGCCAATTAAATTAAACAGCTCCCCAGATAGTTGATGGTCGTGCTGTGCTTAAAATCAGTAAATCAGTGGGTTAATGAATATCACTTCTTTGCTAATTTTCTTCCGAAAAAAACCAGAGGAAATTGTCTAGCGAACTTTCGTCAATGTCATCGCGACCCTGTTTTGTGTCTGATTCTGCTGCCGCATCTGCTGCTGCTCTTGATATGTTCGCATAATTGAAAAAGTTCGAGTGCTCGAAACAGTGAATTTATATTTCCCCAGTCCCATAACTCATACGCAGCGTTGGCCCGGCGAATTTCCAGCGCCGGGGAACTTTGCCACTGCGCTCTCGGCTTGTCGGTTTATTTTGAGTTTCGGAATGAATTGACTTTCAAGTGCGCCACAATGTTTTGGGTTCCTCTGCCGTTGCTGCAACAACTGAAACGCAGCCGGCTCTTTGTTTTGATTGCAGTTGGTGCAACATAATTTATTGCGGCGCAGTGCTGGAGAAGGGAAACTTTGCAAGTTTCTGGCCAGAAACAAAGGGCAACAAATGTGGACAGTGACGTTACAGCAAGCAAATTTCAAATTGCAAATAAATAAATACCTCAACCTTCCCGGCTGCGAAAATTGCGTGCAAACTGCAGTTGTTTTTGCCCCTGCTTGATTTTTCAATTTCTGCGCAGAGGCAAAAAGCTGCATTTTTTCCCCGCTCGACTTTTTGCCCGAGGAGAGTTTAATTGACTGATTATTTCAGCCAGCAACTGGCAGCCATGGCCACAGCATCGACCACTCAATTACATGGCCATCGAACACTCCTGCATGTGTTCATTACGGGTTTCATCGTTTCATCGTCCTGGTGGCTCAGCCCAGCTATTGATGGCCTGGCTTAAATCAAATGTACATAAGCCAACTTATGGACAATGCAAGTGCAGCCGAAAACAATGGCCAGCACAATCAACAATAATTGCCACAAGCCCAAACACGCACTGTACAAACACACGCATTCGATTTGTCCTGGAAATTTGCTGAGCATCGGAACAGTTTGTTTGTTTGCTGCGAAATTGGTTCAGCTAAGCTGAAATCAATTGATTCAGGGACAATGCATTGTAATGAATATTCAGCATCAATACAACAATCCATAAAACATGGGACCACAAGGATACTGAGTGCCGATAAGACAACGAGGACTGCAAACTGATGGGTTGATGGGCGAAACGTGTGGATTTATTCAGATTTCTCATTTTTGATTTCTTGTTTGTTATTTGAATACAAATCACGATATTCTGCAAGAATCAATTTGAGTTAATATTTTATGAGGAGCAGAACGATGCAAACGATTATCCCATTTCACGGAAATAAATAAAATGGCACATTTGAGCTGGGATGGAAAATAAAAATCCCATACTAATGATAAAAAGCTATTGTCTATAAATGTATTGTTAAAATGATTGTATAAAATATTGTGTTTAACAATAATTATTAAATAAAAGAACAATCAATAAAATGGCAAACAATAGGCCTAAGGCGATTACAATATTTCCATATATCTATAAAACTTAAATTTCATGAAATTATAACCTTTAAGAGCGTTTTTGCTTGATCTTGTAATTCCTTATAGCTTCTCTTTGTTTCAATTTCCCCCTGCACCAAAAAAAAAATCGATATGAAACGTGGATCGATTTTACATTATGTAATATCAACTTGATATGCGGCCCCGTAAATTCGATATGTTTGAAATTAGTATTTCATGTTAAGGGCTAGTACTCAAACCAACAAAAAGTCGTCCAATACAAAAAACTTCATATGAAACAAAATTTTTTGACGTTTTATTCATATGAAGTTTTTTGTTTTGGACGAATTTTTGTTGGGTTGAGTACGAGCCCTAAAACTATATGCGTATTGCATAACCAGGAATTTACATGCGCATATCGATTTTACGGCGACATGTTTTTTTGTGTGTGGGCAGTATCCTTTTGATAATCAATATCTTGGTATGGAGCACATAACAGCGAACTGGCCGACCACTTTGGCCTTTCCACTCCGGCAAGTGTTAACTCAATTTAAATAAATTCAACTATCAGCCCGGGTCCACCGGGTCGTGGCACTTTGGCCTCTTAGAGAGGCAACGCACGTTTGCACGATTCCATCGCACGATGCCATAAAAAGGAGATTACCACCGTGCCGCAGTCGCAGTCGCCGGCTTCTCTGCCAGCCTGTTCCCATTAAATGGTGAGGTTCCCAGGATCCGAGGAGCGTCATGTGCAAATGAGCCAAATGCCGTCGCACAACAAAATGTAAACCGATGGTCTGACGACCCGGGATGTGACTTCGCCGCCTACGATGGGGACCTTTTTGCCGCAGACTCTGCAGAGAGCAAGCGAATTCCGGGGCGAAATGAATCGGTCTTGTTTATGGCGCATTTCTATTCATTATGAGTACTTAGGTCAGAGCCTGGCCCCGAACATTTCTTTTATTGCCCCGCCTGATGATGATGATTTCCATTTCTATTTTGGTCCTTCCAGCCGGCCAGCTGCTGCCCAGATATATTCTATCCAGCACTCTAATCGCCGGAGTTACACGCAATTAATTTTGCTTTGTAATTAACCAAGGGCAGCTTACTCCGGTCCCAGATTCAGCCGGGCACCTCCATGTGCGGTTGCTATGTGCTCTCTTTTTTTATGGTTCTGGTTTTTATGGACATACCCAAAGTCCATATAATTTATTGACAAATTTGCACATTTACCACTGGGCTCTGACGAAGAGGCAATCTGTATCGGGAGGTGGGCGAAATGGGTGAAATGGGTGCCGGCGTGTGAAAATGTTGATTAGTGCAGTGCTCTCTCTCCGGCAGAGACGCTAATGAGTTCGCCTGGGGGCGCAGTGCCAACAAATTCCAATTCCAATTTGCGTCTCGAATCGGTCAAGTCACGCAGAGGCAGCAAAGGCGGCAAAGGCAGCGGGCCACTAATAATAGCCATCGGTAATTACGCCCTAAGAGTTTTATTACCATCACCGCTCGCCTCTGCCTCTCATCAAGGGCTTTTGTTGTTGCGAATAATGAAAATTATAAGCGACTTCCGAATTTCATTATCGAAATTAGATGTTCGACGTGTTCTGGTTCTGCTTCAGGTTCTGGTTCTCATTCTATCCGATGGAGTGGGTCTGATGGATTTGGCGGATGTTGCGCTAATTTGTCAACTGGCATAACGACGACAAACGACAAAGTGAAACTCATTGTGGGCGTAACCGGGCGCTTCCGAGGCTCTTGGCCTTGTCAAATTCAAATTGACTCATTAAAAATTAAGTTCCCCTCCCCTTTCGCTCGGCAGCAGATTTGCTTTGTGAGTCACCAGCAGAATATCAGAGGCTGTGGCAGCAGGAGCAAAATCCAGAGCAACGTTAACCAAATGATAAATAGCAAAATTAGATTTGACAGCCAAGCACGGGCCGCGTTCGGTTGGCAGCACAAATTGCAGCATTCATCTTGATTAAATTTCTGGTTCTTTTTTCCGCCCGAGTTTAGCTGATTTGCTTGAGCCTGCTCTCTGACGTGGAGCAGCCGGAACTTAAAGTGAGCTTTAAGGCTGGCTTTTGAATGAAAACCACATCGTTCAGTCTTGCCAAAGGCTGCTTTGACATTTGAGCCAGCAGCCAAAGCCATTTCCAGGAAATTAAAGCTCTTAAAGAGATGATAATAATTGTCGAGTGATTTGTGAATTTAGGTTTATGAATTTTAAGCTATTTAAGTTACAAAAAGCTGTATTTAAAATCCCTTAAGTGGCTTTAATCATTTTCCAATCGCTTTTCTATACAAAAACTATTTTAAGAATTGTTCTCTTAAATTGTATTTATTTTTAAAAATTAAAGTATAATCTTCAAAAATAAAAAACCCTTTTTAAAATGGAATTTTCCCCATGAACTTCAATATTTGCACACCCTTACTTACTGAACTCGAGATATTGCTCAACTATTATGGGTCACATTTGGCCATTGTGCCAGTCAAGTTGTCGCCCCATTTCAGGACAGGTAGGTTAACAGCTCCAAGGTGCTGGAGATGTCAGGAGCAGACCCTACGCTCTGCAATTAGCTGCCACTTCACTGCGATGGCCTGGACTAGATGACAAAGTGATTCTGTTTCTATTATTCATGCGGGGCTGGCCTTCGCAACTCATAAATAACATCTTTGCTGCTTGAGTGGCATCGCATTCTGTTGCACACACTTGTGTGTGAAATTTTTGCGCATATATTTCACGGAGCACATGTTGCACTTTCAGCAGCAGCACCACCAATTCTTGAATGCCACCCAGCCATTCTTGCATGGCTTCTCCTCCTTTGGGTGGCACATTTCATTGTTCAGGCGCTGGGCGAGAAGCTCTGGGGCAGGAGTGGCGTGTTAAATCAATTGGGAGCTTGTTGCTGGCTTACTTAGCTTCCGCTTCCGCTGCCTGCCAGGAGTCGTCCTGTAGAAAGAGGCATGCAGCATGCAGCATGCCGCATCCGCTGCCGACGCCACATGTGCTCCATGTGTGCCATTTTTCATATTTCACTCCTCCGTACACCGAGCTGTTATATGGCACTTTAATGATGCCCAAGGAACATGCCGGTTTACGAGTATGCCCCCATTAAAGCAGATCCTTCGAAGGAGCTGGAGATTTTGGGACTGGGGATTGGTTGGCCAGCTCGCTTGCGCTCGATTTCCCATCAAATAATGCAGAAATATGCCCAGCAAAACAAGGACCGTAAACATGAAACGAAATTTTAAAATAAAAAGCTGAAAAAGCTGAAAAGAAAGACGAATCTGAGACGACCGGAAAAGGTAGCGTAAGCTTAAATGCCATTAAATTTGAAGGTCAGCGTGGCGTATGCGCAATATTTTATGCCATTAACTGCGGTCGAGTTGTGCCGTTCGCACACTTGAGTTCGCATAAGTAGCAGTAGACATCCTTGATTCCGCCCCCAAGATCCCTGCCACCCACTTCCTTCCGTTTTGTACATATCCCGGGACAAATCGCTTCCTCGACGAGTTCCATTGTCCCTGATTGCATTTATATTTGCAGCAATTGTGTGTGTGTGTTGGCTGTGGGTGGTGGGTTATGGGTGTTTGTGGGACAGCAGATTCCCACAATGTCAATCAGCGCCACGCAATCAGTTTATTCTATTTATCAGCAAAGCAGCTGACTAGCAATCCGCTCCGGGCGTTCGACAATGGCTCCGGCAAACACGTCGAATCCTCTTGCCATCGTCCATGTAGAAAAGTGAGCCTGTGTGTGTGTGTACCATACACAGTTGCGGTAAAAATAATGGCTCTGTTAAAGAAATTGTTTTCGATATTAATCAAATTAATCGCTTATTAATGGCAAGGGGTTAAGTAGTTTTTTCTCTGGCGTAAAAAATGCAAACTGGCTGGAAAAATTAATTTTTTCCAAAAATATATATTTAAATAAATAATAAATCTCTTTTTGGCTTTTTTAGAGTGACAAATTATGGTATTTATAATATAAGAATCTTCCATTTATAAAAGTCTACATGCGTAATGCTGTGTTTAATACATTAATTTATATTTTAATTAAATGAATTGCTTATTGATGGCATTTTTCTGATATTTAATGTTTAAAAAATTATAATAACATTGAAAAAAAATTTGAACTCAATACTTGGTCCATTCCATATTCGTTGAAATTTTATTTCTGATGATTTTATTATAATCCACATTGCGGATCTTTAAGCGGATGCAACATTTCTTAAAAAAGCTAGTGTTGCTATTTTTACGTTTACTTGTTCGGCGGTATGTGACATCCCAGGCATCTCGAGAGCAAAGTGTAAATAAACAAATGCTTAGCAACAGTCAAGTGGACCGGACTGGCATCTGGGACTGACGAGTGCAGGACGCGGAACGGCCAGCATCCTAAGTCCGGGATCCAGGATTCAGAATCCTGCCCACCTGAGTGGCGGGTAATAAAATGCGCATTTGTGCACGAAATTACGACAGTTTAGAGCTGTTGCTCTCGTTTGCAACCGGATTGACTGGGCTCGCAACGGATCGAAAGTGTGTAGTTCCCAGGTGCCAGGACCATGCTCACCTGTCCGTGTTCCCAGTGAGCGGCCGCCGTAGAAGTTGCTTTATGTTCTCGCCCGCGGCCGCCAATGGGCCAACAAGTTTCGGGCCAAGTAAAGTTATTTTCAATAAGCTGCTGCCGGCTAAAACTGCGAAAATCAACAGCACGAGCAAAGTTGGCAACTGTTTTCGCAGCTTCTGCCTGGGCAGCAGTAGTACTCTCCTGTCGAACTTACCTTAACCCATTAATTATTTTCGAATTTACAAGAAACCAGCTGAAAATGTTTAAAACTTACCAACACAACCAATTAGTTAGTATACACCTTTAAAAAGTTAAGTTATTTTATGTTTTTATCATTATTCAAATTACTTTTAAATTGTATTTTTAGTGTTTTCTGTCGTATTTTATTATTTTTACTAAATTATTTATATTACTAAATTCCAAGAAAAATTATATTGTACTTCAAGAGTTGTAGGAACTCCACAGATTATCTTCCTGCGGTATGTAATGGTTTTGTTACAAAATATTGGTATACCTCAAAGTTAACTAAGGTCCAACTATGCGGAATTATTAAGTCCCGACTTTGAAAAAGTCTAGTAAATGCACGTAGTTCGCCACTACACAGAGAAAAAAAAATACCAAAAATAATCATCCATAGGGTATTTTTTCATATCAATTTTGGTCCCTTATGTGTTCATATCAAAATGATATTTCCGAACATATGATTTTGTACCATATTGATATGAAATCGTACCATTTTGTTATGGAAAAATTGATATGAAACAATATCAGTCCCATATTGTTCCGTTTTTTTCTCTGTGTACGCTTTACGGGCAATAAAAATGCATGAGTGGCATTAGCGGCACCGAAGGATACGGGGAAGGGGAAGGGAAAGGGGAAGGGGCACTCCTCCATTGAAGTGCGGGCAATAATCCGGCACCACAGCTCACCACTTCTCCAGCTCTCGAGCTCCTTGAAGTCCGACTCAGACGGGAATGTTGGACATTCATTTATGTGCTGGCAACTATTTTTATTGCATATTTTTCGGGGCTGTGGCGAAATTAATTGCACTTGAGCTATGTGCATTTACCGTAATGAGCTCCTGAAGGGAGTCGTCCTTCCGGCCGGCAAAAAGGACATGGGCGAAGAAGTGGAGGGGGAAGGAAAGGAGGATATGGGACCAAAGCTCTTGGCTCCAATTAACTTTAATTACGGCAACAATTGTCGCCGAGCTGTGGGGTTAAGTTTGCTGTTGCTGTTGCTGTACTTGCTGCTCGACTTGTTTAACAGCTACTTAAATCCGGGGCGCTTTTCAATTGCTGCACACATTGCTCATACGCCCCGTTGTGCGGCTGCAGCACTGGCAACGGTTGGACGCTTAGCAGCTGCTAATGGAGTTATACGTAGAGGATTTGGAACCCAACTTGAGGCAGGCAGCTCCTCCGCCAGCATCCGTTGCCATAGCAAATGACTTTTGGGCCAGGCGTACACAAACGAACGTCAAATATATATACACGAAAAGAAAGTGTTTGTACTAGGGATATTTTTAGAAATTAAATTAAATTTAATTATTAAATTAAATAAATGATTTCTTTAAAAGTACATTTTTGACAAATGTTAAACCTTTCTGTAACTGTATGTATAATAATAATAATTTTCCATATTTTTATAGGATAAAGATAAATTAATTCCGACAACATGATCTCATTATTAATGAGATACACAAAAGACATTTAAACAAGTTTTTCGATGAAACATTTACTTGCAAAAATCCCTTAAAGGTCGATATAATTTTTTCTGAGTGTATAAAGGCACATATATATATAAATGTAGCCAGTACATGCACATGGCAAATCAGAGCTAATGATGCTGCCACTGCAGCTGCACCGTGTTCAGGTCTCCCAGCGGCTCATTTGGCCTTAATGCCAATCGGGAGTCGGAGCTTTGGCCCATTGTGAACTCAGGAGCTGCTTGTTGTTGGCTGGCAACAAGTTCAGAGCAAGTAAGTGCATTTTCATTTTCATTTAACATTTGCATTGTTTGCCTTCTTAATTAGCGTCGTTTGTGTACGAAACAAAAAGTGACTGCTTTTTGCGGTAACTTTATGCTGTTCGCAAGCATATTGCATTGGATGGCAAATGAGCTTGTGGTTCAATGAAGAAAAAATACCATAACATAAAGGAAATGGAAATAATCAACCACATAACCAAGAATTTCAATCACTTTCCGTCAATCAGGGAAAACCAAAAACCAGAAAATCGAACAATAATTCAGATCATATACTCCCACGGCTATTTATTACTTAATGCCTTAATGTTTCTTAAGCCCATCAATCAAACGGCATGCGGAATGCGTTTGCATCTTGAGCTCCGGCTGTCGGATCAGAAAACTTTTAATTGCTCGAAAATGCGCCCAATCAACGGCTGATGACTGCCGGCATTTGGCTCCGAGTGCATCTCGCTGAACGCGTTGATTGACCCACAATCCACAACAACGAAGCACAGGAAATAAATACAGTCCATCCATTGGAAATTCCTTAAATAAGTAAAAATCAATTTTATATTTTTAAAGATCAAGTTATTCATATCATTTTGATATGAATAAAGATTATGTTTATCTTATTTTACATTATTTGTTCAAAAAATACTATATTTGGTACTTTATATGATATGATAAAATATCAAGTTGACATGTTTAAATAATAAATTTGACATAAATCATATCGGCAATATATTAATATGAAATAAGGTAGAACTGATCCTATTTTATATCGATTTTGTTTTCCGTTTAGTAAATTTGCCTGTATATAAAGATATTTTATTAAAATATTTACAAATATATTTATTATATCATTTTATTATTTCATGTTATCGTATACTTATTTCAATTTATTTTATCAGGAATCACTGGAATTTAAATATAGATGATTAAGCGATTTAAATAACTTTTTTTTCCTGTGTACATATGACTTAATTTCGCATGAAAACCCGCATATCTGAATATGATCTGGCGGCCGTTGCTATTTTCATTCGAAATTCATTGTGCAAAAAATACCTACCCCTTACTTTAAATGGCCAGCCATTTAATTTCATTTTTATTTCCATTTTCGCCGCTCATCGCTTTCTTTCCCTCCTGTCCGTCTTTATTTTACCATTTGCGACTGTGCGGAGAGCAGGACAAACATCTACACAAAATTAAAAGCAAATTAAATTCCTCTCCGCAACATTTCACTTCCGTGCACACACGTAAGGCAAACAACGGCCAAAGACGACGACGAACGAGTTCCGTCCGATTTCCGGCGGGGACTCTTCGCATAGTTTCCAAATTAAAGTTTGCCCCGAACACCGAGACTAAAATCTATAGAAAATAAATAGAACAGTTGGCCAAGTTGGGGGCCAGCGTCGGCCAGCGGCAACGTCATTAAAGCAATACTACGCATAGTTTGGCCAACGGGAACCGGAGCTGCCGGGAGAAGATGGCCAGAAATAGAGCCGGATGGCTGGAGAACCTGCAGAAGGAGCCCCTTTGGCTGCCAAGGGGTCAGCCAGACCAACGTTTTATGAGCGCCATAGCAAAATTGAAACTTTTGATTGAATACCAACTACAATCTCGGCACAGGACGAACTTTCATTCGACTTGGATGGGGCACTGGGACTGCGACTCGGGTTCAGGATGGGATGGGCAGCAGAGTTTCTTGATTGCCAGCCAAGCTCCTGGTTTACCGTTACCTGACCTTCTCTACCCTCCCCATTTCCTGATCCTTGGTCCTGCTCCTGCTTTTGCTCCTCCGACCGACTGGGAGCTTTCACGCTGACTTGCCTCCGGCTGCAAACTTAGTTTTCTAAAATTAAAATAATACAATAAAGATTATATAACCGGCAATCAGGCAGGCGAGCAGCCAGGTAGCTGCATCTACACATGGCAAAACGTATTAATATTACATTTTTCAGAACATATCCACACATAAAATGTAATATTTTTTATGGAAAATAATATCAATTTATAAAATATTTTTATTTTAAGGTGAATTAATGTATGTAATATCACATATTTATTTTAATAATCAAATTAAAATTCTAATATTACATTTTTAGAATTCTTTAAACAACCATGTTAAGCAAACCTTTATTACCTATAGTTATACCACACAGTTTATATTATATTTATATTAATAACAAAGGTAATTATAAATGTTTATATTTATATATGGAAATATTTTAAAATTTTAAATATGATATTTTCTCACTGTGTAAGTCTAAATGGATTGTGCACAAGTTTCAGTGCATTTTCATAAAAAACTCCGACAGATTTTCTTTGAAAAGAGAGGTCTAGCGTTAGGTTATAGTTTTCCTCAGCATTTAACAAGTAAATAATTTCACTTCAGATAATCTTTGTGGGGCCTGCAGGTATTTCCCCCGAGATGACTTCACTCAGCCAGAAAGCATTTGCCAGATGTCTATTTCAAGTTCAGGTAATGTATAGATGGCAAAAAGGAATTGTCAGCTGCTCCAAGAGTATTCCCAATATCCCCGAAAGCCAAAGGGAATATGGCTCAATTCAGGGCGATGCCGAAGTCTAAGGCGATAATAAGGATAATGAAGACGGGGAAAAGTTATGAAATCGTTGTCAAAAATAAAGGCGAGTGGAGGAGCAGCGACAAAGACGAAAGAACAGGCGGAGAACAAAGAAAATGTCTGGCGGGAAATTCGGGCTGATGAAAAATGCTTTTCATGCGCCCTGCCATTTACCACGAATGTCGATGTGTCTGGCTTTGTGGGCCAGTATCTGTGTGCTGTGTATTTCTTAAGCGCTGGCAGCATATTCATGACATGGCCAAAATTTGAAATAGGCCTAAATAAAAACAGCTGAATACCACACACTCCACCCCACATCTTTCTCTCTCGCGCAGAGAAGACCAACTGGCTCAACCGCACCCACAGCTCAACGAGTGGAGCGGAAAATGTGTCAAGCAATGACCTTGAAACGGGCTCAGAGGCGAGTGAAAAGCTCAAGTTGAGTGGCCGTTTGAGTGGAGCTGTTAACAGCGCAATGGCTCGAGTTAACAGCGACTGAGATTGAGTTGGCAAGGAGGGGAAATAGCCAAGAATAAGCATAATAATTAGGTGCTAACATGCGAGCACAAATCGATAATTAATAGCTTCCCAACCCCCCGGTGAGATCAGCCTGGATTTCCAAACAGCCATCCATCATTGGCTGGCGGAAATTTGATACACCCTGCCAATCTGGTGAGGCATCCCGAGTCTCGAGTGTGATTCAGGTATGCTTAATTCTCAGGTACCACAAGCATTTGTTTGTCACGTTGTTAACATGCTCCTTGACAGTTGTCCTTGTCCTGCCGCCGGCATAATTCTCATTAAAGTTGATTGAGCGAAAAACTTCATTACAAGTCCCCCTCATTTCCCTTGGCTTTTCTTTTCTTTTGTGAATTGGTGTGTGCGGAGGAAATTAAATTTTGTGCCCCATAAGACATCACACGGTAGATGGGGCAGGAAAAACAGGATTGCAGGAGCTGGCGGTCTTAGTCTGAACAAGACATTTTGCAAGTGCTTACAATTCATTTGGCTCTTATTAAAATGCTTAACTAACCTTTGGCAACTTTCAGCTGCATCCGCAGCTGTCAGCGTCGCACGCCCGCTGCAAGGGATTATGTTAATCAGGGACTCTTACACAGCGCCAGCACTTTGCAGTTTGGCAAGTTTCCTTGGCCAAATGAGGGGGAGCAGGTGGTTGGGGTGTAAGGGATGGCAAAGTCACAAGGCCAGCGATGTCGCGCGACTTTCCTGTTACTTTTCCAAAGAACTTTCGCCAGCCCGCCCTTTAAGCCGGCACTATAAAAGATGACTTCCTTCCGCCCCGCGTTTTTGTGTGCTCGAATTTCAATGCAATCTGCTGCCAGCAGCGTCCGCTTTCCACTTTTCACTTCTCCACTGTCCGATATTTTAATATAAATTTCATAGGATAACTTTTTTGCGAGCGTAACAAGTTGCCTATTAGCGGCAGGAATTTTTCATTTCTTTTATCCCAAACAGCAGCAGCAGCCATCATCTGGTCAGCGAATTAAGCTGATGCGGCAGCTGCAACTGTTGCCGGATTCGGATTCGTATTCGGAATGGGAATCGCCAAATGGCCGGGAGAGTTGAGGCTATGGCCTCCGGAGCCAATTTGCTCCACCAAAGTCATCAACTACGCACACGCACGCCTCGATAAATTCAATTTACACGAATTTCCAAAAGGAGCGGAGAAATTCCGCAACGTGGCGAAGTTTTGCAGGTGTGAACACCAAGATAAACACCAGCCACCAGGAGTTGGCAGGAGTCGGCCGGTGTGCGGGGACAGCCATCGGGCAACCTTATTGGCATCGACATGCATTAGCCGGGCCGCAAATGCGAACTACATACGGGGGCGAAAGTCAAATACAACCGCACACGCCGACACACCGACAAACCAACCGCCGACATCCCGGCCACGTCCAACAACAACATCAGCAGCCTCGATTACAACAATGGCAGGATACAAAAAAAATAAAAACGAAGAGAGCAACAAGCTAAATTGCAAAAGAAAACTTTTCTGCACTGCGGGCGCTGTTGCGGTTTTCTGGGAGCTTGCCACAGCCGCTGTTGAGAAAGCCGATGCCACCGAAAGGGGCAGACTTATAGATAAGGTGCACGAAATAAGTAAGTAGGACAGCTTTATTTGTGGGATAACATAATAACATTTTATTGCAGCACCAATGACTATTTTTTTCTTTAAACTTTTTGTAATAGGTAAGAGAATAAAAAGATCACAACTCAAATAAAACTTATAAAAATATTTTTTAAAAAATAAAGAAAAATGTTTCAAACGAAATAACTAAATAGGACAAATCCAAAAAGTCCAAGCTAACGCTTATTAAACTGAATTTCTACATTTAGAACGTTAAATTTATTTTAAATGGAACATCCTTTATTGTTCAAGACCTTTAGGATTCGTCCTGGCATGGAGTTAGTAAGGTTCTGAAGCATTTGGTGGTCTAATTTGTCCCACTCTTTTACAATGGCTTCTTTAAGCTCTTTCAAAGTTCCAAATTGTTTTCCATTGGCATAAACTCGTTGGGAAAGTATGCCCCAAAGGTTTTCTATAGGATTTAGGTCCGGACTCTTTGCTGGCCATTCCAAAAGTGGTATTCCCGACGCGGCGAAAAAGGACTTTGTGAGCTTCGCACAGTGTATAGGGGCATTGTCTTGTTGAAAAGTCCACATATCTCCAAAATGGTCCTCTCCAAATGTTACCAAAACTGTGTCCAATAACTCTACATAGGTTGCTGCATTCATTTTGTGTGTTACAAAACATATTGGAGACTTCCCATAATATCCAAAAGCTGCCCAAATCATAAGAGAGCCTCCATGGAAGTTTCTTGCTAAGTGGACCTTTTTTGGACTCCGCTTATCGCGATAATAATATCGGTAACCATCTGGGCCATCTAAATTGAACTTTTTTTCATCACTAAAAATAATATTTTTCCACTCCGAGTCCCAAAATTTGTATTTATTGGCAAAGTTCAACCGTGCAGATTTGTGCCTTGGCAGTAGCTCAGGTTTAAGCAGTTTTTTTTCATATGAAACGTTTTCAGAATCTTTTAAAATTTGTTGTACTCGTCGGGTGGATATCGGTAGAGTCAACTGACTTCTGATTTGGGATGCACTGATATTTTCATTGACAGCTAGAAATGTAATTCTTCTTTTGTCTCGGTCATTAACTAAAGGGGGGCGACCAGTCCGGGGTTTTTTTCCATGATTTTCAGGATCTTTAAGTAATTTTTCCACCGTACACTTATTTCTTCCAACGTTTTCAGCAATTTTACGTATTGACATTCCCGTTTCTCGCAGTGCCAATATTTTTCCACGTTCTATATCGCTTAAATGGGTAAATCCCGGCATATTCTATTAAAAAATTGTATTAAACCTTATCCAATGTTCTGATTCTAGCTTTAACTCACTTTTTGGTTTATTTTAAGTAAATTTAAATTTATTGAATCACATTTAACGTCGTCACCTTTAAGCAAAGCAAAGAAAAGTGATCTGTCCTACTTACTTACTTCGTTCGTGGAAGCGAACCTTGTTACTATAAATAAATCTAACGGGAAATCCTTGCGGTACTTTTTCAAAGTTCTTTGCTCATAGTTCGCGCTTATTGCTAGCGAAATATTAACAGAAAGAAAAAAGTGATTCATTAAATAATGTAAGTAATGTAATCAGACATATATTTGTCCTAATTACTTATTTCGCACACCTTACAATCAACAAAAAAGTGCGAGAATCCACATTGCATTTTTAAAGTTCAAAGTCCATGCACCAAAAACATCCCAATATGTTTTATGGTGAATTTATAAAAAGTAAAGACCTATAGCTTGGGAATGTCTTTTTTATAATATTTCTATACAAATTTCTATAATTGATCAGATATTTTATATTTATAAATTGAAATCATAAAAGAAGCTAAACTTCGTTTTTTAAGTATTCTATAAAATTATATATCATGCTTGGGCAATTTTAAAAAATCTTTTAAATACATTTCTTTCAGTGTGAACAAGTAAGGAAGCAGCCAAGGCCTTGTTGAGCTAACCGCTGATTGCCAGGACCCCATCCGGATCGACATGTGCGTCAGGCCGTATTTATATGTGTGAGGGCTACGTGCGAAGGTGTAAATTAAATTTCGACACCTTCACGAGCATTGCATGCCAATGTTGAGGAAATACCACTGGCCATAAAAATAAAGTCAGCTTGGATTTAAGTATAGTGGTCAGGCTCAAACACGAATTTCAACATTTATATGCAAAACTATCGATAGTGTAGTCAGTCGACTGTTTGACAGCATTTCAGTCGACTGTTTCGATATTATCGACTAGTCGTTATTTGACATTAGAAGAAAAGTTTTTATCAATTCTATTCCAAGTAAATAATAAATAAAGCCTTAAATAGTATTGTTTGTTTTTTTTAATCAGTCTGTATGTAAATTTAAATAAACATAAAAGTCAAATTTTTAATTACTAAGGACCCATTGGTTCTTGTTTAAAAAAAGTAACATGTTAATATTTCTGGGCTTTAGAGCAGATCTTCGATCTGAAGCAATGTAACCCGCTTTGCTGAACATTCGCTCAGATTCAGTTGAGGTTGCTGGGATATGTAAATATTTCCTAGCGTAGCATTTCAAAGTTTTATATTTTGACTCCGACATCTACAAAAAGAGCAAACACACAATATAAATTATTAATACAAAAATATGGGCAGATATTACCTCCCAATATTGTATTGGATTCTTCGCTGTAGAAATATTTATTTGCCTGAAATATTGTTCTAAGATGTGCCCTTCCTCAACTTGAATGGATTTTTTAAGTACTGCACTTTTAAGGAATCCGAATATTTCACGTTTTCCTAAGAGAGATGGTGACTGAGGCGATGACAAATTGCTAGAAGATACCTCAAGCGTTCCTTTTTCGATTACTTCCACTTCACGTTGTCGATTTTTTGGAACCTCTTCCATACATCGGAAGCTCTCGGTTTCCCTTTTTCTTGAGAGTCTACTCGTAACCAAATTAATAGATTATGCTGATTAAATAATTTAGTTATACTTACCATTTTCTTTGGAAACAGCTAAAAACTTCTCCATTTTAAATGAAAATAATTTCAAAAGATTCTTTCGATTTTATAAAGAAATATTAGAGTTAAACTATAGAAATGAGCTACAAACGGTACTTGATTAAAAAAAAAGTCGATAGTAGTCGACTGAAAATCGACTGAACAATCGCAAAGCATACTATCGACTTGTAGTCGACTTCAGTCGATCTTTTGTCAGCTCTAATGTTTAGCCCGATGAAACTAAACTATTCGAAATAATCAGTTCGGGTCTTTGTTATTCAAACTATTCTATTCATAATCAAACCCAAAAATGTAGAACAGAGAAAATATTTCCATAAACTAAAAACCTTTACAGCAGTTTAAAACTTTCCCTTCATGGTTGGGCTTTATTGTTTAACATTTTCGGTAGGTTTCCATCAGGCCACACGAAACTTTCATTGGGCTCCACTTTCCAGATTGCCTGGCGAATAACTAAGGATTCTGAGCCACCTTGTTCGCGGACTTAATGTGAAAATAATGACAGGAAAAGAAGGCCAAAAAAGGATTTTTCGCCAAGAGCATCTCGTTGCAAGGAACAGTGGACACTTTGTGATGGCGAATGTGGGTAAGAGAGTGGGTGGTGTGGTTGTGGGTGAAGGGTAAAGGGTATCCATTTCATTAAATAACTCCGACAGCTGAAAGGTGATCCCATGATCCCATTCCTCAAACTCCTTCACCCGGGCACTTTGCATGCTGGGCCTTTGGAAAGTGCAGGACCATGGTTTCCCATTGACACGAAGGACCCACCCGGTCGTCCAGTCCCCCATTAAATCGATTGGCCCGGTGCAGCGGCTGATTAACAGCGAGGAGATGCTGCCACATAATCGATGGCCCCGCCCCCTGCCTTCTGCCCCTCCTCCACAACCCTTTGTCCGCCACCTGAACCCTTGATGAATGGGTCCAGTGCGGCATGGGCAGCAGTTTCGGACCGTTAAAGCCCTTAAATATGTTTTAATTGAAATGCATTTGGGCGCATCGAACAATCGGGCAAACGAGCCAGCAGGAATGCGGGGCACAAAGGTCCTGTCGATGTCAGTGTTGTGCCTATAACTCCGGGAAATGCTAGATTTAACATTAATTTATAATAGAGGGATGTTGGGGTGAAATATTTTAAAAATGTATTAGTAGATTGCTTTTAGATATTACATTTATAAATATTTAAATCCATTTCAATTTGAAGTTTCTAAAAATTATATATTCCGAGTTTGATTAGAACTACAGTATAAGCCATATATAGTTAAAAAAGGTATTTAAAATGATGAACGATTGATTTTCATCAATAATAATGTCGTACCGTTATTAATCCTCTTATTGACGGATATTGATCCCAGCTAAGGATACCCGGCCACCGTTCAGCACTGATTCATGGGTTTCATGAGATTGCTCCCACCGCCAACCATTGATGGCAACGAATGGAGCGGCTGGAAAGGAAACCTGAGTTGCAGCCCGCACACAATGCACTGCGTTAATTGGCTTAAACGGCTAGATGCCACACAACTCTTTGAGTCCGAGTCCTCGTCCTCGTCCTCGGGATGTCCTGCTCACTCGCCATTTCCCATGGATGCAGCGCATATGTTCGAGCGGTGCAATTCATGCATGAGGAATGGCGCCAGGAAGCGATGCTCATGCATTCCCCCGAGGAATGGGTGGGGGCAAGGGAAGGAGTCGAAGGACTCGGCAAAAAAATGAGACTCTTAAATTGGTTAGGAAGCGTGCCAGACAGTGTCTTAATTTTCCGCAGGATGTGCGCAATGTCAAAAGCAGGTTTGATAAATGGCCCAAGGGCCAGGAGCGGACCGCCAAAGTCAGCTGCAGTATCCTGGCACATCCTGCATGTGTATGCAGTGCATGCGGCCAATATATATCCAGCAGCCAGAGTTTTAGACTTGAATATTTATGCGATGCTCCTTGAAAAATGCTGAAAAAAGGCACTGCGAAAAGTTCGAAGGTTAACTGCTGGACAGTCTCACATATTTTGCGATTTATTTTTGCAGCTGCTTCCGGTTAGTTATTTCTCCCTCTCCCTCTCTCTCTCTATTTTTTCGAAACCACTGCTGATAGAAGCACGCCCCAAAAACCGGATATAAAATATGCTAAGGGAATTTCACTGCATTGTGGCAGGATTGAATCAAGTGAATACAATCCCATAAATCTCCGGCAAATGGGATTTAAATATCTGGGAAAACCATTCGCCTCGCAGACCGCAGAGAGCCCAAACCATTAAGCTGCGTTTCCCTTGTTAATTAGTCGCAAAACTTTCACATTAATTAATATTTATGTGCGGCGGCCCCAAAGTGCCGGCCGAATTCGAAGCCGACACTCAAAGTGTCGTCAAGATGAAAGCGAAATAAAACGACATCCGCACCCGCATCCGCATTCGCATCCGCATAATTTGCATTGCGCTTCATTGGAGCTGCGGGCTAATACGATTAGCTCGTCGGCCGCCCCTTGTCTTTGGGGACATTTCAATTAATTGCGCATTTGTGGCCAAATTCGAAATTCAATTAAAATACGGACGGGATTAAAATGGGCCAACAGATCGACTTTAATGTGCGGCGATACATATTTTTTTATTTAATAACTCTCTCCATCTGCACACTTTTCATGTCCAATCAGCATTAAATTGCCATCAATATTTGCTGCCAGCTTTTCGGTAGAAAACTCAGCTCTCTACGCCGGCAAACTTTTCGCTTTTCTCGCCAAACTTTGACGCCTGTGTACAAGTTAATGAAATTGGCAGCATTTGGCAGCCAAAGACGTTGGCGTCTCCACTTGGTGCCAAAATGACAATTGAACTAATTGCTGTGCTACAGAGTACGTGCCTGAGGGGAGGTCCTTTAGGAGGTCCTCCATTAGCAGAGATGTCGTAGGTATCCATTGTCATAATGATAAAAGTTATTTTGACTGGCGAGCTGGCTGAAGAGCCTTCGATTTTTAGCGAAAATCGAAAGAAATAAATTAGGCTGAGCGGTTAGATATTTATCTTAATTTGGGGCAGTCAGCCACCCAAAGAGTTAAGAGTCAAGTTTTTTGAAGGTCCTGAAGGAGCCACTCCAGCTGCGCACTAAATACGAGAATAAAAGTACTTCCACGGTGGCCCTTTTTCCGTTGGCCTTGGTCCCGGCGAAACATAAATAAATAAATAAACCGCTTTTCGGCAAACAAGCGCACAGCACACAATAAACGGGCTGGTTGGAGCTGCCAGGGGACCAAAAATCCAAGTGCCAAGTGCCGGGGCTCGAAACAAAATGCGAAAGCAAAACACAAACTTGGCCAAAATGGGGCGGTGGTGGCAAAAGAAGGCGCAAAGACAAAGCGAAAGCAAAAATATAAATAACAGAAAGCAGTAAAGCAGCAAAAAAAAAAGGTTGTGCTGGCCTGGCCAAAAAGGGAAAGTAGCAGTGCCACTTGACGCCCCACGCAAAACGAGTCGAAATGAAATTGCGGCAGTGTGGGAACGAGCAGCATGCCAATAATAAATCAGATCCGGCTTTTCCCGGCGGTGGAGGATGGGGGCGATGCGGAGGGGAGAGGAAATGCGGCCTGCCCCAGCCGCCGACATCATTAACGCACGTCCTCAGGAAGGTCCTGGTCCTGATCCTGGTCCCCGTCCGTAATGCAAAATTTAAATGCCAGCAAAGCGGTGGCACGGCTCTTTCATTTCACCTTTCCCCTAGCCCTTGGGCTCTGTGAAAACTCGGGCAGCAAATCAATTTCGTAGTTAACATGGCATATGAATGATGGCAACTGGAGCTGATTCTAGCTGCACTTGAAGAAAATATTGTTCTTTCTTACTTAGTAATCTTGGTAATCATCCTGTCATTGAGTTAACTTTAACATATAATTTGGAATTCCTCTTGATAATCTAAAACACCAATGACGATTGCCCTACAACATGCAAAAGATATATTTTGTAACAAAAAAATAAACTAATAAAATACACTTTCTCTAATTTTCGACAAATATTTGAGCTGTTTGCCTACACAGTCAATTTATATGGCCATTAATGAAGTTAAAGCTTTTTCTAGGTAATTTCCCACAAATCCTTAATCCTAGTTTTACTAAAAAAAAAAAAAATATATATATAATAAATATTTGTAGACTTGATCGGCAATCGATTGGGAACTGGCTTGGCATTCCGTATCTAGACACATATTGAACATCATAAAACAAATTATTCAAGGGTGCCTTAGTAATCTCTTGAGGCTGTAAGTATTTAATACTGTTGTATTGTCCTAAGGATTGGTGCTGAAACAGTATGTCCATTATATTAAAGGGTGGGCATCAAACCTCTAGAGATTACTGCGGCATCTTTAAATACATAAAACATATCTGGTTCCAGCGAAATATCCCCAGTGTAAGCCAATCGCCGGATGTCCTGGCCAATGCCCGAGGCGCTGAAAGGCGACATATTTCAGGCAGCACGCGGCCTTTTGAAGGTCGCTGTCAGAGTCACGAATGCAAAGCGAAAAGGGTTCCCCGGATGTTTGACTAACTCTGACATTTATATGATCCGTCAGAAAAAAAATGTCTTTATTGCTTGACTGGGAGGCGAAAGGGCTGGCAAATAAAGGCAGGCAGGGCAAACAATAGAAAAAGGATCATTGCAGGACGCGGTCCGAAAATAAAAGAGTGAAAATATAAAACAATAAATAAGCGAGGGCTTCATAAATATGCCAATAGCCGGCCATTAAAGCCGCCAGGCCGCTCTTACGAGCCCACAGTGCGCGGCTTTTGAGGAGCTCTCCTTTCTGCTTTCTACTTTCTCCTTCACTCCCTTCGACTTTCTCCCACGTGAACATTTTCATTTGCGCCTGGTTTCCATTTATGTATTTATGTGCATACTTAATGAATTTAATGTTTTATTAATGCGAGCACGTCGTTATTGTTGTTGCTGCTGATGTTGCTGTTGCTGTTGTTGTTGCTGTCGCCGCATGTGTCGGGCTCTTAAGTGACAAATAATTAACAGCACTTGTGCCGAAGGATCTGCCGAAGGAAGCAGCCGCCTGTCTATCCAAGCGAGTGCTCCATAATCTGTTTAATGTAATTTGCAATTTATATTAACCTATTGAAATTTCATTGGCCGAAGAAGGAGAAGGGAACTGGGAACTTCCGTTTCCGCTGCTTTCGCGGAAGTAATTTGAAAGGCACGCGTAGCTGCCACATTTTTTCCCGATCATTTTTAATATGTTTAATGGAAAACTGGGTTTCCTTCACCCAGCTGTTTCGGCATCTTGCGGATACGGATGCGGATGCGAGTGCGGATGCGGCTGGAGAGTGGAGAGTGCCTCGACAGCATCGATTTCTCCTGAGCATCAAGTGCATTATGAGCGTGATTTATTCATAACGGTGCGCGGCGAATGCAAATTTTCGACATGTAACTGCAATTTGCATACATTCTTACAAATACAGAGCTGACAGGGCCAAGTCAGCGAAGTCAGCCCAGTCAGCTAAGCAAAAGTACAGCGCACTTATGGGGGCGCCCGTAAAATATTGTGTATGAAAATGGCTCGCATGTGAGGGAGAGGAAAGACACCCCCGAGCACAGGCTGTCGCATAAACGAGTTTATGTTGCAAGTTAGTACGCGCAATTTGCAATTTGATGTTCGCTTCCGACCCCCTAAAAAGTCACCCAGCCACCCCTTCGAGTCCTCACTTCCCTGGCAAACTCACAAGCTGACTTGGTATACATATATACATGCAGTTTCTCAGGAATATGTGTGTGGGTGCAAAGTAACTCGGCAATCCAAATTATGGTAATTTGGCAAGCTCGACTGCGTGTCTTTGAGCGTGCACTTAATCTACTTTATGGCAGCGGATGGAGTGCCTTCAGCGCGAGATTCTCCGCTCCCAGTTCAATTCAACTAAGTATGTATCTTTTGGGGGGCCAGAGATTTAATTCGGAAACTGGCATAGTTTTGCAAAGGGGGACTGTAAACAGTGCCAACACTAAAGTGCGTACATCTACAGGAAAACCGGAAAACCGTAACCGACTGTTCCATTTGCAACACACAATCAAACTGTCATTGAGTCGTCGGCGAGAACTCAATTGAAACTACCGAAATGCATTTGGCCAGCACTCTGTACAGTGTACACACATCACGTATACGCCGCATGGGGCAATGGAACAGGACAGAGGCCGAAACAGTGCCACATGTCCTGGCAAAAACATGCACATTATAGGCAAAACAAAGGCCAAATGGTAAATGGTAAATGGCAAAAACGAGCTCGACACAAAAGCCAAAAATTGCACATCCTGGCATCAAAAAATGGGATCCTGATTGACGTGACAATCCGCCACGCACACAGAAGCACTCACCCTTTCGCAAAAGCCAGAGCCAACAAATGAAAAAAGGAAAGAAATTGTTAAATAAATATTCATGTGCTGCAGAGGGAGCTGCGTCCAATTTGGTATTATGTTTTTATTTTTTACGATTTTACGAACTTTCCCAACATCCCACATTTATTTTTTTTGCCATCAGCCTCGTTATTGAATTAAACACCGCCCGCTGACACAAAGCAAATGTAATGCGAGCCAGGTCCGACTTTGCAGACCGAGCAATGAATTAGCCAAGTAAATGCGGGGCTTTAAGGCCCGAGAAAATGGCGAAAAGAGCCAAGGAAAAGCCCTTTGCTTTGCCAGCTTATGAGCCGACCCTTTTTTGCTTTGTGTCGGGATGATGCGATGTGGATGTGGAATGAAACGAGGATGACTGACAGGCAAAAGGGTCGCAATTAGTAGGTGTCCCGGTGCCCCGGCAGCCCGTTAATATCGAACTCCTCCACTTTGATATTGGAGCACGTTCGGGGCCCGGTAATCTGGGGACGCCATTAAATGCCATGGGACGTCAACAATTGGCCTAGTTCGGATTGGTTTGCTCCCAGAAGTTTTGGCCCCTTCCGCCGAGCATTCGATACGCATGAAAATCAAACTACAATTAGGCACAGAGTCCGAAGACGGAAATCTGAAGCGGAGCCAAAAAGCAGTGAAATAAACGGAACTCACACTCAAAAAAATGGTATATCCAAAGGATTAATATCATGACATATTTATGAAGAAAGATACCCTAAAATGTACAGATACTCATAGATATTAAAAAGAAAAATGTACAGAATATATAATATTTTACACAATTTCTAGGATAGGTATTTCTAAAATATTATAATAAAAAGTACGAAAATATTTGAATGAAAATGTATCAGGCTTTTCAAAAAAAAAAACATAGGAATAGGAATTTTCATTGTTCAAATTAAATATCGTTGTGAATTTTTGGATTTTAAGAATTTATTTATTAAGTCATATACTAATGAGCACATTTTAGAAATTAGTTCTGCCAATCTCTGGTATTACTTACAAATCGATTTATGACTTTACTTAGCCTAGTTATCAATTTAATACCAACATTAAGCATACAGTTTCTTTCAGTGCAGTGGTGGAGGGACTCACCCACTGGGGCATTAAATGTCAGGGGGCCACACGCACAACCAGTGCGCCATTTGTTTTTATGCTTATGCTGCAGAATGGCCAAGCTGCCCCGCTCGCTGGTCACCAATGGTCCAATTTACCAGATTCCGCCGCTGCCCGTCGGCCGTGACGCATCGAATTATCTGCGATCCGGACTTAACTAAGCAGCAGGATAAATGTCCTGCAGCGTCCGTTTTTCCGGGCAACTCCATCAAGCTGTTGGCGGCAGCCGGCGGCTACGATTTGTTTAATATTTAATGCACAACAACAAGAAGAGCGGTCCTTTTATAAAATATCGCCCAGGGGTCAGGCCAGACAAGTTTGTGGGCTTTCCCTGCTCGGCCCGGCTCCTTTGTGTGATTTATTTAGTTAAGCTGTCCCAAATCCGAGCAATGCACAAATCCCCGGCACACAAATTATGGAACCGACAGGCCGGTCGAAGTTCCAGCCGACCAGCCAACTATTTAAGCTTGATTTCGAAGGGACGAGTGTCTTCCCTCCTCCGGAGGACCTGTCAGCTGGGCTGTGGAGCTGTGGAGCTGTGGGACCGTAGCACACGAGGACTGTATCGAATGAGACGCACGAGCGAGCATTGTGGACCCGGCTCGACCTAGGTGACAGACGCTTGACACATGGGGGTCTCGTACCCGGACCTTTGCCAAAGTGTTAAATCGGTGGCCACTCGGCCGGAAGTTGGAGGATGTGTCTGCCGTGTCTAAGGCAACTCCGGGGCCCATCCATTTCCCGGCCACTCGAAGGCGTCGAAGGCGACAGGATATGGGACTGCCGATGGAACTGGATCTGGCACTCGTTGCTAATGAGTTAATTAGATGATTTAGTTGGCGCATTTTCGGCGCCACAAGGGCACATTAATTATAAACCCAGACAGGAGGTGGTTATGAATTCCCACATATTTGGCAGCGATTCTCTGGGGATGTGCGGGGTCCTTGGCACTGCCGACTGATTGCTGGCTTTGAGTCTTCTGCGGATGCTAAACCTCAGTGTGCACTTGGAAAATTATTGGTATTTTATATTTTAAGCTTCGTCATAAGGAACGAAATGAAAATATTATATGGTGCGAAATAAACTTTTAATGGAGTGCATGGGAAGTATTTGAAATCAGGGCAACCCAGTTTTAGTAATACTTCCATTTCCTTTGCATTTAATAACGTTTTTTTCCGGACTGGAAATAAGAAAATATTTAAACCTTTTAAGTACTTATATTTTTGTATCACCATTTAAATATTTTTTTCTTTATTTTATAAAGAAGTTGAACTTATCACCTTTTAAAGGTCCTTAACATTTTTCTCAGTTTCCCTGTGGGCTCATTAAAATCAGCATTCGAACGTTTTGCAAACGCTTTTTAACGAATCCTTTGCGTGAGTTCATTAATCGCACCGATTTCGTGGCCACAACCGCATCCGGCCCGCAAAGGCGACATCTTGGGAGGCTGCCAGCTGTCTAAGTGGCTTGGGGCTGCCGCATAAATCGACCGGAAACGAGGCAACGTATGGATGGGGATGTGGGGGATGAGGATAGAAGGCAGGACAGTGCCTGCCAAGTGGGCCGAGTTTGCATTGACCATGACCGTGAACTTTGACGAGCTGCGCCTCCTAATGATGCCAGACAAACGTCTCGAAATGAGCTCGCACCGGGACTGCATCCTGCTTTCGTCCATCCCCGACCATCCTCAGTCCATCCCCGTCCACCCTCTTCGACCCACTTGAGCCAGAGCTTTTGACATTGGCCATCAGTAGCCTTGTCATAAGCCCACTGTGCTGCAGTCTAGATACAGATAAGAATCCTTTGCGCAGTGGGCGGCCAATTGTCCCAGATAGCCTTCCTGAGGGGCGTGGCCAGGGCGCTTTGTCTCAGCATTCCGCCCCCTTTAAGCCGCTTAAATTGCAGCAAGCTAAGCAGCTTGCCATTTTCAACCAAAGGCAGTCAGTCGGGCATCGCTTTGATTACCGAAATTAAACCAAAAGTAAAAAAAAGAATCCAGGAAGGTCCAAGAAATTGGCCCAAACTTTGACTTTTTTTTAGCCAAAGAAAGTTTTGTTTGGTGTGCTCTCAGCCAGTGGGTGTATTTTACACCATCAAACCGCCAGCGTCAACCGAATTTTTAACTTCATTTAGAACTCATTATAAACTTTGGCATAATTGCATAAATTGGCAAAGTCAATGGGAAACTTGTCCAACGCGCGAGAAACGCGGCGTGTCCAGAGCTCTTAAGTGGTGGGTGAAGGTGGGGTGGTTCCTTAAGAGGTACCTATAGGGATTGCTTTGGAAGTACCAGTTAGTCTCTTGCAGGAGTACATAACTCCTTAAAGACCTGTCGAATTTCGATTAAGTTATAGTTAAATTAAAATTCACAACATTTTAGAAGCCAATAAAATAAAAAAGCCAGTATATAAAAGTAACCACTGTAAATAAAAGCTTTGGAGATATAAAAATATTACTGAAGCTTTGAGTTCTGTTAGTTAACAGTTAGTTAGTTAGAATGTTAGTTAAATGAATGTCGAATTTATTCACTTTACTCAGTTAATTAATTTCAGAACATCTTTAATGGCCTAGCATTCATTAACATTTACTTTTATAGTTTTAATAAATTAATAAATTAGGAAATTAGGAATAATAAGGCCGTCATTTAAAACATGAAAGTGGTATATAATTAAACCAAGTTCCACAGAACAATTCTTGAGAGCCAAATAATAAATTAAGAGACCCCAATTCGATTTGAATTTCCCTTACATTAAAGACATTATTTAACATGATTTGGTGTGTATTTTATTCATCATTTAAATGTTCTATAATTTATACATATACACGAACTATTTAGTTTATTTAAATACATATTATTTCAACATTTATTGTTTCGGCTGGTGTTCATGAAAATTAAGTTGTCGTTGCTGAAATGATTGGGCCGTATCATAGAACATTTCCCCATTCACTCTTGTGACCAGAGACAACAAACAAATATATATTAATTTATGCAACTTTATGTAATATCCATTAATTTAGAGACAAATAAACAAACAGTATTTCATAGATCTTTATACTTTTTCTAGATTTCCATATTTAAAACGTTATTATTTGCATTAAAGCATTGTTTTTGCACTTAATATTCCATTGTTTAGTTGAGTTGCTGTACAAATTGTTCACAAGGTTTCGGTGCAGGGACGGGGGCGGTCGGAAAACAGGGGGCGGGGAGTGTTTAATACTTGTGCGAACTGGTGAAACGTCTGGGGTAAGAACGAAAAAAAAAGGAAGAACGGGGGAGCAAACGAAAGTAACACAAACGGTCGATTGTTAATTTTTGTTGGAATGCTACGATTCTTTATGCGAAAATGATTAGACAAATTATAAACGATTCAAAGAGCACACACTTAAAACCTAACAAAAATAGTAAACTTTAACAAATGAAGTTGAAGAACAGTGTGTTGGCGGGAGTAACGACAATCATTAAGCAATTCAATTTATGTACATTGCAAGACGGGACATCAATACTAAAACACACTTTAGAGTAGGTTTGCTCGCTTGGACGATATTTAACTAGTTATTGTTTTGGCTACGCTGAAGCGCTCCGAGATACACAAGTCCGGGTTCTCAACGTAGGTTAGATATTTTGTGGTTGTATTGTGGTTTATGTATATATAGACGCATACACAGCGGGATATTGCAGGAGGTGGAGACGCGCCGCACGATGCGCCGCCGCCAGCTTAAATTATGAATGAAACAAAATTTTGGACAAAAATCAAAAACAAAACAATAAACAGAATCTAATGGCGCGAGTCCCTAGGGTAGAATTCGGCCAGGATGGAGGCCGGAATACGCTTGAGCATCTCCTTGGGGAAGATACGCAGCAGCTGCCAGCCGATGTCCAGGGATTCGAAGACAGTGCGGTTCTCGTAGTTGCCCTGCAAGAGTAAGGAGCAATTTAAAAACCATTCAGCCATTAGCCAGCTGCTTCAACTCACCTGCGAGATGAAGTTCTTCTCGAACTTGGTCAAGAACTCCAGATACAGCAGATCGTCGGGCGTCAGGGCCTCCTCACCCACCACAGCCTTCATGGCCTGCACGTCCTTGCCGATGGCGTAGCAAGCGTACAGCTGGTTGGACACATCAGAGTGGTCCTTGCGGGTCATGCCCTCGCCGATGGCGGACTTCATCAGACGCGACAGCGACGGCAGCACGTTGACTGGAGGGTAAATCTGCCTGTTGTGCAGCTGACGATCGACGTAGATCTGTCCCTCGGTAATGTAACCGGTCAAATCGGGAATGGGATGGGTAATATCGTCGTTGGGCATAGTCAGAATGGGGATCTGGGTGATGGAGCCGTTGCGACCCTCCACACGTCCGGCACGCTCGTAGATGGTGGCCAAATCGGTGTACATGTAACCGGGGAAACCACGACGGCCGGGCACCTCCTCACGGGCGGCGGACACCTCACGCAGGGCCTCGGCGTACGAGGACATGTCGGTAAGGATGACCAGCACGTGCTTCTCGCACTGGTAGGCCAAGAACTCGGCGGCGGTCAGGGCCAAGCGGGGAGTGATGATACGCTCGATGGTCGGATCGTTGGCCAAGTTCAAGAACAGGCACACGTTCTCCATGGAGCCGTTCTCCTCGAAGTCCTGCTTGAAGAAACGGGCAGTCTCCATGTTGACACCCATAGCGGCGAACACGATGGCGAAGTTGTCGGTGTGGTCATCCAGCACAGACTTGCCCGGCAGCTTGACGAGACCGGCCTGACGACAGATCTGGGCGGCGATTTCGTTGTGGGGCAGACCGGCGGCGGAGAAGATGGGGATCTTCTGACCACGGGCAATCGAGTTCATCACATCGATGGCCGAGATACCGGTCTGGATCATCTCCTCGGGGTAGATACGCGACCAGGGGTTGATGGGCTGGCCCTGGATGTCCAAGAAGTCCTCAGCCAGGATTGGGGGTCCCTTGTCGATGGGCTTGCCGGATCCGTTGAACACACGGCCCAACATGTCCTCGGACACGGGCGTGCGCAGGATGTCGCCGGTGAACTCGCAGAGCGTGTTCTTGGCATCGATGCCCGAGGTTCCCTCGAACACCTGGACGACGGCCTTGGAGCCGCTGACCTCGAGCACCTGGCCGGAGCGCACGGTGCCGTCAGCCAGACGCAGCTGCACGATCTCGGCGAACTTGGGGAACTTGACCTCATCGAGGATGACAAGGGGACCGTTCACACCGGACACCGTCTTGTAGGCTGTGGTAGAAAAAGAATTTCAAGAATTAACATTATTGCATGCGTTTTTTGGGGAAAATGTGTGGAAATTAAGGATCATTTTGGAAAATATTTGCCATGTTGCTAAGCTAAACGCTGAATGATTTATACTTAAATGTTAAATGAAAGAGTTTAGTATCTTATTAGTCAAATCGTAATTCAGCAAAAAATCTATCCAATTTAAAAATATATCATACAAATAATCACGTAAGTCGACATGATAAACCTTTCATTTTTAATATGTATGCAAAACCATTTAATTGATAATAATTAATGGTACATTAATTTTTTTCTGTGAGTAGTCATGTGGTTAACCTAAGATCTGCAATATTTAAGATGCCCTATTTTAGGAACTAATTAATAAAATAATATAAAATGTCATTAACTTTTAAGATAAAAGCTTTGAATAAATAAAAGCCTTTAGAAAATAAAAACCGGATTTCAATTTTTGTGTTTCATAACAACGTTCAGTAAGACATGAATTGAATCACTGAAATAATCATAAATAAGGGGATTTTATTTAAAGAAATTATCTCTTATTTTTTTATACATAACTGTCATTTAAATAAGATATATACAAACTAAGATAAAGTTTCGGGAGTACCTAATTTTTTCACCCATTATTTCTTTTTTATTGCATTGTACTTCCCAATAAGAACTAATATTAAATTAAGTTAATTCTTAGCACATTGCTTTCTTTTACTTCCAACTAGATTTCATTACAACAAAAACACGAGTCGCGCAATGCTCACATGAAAGTAGGAATCTGATAAGAAAGCAAACGTCAAAAGGCAAGCGGGTGGGCGAGAGGGGGCGTTGGCGGGGATGGGGAGGGTAAATTATGTCAGCTGACTGTCCAACTGGTTTTTAGCCCTTGCCACGAGCTGCAGTGGGAATCTTACAAGAAATAGATAGCAAGGGGGGGAGTGCAAAATGCAGGGCAAGATCAAGATAAAGTGGAAAAAACAAGCAAATCGAACTGCAAAAATCACGTAAGATGTTTTTAACTATCTTTTTTTGTGCTATATTTTTGTGACAAATAGTGTTATTATTAACATTTATCTGTATAAGGGGCACTCTGCAATTACTTTATAAAATACGAGTGCCTAAAGTTAATAATAATAAAATTGACACCCTCGATAAAAAGTAGTTAAAATGCGGCGGACCTATCGCCCGTTCCGCCTCCCACCCCGTTCGCAGTCAGGTGCCTTTGAGTGTGTGCGCTCTGAATGGCAAAAGCAAACAGCTGAGCAGCAAACGGTCATGTGACGGCGAAAATTTTCAATAAGCGTTAACCACGATTACGGGGGGTGCTCTTGTGGGTATATAGAAAACTTAGGATCACTTTTCAACTGCATAGAAATCATTATTACAGTAAATTAGCTGGCAATGCCAGGCAGTCTGCGTGTTTTGCGTGGGTGTCGCAAGAACTTATTGATTTCTTCTCTACTCTCCGCCTCACACCAGATTCGTGCAAACTGTCATGGCGGACCAATCCAATTGGGCTTTTTCTCTTTCGCTTTATCTGCCACTTGCAGTGCATTTTCCACATATTTCACCAATTCCGATCTATTTTCTATACTCACTCAAGCGGGGCTGGGAGATAAAGTCCCGGGAGACGGCGAGGACATGTTCCCGCTGGGCTTGTTGGGCGTTCATCTTGGATAGACTTTTTCTGCGCCTCCTCTACCTTGAAAGTGCACTGCGAATTTCGAGCTGTAAAAAGGGATGGTTTTAACTTTTGCCACTCTCGATCTATATATTCTGTGAGCTATCCAGTTGTGAACGTACAATTTTTCAGCTACGAAACAGTACTGAGCGACACACACGCAAAATTTTGCCCTGCGAAGTCGTTGCGAGTGCGAGGAAAAATTGCTGGAACTGAAAAAGTATTGCTGAATGTGAATCTGCTGTGACGTCACGTGCCATCACATGACCCGCCAGGCGTTAGGGATTTTTGGCCTCCCGTGATTTGCAACACTAATAATATAGTGTTGCAAAACGTCTACAATGACATTCCCAAGGAACTAAAACATTGCGCCAAGAACCAAAATAAATAAATAAACCCAAAAACACGTCGGATATCAAGAGATGTGCCCGAAACCCAGCTGGAAAACATTGTGAGCGATGGAGAAGGAAGATCCCGACGATATTCACGGCTTAAAAACTACGTAGATCCCACAGAGAATCCGTCAAAGACCCAAGAAGTAATCCATCCTGATCCCGCAAGTTTCTGGAGATCCTGGAAACAGCCTGGATCAACGAGATGTGTGCTCCCGAAATCCTGCCCAGCCCAGATACGCGACCTATACAAGAACGATTTGGTCCACTCCATGGAATGGAGAGGTGCGCTACATAATGGCCAGGTATCTGCGATCGGACAATTATAACCTATAACTCCCATCTCTTAAGAATATAATTAGTTTATTTGTCAGTTTTCATCAACATTTTTTCATCATTCGTCTTGTAATATTTCTTTTAATTCAAATCAGTTCAGTTTCTGCGCCAAAAATCTCTAACAAAACAGGCCCACAGGGTGATTCGTGAAGTGGCCGGCGTTGCCACCTCCACCGATAGTCATCGATAGGCATAGCTGTTAGTACGCAGAGCTCTGTTAATTATTGGAAAGTTTTTTAATGGAACAATTTTAATTAAATTACAATAGTTGTTTACACACTGCGGCAGTTGGGCACATCCCGAAAAAAGCGAGTATTACGTGGGGATTGCGATTGCACAGCGGAAGCAGCTACCGGAAGCCGAGGCCTGCGACAAAGAACACAAAGCAACCGAAGACAAAACCCGTTTCTTCTTGCGTCCGATAAAAAGGGGCGTCTATATCTCTGCCGATCCGGAGCCCCTGGCATTGCACCACTATGATGGTTGAGTCCGATGGAACCGCCGACGCCACCCGCCGCCTCAATGTGAAGAAGCAGACGCTGGACGATGCGTACGCGGTGCCCGCCAACTTCCTGGAGATCGACGTGGTCAATCCGCTGACCACCATGGCGGCGGGCAAGAAGCGCTACACGGACTACGAGGTCCGGATGCGGGTGAGTGATCTGCGATCTGTTTGTGTCCGAGGGGGAGTACCTTCCGAAACTCTGACCAAACCGAAAAACCATTGATAATCGCTGGAATTTGCTCACACACTCGTGCATGTACGTGCGACTTTGTCTCGCTCTGCAAGTGTGTGTGTGTGTGTGCGGGTGATACGCCTATAAAGCGACGAACCGGGCGACGAACATTAGTCACAAAGTGCAGGGCACTGATTCCGGGACTTGAGTCACGGATGTCCGGCATGCGGGCGCCTAATTGAGTTTACCTTACTATCCCAAAGAGTTTCCCATAGAGCTAATCAACTACCATTGCCTTTCAGACCAATCTGCCCGTCTTCAAGGTGAAGGAGTCCAGTGTGAGACGACGCTACAGCGACTTCGAGTGGCTGCGGAACGAACTGGAGCGGGACAGCAAGGTGCGGGCTTGGGATCAATCCTGAGATGCATTGTTTTCACTTTCACTGAGTTCGCTAGGCCCCTCTATGTTACTTTAATCTCTAGAGATATTCATAAATCGAACAAAAACACCGGGTTTTAAACTATTAAATTAATTTTGCTTCAGAACGGGTATAAAATTGTCATTGAAGACTTAAGCACTTAGAAGTCACTTAATTCCCAAGGGATTTACAATTATAGTTTCACGATTCTGTTTAAAACTATGACACACTCAATTTGACTTTGCATTGGCACCAGATGCCATTTTCCCTTGAGCCATTCTCTGAAGTAAAATCGATTTATACATATTTTTAGCTGTTCAAATTTAGGTTCATCGATTTATGAAATACTAAACAAAAGAAAATTGATCTTGGATTCCTTATCTCTAAGAAACCACTCGATTCGAAATCAAACAGTATTTCTGAAAGTGAAAACAAATGCTTTGATACACATACACAGCCATTTAATCAATTACATATCCCCCCAGATTGTGGTGCCTCCACTCCCGGGAAAAGCCTGGAAGCGCCAGATGCCCTTCCGCGGCGACGAGGGCATCTTCGACGAGAGCTTCATTGAGGAGCGGCGCAAGGGACTGGAGGCCTTCATAAACAAGATAGCCGGACATCCGCTGGCGCAGAACGAGCGCTGCCTGCACATGTTCCTGCAGGAGAACGTCATCGATAAGAACTACGTGCCCGGCAAGATTCGCAACACATAAGCAGCAGAGTCCGGAGCAAAACCCCAAACCATAGCAATGCAATGAAGCAACAACTCGAACGAACAAACCCGCTACGAAATCTTTTAGGGAAGCCGTGTGAATGTGTGTGCTTGGCCAGATTGAAGGAGGAAGGAGCAGAGGAGCATGGAGGGAAGTTGGAGGAGGGAGTAGAAGGGATCTGTTTATTATGCGACGCGATAAGAGGCGGGAAGTGCTGCTGCTCAGTTAATGTTGAGCCCCTCTCACCCCCACCCCCCGGGGACTAGTTAAAAATCAGCATTGGGAATTTTTAATGCTAAATTCAAGTTTATATGGTATACATAACAATATACATACATATATATTATATACAATACAGATATTTACGAATAGTGTACATAAGACATGCCTACAACGCCCCTCGCTAAATGAGTCTCGAAAGTAGGAGCTGTCCCTCCCATTTTCCCGATCCTCAGTTTCTTCGTTTTGACCCATTGCAGCGGTAATGAAGCAGCAAATAAAATAAGGGAGCCATCCTGACCCCAAAATCCATCCCTTGTAAGTGTATGCAAATTATTGAATATTTTGAAACAGTTTAGTGAATAATATTGTACTTCGAATCAAATTAAAATAATTCAAAAATAAGTAAGGTGATGAAATTATTTCTTTGCTTGCGCGATTTCTGTAAAGTTTATCGGGAGGATATAGTATAGAAATCATTTGTATATGAAATGGTAGGGTGCTTGTACTCATTAATATTTCACAAGAGTTAATGCATTTTTCAAGAGGACTGAAGTGGGAACTGCGTTTGTTGGGAAGTCTTTTGTTTTCAAGTTGCCGTTTAGCAAATTAAATGAAATCATTGACTACTACTGTGTCATCAAAGTGCACAGTTGAATAAACTTCAATATAAAGGAAATTAAAATTAAGAAGTCAGATCCTGTCGGTTTGCTGCCTTTATTATACAACTCGTAATATATGGACAATATGGACACGCTGCGGCTCTCATTGAAGCGACATTGCCGGGATCCCGGAGACGTTGATCCAGAGAAATCAAAATATCATCGAAGTCTGGAATTGAACTGGTCGGAAATGACGCCCAGTGGTCGAGTGGTTATTATTAACAGGAACGAAAATATAGGCTGTTCATCATTACAGTCGGAGGATGATGAGGAGGTGACCCTGGATCAGACACTGGATCCCGACGACGAGGAGTACCACGCGACTAATTATTTCGAGCCGCTAAAGAGGATGCGTCGCAAGCGGCGTAGCCAATCCTCTCCGGTGGCGAGTCCTACAATTGTCTACCTTGAATTGGGCAACCAAGGGGCTATTGTTCGGGACAAGCCACTGGATAATAACGTCCTGGAAGCTGATGGGGAACTGTAGACGAACATGCTCAAGTTTCTGGGTCTGATGGCGCCACGTCGCATACTTTACACCCACGCTGACTATAGCGCTCCGGAACAGGAGAAACTGTCTTTAACGGCCACTCATCCACTGAATAGTTACAGTTCCTCCCCCGCACTACCTGTCACTCTCTCCTCCACCTGGTCAAGTCTGAATCTAGCGAATCTCCATCCGCCGAGCCCAGAGGAGCTCCAGGCCAAGAAGAAAAACGATATCCTTCGGCCGATCGACGCCAATTTAATTGAAATGCAGACGCCGGATTTCCTCAAGGAGATCGATGTAAGCGAGCTACCCAGCAGGAAGGAGATGGCCGCCATTTGTCGCCGCCACAAGAGCAACATCGCCTGCCTGGAGCGGCATCCACACTTCCACAGATTCGTGAAGTCGCTCCACCCGTCGGTCTCGATCAACATGTGCCATCCGCTGGCAATAACCTACCGGGAGAGAAGTTTCGATAGCTGCAAGGAGGAACTGGCCAAGGTATTGTTCAATATCTTTAACCACGCGATCTTCCACTGCGGCCTCCTTGCACCGATCGTTTGGAAGCCCTCCTTGAAGTCATCCTGCAAGGGTGAGCTGACCATTAACTCCTCTGGAAAACGCTCCGCACGCATCCTGCTGTGTAAGAAGATAAGTCAGCCGGATGTGCTCATCAAGATGATCCTGTATAAGATGTGCCATGCGGCGTCGTTTGTCTTCAACCGGGAGACGGGACACGGCGATCACTGTCGCAGATGGTAAGATGAAGATCTTAAATTTTAAAAAGAAATATATAGATAGTTAGGGGATATTTGCTATAGGACTTTTATAGGTACCTAAACGATATTTCTATGTCGGACATATTCAAGCATTAAATATACATACATATACTATACTTACTGTATCGCGGATTAATTTCCCTATTTAAGGGCTTACCAGGCGAGGAGGGCGATGCCGGAGCTGCCGGAGATTGTAGACTGTGATCCCAGCTTCAAGTATACTTGCACCATGTGCGCACGCTGCTCATACGGGCGGATTGAATTCGAAAATAAAAGGATTCGCTGTCACTACTGCCAGTTTGAGGTGTGGGTTAAACCATTTCGAAAAGCTGACATGCACACGGGCACCCGACTAGATCGGAACATTACTCCATTCAAGGCCTTCATCCGGGAGAACTACTTGAAGCTGGGCGAGGAGGGATATATAACCCACAGCTCAAGGATGAGACTGCTCAATAAAGAGTACCTAAAAATGTGAGCTGCTGAGGGTTAATTCGTTTACATTTTTAAAGTTAACCACTAATTCACAAATGTTATTGATATTATTGTTTATTGTATTGTATATTGTACTTATTATTTTTAAAAAGTCATGGGATATGGATTTGCTTCGTTTAAAAATCCCGCGTATTTATGGGATTAGGGATGCAAGCTATCGATAATAAATATCGATAACTATTTTTATAATTTACAAATTTAAGTAATCTATATTTTATTTAATTTGTAGTCAGGATGTTAATTATTTTAATAAAAACCCCATTAATTTAATTATTTAACCTCAATCATTTACAATTACTTGGTTTAAATATTTAATAACGATGACAAGTGGCAGCCCTGCGATAGTTATTGCTGGCAACTCTGTGTCATCTGTGGATTGGATTCGGTTTTTTTGTTTTTATTTATTTTTGGCATGGACTCGGCGGAATCTCCCACCAAAACGCAAGCCGGCGAAGACGAGAACTACAGTCTTCTGTGCCAGGCGCACGAGCAGTTCAAGAAGTGAGTGGGCGTTTGTTTGCCCCGGGAATTGCATCCATAACCGCCTTTCTGGCTCCTCCTTCTCCATCCTTCAGCTCCGAGTTCGATCGCTGCCTGGAGCTGCTCCAGGAGCTGGAGACGCGTGGCGAGAGCAGTGGTCCCGTCCTGCGGCACAACCGGGCTGTGGTCAGCTACCACAAGACCGGGTGCACCCAACACTCCGTCCTGCTCAAGGAACTGGAGGCCCTAACGGCCGATGCCGATGCTCCGGGAGAAGCGTCCAGCGGCCTGAGCCTCAAGCAGGGAGCTGCCGCTGCTACCGTGGCTCGGTACAACCGGGCGGTCATTTACTACCACCGCCACATGTTCGGGACTGCGCTGGAGAAGCTGGCGCCTCTGGTGGCCCGCCTGGAAGCTCTGGAGAAGGCCATGGCGGCGCTGGTGGCCACGCTGCAGCTCCAACTGCTGCTGGCCACCAATCAACTAAACCGTGCCGAGGCCTTTCTGGACTATTTGCAGTACAAACTCAACCTGGTGGCCACTGCGCCGAGCAGTAATCCAACCGAGGAGCCGACTGCAGTCGCTACAGCTTCTCCGCCGGCGGTCACGCCCAGTTCCGTGGTGGCCACACCAGGGGGAGCAGTTGTGGAGGGTCCAGTGCCCGGTCTGGGCGGTAGCCTGCAGCTTTTGCAGCTTATAACGCTCGTGCTCAACCGAAAACCGGTGGTCATTCAGGAGGACGGCACGCCGGAGTACGCTGCATTGAAGGCACAACAGTACTACATTATGAAGGACTTCCAGATGGCCGCCAAGCAACTGATGCGCATCAATAACGAATGCACTCAGGCGGGGTGAGTCCTGGTCATCACTTTTGTATAACTTATAAGCTAAATGTGTTGTCTTATTCTGCAGCACTGTAACCCCGCAGCTGAGTACTTGCATCGCCAACAACATGGGAGTAATCCACTTGAGAGTGCGCCACTATGCCATCGCCGCCAAGTTCTTCCAGAATGCTCTGAACTTCGACCAGCAGCTGGCGCGGAACTTAAGACAGAGTACGCTGCAAACCATGAGCTCGGCGCGATCTTGCGAGATCCTCTACAACCTGGGCGTGGCCATGCTGCACCTGCGACGGCCCAAGGAGGCTTTTCAGTGCTTCCTGGTCCCTGTAAAACAGTTTCACAGCAATCCGCGTCTCTGGCTGCGTATGGCTGAGGCCTGCATCATGGAACATGAGGCGGTGAGCAATTGCAGATATTATGTAACACAACCCTTTTTTAAGTTTTTAAACAACTTTAAAATGTCAATTCTACCATTATTGGCCATTTTTATATACAAATCTGAATCTTAAACTATTTTAATTGTATATTCTTATAGAAACTCGTGGAGGAGGAACGCCAGTCGCAGGCAGGATCCTCGCCCTCAACAAAGCCATATGCGTAAGTGTTATTTACGCAATCTTAATCTTGACCTCTTTAGACCCTCTTCTTTTAGTCCCCAGTCCGCGGGAGTGCCAGAGCCCACCCTGGAGTTCGCTGCCTTGTGCCTACGTAGCGCTCTGACCCTAACGCAGCACTACAAGACGCGCTTCCACATGACGGTTTCATCGGAGGATGTCGAGACACCCGAACCCAAGGACCCAACCCAGGAGTCTTGGCGTCATCCGCAGGACAATAACTTCTGCAATCCCTCGAAGCCGGTCAGCCTTGAGTCGCTGGAGAAAATGACGGCCGCAATATATGCGGCGCACAGCTTCGTGTCGCTGCGTCTGGGCGACGATGTGACCGCGCTTGAGATGGCGGAGCATCTGTTGGCCTGTGAACGTCTCTCCGATGCACACAAGTAATTTAAAGTTTCCTTTAAGAGTGCTCAAGGTTAAAAAAAAATCCTCTCCCATTCTCCAGATTGCTCGGTCACATGTACGCTGGCGAGGCGTTGATGTTGATGGACAAGGCGGCCGAAGCACGCGACCATTTGGACCCTACCTTCGTGGGCACACTGAACGCTTTCGATTTTGAGACGCGTGACTGGCAACTGAAGTCGGTGGACGCCGCCCAGAACGTAGTGCGTTACAATCTGGCTGTAGCCATGGCCCTACAGAACGACCTGCCTCAAGCAAAAGCACTCCTCGCCAACTTAAGCCACTCGTTGGTGAGCAGCAAGGCGTTGGCTTTGCGCCGTTTCATAGACCTAAAGATGGGTCCTGTTCCTGGCGGGACGCCCAGTTAGACAACAAATTGTGTAAATACTTAGACGGAATTAAAGTACGAGATTGAAGTGAAGAGAAAGTCAAGTAATGATTTTTTTGTGATCAATCATTTTCCAGGATTCTACAGGATACCTACTACTTAAGGATCTGGTACCTCATATTAATGTGTTATAACTAATGAATGTTATGATGTTTTTTAGTCTTTCAGTAGAACCTTTTGATACTATCTCAGGATGTTTACAAATTATATTGTTAATCCGTTACATATTTCACTTTCTGAGAAATTAGCAAAGAAATTGTATTTGATACGCTAAACCTATTCCTCTTCCAAATGCTGTACAAAACGCTTGTTATTTTATGTGCCTACATTGACATTGCGAAGGGAATATCTTCTGTAAATGAGCTAAGTCTGAGTCAGTACCTCGAGGTCGAAGTTTACAAACCTCATTCAAAGGTCAAACTATCCGTAAAAACGCAAGCACTCATCAAAATGTTGTCGATGAAGTTTGTGGTATTTTTTGCCTGGATATCCAATGTCAGTGCTCAAACAAGGGTGACGCTTGGCTTGCAAAATTTCACGGGACATACCAATGATTACCGCATTAAAGTATTTTCTGGAGTGAGTAGGTGAAAGATTTTAATCTGTAGCACATCCAAAGTCCTTTCCATAGCTTCACATCATAGACGCGTACGACTATCCTGTGGAAGCGCACACTGTTGTCACTAGAGATGGTTATATCCTCGATATCTTTCGGATACCGACATCACATAAATGTAAATTGAGCGGAAGGAAGCCGGTCGTCTTCCTCCAGCACGGGTTGACATGTTCGGCGGACACATTCTTGATGACGGGACCGAAGACTGGACTTCCCTTTATGTTGGTCGACATTTGCTACGACGTTTGGCTGAGCAACTGCCGGGGAATTCGCTACTCCCGACGACACACCAGGTTGAAGTCTTCCCAGGAAGAATACTGGGGCTTCAGCTGGCATGAAATGGGAACGGAAGACCTGCCCGCCCAGATCGACTACATTCTGTCCCACACGCAGCAGAGCGGCCTGCACTTCGTGGGTCATTCTCAGGGATGCACCACCCTAATGGTCCTGCTCAGTATGAGACCGGAATACAACGACAAGATCAAGACCGCCACCCTGCTCGCTCCCGCTGTTTTTATGCAAAACTCGCAATCTGGACTAATAAATAAATTGGAGGCGATAATTATGACGATGAAGGATTGCGATTTCTTTGGACATAACAATGTAATGAGATTTTTGATAACGATTATTTGCAATCTCGCCAAAATGAAAAGATTTTGCACCACACTGTACATGATGTCCAGCGCAAAACCATCAAAGTACATGAATGAGGTAATATATTCCAAATTTATTTGAAATAAGTTATAAGTTTTAACCATTTTGACCTTTCCAGACAATCATTCCATTAGTATTATCAACACATCCGGCTGCCATTTCTTCGCGCCAGCCCAAGCACTTTCTGCAGGTCAGGAGGGCTGGCAAATTCCAGCTATATGACTTCGGAGTCGAGCAAAATATGAAGATATACAACCAGTCCACGCCACCGGAATATCCGTTGCAAAATGTCCGAACGATGTCGCCCATCCACATATTTTATAGCGATGGAGATACCATGACAGTGCCCAAGGATGTTCTACATCTGATCAACACGTTGGCCAACGTAGTGCCGCATCGCGTTCCATTTCCGCTTTGGGTTCACTCGGACTTTATTTTCGCCACGACCGTAGATACCGTCGTTAATCAACCAATAATTGAAATTATCGGTACGTTCGAGAGGTCTTGAAGGGAGATTGAGAACCAAAAATAACCTAGACTAAACAACTTAATTATAGAATCTAAGAATAATAACTTTAGGTATATAAGTTTTCTTAAAAGTTATAATACACTAACATAACATTTTAATATACTTTATATTATATACTAAGTCTTAAGATTAACCCCCTTTAGATGCGCCTATGCACAATGGAATTTCGTATTAAGATATAAATACATTTTTCGGATTAGTTAAGCCTTTGCTTACATCCATCCATGAAAAGTACCAGTTATTTCATTACCAGATGCTGCGGATATTGTGTGTTATTTATTTTAGTTGGCTGAGCAGAGGCCAATTGATTTCCAAGGTAAGTGGTTAGGAATATCTGAAATAAGGATAATAGAGATGATATACTTCAAAGGGTGATTATGACTGGGAGAATTACTCACTTCCAGGCATTGGGCCTCGAGTTAAGGTAATAACTGGGGTGAGTACGTGGAAGTCAGTTTAAGAGGGACGTGTCAGTTAGCCCTGTCTATAGGTCGACATCATAGCTGGTTACAACTATCCAGTGGAGACGCACACTGTTACCACTAGAGATGGTTATATCCTGGAAATCTTTCGGATTCCATCCTCAAAGCTTTGTGTTCGGAGCGGGACAAAGTCGGTCGTCCTAATCAATCACGGTATGACTGGATCGGCAGACTCATTCCTTTTAAATGGACCCAACGACGGACTTCCTTATCTGTTGGCCGATGCTTGCTACGACGTGTGGCTGATCAACTGCCGCGGAACCCGGTACTCTAGACGCCACGTTAAACTTAAGGCTTCAATGAAGAAATTCTGGTGGTTCAGTTGGCATGAAATCGGAATGGAGGATTTGCCCGCTACGATCAACCACATTGTGTCAAAAACAAAGCAGAAGGCCTTGCATTTTGTGGGCCACTCGCAGGGAGTCACCTCCCTGATGGTGCTGCTCAGCATGCGACCGGAGTTCAATGCGATGATCAAGACCGCTAATCTGATGGCTCCGCCGATCTTTATGAAGAATTCCCTCTCGAAATTCCAAAAGCTTATTAAGCCCGTATTGCAAATGCTGCCCGACTTGGAGTTAATGCCCCACCATAAGGCGATCAATTCCATTGTAGCAATGAAGTGTAATATACTCGGCTTGAAGGAGGTCTGCACCGCATTGTATATCTTCTCTAAGGGACCAGTGTCCCAACACTTTAACAAGGTAAGTTAAATAGAGTAAAAATGCGTATTAATTCGCATTATTTAAAATATTTACTTAAAATTAAACGAGAACTTCTTGCAGTCTCTCGTTCCCTTGCTCATTGCTACCCACCCGGCTGGAATTTCGACTAGACAGCCAAAGCACTACTACCAGCTAAAGGACTCCGGCAGGTTCCGACCATACGACTTTGGGATCAAGCTGAATTTGGTGCTCTACAAGAAATTCAGTCCCCCCGATTATCCCTTAAACAAAGTCCGTCCATTGTCGCCCATTCACTTGTGGTACAGCGACGACGATGGGACCATCTCGCCAAAGGACATCCCAACGCTGATCAGCAAGTTGTCCAGTGTGGTGACACATCATATTACGGATCCCACCTGGGACCACTCGGACTTCCTATTCGCGAAGAGCATAAAAACAAAGATCAATCAACCGATTATTAATATTATCAATGAATTCGAGAGCAGTCCTGCCAACAGTAAGCTTTAAAAGCAGGACAGATCAGTCAAAAAGAGCGGGAATAAAAGAAAAACAAAAACTAAAAAGGGATAAAAAAAGAGGACTAAGGTAACTTCTTCTTCTACAACAGAATATTTTATCAGATGGAAACTTACCTCAATTTGTAATGTTCTATAAAATATATAAAACAAGAGAGAACGCTATAGTCGGGTGCCCCGACTATCAGATACCCGTTACTCAGCTAAGGGAGTGCGAGGGAGATAGATATATAAAATCTTTGATCAGGCATAACTTTTTAACGAATGGTCCGATTTGAAAAATTTCTTCTACATTTCGATAGGTATTGATAGTCACAATAAAACTGCATTTTTAGTTTTCCAAAATCTTTAATGGTGTGGGCGCCAGACACCTTTCAAAAAATGGTGTAGGGCGATTGAGGGCGTTAGAAGGGGCGTGGCACCATTTTGAAATAAACTTGCGCTGCGTAGGAACTCCAAGAATATGCATGCAAAATGTCAATCCTCTAGCTTTTATAGTTTCCGAGATCTCAGCGTTCATACGGACGGACAGACGGACAGACGGACAGACGGACATGGCTAGTTCGACTCGGCTAGTGATCCTGATCAAGAATATATATACTTTATAGGGTCGGAAAAGCTTCCTTCTCCCTGTTACATACTTTTGCACGAATACAATATACCCTTTTACTCTACGAGTAACGGGTATAAATACCACTTCCATAAAACTGAAGTAACTCAAATGCCAGATCTCAATCTCATGCAGAACGGAATTTCGTATTAAGAAATTAAAATATTGTTTAAATTAGTTCTACCTTTCCTTACATTCAACCATGAAAACATCCAGTTAATTCGATCCCAGATGCTGTGGATATTGTTTGTGGTCTTGAGTGCCTGGCTATCTGGTGCCAATGAAAAAGCAGAGGTAAATGGAAAGGAAATAGCAAAGTTAGTAAACAAGGAGTTAGCAAAGGGAAATGTCGAGCACTACGTGGGGCTGTGGAACTTAATGAAGATGGGGAAAGAAGAAGCCATCGATTCCCGTACCCCGTCCATAACTGCGGTAAGTGTGTGGGAGTTGACTAAATGAGAACATGTCACCTAATCCTGACTTTAGGTCCAGCTCATAGCCCGTCACAACTACCCGGTGGAAACACACATTGTCATCACCCAAGATGGCTACATACTCACGATCTTCCGCATCCCCTGGTCGTATCGGTGTACAAGGAACGGAAGAAAGCCGGTGGTTCTCATGCAGCACGGAATCATTTTCGCATCGGATGGATTTTTGGTGACTGGACCGAAGACTGGACTCCCCTTCATGCTGGCCGATGCCTGCTTCGATGTGTGGCTGAGCAACTGCCGCGGAACCCGATACTGTAGACGCCACACCACTTTGAAGGTCTCCCAGCAGAGATTCTGGCATTTCAGCTTCCATGAAATGGGAATGCAGGACTTGCCCGCCCAGATTGACTATATTCTGTCGAAAACGAAGCAGAATGCATTGCATTTTGTGTGCTATTCCCAGGGATGCTCTTCTGGAATGGTCCTGCTCAGCATGAGACCGGAGTACAACAGGAAGATCAAGACCGCGAACCTGTTGGCCCCCGCCGTCTTCATGAAGCACTCCAAGTCTTGGGGTCTGCAGTTACTCAAGCCACTATTTATGAAGCTGCCCGAGGGAGAGCTCTTACCCCAAAAAGGATTGATCAATTCTGCAATAAGATTCATGTGCAGGCTAAAAGCAGTAAAGAACCTATGCGCATCCATCTACCTACACTTGAGCGGTCACCAGTCGACCCACACAAACAGAGTGAGTCAACCTAAATTATTTATTATAGGAACAGATTTCCATTGAGCTTTCTACGTATCGTTCTAAAGGAAATTTTTTGAAAAATGTATTTCCATTTCTGCCACGTTTTAACAATATAAAGATGTTTATCTATTAATAATTATAATTATTAATGTAATTTCTAGTCAGTCGTTCCAACTTTGATGGCCACTCACCCGGGCGGAGTTTCCACCAGGCAGCCAAAGCACTTTATACAACTCAAGGACACTGGAAAGTTCAGACCATACGACTTTGGCAGAGAAAGAAATCAGATCACCTATGGCCAGTCTTGGCCTCCCGACTATCCCCTAGAAAAGGTCAATCCAATGACGCCCATCCACTTGTTCTACAGCGATGGGGACAACACCGTATCATCAGAGGACATTCCCATGTTGGTCAGCAAGTTGCCCAGGTCGGTGCAACATAAGATCGAGAAGTCTAAATGGGATCACTCCGATTTTATTATCGGGAAGACGGTAGATAAAGTTATGAATCTACCTATCATCAACATAATCAATGAATTCGAGAATTCACAGAAGAATTAAAAAGAAATTTTTAAAATGATTGGATAGTTTGTTTCAATTGAATTTTTCGGCATCTGAATTTACTCCGTATCCCTTCTAAAATTTTCACTTCGATTAGGTCTAATCTATAAATTATTTATTTATTAATCAGTACATATATCCAGAGTTGATCTAGCCGAATCAACCGCAGACTCAGTTTCGTAATTCTACTTTGTTTTTGGCACTAGTGATAGTTCTGGCTGTGATCTTTTCCCGCCGGCTTCCTGGCTTTCTTCGATCGCTCTGCTTCCTTTAGCGTCGCCGCTGCTCGTAGCGATTCATGGAGAGCACTATATTGTCGAAGATGTACTCCCTGACCCCCAGTCCGCAGATGAAGTCGAAGTGGTTCCACCGTTTCCAGGGAGCCTTGTAAACGGCTTGCACGTTGGGCAGCCGGGTTAGCAATCGCCAGATGTCCGCCGGAGCGACAATGTAATCGTTTTCCGAGAAGAAGACGGTAACTGGTGTGGACACTTTCTCCAGGTCGTACTCCGGCGGCTCCAGCTGCTGGTAGTGCAGCCAATTCCGCTCCGGGCCGTAGTCGTACTGCCTGAATCGCGTGGACACGTAGCCCTGGAAGTAGTGCATCAGCTGCTTCACCGATCCGCCAGCCGGGAAGTTGGCCATCAGATCGGGCAAAACCGTCTTGTTGAGGAAGCGAGTGTCGTAGCCAACGGCTGGCCACAGGCGACTGATGCACACGAGAGGCTTCTCGTTCTCCAGGCACGTCATCGAGAGGAACTTCTTGAAGAACTTGTTGGTGGAGAACATCTCCACGCCCTCGAGCATCTTGGAGACGTAGTTCCGGGTGCCCAGCACCGGACCAATCACCTTGGCCAGCCCGCTCTTCGTGTTGCTCACATAGGCCACCGGGGCCAAGAGGGTGGCGCTCTTGAAGACCGCATTGTACTGCGGCATCATCGAGTTGAGGACCAGGAAGACGGTGCCGCCCTGCGAGATGCCCACGAAGTGCATGGCCCGCTGTCCGGTTGTCCGCAGCACGTAGTCCACCTGGGCGGGCAGGTCGTAGACGCCCATCTCGTGCCAGCTAAAGTCCCAGAACTCTCGTTCCGTCGTATTCCGCCACACGTTCTTCCGGCAGTAAATGTTGCCCCTGTTGTTGCCCAGCCACACGTCGTATCCGGCGCGCCAGAGGAGGTAAGCCAGCGAGTCCTCGCGTCCGTTGAGCAGCCACCTGGAGAAGGAGGGAAAGGCGGTATTGCCGTTACTAACTCGTTTGTTCAAAAGTTCTTTCAAGTAAAAGTTACAAGACATTTAAGAAGATGAAAGTAACAGCTTGGTATTATATATCTGATTGATTGTTACAATTTGCTTAGATAGTTGAAAATACAACTTCTTAGATATACATATAAATAATAGCGAGCGTTCTTTTAAATATTCATTTGTTTTTTTCGATTACTTTTAGTAGAGGGATATTAAAAAAATAAAATCTGTTCAAGTAAAGGGTGTTATTTTTATAACCTTTTTATCTAAATGACATTTTTAAATTCTATATCTGCTTTAATATAGTTTCTGGTAAACAAATATGATGTTCCGAGAACCCTTGAATTTACTAAAGCTTGCTTGAAAAACTTGAAAGGAGAAAAATGTGAGTAAGTTATTCTGCAAGGAAGTGACGGAGATGTATTCCAATTACTCATTGCTCATTTTAATAAAAATGATAAAAAGGCTTTACCCCTCAGATAGTTTCTCAGTCAGTAGCAGTAAACAGTTATTGTCTTAGAATTCAATCTTTAATAAACTTATGTTATACAGTTTTCTTGGAAGCAGAGAGACGGAAGGATCAGTAATAACAATTAATGATGGAGAATGAATCATTTGGAAACCCGTTGATGTTAATTTTCCCCCGAGATTCTTATCTGCCGCCAGCGGAAGTATGTATTAGCATATGGTACATTATATTAGACTACGTACACATCCGACGAGGCGTAGAGTCCGGAGAGCAGGAAGACGACGGGGCGCGGCAGCAGGCTGCCCAGTTCGGGATCCACCTGCGGGATGCGGTGCAAGGTCAGCACATATCCGTCCTTCGTCGTCACCGAGTGGCGCTCCACGTTGTAGCCGTCGTTCTGGATGCGCCGCACCTGCAATAAGAGATACGAGATACCAGGTAACAGGTAGCCAAACTGGGCTCGCACGCAGGCAGGAAGCGAAGGCGAGCCACTCGGCAAGCCAAAATCCGAAATGCAAACACAAATTGTTGGCACATTCAGCCGCTTGACATTTGGAGGCCACGCGACGCGTGCGTTGTGACACTCGGTTAATTAGGAATTCCGCTGGCGAACCGACCTGGGGTTTACCACCCCGCCCCATCTCCATACCCACTCCCCACTCCCATTGGAACACAAGGAACACATACCGCATCTGTGATGATGATTTCGCGCGACTGACGCACAGTGGCCCTGGACACCTGCTGCAATCCGAGCAGCGCCAGACACAGCAGCACCACTCGCTCCCGTCGCATGCTGACCAGGATTATGGTTACATGAACGCCGCACGCTGGGATTAAGTAACTGGGTAACCGATCAGAAGTCCAACCGGTTCGCGGCGATCGATCGCAGCGAAACGAAGCGAAATTGTAAATGAAAATGAAAACGAAAGCTGCCCAAGGATCGCTAAGGCGGCAAAGCAGAAAGAAAGACAGCACTTTCTTTCCAGCGGAGAGCTTTCAAAAACGCCGAAATCGAAACCGAAACTAAAACTGAAACTAAAACTGAAACCGAAAACGAAACCAAACCAAAAACCGTATGAATGGATATGAATGGGAATTGCAATCGAAGAGCCGTTTTCTCGTTTCTGGCAGTACCGCTGCTAGTGTTCGATTCGAATGTGCTTTATCGACTGCGCATGCGTCCGCCGCTCGCAGGGCTTGCCACTCATTTGAGCGGCTTTTGGCGGCGTAGCGGAGGCAGAGCCCCAACCGGTGAGCCACCTGCATGGCTCGCTTACCCGATCGCCCAGAGCGGCGGCGGCGCATCCAAGAGTCTCGGCCTCTGCCGGCATACACTGCGCGTAATATCAACTGCCGCCGCCCCCACTCCAGCAAAGGTCCCAAAACCCCACCATATACCCCGCACCTCCAGAAAATCCAATCAGTTGGCACGCTGCCACGGCAATTTGAGCAATTATAACAGCTTAGCGAAAGAGAGAACGCTAGCCAAAACTGTCAACGACGCGTACAGTGGGCGAATAGCGCAGAAACAACCTCAAGATGGGATTAAATTTTAAGCTCCAAACACCAGAAGAAAGTGAAATTGACCTTGTCCTATAGGAAAGCCCCATGATGAAGTCCGCTTAGCAACACGGAGTTCAGCTTTGGTAGCTTTAACATCCTTAAGTCAAGATGTAGTGCATTATAACTATCCGTATCTTTTAATTTACTTAAGATTTGCTTTTTGATAACCTTTTAAAAGCAATGGCTTCTCTTTGCCGAATGTTGTAATTATATTTTGATAAGTAAATGTTTAAATCTGGAATCCTTTTAGTGGAACTTTTGTAACTTTAACGTCCTTAGATCAAGATTATTGTTAATCCAAAAAAATAAAACTATATTTAACTTGTAATTTAATTAAGCTTACGTTCTTAAGTTATCTTACATAAACAAATAGCTATCTTTTTCCAATAATGCTATTAAAATCTAAAGAAATCTCCTAAATCCAAAATAATGGTCCAAGTTATAGAAACTCAACTGTATTCCTCGAAAATGATTCATATCGCAGCATGACAGCTTTGACAACTCATTGGCTTTGAAATCTGATCAATCTCATAGAATTTGTAAGGGCCAACATTGCTTACCCATTCAGTCCACATCTCAACAGATGATAAAGCAAGATAAATACCCCCAATAAACCAACAATATGAACGGCTCACGTGCCGTTGAAAGTTATGCACATCACATACAACGTATTCACCAGAGACAATTGGTTTCGGGCAGTGTATAAATTTTTGGGAGCTACTTACTTACTTACCTTTTTTTTTGGCTCTGACTGCGGCTGTGTGTCTCTGGCAGCGACGTGGTTTTTCGTCGCATTGTTGTCGTCGGCGGCCGTTGTTTTTTCGCTGAATTGCAATAACCTGTTGCCTAATGAAAACGACGTCTGCTTATTTAGGATGTGGCCTGGGCTGGCTCGGCCTGGCCCAAGTACTCGCACTTACTTGCCAACAGGCGAATGTATGTACCCATTGGGGTACCTTTGGATACCCATACCCATAGTCTTCTGGTGTTTATGTTTGCCCACTTGAAAGACAATCGACAGCTCGCCCGCCAATCCTCCGCAGCTCTCACCGTTCATTCAGCGGATCGCTGGAGAGCTTTCTGTTTGTTTATATGGCTTTTTAATAGCTCGTCAACAGCTGCGCAAGGGGTTGTAACTGCTGTGCACACGGCTTCTACTCCGTTTCATCAATGGACCGCTGCCTGACCGCTCGACCGCCCCACCGCTCCACTGCCCCACTGGCGGCATTGACCCACCGGCCGCGACTCACGTACTGGACAACCCACCGAGCGATTACCCAGCGATGTGGGGTATCGCATTAAGTGTAGGTACCTAGTTACCCGGCTGGGTACCTTATCTATAGACACCGAAAAATGATCGATCGATATTTTATTCGGGGAATACGTATCATCTTTGAGATAGTAGACATGCTTGGTCTTTGTAGGTCCTAAGTCATGAAATATATGATAACTAAGCCGTTGTAATTTTAAATTTATCTGAAAAAGTACTTGTACAGAGGGTTTTTAGGTACCTTCCATATAAAGTAAGTACTACCTTGACCAAAAACGGTACCAAAGCCCAACCGGGTCGCATATGTGTATGATTATGGCTCACAGCTCAAATGTCCATTTGTTTGGCGTTAAAACAGTTTACGCTAATTCCTATTGTGACACACGAGACATTGTGAGTGTTGGTCGCGTGTGACTGCGGCGGATCAAGTAAGCTGTTTAGTTTAACTGGTTTCGACAATTAAACTTGGGGCACTTGAGTCGGAGTCGGGCAATCAAATGGGACAGGGTCCTTGGGGCCGGGGCCAGGGGCATCTTTCAGGGCAACGGGTGGGTAAAACCTCCACCTCGTCTGACTTTCTTTCACTTTCGGCTAATGGATTCTATGTAATTGAGGCCTAAACACTCCATAATGCATACTCCATGTCGCACTCCATTGCCAAATTTGTTTGTTTACTTGGGCCTGTGTGTTTGCCCGCACAAGTGATACCTAAACCAGGGACTGATGCAATCAAAGGGTATAAGTTATTATGTAAACAGGTATGGATAACCATCGGTAATTATACGATGAGTTCATATTTCATTTACTTAACAGATAGGTTTATTTCCTTTTCAAGCTTGGTGTTTAAACCGCAAGTAACGGAGCAGCTGTTCAGCGATATTAACCGATTCAATTTCAAAACATTGACGGAAAACTTAACTGATATAAGTAAAGAGCATAACTATTTGATGTTAAACTCTCCCTACCAAAATATGTTCCCTACTTCTGTTATCTTTGAATCCCTGAATTAGTGAGAAAAGGGGCTCAAATTACATAAACTCTAGATAGGGTATACCGATTTCTGTGTCCCAAAATCCGTATCACTTTCGTTGACCGCAGAGTCATTCACTGTTGACAGTTGCGTGGTGTGAACTTTGTATTGAACTTGAAACTGGAGCTGGACAAGATCTGCATAATGCATAAGATGGGCTTGTGTGTCGGTCACAAATCAAAGACCGTTTAGCTTTTCCGCCGAACAATGAGCTGACATTTCACTTTGAGTGCTCTGCTTTCTGATATGCATTCGGTTGCGTTTTCTTTTTTTTATTTCTTTTTCTTTTTTTTTTCGCTTTTTCTTTACCAGTCCCTCTGGAATTGCCGGTCCGGTTTCCGGTCGACCCAACGAAGTTTATCTAATCCCAAAAGGGCGCTTATCATCCATTCGTTGCTAACCGCATTGGCGTCTTGGGTTCGAAACTTGAAAGTGATTGAACCCTCCATGGAAAAGTGAGTTACTGCGAAAAAATGTCATATTAAGATTGTGTTTATGTGTTTTAAGTAACTTCATAATTTTACAGAGCTTGGTATTAGTGTATTTTATTTTAAGGGTAAGTTAATTTATATTTATTTATTTACAAAAATTTTATAATATTTTAAGGATTTAAGAGAAAAAATGTAAGTAAATTTCTTTAAAATTATTTTAATATTTTTATAAAGCATGGTATTCGCTTGTTTTATTTTAGTGGTATATAAATTGATTTATAATATTTAATAGAAAGTTGATCATCTTTTCTCGCTGTGTCGGAAAACTGGGAAACGATGACTGTCACCAGCTAACTGACAAAATGACGGGTTGGATGATCAGCCGGCCGTTAGGTCACTGTGCTAATCCCCTGCTAATTGTTTCTTGATGCGTTTGTAACCACCTAACCAGGCAGTGGAGGACGGCCTTGGCCAGGAGTAGCTACCTGGGAGTCTACCTGGAGTCTGGCTCGCTAATTAGTCGACTTTAGCCCGCGCCTGCCTGACTCACAGCCGCAGCATATTTACAACTGTCGGCTAGCCGGGACAAACAAGGCAATCGGCGGTCGTAAAAAGGCGAATGGCTGCAAATAAAACAGAAAACAAAATCTAAATAACAAAAAGCCGCCTCCCCATGACTTCGACGACAACAAAAGGAACACTGCGAGGCCTCAGGAGGAAGTGCCGACGATTTCGTCATGACTAAGCGTGGTTACTCAAAGGGAAACCAATTGATTCCTTCCTGTTGCCGTCGAGTATCCATCGTCCATCGTTCCCTATCCACCATCCACCGCAGAGCCACGAAGGCAATAACAAAATCTAAATATTTAACGACTAAATTGAATCTGAAGGCGCGCGCTCACTCACATCAGGCAAATTTTCCGGCCCGACTTGGCTGGGGTTACCTGCTGGCATAATCAATAAAAGATAAACAGTGGGCCGACCGGCCAGCGTCTGCGACTCCAGCCCATTGAAATGGCTACATCACGTAATGGAAAATGTTACAGGGAAAGCCTACACGACCAGCCAGAAAAGCGAGAAAAGCTCAAAACAACTGTATACAGATGTGAGTGAGTGCCAGTGAGTAGGTAAAACCCCTGATGTCCATGTCGTTGTCAACAGGCGTACGAGAAGTTTGGGCATTCTGTCAGGCATCGAGACTTCCAGACAGCCGGCAAGTAGTTGGTCGACCTACCAGACCATCATCCATCCATTCAGTCACTTGGTCGGGAAAGACCCCCGTGGACCGCAACTCTCAGAAGCTGGAGGGGCACTCTTCCTCTTCCTGGTTCTGCTTCTGATGGTACCCCGTCTCACAATGGGCGGACTCAGGCGAGCCAAATCATTCACAAACAGAGACTTGAGAGGCTGAAAATTGATTCGAGGCAGCTGTCGTTCGATGGGTAGCAATGGATTGGTCATGATTAGCCAAGGAAAACGTATATCTACCAAGATAGTTATTGAGTTTGCAGCTGTTGAAATGGTTATCAGTTATGGGGGTTTAAAGATGATAGTTAAAGTGTGCAATATTGGTTAAAAATATATACTTATTCACTAATTTAGGAACAAAATAATATAAAAATTTGTGTTCTTTCCTATGTTTTGTCTTCAGGTTATTCAGGTTAACATTATTCACAGTCGTTTAATGTGTTTCCATATGTCAAGTAATGATTTTCTTACACTTGGTAAATATAGACTAACTCCGCTTTAAGTACTTGACCAGTGATTCCTCGGGGATCTTATCATTTCCCATTGAAATTCGATTCTTTTTACTGCCCCACTTGTACGAACAATCTGTGCTCCCATTGATCGTGGGTGATATTAAATATTTGGTTAGTCTTGCCAGCCCGACCCTCATTGTTCCTGCTCTCTTTTGTATTGGAGCTCTTGTATTGTACCAAATAAACAATAAGAGTGCTGGGCCGCGGGCAGTGGGATGGGGATAGGGATGGGGATAGGGATGGGGATAGGGACAGGGACAGGGACAGGGATGGGGAATAGGTATATGGTATGGACATAGGGCCTTAGGTAGACCCGACTGGTCCGAGTTTGATGGGAGGAGGGGGGCCGAACGCCTGCGAGCGAATTGGCTGCCAAAGCCAACCACTCGCACGTTGAGGGGCTCGATGACGATGACGCTGTGGATCTGAAGTGCTGGCCACAGCCGAGCCAAAATGTTGGTTTCAGTTAGGTTTGGGGCCGGCGCTAGGCACTTGCACTTATCAGACCAACACATATGTATAGGGAGTTTTTCCAGCCCACTTACTTGTAGCAGAAGCAGAAGCAAGAGCAAAAGCAGAAGCCGCCTGCCTGCCAGTTCCTATTATTACCCGGAGAGCAAATAAACCCAGGCCAAGGCAGTATGATGGATCTGCCGGCAGTAGGGGTTAGTAGGGTAGGGTATGGGAGGGTAGGTAGTGGGAAAGGGCGAGGGCAGGGGCAGGTTCCGACGTCGTCATCAATATACAACCGCAGCACATGCATTGCCTGCCACAGCAGCAGCAGCAGCAACAACAAGAGAAGCAGCAGCAGCAACAGCGGCAGCAGCAACACACAAAATTCCAGAGCGCACGCGTTCTCAACTTTAGTTCTTTGCGAGTGGCCAACGCGTTCGGTCGTCGTGCGTGGTCGTCTGGAAGTCAGTAAACCCCTGAAACCGGAGTCGAATCGAAGTTAAAGCAACAGCTGAAAAAAAGTCTCGAGAAGAACTGCAGCTGTGTTCTTTATCTACATCCGAGTATCTGTGCGCATCCCGTGTTCCATACATAGTTCCCCAGTTTCTCAGAGTGTGTGTGTGCGTGTTGGCCAGTTGATTTCGGGCCCGTCAAACTGGGAGCGACAACCTAATCAATCAGTCACTCAATATGGCCAGTATTTCTAAGAGCCGCGGCAGCTGCTCCTCCAGAAACAGGCTGCATCTTCAGCTTGGAATCTTCGTGATCTTCGTCGGCCTGCTGGCTTCGTGCTCGGCTCAGCCAAGTGAGTATTGGGGTATAGTGAATGCAGTGGGTATATCTCAGCTCAGGCACGCCAGCCCCAAACGCTCCATGGGACTGAATGGGCTGGAATACGATGGGTGGGGGCTGCATTGTCGTCTCCATCATCGTGATTGTCGTAATCACTGGCAGCGGCTGCTGCGGTCGCATCAGGCCTTTGACTTATATACTTATATTATATCTCCTGATGCCGTGCGGTGCATTATGGTTTTATAGCGATTTTCCCCGTTTGCTGGGCTTTCTGTGCTTCGGCTTGGCATAATTCAAAACAAGCGTAATTATGCCACTGCCGCAGAAGGGGCGACACCGAGTTCCCCGAATCCCCTTACCCTCTCCAATGAAAAACACAAACGGTGGCACTTGGGTGTCATATAAATGCCCCCATCGGCAACTGCTGTTCATGCTCGCCGGCAGCGTGCGAAAGTTCAATAATGTTTGGTAACAGGCCAATTGAGGCGGTCACCGCAGTTCAAACTGTGCGATAAGGCGAAGATATCGGTTCCGTTTTGGGAGTGGGGGATAAAGTCGGGGCAGAGTTTCAAGATTCCGCGATCGGGGGAGAGTTTAATGGCACTCAAGTAAGCAGTAATCGGGGTGAATAAACCCATATCAGCTATTAAATTATCTACGGACCCAGCTCGAAATTAAAGGATCATTGATCATGATGTGGCATGTTGCCATGTTGCCTTGTGTTAGACATGTAATTTCTCTCACTTAAACACCAAAAACATAATTCCAAAGGCACACCCGTCCCGAAAAAAAAGGGACTGACAGCTGACACTGGCCTGGTTTGGGTTTGGGTTTGGGTTTGGGATTGGGCCACTGCATCTGCATCGGCATCTGCAAATGCGGCAAGCTGCGTAGCCAACCAAAAAGAAAATCGATTTCGTCTATTTTTCCCTAAAATGCCATTTTCCTCATTTGGCCGTCGCTTTGTTTTCGTTCGTGCGGCATGCTTTGTCCCATTTTAAGACCCAAAGACACATTCTGCTGTTATTGTATCTATTTGTTGTTCTTTGGCATTCGTTCCCAAGGGATTGGGATTGGAAGAGGAAAAGGGAATGGGAATGGGAATGCGACTGAGAAATGGGCATGGACCGACCGCCCATGCATATCTCATGCAGAGCATCTAATAATTCCGATTTTCCACGAAACGAGTTGCATCTTCTTAGGGATTCCGACCCAGAATGGTTGGATAGATGTCCCCTCATAAATAAGTCAGCTACTTTATAGGCACACTATGCGACAGCCTGGGCGGGTTGCCCGGTCTCGTTGGTTTGTTTATTTGGTTACTAATTTGGGATTCCTCGTTTTCGATTTGTTGCTGTTGGTGTCTGGTGTGTGTGCCCGGAATTTTAATCACTGACCAGGCATTTTGAGTAATGGGGCGCGGGCGAACGTCCCCGGAGGAGAATTCGGGTTGATCAAGTTGCGTTTGGCTACCAAGAGAAGGCGGAGGGAACCTGGGCCTGGGACCCACTTCTGAATGAATGTGTGAGAAAATGTGCACTGATGACAGCGATGATAGCTAGATGCGGCTATGAATGGGCCGTAGTCGTATCGATGTTGCCTGTCGACAGACAGCCAATCGACCAGTCGGGCCCATAAAGAACCCATCGAAAAGGCCTAATGGCACTTTGGTATAATATGACTGTAATATTTGTTTATTAGCGCGTTAAATGGGAAGTTTATCAATGTAGCGGTCCCTCTATTAACATCGTTCGAAAATACATTTTATTAATTTCCGCCTTTAAATGCATTTTGATATTTTCGGGGAAAGTTTGGGAGAAGCTTTTAATATTTTCCACGCCTATTTCCATTTCTGGTTAAGTACTCGCGACGTGTTCTCAACTTTTGGGGAGAAAGCCGAGCCTAGTCATCGCTGTATAGTTGTGCTATCAATAACACTGCACCCTAATGAATGCTTAAGAATTGTATAGATTTCGAATGTTTTCATGAATGATTTCAGGACTCAGAAAAAAATGGACCTCAAGACCAAGTTATTACCAAACGAATTCTTGTTCAAATAAGTAAAAATGTTTATCTTTCGAATTATTTTTATGAAGTATTCTTCTATAAAATAGATTTTCACTTTATGTTTGCTAGGGTGTCACAGAAGAATCTTAAGGTTAAATTCTTCCAGAAAGGCGACGATCGTTTTTCACTGCATACTTTTAGTTACCCCAATTTTACACGCCACTTTTTACATTTGCTTTTTATACATATCTTCATTATATTTACAAGTGGTTTGTGCATTGACTAATTTGCTGTAATGTTCATGTTTTGAAATACAAATTACAAAATAATTAACACCAAACCTCGATTTGTTGTTTTAGTCGAGTCAACCTCCGTGCCTCCAGAAGTCGAAGATTTAGAAGAATCCACCACAATACTTCCTATCCCATTGGAAGAGAGTTCAACGGAACCATCTATCCAGAATGCAACAACTCCTGCTCAGCCTGTGGAAGAAGAACCCAAAGTAGAGGAACCTAAACCTACTGATCCTGTTGAGGCCACAGACAATTTTGTATCGGTTTACGGCGGAACACTGGAGCAGGATATCAAGAATGATGTGAACAGTGAGGTGGAAGATGCTCCTTCTCCGGTGGAACCAATAATCGAGGATCTTCAAAAGGCCGCAGAAGCTGCGCTCGAAAATCACAGTGACTGTGAGTTATATTATTTTGATAATTTTGAATTTATCCTAATTAATTTCATATTATGCAGTCCAAAGTTCTCGGGAGCCCAAAACTCTTGATGCTGCCGAGGAGAACAAACCTATCCAAGATGAGGACCCGGAGGAACAAGCTGAACCAGAGGCAGTTACAGACAACATTGCCATGTCCAGTGAGCAATTGGAGAGTCACATTCGACCCTTGCCCAACGTGACCAGTGACCTGGTTTCCGTGATCCTCAACGAAGATCGAGCCATCACCGAACAGCCCATCACCAAAACCAATCTGTTGGCCTTGGAGCAGGAGCACGAGGGATTGGAGGGCGAAAACAGCACTCCGGTGCCAGTGTATGAGGAGCCCAAGCACCAAGTGACCAAGAAACAGGGCGTGGAAGATCCGCTTCCCATTGAAATTGCCCCCGAGGTGGACGAGGAACCAGTTAAACCGATTCTGGCTTCTGAGGAACCTCAGACCGTTCGCGAGGAACGCAAATTTGAGGAACCCAATGACGACCTGAATGAGATCAATGAAAACACTATTGAAGGCGATGAGGTGCCACCCAAAACTTCGACTACAGCAGCTACTTTGGACACCACTAAAACCGTTGTTGAGCCGAATGAGGAGATCGAGAAAAAGGTGGAAGCCGAGGCCAAGGCGGAAATGGAGGCCCAAGTGGAGGGCATCACTCCTTCGGATGAGGCAAGTGTGGAGGCCGCAGATCCAGATGATACACAACCCCAAACTGTCGATACAACTGAGGAGGCTGTCACAGTACTGGCCAAGATAGAGGAAGAGGAACCAAAGGAAGAGGTTTCAGTTCAACAGATCGATCTAAAGGAACCCACTATTCAAACTTCTTCAGAGGCCAATCATGAAGTGAAGTCCACTGAAGAGCCAGTGAAAGAGGAGAGCTCACCAAAGCCTGTAGTTGAATCCAAGGATAGCGAGGAATCAGAAGAAAAACACACTGAGAGAACAGTAATAGACACCGATGATTCCTCGGAGGAGGAAAAGGAGCCCGTTGCGGAGGAGGCAAAGTCCGCTTCCGACGACAGCACCGCCACTCCCCTGGTCTCCTATCCACCGCACGATGCTGGCCAGACCTTTGATAGCAACTCGGCGGACGAGCATTCGGCCCAGCTATCGGGACCCTCCAACTACCGATCCACCCTGATCATAGCCCTCTGCTCCGGCACCGCAGTGATCTTCATCGTGGCCTCTCTGGTGATCTTCGTCGTCTCGTTCCAGCGACAGCATGGCACCTTGGACATCGAGATGCAGGAACAGCGCCTGGGCAAGGATGTCCAGGACGAGGACAATGTCCAGATGAAGCTGCTCGATGTGGATCTCTCGTCACCCGTCATTTTGCCCATGGGCAACGAGGAGACCGACGAATGCCTGTAGACTCGCTCAGCACCATCTGATCTGATCCACGATAAATGGTGCCCTCCCTGTAAATATTTAATAACTTTGAGATTGCGAAGGTGACTTCGGCCTGCTCCTCCGGCTGGCTGTTAATTTTGGTTTCTAAATTGTTGACTGAGAGCAGCTGCAAGCAAATCAAACGAAATATCGAATCGAAACGAAATCATTTGCCATACTGTTTAATTTTAAATGCACCCTAGAACCTAAGATTTTGCACAAGTTTGACAAAAATATTTATATTTAGACACTTTCTTTAGAGTTAAGCTCATTTTTATTGAGTCTGATGAGAAGTCAGAATAAATATTTTCGATTGGTGAAATTTCTAGAGTATTTATGGGATAGGGTTTATATATCTCTTTGTATACTTAGCGAGCAAAATAATTAATTATGAATGTAGATTGAAACAAAAATGATTTTAAAATTTAAAACCTCTTGTTGTTAGTACTACACCCAAAAAAATGGATATGAAACGTAGATCAAGTTTACATTATTTAAGATCAATTTTAATTTGATATGTGGCCAAGTTAATTTGACCTGGTCGAAAAGAGTACTTCATGTAAAAACGATACGAGTTTTGCATGACCGGAAATTTACATGGCCATATCGATTTTACGGTAACATGCTTTTTTTTGTGTGTAACCATGTTTGACCATTATTTTAATAATTTAGTTAAACATTTTCTGCAAAAAAGTTATTGACGTTTTGACATGGTAGTAAATGCAAAGTGAAGAAGCTGTTTTTGTCAAACATCTTTTAAATGTACCTGAACTATGTAAGTGATGGTCGACTAGCAAAAACTTGTTTTTTTGAGGCTTCCACGGTCGTTAAAAGTGCAAACCCTAATTAGGCGTCACTTACACTGTTTAGATACATTTTTTAGATAGTTATTCACCGCAAGATTGTGTTAGGCTGGGGTAAACCTTCGGAAAACTGCTGAATTATGCATAAGAACGATGTGTGATTGCTTTGAGTGCAGTTCACCTACTCTAAGCCCCAAGATTAGACTCCATAGAGGTTAACCAGAAATGATTTACGGCCAAACTACGTAGAAGTCACAAGCCCATGGCACCCGCACGCCTAATTGCTTGTGAGGCGTATTGATCAAAAGCTCATTTGCCACTTGGCGGCGGGCTTCAAAGTGGATTTTTAATTAGTTAATAATAAATCGAGAGCAGGCCGATCCCAGCGCTGAGTGGCGGAGAGAGCGGTGAGATTACTGGCTAGCTTGCAACATAATAAATAAGAGCATTTTGAACTCCCATCCGCCAATCGGCACTCCCATATATTTCAGAAGCCATCGCTCCGCTTTTCATCGGAAAATCGAGTGGGGCTGTCTCTGTGTGTAAATGAGCTTAATGAGCAGAATGAAAAGGCGCTCGCTTCGTGACCGAATGAAATAAACAAAACGATTTCCAGATTAAGAGCTCATCCCGTCAATTTGTATGTGTATTTGCTTACGCGGGATTATGCAATCGCCCGCACAGTGGTCTTCGGTTTCTGTCGCCCTTTTTTTTTCTCAAACAATCAATTTAAAAGTAATAAAATACCAATTGACAGCATCATTTTATCGATTCCATCGAAAAGAGTCAACTCAAAACTCCATGAAGAGTCCAACGACGTCATTTGTGAGTGCTCCACTTGGCTGGATGAAATGTAAGACGCACAAAGTTGCCACCAGTCCATTGTAATGGCCGGGATTAGATTGCATGGAAGTCCATGGATGGGCGACCACCGTGCTGCCGCTGCGACAGCCGAGAAGAGGAGACTTTTTCCATTTTCTTCCGGACTTTTGTCTGGCGAGCGTCTAACGCTAAAGCTCTCGCTCACGCGCCTTTCGCTCCGCTGTTCCGCTTTTCCGTCGCATTTCCTCCACATTTCCTCCGCCCTTTCCCCAAGCAATTATTTTCCCGATTAAACAGTCTATGCATGCATAGATTCGCTCTCCCTCTTCCTCTCTCTCGCTTTTGCTCGCTCTGTGGGTGTGTGCCAGCGCTTTTTTTCATCTGCCACACATTTCGAAAAAACAAAATAGCAACATCAAAAAGTTTTTCAGTTTGCTTGTTGCTTTGCACGCGTGCGGTTCGCTTCGATTCGGTCTCCTCCTTCGGTTTATAATTCACAAGAAAAAGACCCAAGATAAAACCGTGTGTGTGTGCTCGTCTTTTGAAACCGCCAAAGGTAGATGCTTCTGAAATTCCGCTGCTATTTCGGACAGCTGTGCAAACTTGCTGATATACGCTGCGTATACGCAACGTTGTCAGCACGTCACCCATACGCGCCGTGGTCGGCATGTTATTAATGTGCATTCTCCTCTGCAAATGCCGTGAATAAAATCTTTCGAATTATCTACTTTCTGGCGCTTCGTGACGCTCAAGGTGTGCATTGGCGCAAACCTCAAATTTAATTCAGAATAACCCAACAACTACATATAGCGAATGAGATAAACAAGCAGATCTCTATGTATATGCTGGCCGGGGGTTCTTGTGATTTATTTTTTGGCAAATCCTTCCCAACCATGTTCGCTGTGTGAGTCAGCGGCTTCTTGCCGTGACCGCGACGGCAGTGAAATCGAAATGAAAGGCGGTGCATTTGTTTGGGAGCCAAACAAATGAGACCACCTCGCTCCCAATTCAGAAAACAAAAAATGTTCCCCAATTAGAAACGTAAACAAAAGACCGAATATAACTTTGTGGGCAGGTGTTGCATCCCGTGTTATTTTCCTCACACTAGAAAATCACCAGTAACATATATAGTCATATAAGTGATATAACCAAGAACTAAGGGCAGTCGGCCAGTTGGCACTGTATGCACATTATGGGCCCCCTTCCACCCGTTCCACCCGCTCATCTGCGACTTGGCAGCACATGCAAATTGAAACATGCGATAACTAGAGCATCATCTTGTTTTGGTGCCAAAGTCAAGCGTATAATTGCCAGCCGGAGGCGGATTACAGGGACACTTGCCACTTTCACATACCAAGTACCCACTATATATATATGTCGATGGCGAGCGCCCACAACTTGGCGAATTTGCTTAACTTTTATTTAATGTCATTATTTCCGATGTCATTCAATGGCCTTTCGCAAGCCATATTCATTGCGGTGGCTGGAAGCCCCCTTGTGGGTTGTACTATTTTTACCACATACATAAGTGAATGGGAATGGGAATGGGATGTGGTATGTGGTATGTGGGGCGTTTGATTCGCCATATCTGTCGCCAATACCCTGACAATAAAATAGCAACCCGTACAATGGTAGCAGCCACAAATTACCTCTACTACAATAGTCGAGTAACGCCCAGGCGGCGAAATTGTTTTTTCAATCGCTCAATTGAGAATGAAATGAGTGAGACGAGACCACATTGAAATTAAAACAATTTCTTGGTCATTTGGTAATATGTTAATGGAAATTGCTTTGACATAGAAATGGCAAACGAAACAATTGACAAAACAAATAAAGTTAGCACGCGTTGTCTTGGGAAGTTCCTCAATCACTCGTTCAATCAGTTTCCCGTTTCGAGTGCCATCTGTGCGTTTGGCAACCGGTTTTTAATTCGCTGCCCTTTTTTCGGGTGCCCTATAAGGTTAGCATTAGAGTTGGGAACTTCGGAATCCCCAAGCACCCACTCCTTTTGACTTTGTTTGCTCATTTGCAGCATGATTGGCTTGATTCGTTCGGCTTTGCCTGCCTTTACGCTTGGTTAATTAAGGCGGCAATTAAATGGATTTGGTTAAGCTACAGAACAGAAACCGAAACAGAATAGTTGCCAAATTGGTGTGTTCTCCATAAAGGAAAGACCGAATTCAAAAGCGTCCCGCGACTAGCGGAAGTTATAAATTCCTAAGCGGGCTGATATCATGGCTATTTATACATATGTCGCCAGCAGATGAGTTATTACCCCCGGGGACCACAAGTTGGTCAGACGGTGCACGGCATATCAATTAGAAGAAAGCGCCGGGCGAGGCCATCACCCTTTTCCTTTGGCTTTAGATTGGCATATGCAATATGTACGTATATATGCAACTCCACCCCGAACAGCCAGCTAGGTGCAACATGTGCCACGTTCCGGTCATTAACCGGAAAAGTGCATCGCTCAGACAATTGGCCATTAGAAAATTCTTATTCCCATTCCCATTTCCCCTTCCATTCCGACGATCTTGCCACCATCCCAGATCATTAATTGCAACCGTTTGATTTGTTTACCCGCAATAAAAAGAAAAAGAGCCCCACGGAAAGGCAACAATTCGCAAAAGTGCAGAAGGCAGGAAGAGCCAATTCGGGCAAACACAAACAATCGCCTCACTTTCGGGCCAAGTTCCACGGACCTCGGCACTACGGGACTACTGCGGACTACGGACTAGTACATCGCGGGAAATTTTAAGTGCAAATAAAAACAATGACGACAGCCAAATGGATTTGGCGCTTGGCGCTGAGCATCTTGCTGGGTGAGTACTTCTACTATTAGTATGTTATTTTAAGGCGGACCGATATGCCGATGTTGATTTTATGGACTTTTGATCGATTTACGGTATTTTTGGCCAGTTGGGTAAGCGGAAAAATGAATGCTTTGCACATGGCCCCCGTCCGATTTAGCCTTCGATTTGAATTAGAATTCCCCCCCGGCACAGTGCGTCATAAAAGTATGCGATCGCCAATCTCTCCGGGCCAAATGGCATAATGTTTATTTTTACAAATGCAAAGTCAGCTGTGTCAACTGGATGTTTGCCTGTCATCCCGCCGCCTATGGTTTTATATCGTATTTTTCCTTTAAATCACATAAACAAATTTCGCAGAGATGAGTATGTGGCTATTAACAAGAAAATTAATTCCCAAATATTTCCACTTAAACAAAAGACGAAAGATAAACAAGGAATTATGTCTGATTCAGTCATGGCGAAGATGGAATGCTCTTGTAATAGTTTATTATAATTGTAAAAACTATTCTAGGGGAAAATTCCTATTCCAAAATCTATACCTTCAATGGAACTGGAATGTAAATTGTCTATTTTGAAGGTTTGCCCTAGCATATCGCCGACTATAACTTTTTAATGGCAAAATTTTAAATGTTTTACAACCTAAATTTGTTTGTAAAAAGACTATTTGGCAAGCTGTATTCCATAATCTTTATACCTTCAATGAAACTCGAATGTATATTTTCGTTTCTCATTTTTGGCCTACCATGTCGCCGGTTTCGGCTTAATAAATCAATTGAATATATGTACTTATTCCCCGGTCCATATGGCAAACATTCGCATTCGTTGTTTTTTTTTTTAAGTTTTTTTCACAAAACTTTGACAAATCGCGCCTGAAAAGTTGGCCGGGATGCTGGCATTCGTTCACTCACTTGTCAGCTGGTCTGTCTTTCTGCTTTGACATCCCAATCACCGAGCAACTGTCTTGGTTCGATTGGAAACCCACACCAAGTCGAGCAGAACTTCCATTACGCATACGCAGCGTTGACTCAACTTGGGAGGTGGCAAGCAGGTGGTCCATTTCGGTTGAATTTCAGCCTCTCACTACGGGGATGCTATGTCTCACTTGGGCGAATATCTTTATATATCTTACCATACCATATAGTAAATGTCGGGCTAACGAGGAGACCGCGTCGCATGGCCGTTTAACGAGCGTGGGAAATTTGTCCCGCTACCGTGACGCACTTGCTGCTATTTTGGGACCGCTAGTTTGGCCATTAATAAATAAGCATAACGAATTCAGATACTAATGGCAACAATTTAAATTTTATTTATCAACATCTTTTACGACTTGCAAATATTTCGTTTCGTTTTTTATGGCCTTCTTGGATTTGTTTGTTTTGCAGTCGTGGACTTCGTGGCCGCTGAAAAAGGGAAAGGCTATCATCGGGAGATTTGCCAGTACCGCAAGGGCAAACATGTGAGTTGGGATGCGCTGAGCAAGATATATCTCTCTATTTACCCATCTGTTTTTTCGAGCAGATCCAACCCATGAGCGTCTATCACAATCGCCTGCTGGCGATGCGCGAACAAATGCTGATCAGAGCCACTCTGCAGGGTCCCGAGATCCACGGCTACATACTGCCCTCCACGGACGAGCATCTTAACCAGGAGGTGGCGGCGCGGGATCAGAGATTACGCTACCTTTCCGGCTACACAGGAGTCCGGGCCTTCGCAGCGGTGACCAGTCGGGGAGCAGCCATTTGGCTGGAGAACCGCTATGCCCAGCAGGCCGATGGCGAGCTGGAATGCGACTGGGAGATCTATCTGAGCAGCGGGAATGTCACCGTGGCCGACTGGCTGGCCAGTCACGTTCACGTCGACCAACGGGTGGGCGCCGATCCTCACCTGGTGCCCCACTACCTGTGGATACAGTGGGAGCGGGAGCTGGACGACAAGCTCCTCAAGCTGGTCAAGATCAATACCAATCTGGTGGATCACATTTGGGGCGACGAGCGGCCGGAGGTGCCCCGGAACCAGGTGATACAGGTGCACGAGAAGCGGTTCAACGGCGAGAATTGGCAGGACAAGGTCAAGGAGCTGAGGAGGCGACTGGCGCATCTGGGCTGCGATGCCATGGTGGTCACCTCGCTGACCGAGGTGGCTTACTTGCTCAACATCCGGGGCTCCGACATTCCCTACACGCCAGTGGTGAAGGTGGGTTACTGGCCATCCTAATCCTAGTTCACAAATATTACGAATGTCTCCATTTCCTTAACAGTCCTACGCCATCGTCAGCCAGGATGATATATTCTTCTATGTGGACCACGCCAAGATCAGTCTGGGCATTGACCTCCATCTGCGCACCGACTGCTTCAATGAAGATTGTGTAAAGTAAGTGGAAGTTGTATAATTTCCTTAATTTCTGAATTATTTTGTATGATCCCTGCAGGATTAAGGAGTACAACCAGATTTGGAGTGACATCCGTACCTATGCTCAGATCTGGAAGCGAGTCCTGGTCTCGGCACCTTGTGTCCAGGATCTGGGCGCCTCGGAGGCGATATACTCCTCCATGCCCGGGAAAATCGTCGTATGGGAGATCTCACCCATTATCTTTATGCGGGCGCAGAAGAATTCCGAGGAGCAGGCCGGAATGAGGAGGGCACACATCCGGGATGGAGCGGCCATTTGCGAGGCGATGAGCAACATGGAGACCCGATTCCACACGGAGCAGTGGACCGAGGATAAGATCAAGTACGAGGTGGAGCTGTGGCGTCTCTCGCAGAAGCACGCCAAGGGTCTGTCCCTGCGAACGGTGGTGGCCTACGGTGAGCACTCCGCCCTGCCCTACTACATCTCCAGCAACGTGACCAACATCGAGGTCTCCGACCAGAGCCTGCTGGTCATCGAGTCGGGTGGTCAGTATCTGGAGGGCACCACCGACGTCTCGCGGACGTTCATCTTCGGCGAGCCCACGCACGAGATGAAGAAGGCGTACACGAGTGTGCTGGCTGGGATTCTGCACCTGGCGCAGCTCAAGTTTCCCTCCGATCTGAAGCCATCCGAGGTGGACGCCCTGGTGCGCAGCATGGTGTGGAAGGACATGACGGACTATCCGCAGGCAACGGGCCATGGCATTGGATCCTTTAGTTCCGTGGAGGAACGTGAGTTAAGTTTCGCTTTTATTTGATTGATTTTAGAGGGTTTTCTCTTAACAAACAGCTCCCATTTCCATTGCCTATGGCGAGAACAGCAGCTTCCACTTCAAGCAGGGCTACTTCTTCTCCAGCGGTAAGTTATTGTGGAGTTTTTACAGACCACTAAACTAATCGAATACTTGCCTGCAGAATCCGGCTACTACAAGCGCAATGACTTCGGCGTGCGCTTGAAGAACGTGCTCGAGGTGGTGGACACCGGCAACACGCATACCAGCGGAGCACACTTCCTTGCATTCCAGGACGTCACCATGGTGCCCTACGAGCCCAAACTGATCGACAGCACGCTTCTCAGTGCGGCGGAGAAGCGGCTGCTGAACGAGTACAATGCCAAGATCCGGAACGATGTGGGCGACGAGCTGAAGCGACTGGGCAACATGCGTGCCTTCTACTGGATGATGAACAAGACGCGACACATCCGGGAATACCTGCCGGAGGACGAGTACCGCTCGGCGACTGGCGGAGGAAGTGGTGTCCACAGCACGACGAGTCCTTTGATAGTTTTTGTTCTACTCATCATCCCTTTTGGGATCCTCCTTGCGCAATCCTAGGGCCCGGGGTCTCTAGTGTACGCTGTCTGTAATTATGTAGATCTAGTTAGCTATGCAAATTAAACGAGAGAATCTGGGACTAACATGAAATCGAACCAATCAATAACTGCAACTGTTAGTATTTTAGTAACCCCATTTGGACAATTAAATCAATTAAAGTCTCACCCTGCCACCAAGTTTTCCCCGCTTAGGAATAGGTATTCACTCAAACCAAATACGTAAAATGATATGTATAAAATCTTAAATCGTAATTGACCAAAAATATGTTAAACCTGTTTACATTATTAATACATTGTCTGTATACTTAGGAAATAACATTGTATATTTTTCTAAATATAATTTGGAAAGTACGACTCGATGGGTTTTTATACTCCTCTTTTACATGAAGGTATTTTATGGGCTGTGGAGTCCGGAACTCGGCGTCGCATCGTAACGGCCTCCACCTCGTACTCCGACTTCTCCTCCTGGAGCAGCACCAGAGACGGCATTTGGCATTTGTACCCCAGTTGCCGCAGGATGTCGCTCAGCTGAGCCCTCGGGAGTTTTGAATTTACCCGAATTTACCAAGGATGCCAGATCTCACAATAGTCACAATAGAATACCGAGCATGTCAAACTGTCATGTAAATAGAAGGCGAAGTGGTTTGAGGCTGCGCTATTTGAATTAAATATTATATTGTTTTATGTTATTATAAATATTATTAATTAATAATGAAATGTTATTATTATAAATATAAAATAATTAAAAATTATACCTAATAAATATAAAATAATTTACTATATCTGTTATTTTCCTTCGAGTTCTGGTCCCGAGACCGGATTTAAATTATATAAACGATGTGAGTATTTTGATTAGAGCGATATCGCTTAATACAAATATTATGGCTGCTAGCAGTGCTGCCATTTTGGCCATTTTCTGGACAGAAATCCAAAATGTCTTCTGCTTGGAAATCTGTCTTTTGACTAAGAAATAGGGAATCGTTGAATTTAATTACAGAAAAGAAAATTTAAAAAAATTCGTATTATTTTAGTAGTAGTGAAATTAATTATAAAAATTTTACCAATTTATATTATTGCTCCTTTTTCCTTAAACGGGAATTTATAAGGATTATATTATAATCTATATAAAAAGGGTTTCTTTGGTTTTTCACAAAGTGGCAAAAATGTCCGTAAGAAATACTGGTGATGCAGTGGAAAACATATATTTGTAATCAACAAACTTGTTAACACAAGTCTGGGACTTAATCGCTTAATCCAGTCAATAACCTCAATAGAACATGTTTAAAATTAATTGTAAGCTGATTTAGTCAAGCTGTCTTGCAGCATCTGCCAATGCATCAGATTAGCACATCGGAGATTACTCAACCTACTTGTGTTCGTAATGAGACAGATTCTATAAAATAGTTATTCAACGAGTGTAATCCCCTCTTAAAACTCTACTCAAATGGCCCCAATGCCTGTCAAATCTAGTTCAGCACCTGGGGATTGACAAAGTCCGATCTCAAATGGGTCATTGCATGCAAGGAGCCAGGCCGTTTACGGTAAATGGTATTCCATGGACTCATCTATCTGCAATCCCCCGATTCGAACTAGAACAGATCGCCTGGCCCAGTTTCGCGCTGGCAGAAAGGAGTCGAGATGAAAACCTCATCTTTTGTGGGTTGCACCAGAACCTGACACTTGTTCTGAAAGATTGACCCATTTTGCCGAATGGCCCGAGCCAGCGAACCTGTTTCGAATCCAGCCTGGCTGGCTGGATGGCATGGAGATGGCATGAATATGCGCGGCCAAAGTTATCGACGGCCTGGCCAAAACATGAATTAATTTGGCCCGGGTGACTGGAGCCCCTCGGAGCTGCAGCCTCGACCGCAACGCCATCGTCTGTCTAACGGTTCACTCGAATATTGGCCAGAGATTTGCCTTGCGAATGGGCACGCGGCAATTTGGGCCACTGTCCACGCAGGTTTTTCCACTTTTCGGCGGCAGAAACTGGGCCTCGAGATCGAGTCAAGGTGGACGGGCGAGGTGAATCCGACCTGACCTGCTCCAAAAAGGCGAGGACTCCGTTTTGATTGGGGGATATGTTGCATGTGAGTGGGATATGGGTGTCATGCAAATAAAAAATGACAAACTATGTGCAAAGTCTGTGTGAGTAATGGTAATCTTATGAATTGTTACTTTAAACTAACAATTCCAGAATGACTTAATCCACTTATTAATTTATCTGCATTGTAAGCCACAAATTGCTTTAAAATATAATTTAAATTTAGATTTATTGAAATATATTTATTTATTTTTGGTAGCTTGGTAATTTAAAAATATTATGTTAATTTTTCATCTTCTAATAATCTCATCTAGTTTATGTAACAAACAAAATAAATGAAATAGTTAACTTTATGAGAATGGTTTAAGTTATTGTATGAATTTGCCTGTTTAAAATTAAAAATGTAGGTAATTCACAAAAAACTCATTTAATTAAGTTTTAATTATATCGAAGTATTAATTTATTTTGATCACAAACGGCTGAAAGTAATTGATGTAAATCTTCTTAAATTTTACTGTTTAGTGAAATCAATTAAGTAAACATCCTTCTCAAAGCGATAGCCACTTTGCAAAAGGGAAGAGTTATTTAGTTAGCAAACCGCATGTGACTTTTGTTGACTTAAGCGTGGCAAATTGGCATCATTAGTGTCGTACTTAGGATCACCAGACGCCGCAGGTTGCGACTGCTGTCCGAACTTTTGGCTAATCCACTTCGGCTGAAGTCAGTCGTCGGTTGTCAGCACTTTTGTTTGGCCAACTGCACGCATGCGCAGAAGCCAAAACTAAACTGGCCACTGCACCGGCCACATTTGTATGCCCATCTCTTTCTCCATCGCAGTTACCGTCTCTTTCCTTGGTCTTCGCATCTTGAGCTTGGCTTGGGGAGTCTTCAAATTGGCCTGCCGCAGTTAGTCTCGTTATTGACTTCGCGCACTCCGGTCGCTGCCTCGGCTGCTGAGTTTTCCACACCATTTTCTCGGCTGGAAAATGCAAATTACGAACGAACGAAAGTGTTGTCGCCTACCGAAGAATAGGAACGTGACCGAGTCATTGGGAAAATAAGCAGAATTTGTACTTTGATTGCGGGGCTGGCGAAGAAAGTTTAGCCTGTTTCATTGCTCGCTTAAATCGAGACCAACATTTAGCAATTTAAGATCTCTCGAGTGTAAAGTGATTTGATATGATATGAATAGTGTGTCACGGAAAAGCCAAAGAAGGTAAGAGTTAATTTGCTAAAGGGTAGATAATCATACGACCTGTGAGCAATTAAGTTCTTGGTAATCTGCATGGTAGTGCGCTTATCACTGTATTTGGGGCAATTATTTCCGTTCCTTCCAATTAAAACTCTAAACCTATCCTAATTACCCGAGGAACAACATTCTCCCGGCCAAGAATGGCAAATATAAAAACTGGACATGCGTTGACAACCATATAAGCCTTGTTAGCAGAGCGGCATACGCTTATTCGATTAGCGGGATTTACGGCCAACTGCAGATGGTAGCTTCTTTTGCCTCCATAACGACGACACTCGCCACTCGAATCAAGATCGACAAGCCATTTTTCCTGCCAAACTCGTTCAGGCTTCCTACTTACCACCGGGCTTTGTCCGCTGGCCGCAATTGTTGTCCGCGCGCTTCTTTCTTCTTTCTAGGAGGGATCTCGGCTTTTCCAGCAATTATCTTCAGATTTTCTCCTCGACGATGGGGCTGCGTGACAGGTCCGCGGTTCAGAAACTGGAGCATCGATGCGCAGTTTATTTCAGCTGCGATGCAACTCGTTTCCACTTCTGAAGGTGGGTCACAGTCACAGCCATAACTCCTCTCGACTGCCTGCATCCCGCGACTCATAGCTCACAGACACGTCTGTTCTGCGATGGATGCGGCCATAATCGTGCGTTGAGCCATTTCCAATCACCAGTTTACCGCTATCGAACAATCTCTTTATCGGGACGCTAGAATGTGCTAATGAACCATTCTAATGCACTACAGCATCGATTCAATTGTCGGTCTTATAACAGTAGACAGTCCATCATTGTCTTAAAATGTTATAAATATCTTTGTGTGCCAATTAAATAACCAGCTGAGGAGAGGTTCTAAAGAAATTATTATGTTCTATGGGAAAATATCATATAAAACATTTAATTACTTCTTGGTTACTTGACTAACTACAAATATTCTAAAAACTGATATATCAAATATGCATTTTCCCTAAACAAAACAATAGAAAATCTTGACAAAGAAGTTGAGAATGAATTTTCTATGGAAATATGCCAACTAAAACATTTATTTACTTATTGGATATTTGACTAGCTAAAAATGTTCTAAAAACTGACATATCAAATATGTTCTTTCCTAAACAAAACAATAGAAAATCTTGACAAAGAATTTGATAAGATAAAAAATTCAAATGTAACATTCAAGTTTGAAGATTAATCTTGAAATTTACTGCCAATAAAATCGATTATGTTTTTTTCAGTGCTAGCATATTAGCAATTATTGCCCCGCTGGTTCGTTCAGACAGTCATTCCAAACCAAAAATAGAAACAATTACATTAATCCACAGTCAGAAGTAGCTAGCCCTTAATTTGGCCAGCGGCCTTAATGGTCAGTGGCATCGCACCTCGTAATTATGAATAGCAATAAAGAAAATCTATTTTCTAGTACCTACCGAGAAGTGCAAACTTTCCCCGCGAGCGCGATAAATGACAAGAAACCAATTATCTGGCCAGGCCAAGAATTACGATCTTATCTTTGGGAGGAGGAACGGCACTGGGCCACAAAGAGCACAGTTAGCCAACAATCAGATGGTGTCAATGCGGGTACTCAAAGTTCAGCTCCCTTCCCGTTGGTTGGGCTTTCAAAGATCAGGGTGCGGAAAGCTGACCCACAAAGCACGCGCCATTTGACCTGACCAAAGGTAATTTAGAGCTATTTAGCACCCACTTCAGCGAGAAGAACGGTGTTGAAGGGGCCAATTAAAACATCGACCAGTGCCATAAAACATTTCCAGCTGCGAAGAATTTTGAACAGAATTTTCCCGGCTTCAAACGTGGGCTTTAAGCCATGGACTGTGGCCATGTGGTATGCAAATGCAAATGTTAATGGCAATTTATGGCGCAGAGTTCATGAGCAGCGCCTCGCGTCACGCTCTTTTGGGCAATTTCTTTGCTGGATTTCATTATCTACGCCACCCCATTCCCCTTGTAAGCAGCATTGTAAGGGGCATTGTTCGGTAAAGTGTCCATAACGCCGCCTGTCCAAAAGATGTTCATGCTTAGCGCCAATTTATCAGGAGTTTGTGATTATATAAAAACACCTTTTTGCATAAATGAAGAGGAACAAACGATTTTGAGTTACAAATTACAGAAAACGAAAGAACAACTAAATTTTTAGCGAAGTATTAGGACCACTGAAGAAAGAGTGACGATATAAACAAGGAAGTCCACTGATGATGTCCAACTTAATGCCAATTATGTAAAACGAAAACACCACGAGTCTTTAACATCTTAATGAGTGGCTTAGGATTCGAAATCCACACCTCTAAGGGTCAGTGGTCGTGATCTTGGCCAAGTCACGTAGCCAGATCGTAAAGCAAAGTGTCCAAGTGCCTCTGCAAATTTTACAAAGGGGATAAAAAGCGCGAAATTAATTTCTTTTTAACCACCCGCTGGTATCAAAACCAAACCGCTCCGGCTCGTGAAAAGTGAATCGGTATTGTTGGATAGTTGGATGAGGGGGCTATGGAAAGGGGGGGCAGGCGAGAAATGGCGTAATGAGTAGCACAATGTGACAATTGTCGTGTATTTTTCAAGACTCATTTCGGATTCGGGTTCGTGACGCAACTGCCAGGCGGGCTAATGAATGAACGGATCGCGTCTCATGGAGTAGTAGGGCACAAGCACTGAAAGGGGCAGACATCTCCATCTCTCACTATGGCTCTGGGCCGCGATTCTACAAAGAAAGTCTCGCAGAGCGATTATGTCTGGGCCAAGTCAGGGAAAGTCATGAAACTTTAATTGCGCAATGTTTTTTTGTGTAAATGATTTGAATAATTTGCAGAACTTGTCCACTCGGCGTGGGTACACTGGGGAAAATGTTCTGAGCTTGGCCATTATTACTTTATTAGTGCCTGGCCTAGGCCATCGCATTTTCTCTCACTGCCGCCTGCGCATGTCAGATACGCAATGCTGGGCACAAGACGAGCGCGAAGGAATCAAGCGTATCTCTCGGAGCACCCAACTCAACCCTCCGGCTGTATCTTCTCTGTATCTGTATCTTCAAGCTTGCCTGCCTTCGTCGGGCTGGCGCTGAGGAAAAAAACAAAAAAAAATACGACTAATTTCTGAAATAGCTGCTGCCACTGCCGCTGCACAAACAAGAAACTCAAGAAACCTTTAAAACAGACACCGAAACTACAAAACTACGGCTAAAACACAGCCTGGTAAATTGAATAGAGAAAGTGATGATCACGGTAGTATGATGTTATTTGTTAAATAAATCACATCACCACCCATCAACACCACCCCGTCGAATGCGTGCAGCTAACGGTTTGGCTGCCAAATGAAAATTCTCCTAAAAGTAAAAGCTGTGCGTGGCGCACAAGGGAAAATTCTACTTATTTAGATATACACTCATGTACCGTTGAAAACGAAAATGAAAACGACAAAGGTTCGGGTTCTTCGCATAGAAAACGAAATTCATTTAATGTTCTTCACTATCAGCTGTCAGGCATCTTATTTATCCGTTTTCCACTCGAGATCCATAAAAACGAAACCAAGCACAGGTCGAAGGGTCTAGAAACCGCATAAAAAAGTAAGAGCTTTCTGGACAGGCCTCCACATACAATAAAGGGCAATTAGTTCGCTTTGCATTTCTTATTGTCTCACATGGACCACTTTTAATTACTTGTTACTGTTAACTCATGAATAAACCGAAACCGAAGCCAAAAACGTTGTCAACACTCGAGAAATCAAGAAACAAACGCAGCCGATCAAAGGCCATCAAAATTAAAATCTAAAATGGAAAATGGAAAGTTTGATGTAAACAGACAGATAGATTTTTACGGCGGCTGGCTCAAAAGTTTTTTATTAGTGAAATGGAAACGGAGTTTTTAATTGAAACCATCTTGAATTACGAGCGGCGGTAATGTGCTACAGGTTGATTTCATTATGGCGGCCCAGGCATAGATCATAAAACATATCATGCATATCATACCATATGCATAATACAAACTATATAAAAACAGCATGCACTTTTTGTTTATTCTAATTTGCACTCTTAAAATGCAAATTTGATAACAACCATATATAATGGCTTTGCATGCCTGCGAATTATTACGCTTATTACCAGAAAGTACTACTCTGCCCGGGGTTTTTTTTATTTCATTCTCGGCCAAGCTATTCTCGATCTCCAACTGCGCCCAAGCGATTTCAGCTCGGCGCAAAGTGAAAAATTAAATGCATTTTACGATGGAGCAAATGAGCGAATGAGCGAAAGAGGCCGCGGGCAGCTCCAATTATCGTAAGACTTGACCACGGTCATTGATTTCGAAAATGCCTTCACTGCTGCAGCCCGGTGGTTTCCCTTCCCCTGCTGCTCCCGATGCTCCAGCTTGCCCGGAATCCCCCCCTAATCCGTCACAGCTTCTGCGCTTGCGCAAATGGCAAAACCCGTGCCACCGGCATCTTGGAGACCCACTCGAAGTCGCGACACTGGCTTTAATTGCAACCTGCCCGCCGGCTGCTTCGTTTGTGGGAGACTGACATTGGCTCCAAGCCTCAATGGTGCATTGCCCAAATGCCTTTGCGACATTCATTCGCATATGCAAATGATAAACCGCACACATAATGCTCCAATATTGGGCAAGCGATGGTGGCTGGTGACTGTCGAATGGCTACGCATTCGTCTTCCTCAACAGTTTGGCCATCCATATTCCACACACTTTATACTCCATATTCCGCGATACAAAGTCAGCATTCTCATTGTGCTCCTACTGCCCACTTGCGCCAGAGATATGATATTGTGCGTTGAGCTGGGGGTCCGCTCTTTCTTTCTTTTTTTTTCTCCGCTCGTGGCTCTTTCTTCTTCGACATTGGGAGCCCGTCTCAGTCGCCGTGTGGCATTCAACGAACTCGGACGATCGCCCGGGTTTTCACAGCCCAGTTACAGCACTTGGATACATTTGGATTACCAAAAGACGGACCTGAATCCGACCGGATTGGGCGGTGTTGCGCAGTGACGATGATGTGGTGCAGTGGAGTTGAAGTTCAATAAGGCACAAGTAAATGGCATTTTGAAATTGGCCCATTCGAGTGTGGTGTGTGTGTGTTTTGTGTGGCATTTGCTAATTACCGCGAATATCTCTGCAGTGAAAGTATCTCATGGATATACATAGATGCAGCTCAAGTCCCACCACGTTGTGCGTTCGCGAATAGCCAGCATTTTTTTTCGATACAACAATTGCATTTCATCGGGCAATTTATAAGACGAAATGTAGCAAAACTGGAAATCCGAAAAGCGATCATATATTATTAATAACGATTTTGCAATACCTTTTCCTACTCGTAAATGGCCAACGAATCGCGTAATGTGTGCCTTAATCTATAATAATAAAGCTAAAAAGTCTGTCGGTTTTTGGTTTTGCTTGCAGCTAACTAATTAATGAGCCGGCTCCAGTGCGATGATTGAATGATGGCCCCAGTGGAGCACGCCATGCAACACCTTCCACGAGTATCTACCTACCTACATACCCTATGCAAAATGTGTGTGATGCGCTAACATGCTGGGAATTAACGTACATTGCGCCTAAACGGATTGCATTCACCGCTAATTGCCCACAAATTGCGGGCTCCTTCGCCGCCGAAAAACAAAAATAGATTGTTAAATACCAACAATAAACAGACAGTGAAACAGTGAATTGCAAACAGCGATTTGCATCCGCGGCTGCGGCATTCCGCGAGTGTTTAGCACGTCCAGCCCCCCAGGAGGAGGAGGATGGTCACCTGCAAGGTGGACTCCCAAACCGCGGTGGCTGTGCCCAAAATGAATCCGGCCCGTAATCGCGGAAAGCCCGCCGGCAGCAACAGCAACAGTAACTCCTCCGGCTTTCGGCTCCTGGACGGCGACCAGCTCGAAAACAATTCGAGTGTCAGCCGCAATTCGATCTACAAACTAAAGATCGATCTGATGTTCGACGATTCCAGGTGAGTTATGGGTGAAACTCAGTAAATGGGAGCAAATTGCCTGGGGAGGTGTGTTTTTTAAGTTGGCTGTTGGCCATTAGCCTCGCTCTCCATCTCTGGGCCAAAACCAATCAATTAGACAACACTCTCATTTCCACTGACCACCCAACACTTTCGTTCTCGAAACCGTAGAAAAGTCTCAAAGATTCAGATACAGAAACGAGCGGACAGAGAGAGATATTCCGTTTACCGTTTTGCATTTCCATAGCCAACTAGAAACTACTGTTAGTTCCAAAATTAAAAGACATATTGTCCGATGGAAGAGATCGCAGGGGAAGCTGATGAGGGGGGAGCAGCCAAAAAGATAGAGCGACGACACTTGCTCTTTGAATAAATATTCATCGCTGACACATATTCGCAGGCGGACGAACTACTTAATTGATTGAGAAAGAAAACCAAGAGCTCCCCATCCCCATCCCCGCTCCAATCCACTCATCTTCGTCTTCATTCCCATTCAAAACTCTCGACGGCCAAAGACGTTCTATGGAAATAAGCATTTCCGATTTTATGTCAACTAGCGGTAAACGGAATGGCTCGAATTGGGAACACCTTAAGCTGCATTCGGCCATTGGCCGCTGAATCGTCTCTATCCCGTCATATGCCTCTCCCATCCCCAGTGTATCGTATCCCCGGGTTCTGACCCCATCAGTTCAGGATGTGGCCAATTCGGTTTTCAGCCAACAAGTTCACAATTACAAGATGGTCGCATACAAACTCATACTCCGCCGTCAGTCGAATATGCTAATCTCAGTTTGCTTTTGCGTTAATCAGTCAAAACTTTCACAAAAATGGAACCGTTTTGTCGTCTTAAGCACTAAAAGTGTTGACTGGAGAACGGCTAATAAAATAAAAAGTTGTATCCATCAAGTTTTTGATCTAATCGATGATCTAGATGACATTCTAAACTATGAGACTTGGGAAATTTGAATGGAACTTGCCTATAAAATGGTATCCGAATAATTTCATTAGAATTTTTTAAGTTTACGAGTAAAGAAATTCCAAAGCTATAATTTAAGTATTCAGTTTGTAAAAAAACTTCGTAGGGAGTAGACATCAGCTTTTAATCTTAAACCATAAAAGGTTCTTTAAGTGGTATTGTTGTAAAAAATGAGTACTTTTATTACATTGTATAACATTCTATAACCCCCTCTATCCAGATCCATGCGAAGCAGCCGCCTCGACGATCCCCGGGGATCGCATCGCACCCGCTCCATCATCATGTATGGGCGCAGTGAGTTGGCCAGCACCTCGGGCGACACGCCCCGCTCCCTCAGCAGCTTCCTGCAGGACAACGGGCAGTCGGCCAAGGTGCTGGCCGAGGCGGCCAAGAAGGATGTGCAGCGGATCAGCAACAGTGTGCAGGCCCAGATCGAGCAGATGTTCACGGACGTGGCCAAGGACGCGACGAGCAGCTTCGAAGTCACCTGCCTGGGATCGCTGCCGCTGAAGGACAAGGTGACCAGTCTGCAGGGTCTGCAGGAGCCACTGCGGCAGCTGTACCTCAGTGAGGTGACCAAGAAGGTAGGATTGGATTGGATTGGACACTCTAAGATTGGAGTTATTTAATATCCCTTCTGTTTTTTTAGCAGAAGCTCAACTCCGGATCTCTGGACATCTGTGCCACCGGACTGAGGGTAAAGGTGAGCGCCCTGGCCATCTCAAATGGCGCGGGTGTTCCCGAGGAGAACGAGGCCCTCATCACGCCCTTTCACAACATTGCCGTTTGGTCGGCGGTGAAGTTCGTCATTTCGGATGACGATGGAGGCGCCGCCTTTCTGCCCCTGATCACGGATCCAGAGAACATTGACAAGACTGCCCTGTTCCAGCCACTGAGGTGAGTAAGCTATATTAAAAGTTGAAAGAAAACGCTATAAAGAAAATGTATTCCTTATTTTATAACGATCACACTTGGGTAAAACTCTATTTATATACGTTTCTTTTCATATTTACGTGGTAATAAATTTGTAATTCCGAATATTTGAGGATTGTCAAAACAAAGGTTATTCCAAATAACCCAAATCTAATTCCATACCTTTTTTGCAGCTCCGGCGAGAAGCTGGCGGTGGAGCACAGCATCCATGTGCACGCGCCCATCTTTGCGGTGGTCATGCGATCGGCCAGTTCACCCAAGGTACTTGAGTGCCACGGGTTCATCTGCAAGAGCACCGAGGACGCCATCGTGATTGCCGCAACGCTCTACCAGAGCCTGATGGCCCACGTGAGCACCAGTTCGCGGCGGAACACCCAGCGGAGGACTCCACGCCAACAGAACGGGGTCAGCTGCGTCAGCATCGCCAGCAGCTCGGCGCTGGCCAGCTCCAATTACCTGTCCCGCTCCCAGATTATGCCGCACAGTGCCTGTGGGCGGCGCAGCTCCTTCCGGGGGAGCACCGGCGGTTGTGGAGCTCCATCGCGATCCGGACGCAAGAAGCGGGTGTCCAATAGCTCGCTGAGCTCCCACAGCAATGTCATTAACGAGACTGCCGAACTGGAGACCTCGACGGAGGAGCGCAGGCGCAAGTCGCACAAGTCGAAGCGGGCTCCTCCGGTTCCCACCACGGTTCCTGGTTCGGGGGCTCACAGAAATGGCGGCGGAGGAGGAGGAGGAGTGGCCTCCCGCAGTGCCAGTATAGTGTGCGGCAATGGTCATGTGACCCGCCTGCACCAGAACGGTCATCCCGGCAAGAAGCCATTGCCGGGATCGGAACTATCGGCGGGCTGTGGCGATGTGGCTCCCGCCAACGGAGACATCCTCACTCGGGTGGCCATCCCCAGATCCGGCAGCTTCTTGAACACCGGTGGACTGACTCGCTACAAATCGCGGGCGGCCAGACGTCATTCCGGCAAACTGGGCGGCGGAGGCGGCGGCGGAGGAGGGTGAGTATTGCCACCGGACTGGGGGCAGGTGCAACCACCGACTGCATCTGACCCTGGGCACGGGCGGCAGTCTTTTTGCAATTCGGGGGAGAAGGTTTGGCCTGGTTGATTGGCATCGCTTGAATTGTGCTTCTAGTTCCCCACTTGGTTTCAGCGAACTGTTTAACGAATTTCGCCTGCACGAGAACCTCCACTCGCTGGACGACATCCTGTACGCCATCATCGATGCCGACGGCATGTCCTTCAACGACCTGAAGCCCATCTACAAGGAGTTTCTGCTCAAGCTGGCCGTCACGCTCACCCAGGACGAGCTCTTCCAGCGCTCCAAGAACATCATGCGGCGCCAAAAGAAGAAGAAACAGAAGCGTAAGGCCAGCGTGAATGGATCGCAGGTGGGTCATCTGGGCATGCAAAGTCTAGGATATCAAAGTTATATTCTTCTTCCTTTACTTGACCTTAGAAAAAGTCCAAGGGCAGCTTTTTCGGCACCAAGAGCCTGAAGAAGGTCTTTCAACTGGGCCAGTTCCGCTCGTGCCGCGGCAAGTTGACCAAGCCGGCGGTGAAGGAGTCCACCCTGGACAGCAAGGGCAAGCGCACCATCAGTCCGCCCATCATCATTGGACCGCCCATCACCCACTGCCACGCCCAGCAGCAGCACCAGCGGAACAGGGCGGCCACCAGTGGCTCTGATGTCTCGGTTGTCCGGAATGAGCACACCCAGGGACTCAACCGAAACAGCAGCAGTGGGTAAGTACTTCCTATTAAATAATAACATTTCTAAGGACCAAGGACCATTATTTATTGAGTTATAAATAATAATGGAGACTAGCATAGAGAAAACTTATACCGATGAAGCTCCCTAACTCAAAACATTTTTAGCGTTATCTGAACATACAATTTATAAAGACTGTAACTTTTAAATTTCGTTTAAGACTTATCCTTATCAATGCATCAATATTAAATAGATATTATAAATATGGAATATTAAAACTGATTTAATTTACAAAGACTTAACTTTTAAAGGGTTTGAGTTTATGATGCTCTTTCTCAAGAATTATCAATTCATTTTTCATCTTAAATTTCCGCTCCCTCTTATTTTCCCGAGAGTTACTAATTACATTTCCGATATCCCATAGATACGTGTCCTGCTCGGAGTGCAGCTACGACTCCGAGTCCTGTGCCTGTGCCTCGGCCGATCGCTGCTACTGCAGCCTGCGCACGGAGCACCTCAACCACAAGCTGCGCCAGAAGAACGAGCGCAACATGGCTCTGGCCACGCCCACCCGGAAGCCCACTGCCCAAAATGTGGCCGGAACTGTTGGCACCAACCGTCACTCGCTGATCTCTTGCCGCTCCGACGACAAGTGCTACTGCTCCATGGTGGAGGAGGAGCCGCCCAGCTCGATGGAGCGGGACTCGGCCAACAACTCGCACACGGAGACCACCACGTCCTGCGACTCGGACAGCTGTGTTAGTGCCAGCAAGTGCTACTGCAAGCGCACCCATCGACGTCAGCGATCCTCGGCAGCGGCGGCCATCAGCGAGGATTCGCTGTCGCAGCAGCAGCGCAAATCCCGGCCAGGAAACGGAGCTGGCGCTGGAGCGGCACGAGGCAAGGGCAAGTCCTCGGAGAAGCTGGGCCTGGACTACGAGCTCTTCAACATCAACGGAAGCGGGCAGCCGGTGCAGCCGCACGAGGCGCTCAGTGTGAAGAAGAGCGTGGAGGCGGCGGCGGTGTTCGCGGACATGAAGCTCAGCCAGACGACGGACATCAAGAGCCTGTGCCCGCCAAAGGGACCGGGATCGCGGGTGGGCAACGGCAGCTGCCGGTCGCACGCCTCCTCCAGGAGGTCCTCGTACCGCACCCGCGAGTCCTTCAGCACGGATCGCCTGGGCGGTGGAGGAGGACTGCCACCTCTGCCAATGCCCCTGGGCAAGAGCATGGGAATGGGATTGGGAGGAGCGGGCGGCGGGAGCGCGGACAACCTGCTGGCCAACCTCAAGGCCATGGAGGCCAAGGCCGCCTCCATTCGCAGCAGCGCCAGCAGAAGCCGCATGGGCAGCTATCAGTCGATGCGGGCGGTCAGCGCCTCCCTGGAGGACTCGCTGGGGTACTTGCCATAGACCAGAATGGAGGATCCAGAATGGGGCTCCGTTGCGATGTACATAGCTCATAAGACTACCACATAAAGGATATACTTATATACGGAATCTAAATCTAAACTCCCTCGTACGGCTTATGTTTCCCAAGACAATTGTCACGCTTTTCATGTCGATGATTAATTATCTTGTGAAACGTAATCATATGTAGCCCTAAGTGCCTCCTATAGAACATCCAGTGTGACTTTATCTCTAAGATCCGATCCGTAGAAATCAAGGTGCAATATAAAGACCAACCATTTGGGAAGATACAAGACCCAATTATTTAAAGCAGTGCAATATTTATAACTAATATTAAAAATAAAACTATTTTTTATATACTCAAATGAAAGTCATAGTTTCTGAAAGTCTGTTATGCAAATGGGGCGCATTATTCAGCGAATTTCGTTTTGTAGTAAACAGTGATTTGGGGAAATTCTAGGAAAATATAAAATTCATTGAGCTCATACGATGTACAGTGAATCCTGGCAATAACGAACACGACGTTATATTCTTCAACTCATATCATGACTCAATCATGAAATTGATTCGTACATTAGAACAGAATGGTTATATTTTTTTAAGTATTAAAACTTATTCGTCTAGCCATATTTAAAGGAACCACAGTACCTAAAGGTTTAGTTCGTTACCAAAGCAATAATGACAAAGATTACCAAATTACCAGAATTCACTGTAAACTGACCGACATGCTTAAATATTTCGCTCCGTCATTCTGTTTTGACCACGGGATGCGATCGCTGACTCCTAATCACAACCGGAGGGTCAGGGTCAGGGGCAAGACACAAAAGCGAAAGCCCGCCGTTGAGAACACGTTTCGCCGGGAACAGATGGTGGAGCTCTCGTCGTCATCCCGCCCATGGGTCACACGTCAAGTGGGCGGGACTGATAAGATTACGGACTGCTATGTGGCCTACGACGGCACTTTGGGTAGCGCCAGCTGTTGGCTTCTGAATCCCCGGAAAGTTAACGAGGAACGCGATTGAGGAACAGCAAATTATTAAGCTGCGATACGCCGACCAGAGCTGACCACCAAAGATGACCACTTCCGCCGACAGTGTATTCGTTGCCCGATCCGATGGCATCTCCGCCGAAGGAGTCCGGGACCAGTATGCCGATGGCAAGGCCGCCAAGGTGTGGGAGATCTTCATCGGGGACAAGAACTCGCGCACGGACAATTACAAGAACTTCCTGATCGACATGCTGCGCAACAAGGGCTGCAAACGTGTCCTGGACGTCGCCTGTGGAACGGGGTAAGTCACGAATAAATATCCATTTAGCTTTCTAAATTTTAGAATCTAAACTTTATAAATTATACTTTAATCACATTAAAAATTCTAATGTTTTTTATATTATATTTGAATTAGATTACAAATTCAATTAGTTTTTATTTCGTGAAGCTATTTAAGATTATATTCTAGTCAAGTTGATAATTTATTCCCTTGTTTTTTTGCAGAGTCGACTCCCTGATGCTTGTGGAGGAGGGCTTCGAGGTTGTGTCCGTGGATGCCTCTGATAAGATGTTGAAGTACGCCCTTAAGGAACGCTGGGCTCGCCGAAAGGAAGCCGCCTTCGATAACTGGGGTGAGTTTACTGATGGCCAATACCATTTTCAAAATGCTAATCATCTTGTAAATCCTTTCAGTGATTGAGGAGGCCAACTGGTTGACTCTGTACGATGACATCCAAGACCACATTCACGATGGTTTCGATGCTGTGATCTGCCTGGGCAATTCCTTTGCCCATTTGATGGACGGTTTTGGGGATCAGCGTGAACACAAGCAGGCTATCGGTAATTTCGAAAAGTGCCTCAAGCCCGGAGGCGTCCTGCTGATCGATCATCGCAACTACGACAACATCCTGGAAACGGGAGCTACGCCTGCCAAAAGCATTTACTACAATGTAAGTATCCCCCAATTATCCATTCTTCTATGACTAATTTTGTCGAATATTCAAATTAAAAATTGAACTGGAATTTCATAAAAACAATCTAAAAAATCTAATCAACTATGACTGACATTCATACTAAATGTTATATGTGTCAGATCATTATTCTGCCACATCATGTCGTTAATTAAAAACTATTAAAATCCACATTCCATTTAGAGTAGCCAAATGTTGTCGCATCATCGTAGAGATAAGCGCAAATGATCGTGTTTTTGAACCCAGATCAAAACATCATCATCAGCGTTCGCCTTATCAGTTACATGACTTTTAATTCAATTAATCCAATGATGACTTGCGACTTATTGCAGACGAGTCACACGGCGGACATCAAGACATCCGTGCTCTTCTACTGCGGCAAGCCTTCCCTGGTGTCCATGGACTACCTAATCGCTGGCAACAAGCTGACCAGCGAGTTTCGCCTGTCCTACTACCCCCACGAGCTGAAGCGCTTCCGGGAGATCCTCGGCGAGATCTTTTCTCAGAAGGCCCAGCACCAGTTGTATGGCGACTTCAAGGAGATGAGCCAGGTGAAGAATCCCGCCTTCTACATCCACCTGATCGAGAAGCCACAGGTTTAGGTTTAAGCCATTAGTTTGTATTCACATAAAGCCACAAGACACATCCATATATACATAAATATAAAGTTCCTTCGAATCACGCAAAATCACGCGAGTCCTCTGAGTTTTCTCCTAAGCCAGTATGCAAAATCGACCCACGATGGAGCCAAAGCACAGGGTAACCATGGCGGCCTCGATCACGAACGGGAATTTAGACTTCACGTAGTTAAACATCCCGTCGTAGATGCTGGAGAGGGCGGCCAGTAGGATCAACGTCATCTCTCGTCCGCCGAACTTCGATTCAGACTGCCACTGAAACGCAAAAGCCACCAAAACCCTACAGACTTAGGGCAAAAGTCATTAGCCTTGCAAATGTTTTTCCATTGCGTTTTCAAGTGGTTCAGTTTTAAAGAGAGGGAGAATGAGTAAACGATCGAAGTGCGACAATTATAAAACTAAATACAGTAAAAAGTCTAATATGAAACGGCAATATTTCCTGCAAAATAATAATACTTTCCGCAAAGTTTTGGGTTTTTGGAATAGAATTGAAAGACGACATTAATGAGCTGAAAACCAATCTATTAAAATTTATAACTTAATAGATCAATGATCTGTTTTAAGAATCTGCATCTTTTAAAATATTATTTTTAAACAGGAATTTTCCAACACAATTAATATTGTCTTCTAATCGGATTTAAACTGATATCTAAATAATGGACTAGTTGCTCAAAGAGTGCGTTTACTGTAATAGATTGTTGTGCAATACACATGTGTATCAAATGTTCTCGGCGGTCTCTGCTTGGAGGAATGTCTGGCAGACAACTCTGACGTATGCTCATTTACATGACATAGAATACAAGAAAAAAACTGCTAACATATAAAGGACTTAATCGACATGTTTATTATTAATACGTTTTAGTTCTACGCAACGGCTTTACTATCAACAAAAACGTGACGAAATCTTAACAGTGTGGTTTCCAATCCGATTTTACACGCCAACGATTTTGTTTATACGCTTGACGTCGGTGATCTGGCGATCGATCTCCCCGGTTAGTTGGGTCAGTATCTCCGTGATAGTTCGGTGCTGCTTCTCCGGCAGCTCGTAAGCATTCTTCTTGAGGTCCTCCTGGCTCTTGGCAATGTGGTAGCGCTGCTTATTCAGCGTCTTCTTGGCGCCCTCCAATCCAGCGGCCATGCTCTGGGTAACCTTGTTAAGACGACCCACCTCCTGCGAAAACTCGCGCTCGGCCACCACACTATTTGGTAGTGCGGCATTGGCCCTCTGCATCAGAACGTTGCACTTGCGCACGAGCAGCTCCTGATTGTAGCTGATCTCCTCGAACCGTTCGGCAAGCTTGTGAGCCCGCTCGCTGATCAGTTCGCGCTCCTTTTCCAGATCCTTGATCTCCTGTTGCTGTTGCTCCTTCTTCAACTGCATCTGGTTAATGTGTCGGGCAAAGGCGGCACGCACGATGTCATGTCGTTTAAGGTACTGTTCGCGGAGCACCTCGATGGCCTGGTTTAAAAGTTCGTAGCTCTCCTGAGCAGAAGGTGAAGAAAGTTTATCCGCCAGGATGGGCTGGTTTACATTGCGCTGGAGAAGTGATTTAATGGTGTCGACAAAAGATGGTCCACACTCCTGCTGCGACACATCCTCGCTAGCCTGCCTATTCTCATTGGGTGTCACTAGGAGCTGAGCATCGATTACCAGCTTTAGACTGATAATCTGGCCGCTGCCCAGTAGAATAACCACTCCGGCGGGAACTTGCAGTAGTGCTAGTCCAAGGACTGCATTAACGGTATCACTGGAGTCAAATTTAGTGCACAGAATGTATTCCGCACGCGAAGAGGCCGCCAGCTCAAGCCTGTCCTCTTCTGACTCGCTGTCTAAGTAACGCTGCAGCTCAGAGATAAAGTTCACAGTGACCGCATGGAGGCCCGCGTTGTGGTAGGCAAAGTAGCGCAGTTCGTTGATCAGGTCACGCTTCAAATAAACTGGACAGTTGTAGGATCCTCCTCCTTCTTCTGCAGCAACAGATGCAGCCAGTCCCAGCTCTAGTTCCACAGTTTCAAGCACATGAATAACGTATTCGGCGGGTTCGATGAGCACAAAGTCGTCAACCTCGTTAAAGGAATGCTCGGCGGCCTCCGCTTCCATGAGGAGGGCATGGTGAAGCTTTCCATTAGACTCGGCTATAACTAGAGTTGGCGGCAGCGAGGGGATAACCATGAGCGCACACGACTCAAGCCCATAGTTGTCCCGCGCCGGGGGAGTTATGGTAATGGGGCCCTGGAGGCGCGTCTTCTCCGAATCCAGGCCGGTCATCAAAATGTATATGTTTCCATTCTCACGCAGCACCACCACAGGCCACTCGATCCTCTCCTGCTTTGGCGCCGACTTTGCCGCCATAAGGGTTTTGTTGCTCTTATCGAGAGTTGTTTCGGTTTCCCCAAAAGTGGCTGATTCTGTGTCACGAGATTTTCCAGCGGGGGCGATGTCGAAATCTACAGCCATCTCTCCGAAGTCAGAGAGCGAGCTGTTGGCCCCGCTCCTGAGGACCGAGGGGCCCACCTGCCACACGTGGCGCAGCTTGGAGTGGTTGTACACCCGTATGGTGTTGTTGTTGAGCAGCACCAGCAGCGTGGAGTCCGATACGGAGTGTGGATGCCAGCGCACTTGTCGCACCTCTAGGTGCGGATTGTTCAGGAACAGCTGTGTGTCCAGACCATAGCTGCGGCATGTGATTCGGGCCTTGCCGTCCTTGTAGTATCCATCGGTTCCCCAGCGACGGGGCAGCTCCAGAATGGTGACGCCTCGGGGTCCGCTGAGCGCCACCAGAGAGCCCTCGTTGGAGGCCAGTACGCGGTCTACCTCCAGGCCAACAGTGCTCGAGGGGATCAGAGTCTGAAACTGGACATTTACCTCGGCCGCCAGCGAGGAGCGCCAGTTGCGCACCAGCAGACAGCTGTCCTTGGCGTCCCAGGCGAACAGCAGGTCGTCCTTGCAGTCCAGCAGGTTCTGTGTCCTCTGCGCCACCAATCCATCGCGAATCTTCGCGAACAACTCCGTTTTGTTCAATTCCAAAACATCCGTAAGCGACATTGCCGGTTTTTTGTTTATGCTCTTTTTCGTAGTTTTGTGTGCCCGCCTTTTTTGACAATATGATAATGTGGTCGTATATTGTGAAAATCCGGCATAATACTCGTTCAGTATTTTTTAAATCGATTATTGAAAATACACAAAGAAAAAAAGTGTGGAAAATAATTCAATTTTTCAAATATGACTTTTAAATAATTTATCGTTGTAGTTTGATTTAACGAAATTACAGTTTAAAACTCTCAATAAAAAGATAAAAAAAGTAGCAAGAAAAAAAAGGTTTATAAGTTTGATCGCCAATTAATTGAAAATTTTATTAAAGCCCGACGTGAAATTGCATTCCATATTTCGAAAATTTGTTTTTTTATTATTAGATCAAACAAAAACACCTCTTAACCTCTAATTTCTTTTAATCTTAATTCTATGTTTGTATATTTAATTTCTCCTTTGGAGCTCCAGCAGTGGCACAGTTTTCAGCTTCATAGTTATATCTTCAACAAAATACAGATCTTTAAACGGAAAACTCGTAGTAAACCTATAATTCCTCAATAATTTGGCTAGTGTTACTTTAGCCGATATCAGAGCATATCGCCAACCTAAAATTATAGAAAATGCTCAAATTAAAATCTTTTCCAAAAACAGAACCCATAAGGTTACCTATGCAATTTCTGATTCCCTTAGTGAAGGGTATATAGGCGTAGGGGTGTTTTTCCTGGATATTGTGCGGTAAGAAATGGTCTGGATTGAAGGTTTCTGCGTCTGGGCCCCATATCTTTTTGCTTCTGTGCATGTGGTAAATGTCGATGGCGATCTGAACCCCTCGGGGAACCACTATTCCGTTGGACAGCTTTAGGTCGTGAGTCGTTTGTCGGGATACAACTGGAACCGGGGGTATAACTCTCATTGATTCGTTGAGGATCAGATCCAGATACACCATCTGCTGAGTGTCAGCGTAGCTCACATCAAAATCTCCGGTCTTAGGGAATATGGTTTTAATCTCCTCATAGGCTCTCTCCTGATACTCGGGAAACATGGCTAGCAACATCAGCGTGTAGTACACGGCATTGGCGGTTGTCTCAAAAGCTCCAAATACAATTATATTCGACTCATCCTCAACGTTTTTTAAGGTAAACACTCCCCGTCTCAGCAAATCCGTGGCGAGATTAAGAAATATATTCTTGTCCTTGGATTGGATGTCAGGTAATGTCTCACTTTTGCCTTCTGCCAACTTTTTTTCAATGATCTGAAAGTTTTTAAAGAATATTTTATATGTCGTATGGGGAAAATTATATTGTTTTTACCTTTCTGATGAACTGGCGGATCTCCGTCTTAGCCTGGTAGTAGTGGGATTCTTTTCCTGCGAGCTGACGAAGAAATCGGCTGTTAAGCCACGGCGAGAAGCACATGTCTGTCATGGTTTCCAAAATACTATTAATGGATAGAAGCAGTCCGAATCCAAGTAAGCACTCACCATTGATATCTGCCCAGCAGAGAGTTATTCCTGAAGTTCTCCTCGTCCTTGACATCGCTGCCCATGGTAGTTTCTAATGATGAATTATATTTTCGGATGTTTAAGTTATGTTAAATCAATTGAATACAATTAATTATAGTACAGTACAGTACAAAACGGAACGGAAAAGTTAATGAGTATAATCTAAGAGTTTAATTCAATTTCCAAAAAAAAGTTCTTCATTTGACCCAATACTTTTCTACTGGGGGTGTCACAGAAATCTTTTTCGACCAAAATCCGTTATGATTCTTACGAACATCAATACACAAAACTAACCGTCTTTTGTTAGAAGAGATTTCCGCAACACCTCCGTATATACATATACAATACTTTTCAGTAGCGTAGACAGGATTTGTATGATGGGGGTTTCAGTACAAACCTCATTTTGCATAGGCCTTCAACCGAGAGGTTGGGCCCAACAACCAAAAACTTCTGCCTACGCCCCTGATACTTTCTATACTCACGTGTGGCTATGCCAAGGGTAAAGCTCTGTAGCAATGGAATGAGATCCTTCTCTCCATCGTCCTCCAATGGCTTGAGTTTATCCAGAAGAATTGCGGTCTCTCGGTTAAAAACGGGCAGGAAGCTAAGTAAAACCTTGTGGCCAAAGGCGGGATTCAGCAGTTTTCGATGGATGCTCCATCGGGGATCTACACAAATCCACACTTAAGTAACTGTAACACTCAGTCCCAAACACACACCCTTCAAGCTGAATAATCCAATGCCAGCACCATCGTCCACGGCCTTGTAAATTATACCCTTGTTCACGCAGTGGGGCGATGTGAAGATGTCCTGCACCACCTGGGGATCACTGACAATCATGAAGGGGATGGGGCCCAGCCACGAGAATATGGTCGGACCGTGCTTGTCCAGAAAGCAGCCGAAAGCATTGAGGATATCTGCGCACGGACACAAAAATTAATACTCCCGATCGCGAGAATAATCCATTATCCAACCTTCCCTGCGCATCAGCCAGTGGGCCATGCCCAGTATGGGATATCCAAGGGGACCCGGAATTTTAAGAGTGAGAAGGTAAAATCTTCGTCTGCTCCACAGAAAATAGAACCATAACATAAACAGTAATCCACACCAGAGGGTCCAGGTCAGCATGGTAAATCCTTGGTTATTCCACTCTCCACTGCGAATTGTAATCCGTTTCCTAACAATTTCGACCGATCGGTTTGAAGTGCGCCAACAGTTTGATTACCCAATTTTCAGTCAATCGAATTTTATAAGCCGGACGTGTGTTGCCTGATTTGGGACTCGATCTGTTGTCACGCGTAGTGCTCATCGATCGCCCTGGCTGAATCTCATCGAAAGAAAGAAAGAGCTACGGGGCTTTGGGTGGAGACTCATTGAACCGCACATAGTGCGCCGCTTTTTATTGGATCCGGCGTGCATACAAATAGCTATAATTTTGACTAATGGCCAGTGGTGACATGCCAAACACTTAAAGAATGCGATTTGGGCAACGACACTCCACTACGTCATTGATCGATTCCGATCTGGGATGCTAATTTTTGCGTTGTATAACCGAACAAATCTTCTGAACTGCCGGAATCCCGACATTGCTGGTGGTAAAATACGGTGACACAAATATTCCATTACGGTATGGTTAATTAATGGTACAATAGCCCCATAGTCCATTAAGCTTCTACAGAACCACTGAACCATTTACAGATAACAACAATCAATCAGTAATAGTTTCGGGGTATCCTATTAAATATAATGATTCAACATTACTTCCAAAAAATATAAATTTCGGTATACCAACACGTGAGGACAAGTAATTATACGAATACATAAATACAAGTTCGAATTCCTATTTATTAAAAATTAAAATATTACGTTTATTTGGTTTGCAAATTCTCCTTAGCCTAAATATATTATGCACGTATGAAGGATAGAAGAAGCGCACGGGCATCTCAACCGATCCGATGAATGGGCAAATGCTTGGAGGCACGTGCGGTAGGTATGGTTTATATAAAGAATGAACACCTCGATTTTGCGCTGGCTAAGCTGCGGGCTCTGACGGCGAGATTACAGCTGAAAATGGCAGAACTTTTCAAATGGTTTCGAAAGTTTTGTGGAATTTTGAGTTAGTGCGACGGCTGTCTCTCTACGACGCCGATCCGTTGGGCACGGCGAGTTTCCCTGAAAGATGCACAGGATAATACAGTTGAATGTGATTTCGGGTCGAATGGTTCGAGCCTGCCCATGCAATGACTCCGAAACAGTCAGCGAGTTATATATGCGACATAAGCTGGCATTTATTTACAGCAGGTCCCATTCGATGAGGCTTACGATCTACAAAGCAATTGAAGGCAATGGGAATGGAAGTTCGGGTGCAAGGGATGCAGGTGCAGGGTTAGAAACGTGGGATGTGGAGTGTGGGTTGGTCGGGTTGGGTTGGGTTGGAAGTGCGTCTTAGTCATGCTATACGATTACAAACTCGTTCCACACCAAGAAGGCAAATTACCCAAGAGAGGGTTTACAGCAGGCTAAGCAGGAAGTTTTTAAAAGCTAGCAACTAGGCAGTATGTGAGTTAGTATATGGAATAGTTATAGCGACGCCTCTTAGGGTCGTCAGTCAGAGGCAGGGACATGCTGGGGCTAGAGACCCCACCCAGCAAGGCAGTGTGTGAGCAGCTGGGCAGCTGAGGGCCCGGGTTAGTGTGAAGCGAGCTACTGGAATGGTCGCTGGCGGCGGAGTCTGAGATGCGATTGGGGCTAGGCCAAGGTGAGTCGGGGTACGCACCAGTTCCATTGTCCAGGTGTCCGTTGCTCTGGATCGTTGGGGCCGCTCCTCCGGTTCCATTGACACCATTAGTGGCACCCATCAACGGTGCGCTGGACTTGGTGCCTGCAGAAAACAAACAAAAAATGGCAAACATTGAAATAATTAGGAATAAGATTAAAACTATAGGTAATCTTATTTGAATACCTTAATTGAATGTAATTTAAATCAAAGAAAAGAAAGGATTTGCAAATAAAAAACTCACCCCCTGACCGATAATGGCCGTTGCCGGCAATCTCGATATCTCCGTTGAACAGAACCACCGCTCGCGGCGCACTGACCCCATTCTCCTCCTCCTTAACGCACTTGATCAGGAACAATAGCGAGGAGCCGAGCAGTGGGGGCAGTCCAGCGAGGATCAGGGGCAGTGTGTAGGAGTTCGTATTGTCGAAGATCATGCCCGCCACTGGTGGTCCCACCGTGAGCGGAATGGAGCTAAGCCCCAGCAGAAAGCCAATGGCCTGCGTGGCACCCGAAGGACCACAGATCTCGTAGGCAATCGGACCCAGCAGCGAGATGAAGCAGCCATCGAAGAGACCCATGACCAGGGTGAACGAGACGAGGACCACATACGAGTTCGTCAGGGGCAGCAGCAGGGTAACCAGGCCAATGGACACCAGCGACAGTTGCTGCAGGTACATGCGGTTCACACCCGGCATATCAGCAATAACGCCGAAGATCAGGCGTCCAATGCCGGAAGTGATGCCGATGCACATGACCGGCAGGTTGACATCCTCGCCCGGAAAAGTGGTTTTCACGAACTGCATCATGTGCACATAGGGCACAAAGTATCCGAACAGGGCAAGGGGCACGCAGAGAGCCCAGATGACGAAGCGCTTGCGCTTCCAGATCTCCACATTTATTATGGAGCGCATGAAGAGGTTGAGCCGCGACCTACCGGGCTTTTTCTTGGGCGGCTCCGGTGGCGGATGCAGTGGCTTGTAAACGAAGGAGCAGATGATAATGAAGGCGGACACAAGGCTCATTATCTGAAAAAGCAAAAAGAGCAATTAGCGCATAAGAATCAAAGACCTCTTTGCTCCACTTACCCTCAGGGTCCCCTCCAGACCATAGCCGGCCAGGAGCTTGTCCAGACATGGCGGCAGTATCACAGTGAAAACGCTTGAGCCGGCGGTCACGAAGCCACTCACCTTGCCCAGGTAGCGCTTGAAGTAATGGCCCAAAATGGCCAGTGTGGGCGTGTAGGCGAGGGCTGCTCCCAGGCCAAACATGATGCCGTAGGTGAAGTACAGGGCGCTGATGTTCTCGGTGCAGAACGAGGACAGCAGCAGTCCTCCTGCAGAGAGGACTCCGCCGGCGAATGTGGTCAGCCGCAGTCCGATTTTGTCCGTGAGGCAGCCGGCCATTGTGGAGAAAAGGAATGTGGTGCCGATGGCCAGGGCCCCAATCAGAGCTGGAATGGAGGAAGGGTTCAACGTTTAAGTAATATGGTTTTAAAGATTAAAATACGTATGAGTTTAAGAATTCTTGAAATCAAATATAATAATCCGTATAAAAACAACATGATTTATGGACTCTCTTTTTGACCCAATTTTAAAGCTCATATGGAAATAATAAATTCCTTTACTCATACCTCTAAAATAAATATACTAATATTTGTATGTAATGCAATATTTACGAGTTTTAATCTTTTGGTGAAATATTTTGCTGTCTTGCTAATAACAATGAGTCGTTTATAAAAAATCTCAAAAAAAAAAAAATAATTTATTAGTTACCTACTAATAACAAAACATCAGTATAGAACGAAAAAATAATGACAAAGGCGGGGAGTATATGAGTCAACTACTCATTTGCAAATTTGGTGACCATCTGTCTGCTCGACTGACTCGGACCAATTTGAATTGACAAATCGAATCTCACGCACTTGCGGTCGATTGTGAAGTGAGGCGATCCAAGGTATGTCTGGATATTGGCCACAGTTCCAGGTGTTTCGTTGCAACTTCCCGGTGGATGCCCGCCTGCGTCAAAAAGAGCGCGACCGGGAAACCCGATCCGTCGGCGGTTGGCTCTAGGTTGGGATCTAGGATTTTACGCATTTCGTCGCTTGCCGTTTAAAGATTGGATTTTTGTCGTCAATAATTTTCCGTTGAACTCTGCGGCCAGAAGTGGGGGAATCCAATTGTTTTCGTTGCGTAAACACTTTCGCTTGTTCCACTTTGGCACTTCAAATTGATGTTCGATTGACAGAATCAGGTTAATTCTTTGTTCCCCGCCTGCAAAGATGATCTAATGCTCTGATAAGGTCTGCTCTCTGGCAGATGTGCAGCTGCAGCCTCTCCAGCGACTCTGGTCCATTGTCTGGGAGATGGACAGTGGACCGAAGCAGGTACCGGATAAAAGTCCGGGGGGACAAACCGAAAAGCATTTTTGGACTTTATTTATTTTTAGTAACAAAAACTATTAAGATGATTTGTAGTACAGAAAGTCCGGATCGAGAAGACCAACAACATTTTTGAGTTTTATTTATTTTCTGTACAAATTTAAACTATTACGATTGTTTTAATAGTACTACTCTGTATTTATAGCTTGATTATGGCACCACAATCAAAGCGGTTTAGTAGTCCCAATCGCAGGGAATATCAACAATTATTGTACGCCGGAACTAGAGATAAGCATTCGATTCAACTCGCGTGTCAGTCCGAATTTATTGTCACAATCTACGTTGTGAAGTGCTTGAGATGGTTTTTCAAAAGCGTTGCGTATACCATTCATGAGGGTTGCTAATAAATAGCCGGAGCTAACCTCCCTTGACCTTTAACCTGAAGATATTTATATTTTTCCATTCACTTTCACAAAAGTCGTTCGGAATACTTTTGGCGAATAATAAATACCCTCTTTAAAGGTTATAATATAGAGGTATCTTTGAGTCTGTGGCTATTATAAAGTGACATGTGCAAGTGCTTTAATAAAATTGCATTGCACTTATCCAAAATAGAACATGACCCACTCTGGGTGCTTCAATGATATTTATCGACCATTCGCCGAGACACGGCTAACTGAGGAATGGGGCCGTGAGATGGCACGTAACTCTCCCCCACATGCGCAGAACGATTCTCCCGCAATCTCGGCCAGAGGCAGGCAGTCAATGTCAATGCCACAGACAACGATTCTCTCTTCGCAGCCAGTCAATGGCAGTGCGACCGAGAGATGCGAAGAGAGCCATTAGATAATACCCGTAATACCCGGTGCCAAAAATCTAAAAAAGAATCCGAACGGAAGGGGACGTTGCCGAATTACATGGCACCGCTGGCGTCTGGCGTTCGTCTGAGGAGCGTCGAAAATAGATCGCAATATTTTTAGTATGCCTCATATTCATACATAGATGGCAACCCGATGCGATCCCATGCAATATCTGACGCAATTTACAACGGGGATTGCATTGCCAAAGATTGGCAGCCGATTGGATGATTGATCTTGACCTCCGATCCACACGGATGAACCAATGGGCCACCGACCGTGCCTATTAGGCTCCACTAAGTCGCTGTGATGTGCCTATGGAGGTGTGTAATTGACAAAGGCTGACAATTAATTGATGAATCGACACCGCGATAAAAGTGGGGAAAATATGGCACACAGAGCTCGGGTTCGGATTACGTCAGGTTTTAATCATATTGCGGAACTGTCAGCTAGTCTTAGCTCTAGCTCTGGCTCTGGTCTTAGCCCTAGATGCATGTAGCCTATAGCTCTGAGGAGGATCGCTGTCAGGCGAAGCACTTGAGGGGCTTCCCCGGCAGCGCCGGCCGACCAAGTAACTGGGTCAGTGGCGGGTGCAATTTGCCAGTGGCTTTTGTCTTTCGCCGGCCAGCTATGTATGTTCTCCAGCTCGTCTTAAAAGCGCCGGCCGTGCCCCCAATGCGATGCCGCCCCACGCTGCGTATGCGTAATGCCGGCCGGCATCAAACCTTGACAAACAGTCGCAAATGCAGTGAACTCTGCTCGCAATTGCATTCACAACAAAGCAGATGCGTCTGGTTTGGAGTGGCTTCGCCTACTGCTCCTACTGCTGGTTAAGTTAAGCTGCCAAAATATGATCCACTTTAGCCGGAGAATTCTCCGATCTGTCCGCTCCAACTCTACGCGACTCCCAAGCCTCGACGTCGCTTCGCGTCTTCGCGCTCTTCGCACTCGAAGGCTGTTGAATATTGCTTTGTGATCCAATCAACTTTTAGCAATTTAATTCACTTGACGTCGGTACGTTGGATTCCTATATCGTCACTTCGTACTACGTACTACTACGTTTTATTGAACCCAAAAGCCCGCGAGAGAAACAGAGGCATGTTCGAGTGCCCGTTAGATTCGAAATAAATCTGAGTATAGACTTTCTTAAGTAATATTGAATGTTTTGGCAATTCATTGCGGATTGCGTCAACGCGTAATCAAATTTAAATTCGGAAACATCAAATATCTCTTATATTTCCAAGGCAATTTCAAATGTTGATAGTACAATCTAGTAAGATTTAAAAATGTTATCAATTAATGGGGCATCTTAAAGAATGCAATTTACTTGTACTTTTTGGTTGAGCTCCTAGGCTTTTTTCAAATCAAAGTCAGAGGCCCCCCGGGCAGCAATCAAAGGCCACCAAAATATGATTTGTTCTATAGAGGTCCCTGCTAAAACAGATAGTGGCCAGCAAAACAACTGCCCAGTTCCCATCTAATCTCATTTGCCCTGCCTGCATAATTACAATCAACGCCAGCAACTGGCCATAAATTCTGAATTAATTTGCCGCGGGGATGATGGGATTATGGACAAATTGCTGTCGGTTTCTTGAGGGGATGTAAGAGAGCCCTGTGCGAGAGACTTACCCGCCTTGCTGGAGGCCTCCGGATCCCCAAGCTTTGTGAGCCGCTCCGTCAGCAGCGAGTGGATCACGCCGTATGTGTTGATGAATCCGAAGATGATGCCGTTGCAGAGGAAGGCGCTCACCATGACCAACCAGGCACGGGCTCCACCATCCGGCGGCTCCTTGCCGTGTATGTCCCGACAACAGGGTGCCTCGATGTGTGTCCCATTACCGTTTTGAACCGGAGCATGTGGCTTCACCGAATCCTTTCCGTTGGCCTGAACCAGTCCGTTTGTGTGTCCATTGGCGGGCAGGATGCGACCGTTGACCTGGCCATGCAGGTCGTTCAGCGGCTCATTCTCCGTCATGGCTGCTGGCTAGGATTGGTGTCGGTGGTGCTGCCTGCAAATATATGTACATAGTGTGTTGGGGGTGGATCAGATTGGACTGCACACTCCGTAATCAGTCAGCCACATTGCACCCAAATATGCTGTTGACTGCCGCCTGCCGAAAAGATACGAGTGCCGCTCGCATTTCCCCATCCCGGAAAATATTCACAGACTGACGGAATTGGCTAGCCAAATATTTGGACACGTTTATCGCTATTTGCGCCTCCGGTAAATGAAAATGCAGTTTACATTGTCGGCCATCCGGAATCTAACTAAATGGAAGACAAAGGCACTAGTGCTAGATCGCAAGGGAGTGGAATCTTAGCGAAAGTTACTTTCAAAACTGAAGGCGAGATAGCTATAACTGTCGTCAGATAACTTTAAGGGGTAGTTAAGATCATAAAATAAACAAGCCCTTTTATGATCGATTTTTTTTTTTAGGCCTTTACCTTACTTACGGTTCAAATCCCAAAAAGTTAGTTTAAAGGGATTATCAACAAATTAATTTCTACTAGGAAAAATCCTTTTTTTTTAAGGATATGTTTTTTTCGACAAAGCCTTTAAAATAATGTAAATAAATATTTATAATTAATAAATGTAATTATACTTTATCTGTATGAAACTTGCTCTTATGTTAATCCTAACTACAGTCACAACATTCCAAATGACTGATCGGATTGCTGAGCTGAGCAAACAAAGCACAAAAACAATCTAGGGTTTCATTAGCTAAGAGGTTCAAATTAATATTCAAAGATATAACTTTCGGGTTACAAACACCAGGTTGTCGTGGAAACACGCAATTCCCCTTCAGAATATCTGGTCAGCAACATTGTAATGCATTTTTGAGCTGCGCAGAACACAGATTGCATTACAAGCGATAACTAAAATTTGTCGCATTTCTCGATTATGCACGCCCTTGTCGAGTGCACTTGGGATTGGGGGGTTCGAGGTGGGTCTGCGGTTCGGGGCAACGGTCTGTTCTGCAAACGTATTCTTTTTCCCGCCCCGGGGCAGCCGAAAAAAAGCGCACCGCAATAGCGAAAGCCCAATGTAACGCGAACCGCACGCCAGAATATAAAGAACTGCGACCGTTTTCGTTCTTGGCGGCTATCGCTGAAGTCCGCGCTATCAACGGCGTGCACGTGTCCGCTCGATGACGACGCACCCAATCCCACGGGGGTCGCTGCCGAAATCGAAGGTCACCGGTCGATAGATTCGCCCTTATGCAACCGCCGGTGGGTAGCCGAACCCCAAGGCTCCTTGGAGCTTGGAGCCTAGAGCCCTTCCTCTACGTACTTGTAAGCCGGAATTCCAGTCGTTGGCGTGCGATTCACTTGAAGATTCCGGGTATCCAGCACGACACTCGAGCGCGAATCGAGAAGTGATGAGTGGGCGGGTTGAGACCTCTCGAGCGAGCACACAACCGAGCGCTTGCGTCGTCGGCGGCGGAATGAAGAAAACTGAATTATTTTCCACGAGCCGTTTTCGCAAAAAAATCGCTCGCTCACTTGAGGCGCCTAATCAGAGAAGCAGAGCGACTGAAACCGCAGCGATTGCGTTCTCTGCGGTAAACAAAAATTCACCTAGGCAACGGCCAGGATGGAAAGAGAAACAAGCGGTGTGCTGAAGTCTTCCCAGGCAGGCAGATGATGCAGCTTCTCCGATCCAGTTCCTCACAAATCACATGATCACGGGCTGGATTTTGTGTTCGAATTGAATACTCCTCTAATTGATCAATTCCCAGAAATTAGAAACTGAAGCATTTGGGTTTCCACTGCGCAGTGCCATCAATTGATGGCTTAGTTGGGTGACGATGACTTCCACAACAGGCAAGTGGCCATATCCGCCGCAGCCACGAAAGATGTTCTCCCCAAGCTGACCCCAACTTGACTCATCCGGCGAATTGTTCGCTCCTTGGCGCCGGCGCTTCCTCTTTTCATCCGCGGATCAAAGGCCCGTCGAGTGGTCTTGGGTATGTACTATATATTTTGACTGGACTCCGGCAGGGAGCAAAGGCCACGTTCATTGTGTTAGATGAGATGTATAAATGTAAAACTTACTCGTTAGTGGAAGATTCAATTCGATTAAATTAAAATAATACTAGCTAGGCGCCCGACGGCTTCACATTTTCAGAGGAGCCCCGTCGAGGGACATGGGCAGAACGTCGGGCAGCACGGGCTCCGGCTGGTCGACGATCAGCTTCAGATTCTTATCGGGCCACTCCAGCTCCAACCTCTGCTTGGGCTCGCAGTTCTCGTCCAGGCCCGCGCTGCGGAAGTCCTCCATCAGGCGTGGCACAAGTTCGTCCGGAATGAGCACCTGGATCCAATAGCCCAGTACTCCGTAGGGTTCGCTGACCGTGACAGCCGAACCGGTCACGCTTTCCGCCACCAGCGTGAGCGCCAGGTGCTGGGCCTTGAAGGTGAAGTGGCGGCCGTGTCGGATGCGATCCTTGATAGCCAGCAGCAGGTACTTGGCCACTCCGGGTGCCAGGGTAATCTCAATGCCGTCCAGCGAGATGCAGTTGGGTGCCTGTGGCTGGAAGTCCAGGGGACAGGACTTGTGCAGCGAGTTGCTGCTCATCGACATGGACTGTGGGAAACTCGGCTCCTCGCGCTTCATTTGTGTCTCTGTCAGCGGACGGTTGTTTTCCTCGTTGGCGCACTTCTCGCTCAGCGCCTGGAAGTCCACTTCCTGCTTCACCTCCTTGTTGGGCTTCCGTTCTCGGAATGTGAATTCCGCATTGACGCCGGCCAGATCGGAGCCCTGCTTCTCCAGGTCGTCCTGCAGGTTCAGCAGGGTCTCGGGGAACAGCTCAAACACGCTCGTGGGGCGGTCCATGTTGGTCACCAGCCAGTCGCCGCCCGTCTGCACATCCTGGCGCAGAAAGTTAAGTACTCCACGTCCATTCCAACGGGACGCTTGCTCCAGTTCGTTCTCAAAGACGCCCACGATCTGGCAGAAGTCCACCGTGCCGGTGGGCGTCTCGATGCAGCCCAACTGCGGGTCCTGGGCGACCAGCAGGCTATTCAACTTGGAGGTGGCACTGCCGTCCAGGCTCTTGCGCCACGGGATGTTGTCCCCAAAGCACAGTCCGTTGCCTGTCTGGAAGCAGTAGCGCCCGATGGCCTGCAGCAGGTTCGCCGGCCAGGTGGGCGGTCGTTGGGGCTTCTCGGGGCTCTCGATCTGCTGCTTCAGCTCAGCCTCCGTCTTGGCCAGGCGGAAGGTAAGCTCGAAGCCCATGCCGGACCTCGTGGAGTCCTCCTCGCGCAGATGGACGCGCTCGTCGCCATGCAGGTCACTCAGCCCGAAGCTGATGTAGTGCCAGTGCGGGGGAATGTTTCTGTCCGCATCCCCGGGATAGTTGTACATGCTGATGTAGTCCAGGGGATCCTGCCCACCCAGCCAGTACTTGAGCAGCGTGGTGACCTGCAGCGGGTTGGGCTGCGCCGGGTACGCCTGGGCCAGGTGGTCTATGATGGCCTTTAGGCCCGGCGGAGGCTTCACCTCCGGTTTTTTGTCCAAATTCCCCTCGGCCATTTCAGTGAGATTGGTAAGACAGCAGTGAAGCCGTTGTAAATTACCACAAGTGGAAAGAAAAGATATTCCGCATCTTGAATATACCAAAGATGTAGAAAATAGTTTGTAAAGTATTTATTTTACATTTGTAGTTAATTTAAGGGTTTCATTTTTCAAATTAAACTATTCAACATGCAACCAAAAACCATGAAAAAACAAAGAAAATTGGAAAAACCTTTTATTTTATATATTTTTATGTGTTTATGTTTTAGTTAATCTATACATAACACCTATTGACACCAAAGACCATGTCAAATGTAAATTTGGTTCAGGCATATTTAGGAGATCTTTTGAAATATACCGCCTTGGCATATTTTCACCTGTGGTTTATTTCTGCAAACCAGCTACGGTCACCAACGGTTGACCAACTATTAAAAAATTTGCAAATTTTGAAAAACGCACAAAATGGAGCCTTATGATGTCGTCGTCAACCAGCCCGTCGTCATAGATAACGTAAGTTGAAGTGGGGCAGTGGAAAACAGTACCCGTTGGCCAAATCGCGGCTTTCCAGCTTTCCAAAAAAAGTGACATCACCTACGCCCGTCCCTTTGTCAGCAAACTTTCAAGCCGTCTTCAAATGGCCAACATGACTAATCCCAGAAACAAGAACTAGGTAGAGACCGAAGATGGTTTATTTCCGAAGTAACTTGCAATTTGGCTGGGAAGCTTTTCAAAGTATCCCATCCTTCTACCTACCCAACACACGCACACACGGATACCTGCGGGCGATGGCCGATTCCCTGCTGGTGCGTCCCTCCATCCGGAAGCCCCTGTCGAAGTCCATCTGCCGGCCGTACTCCATTGGATAAACCACCGGAGTGGACTCAACATGCGAGCCAGCAGGTCGCTTCAGGCGCTCCAATTCGGGATCTATCTTAATGCCACACTTCCCTCTATATGTTTGGAACATTTTGGGGCGGAGCAGCTTGTTGTATGGGTCGCGGAACTGGTCCCTGTACTTTTGGCACTCCAGGTAGAACGAGTCCACCTTGTACATTCCGCCGTAGCTGATGTTTGTCAGTCCCACTGGTGGAGCAAACTTTAGGAGCGACTCTCGCTCGTATTGCGAGTTCTTTGACACGGTCATCATGTCCACCTCGGGCACACTGAAGGATTCCATGCTTGCAATTTAGATCCCACTGCTTTTGGCCCGTATTTCTAAATCTACTGAACAAAAAGTGTTAGCACAGCCAACTAAATGTGGTATCCATTACTCTTTACAGGGCTCCGGTGTGATCAAGGCCGGCTTTGCTGGTGAGCACATTCCAAAATGCAGGTTTCCCAATTAGTAAGTGCCCCGAACCACTCGTTTCGCATTAAACCCTTAATATAATGCCTTCTCCTGCAGCATTGGCCGGCCCAAGCATGTCCGGGTGATGGCTGGCGCCCTGGAGGGCGACATATTCGTTGGACCCAAGGCGGAGGAGCACCGTGGTCTGCTCAGCATCCGGTATCCCATGGAGCACGGCATCGTCACCGACTGGAACGACATGGAGAGGATATGGAGCTACATTTACAGCAAAGTAAGGGCGCCATCATTCCACCGCATTCCCTAATCACCACAGTAAATCTTCTTAACCAGGAACAACTAGCCACCTTTACGGAGGATCACCCCGTGCTGCTAACCGAAGCCCCACTTAATCCGCGCCGAAATCGCGAAAAGGCAGCCGAGTTCTTCTTCGAAGGCATCAATGCACCTGCGCTCTTTGTCTCCATGCAGGCGGTGCTCAGTCTGTAAGCATGGCAATTCCAGGAACTGCACCTATCAACTTTACTTAACCACTAAACTTGCAGCTATGCCACCGGACGCGTGACCGGCGTGGTGCTCGACTCCGGCGACGGTGTGACGCATGCGGTTCCCATCTACGAGGGATTTGCCATGCCTCACAGTATTATGCGCGTGGACATCGCCGGGCGCGATGTGACGCGTTACCTGAAGACACTTATCCGCCGGGAGGGCTTCAACTTCCGGTCGACAGCCGAATTTGAGATTGTGCGCTCCATCAAGGAGAAGGTTTGCTATCTGGCCACCAATCCGCAAAAGGAGGAGACCGTAGAGACCGAGAAGTTCGCCTACAAGCTGCCCGACGGCAAGACCTTCGAGATTGGACCTGCCCGCTTCAGGGCGCCGGAGGTGCTCTTCCGGCCCGATCTGCTGGGCGAGGAGTGCGAGGGCATCCACGACGTTCTGATGTACTCCATCGAAAAGTCGGATATGGATCTCAGGAAAATGCTCTATCAAAACATCGTACTCTCCGGTGGGTCAACGCTTTTCAAGGGATTCGGCGATCGCCTGCTCTCCGAACTGAAGAAGCACTCGGCCAAGGATCTCAAGATCAGGGTGAGTATAGATAACCAAATACAGTTATTTGTCAGAGATCTAAAACACACGAATATATGTCCACAGATCGCTGCGCCTCAGGAACGACTCTACTCCACATGGATGGGCGGTTCGATTTTGGCATCGCTCGATACATTCAAGAAGATGTGGATCTCGAAGCGGGAATACGAGGAGGAGGGTCAGAAAGCCGTGCACAGAAAGACTTTTTAGTGTGTTTACTAGCTTAAACGCCGTTTGTAAAAGGCTAATTAAAATGTATATCAAATCCTTGTGTCAGCTAACATCAAGTTACCCAGAAATTTAAAAGTGTATGTTCTACGCATAAAAGGGCGCAAAGTATTTAGAATGCTATTTATTGAAACTGCTTTCCCAGCCTAGAAAATAAAGTACTAAAATTTATAAATCACTTGCGAAGGATTATTCCTAGTTTATTACCCAACTCACAAAAAAATAAATCAAAAAGTTGTATGCATTCATAAAATAGGATTTGTAGCATATATTTAAGGTATTGCTATAAAATATGTACAAATACGTCATCTCAGGTAGCTTGTGACGCCAATTTTGGATGTATGCGATCCCATTGGAATGCTGCCCCCCAAAAACATGCTCTTGTTCGGGATCAGGGGAAACACTATTGGCTGGCGGTCCACATTTCCAGCAATCGCCTGTGTCATCTGGGTCAGGCTCTGGTCCAATTTGATTCCGCACTTTCCCTTATGCAGGTGGAAGAATGGCGGACAATGCACCTTGCCGTAGGGGTCACGATAATGATCCCTGTACTTCTGGCACTCCAAATAGAAGGTGTCGATCCTGTAAATCTCTCCGCGACTTATAGTGGCCAGCTCGACGGCATCGGGAACGAATTTCCGAATCATCTGCCGATCTTTCTGGGACTTCTTGGAAACGTCCCAGTATTGAGCCTCTGGAATCGGAAATTCCATGTTTATGTTTGGAATAAATCTTGAAACGAACTATATTTGAATTTCTCTGTAGTGTATGTGTAACTCCTAACCAAATCTACTTGAAAATTCGACGGTTCTGTGTTGAATTCAAAAGCAGCTAACTCCAAGCCTACATTATTAATATATTTAGGGGGATTAAAAAATTAATTTTTAAAATTAAAAAAAAAGAATAATGACCCAGAAGTTATAAATTGATTTTTAAAATTTTAAAAAAGTCAAATATTTATGACCCAGAAGTTATAATTTCGTTTTTAATTTGTAAGATTGGTCATCAATTATAAACCATAACATGCAATATGTTCCCAATTTTTTTTTTAAATTATCCAAATATTACTAAGTCATTTGTAATATACTTTCCCGGAATGATCAAGCATAAAATGCAATCTGTTGTTTTAAAAAAAAATTACCTCTAAATATTTCCCAAAATTGAATCACTATTATGAAAAATACTTTGAGAAAATATCTTTACGGGAAACAAACTAAACTACTTGTCATGTCTATTCGAAAATACTCTTTCCAGCTTGCACCACTCTCTATCTGGTCAAGTGTACCGAAAGCCTGACTCACGAACGGGTAGTATTCTCTGGGCTGGATATTTGATTTCAGTTCGCCGTCAGTTGTTTAATCGTTTGGTTGTGTCGCAAACCGTCTCCACGACAACGCTGTCCCCAAGTTTCAACAATTGTGTTGCCAATTTGAGGAGACAATGAAAACTGAAACCACTTGAGTTGAACGTTTTCGAGTTCTTTTGTTTGAAAGTGATCGAAAGTGCAGCGGTGTGTGACCGAAACCAAAGCTCAAATTTAAAAAAAACACCAAAGATTCATTCATTATGGCGTCAGTTTTGGAGCGGGTAAACGAAAATGAGGTAAGTCCGAAGATATGAAGATATTATCCCTTCAGGTGTACTTATATTCAGAGCACACACTGACCTTGATCTTAACATTATATCCCCGTTTATGAATTATTTATTTACTCGTGCGAATGAGACACACACTACTTCCATATCCATATCCCCATTTCCATCCCATCGGTAATTGCCAGTCCATGTAATTGTCGATGTTGTTGTCTTTGTTCCGCCCGTTCGTGCAGTTTAAAAATGATATGTGCCGACTCGGTTTGCCTTATGCACCTTAAAACTCCGATGAGCTGTGCGAAAAAGCATTTTAATTCCCACCGGTTGTTTGTTCTCATATTGATTTTCTAATTGTTATGACAATTATATGACATACCACATATCCTGTAATAGTAATTATCCTTGCAGCTGTTTGTAGTACATGTAGTAAAGTGTTTTGTTTTTTTGCAGAAACCTATTAAAAATGCTTGGCAGGTACGAAATTGGTTTTTCTTTTCATACTTTTATTCAAAATTTTTGAGTATTGTTTTGGGTCTTTTGAAGTTTTTAATCACTTTTTCTCTTTGCATTTCTTGTAACCCTTGTCCCCAATGTAAGCTTTTTGTATGCCCCTTTTTTCATTAGTTGGAGTTGTGATGTTCTGCTTCCTTATCAGCACAAGATCTGACATAAATGGCAAAAAGATAAGGGCTAGTTTGGAATCGAAGAGCGATTGCCATTCACTTTCAATCTGACTGTTGCACCGGCATCATGACATCATTCTTAGAAAACGTATCCTTCGTCTTTATAGTTTTATTTTAGCAGACCTATTTACAAAAATATTTTTAATTTTGTTTCATCTATTTCAGATGAAGGCCATGGATGCCAATCGGTATGCCACCAAGAAGACGATTGCCCAGGGCATGTTGGATATCGCTCTTCTGACTGCTAATGCCTCCCAGCTGAAGTACATCCTCCAAGTGGGCGAGCAGCACCAGTTCTACAAGCTAATGCTGATCCTGATCAGTCTCTCCATAGTGCTACAGGTGAGCATAGACCGTTATTCATTATTTTTACCCTCGTTCTCTACGTGTCCTGCACAGAGAAAAACATCAACATAAATTTGTGAATCATTTGAAATCTTTTATATCTACATAAAGTGTTAAAATAAATCCTTTGAGATTTTAGAAATTTGTTAGAATTGTCTTTTAAAATATAACTTGATAATATTATTTCAATAAATTTAAAATTTAATCAAAAATCAGCTATCAGGACTGATATTGCTATGTTTTTCTCTGTGTAGGTTCTGTCGGGCTTGCTGAGCCTGTCTCTGAGTTTGCTGAGGGACTGCCGGTTGCACCAGCCAGAGTATCACCAGTCGGCCAATATCATTAACCACGTACGCACGGGCTTTGCCTTTTTCACGACGATGATAAATTTGTTTATCTCGGCCTTCGATTCGAAATTACCCCCGTTACAAGGCGACACTGTAAACAATGTGAACTAAGACGAGGGGTGGGAATAGAAATGGGTCCTTACCTCCCGGTTCTAACGTTTTCCCCATTCATTTCGACAGCTTTTGGTGGGCATTCTGTTTGTGGCCATCGGGAGTCTCAACATAAACAGAAAGCAGGATCAGACGGCGGCGGTGATCCTGAACGATGTCATTTTGGTGGTCGTGTTCATAATATCCGTGGTAAACGTTATCATATCCGGTTTTGGCATAGAGTACTCGTCGAAGCCACTGTGACTCCTCGATCAGCACGAAAAGACACTGTAGAAACTAGAAATCCAACGAATTACACCAAATTACATATATAGTATATATAAGTATAAGGCTAATTTAAACTTAGATTGTAAAGCAGAATAAATAAATGAATTGATCCTAAAGCTATGCATTTTCTTTTACCCTTGCAAACAGGTAGCTGCTGGAGTTTTGCTGATCATTCAGTCCCTCATGAATATGCATAACCCCAAGCAACGTAGTCTGGGCTTTACCATCAACCACTTTATAGATGTCTTCATTTACCTATCCGTGTTCTGTGACATTATGAAGATGAATTTCGGCATCGATCCGGCGGTGCCTCGCAGCGATGATGCGGAGCTTCTGAAGCCCTAAATTTCGGAGATCTCTAGCCTCAAGCAATTTTTTCGGCATCTATGATCGGCGTAGCCTCAGAGTTTTATTTATACCGACTTGAACCATTGTACATATCAATTTTTATCAAGAAAATCAAATTTAAGTTGATAATGTAAGCTGCGTTTTAGTAACACACCACAGATTTACCAGATAATAGCTAGCTTTTACAGAGTTTTGTTTCAATTATTTGTGGACTATAGTTCCGAAGACCCATAAATTTAACGTAAACCCATTAAATAGATTAACTGGACAATATGCCGCGCCCAGAAGCGGGCGACAGGTGAGTTGTAACTTGATTTCGCGAATTTATTATTTTAAACTCGATAAGTGCGCGCCAGCATACAGCTAGTGTGACCGTCGCGCAAACGGTGAAACTGAACAATCGATGGACGATGGGCGGCGCCTATCGCCTATCGATTGCAGCCTTGGTCGCCCCTCCCATCACTAGCCCGAATTGAATTCCAAAAATAATACGTATACGTACGTACGCGCGTGAATCATTCGCCACACGTCCCAGCGCAGCGCGACAATCGAGTGTAGACACATAACATAACTGCCGTAGTCGTCGACGTCCGAAATCCGTAGCATCCGCGCCAGCACAACTCCGCATCCGGCGTACCCCGAGTCCCCCAGTTATTCCGGTGGCTAATTAAAGGTCTTGCGAAATGTTCAGCTTCCTGAAGCGCGAGAAGAACACCCAGGAGGTGGTGGAGAATGTGATCGGCGAGCTGAAGAAGATCTACCGGAGCAAGCTGCTGCCGCTGGAGGAGCACTACCAGTTCCACGACTTCCACTCGCCGAAGCTCGAGGATCCCGATTTCGATGCCAAGCCGATGATCCTGCTGGTGGGCCAGTACTCCACGGGCAAGACGACCTTCATCCGCTACCTGCTGGAGCGCGACTTCCCGGGCATCCGGATCGGGCCGGAGCCGACGACGGATCGCTTCATCGCCGTGATGTACGACGACAAGGAGGGCGTGATCCCCGGCAACGCCCTGGTCGTGGACCCCAAGAAGCAGTTCAGGCCGCTGTCCAAGTACGGCAACGCCTTCCTGAATCGCTTCCAGTGCAGCAGCGTCGCCTCGCCGGTGCTGAACGCCATCTCCATCGTGGACACGCCCGGCATCCTCTCCGGCGAGAAGCAGCGCATCGACAGGGGCTACGACTTCACCGGCGTGCTGGAGTGGTTCGCGGAGCGCGTGGACCGCATTATCCTGCTGTTCGACGCCCACAAGCTGGACATCTCGGACGAGTTCAGGCGCTCGATCGAGGCGCTCAAGGGGCACGACGACAAGATCCGGATCATCCTGAACAAGGCGGACATGATCGATCACCAGCAGCTGATGCGGGTGTACGGAGCACTGATGTGGTCGCTGGGCAAGGTGCTGCAGACGCCGGAGGTGGCGCGTGTGTATATCGGCTCCTTCTGGGATCAGCCCCTGCGTTTCGACGCCAACCGGCGGCTGTTCGAGGACGAGGAGCAGGATCTCTTCAGGGACCTGCAGTCACTGCCGCGAAATGCCGCCCTGCGCAAGCTGAACGATCTGATCAAGCGGGCGCGTCTGGCCAAGGTGCACGCCTTCATCATCGCCGAGCTGCGCAAGGACATGCCGTCCGTGTTCGGCAAGGACAGCAAGAAGAAGGATCTGATCAAGAACCTCGGCCAGGTGTACGATCGCATCCAGCGCGAGCACTCCATTTCGCCCGGCGACTTCCCCGACATCAAGAAGATGCAGGAGGTGCTGCAGCACCAGGACTTCACCAAGTTCCACTCGCTGAAGCCCCATCTGCTGGACATTGTGGACAACATGCTGGCCAAGGATATTGCGCGGCTCATGGAGATGATTCCGCAGGAGGAGATGACGATGGTCTCGGATCCCGTGGTCAAGGGTAAGTCCCCCACCCAGATGAGCACCGCTTTGTCGCCTTCGTCACTTGCTGCACTAGCTGTCCACCCAAAATGGGGGGAACCACTCTTCCCCGTGAAGTTATTGAGAAATCTCTTGGTTTTCCGCGAGCATTTCGCTGGCGTTTTCGCTTTCCCATCGCTCTGAAATATTGCGCATGCGCAGCGAGAAAAATTCCCCAGTTAACCCAGATTTTTGCCAAGCCAAAATGCGAAGAAAACGAGTTTTGGCCGAGCGGAGTGAGCGGGTTGGATTCAGTTATATGGCTAGAGCTAGGCCGCAGCCAAACGAATTTAATGGATACAATTACAACTGGCAACGAAAGCCACCGGGGAGCGATCCCAAAATCCCAGCTTTTCCCCAGCTTCCTATTTTCGTTGGCTGGCAAATTATGCAATGCCCTGGCAACGACTATATATAACCCTATACTATATACGAAACATATTTGAGCTATATAAACAAAGTGATAAGCCCCGAAAACTGATAAGGCGAAAAAAACGTCGGTGTCAGTTTAGCGCTTAGGCAACACACACGCACTTTTTGTGCAAAACTAAACATCGAGGTGGAAGCAAATATCGCTGAGAACCACGTCTATTCTATATCTTTCGCAAATACTGGGTTGGCAAGGTGATAAGCAACTACTTTGTACTCGAAAATGGGCGCCATTCGCCGCTGGGCGTGGCTCCCCGAAAAGTAATACTATTTATATGCCGATAATTACCAAGTTGCTTTCGTCATGGCAAGAAAAAGTAAACCAAGTTGACTGTTTTCTCCTCGGCCAGATAAGATTCGTGGCTATGATGTAATCATTGGAAAATATCGATAGCCTGAGCACAGGGTTTGTTCTAATTGGGCCATGAGTCATCAGAAATGGAGAAAAAAAGAAAATACAACTAGGCGTACAGTTGGGCATGATAAATATTTCACACTCGAGTACCCAGTGGCTGAATCGGATCTGGCTCTCCGGAGCAGACGCATCCAGGCAAGCATGACGAATACCACGCACTCGATTCCGAGCCAAAACGCCCAGCAAAACAATCGCTTTTCAGGGGGGAGAATCATATGAAACAGAGGATGAGGAGGGGGCAGAGTGAGAGTAGTTAATCAGAGACTAGAGGCGCCTCAGGCCCCACAATCCAGACCAACTAAACTTTAATTGAGAGCCAATTCAATTCAATGCAAGCTGGCGACTAGGCGACAGACCGAACGACCGACCGACCGGTTTACTGTGACCTCTGAACTTCGTGCGTGGCCCAGAGTTCAAGGCCTAATTACACTTTCCGTGGCGCTTTTCCCGCACACCTGTTCGCATTCCCCCATGCATTCGTTAGTGGGCCAAGCAAAAGTGGCTTGTTTGTCAACCCTTATCGAGTTGCTAGGCAATGTGGTCGCCTGCAGCCAACTATATTAGATAAAAATCAATGTAAGGCCGAGTCAGCATGCCATCATGAAATGTCTTATCAGTCTGGAAACCGTAGTCCAAGTCTCCTTGGATGGACGAAGAGTGAACTCGCCCCCGTCTGGTCTTCTATGATTAGCAGTGCTCTAATTTCCCTGGCAAATGTGTATGCTCATTTCGTTTATCAAAGTAAACACTATAATTAAGTAATAACTTTGCCACTGTGTGTGTGGCTTCTGGCCAGGCGATGCTGGTGGAATTTTTAAGCATTTTAGACATATTTCATACCACAAACTGAGAATTATCAAAAAGAATAAGTGGCTCAAAAGGTTATCAACTTGACAATTACCGCTAAACTTGTAATTATCTCTAGCCTTTGGGTTTATTGGATGTTATACAAGCAACTTATGAAAAGCCAGTCACTAATATTATTGCTCATTTATGTAATCATTTGTTTTGCATGCACAAACCGCGTTTATCGTTCGAGCAAAAGGCTCAGTCACCAGTTCCAAATGGACTTTCCATTTATTTATACTCGGTTATCAGCGAGTATATTATTTTATAGCAATGCTTCCATTTCCTAAACGAGCATTGCTAGAGAACTAAAGCCGAAAAGCGTGTGATTGGATTAATTCTGTACACAGACCGCCAGACAAGGAACACGAAAATAATTATCTCTTAATAGGCAAAGCAATTTGAAATGGCAAAAGTAAATAATAAAAGTTTGCATTCCAATAATTTCTGCCTCTCGAGAGAGGAACCAAGTTCTTGAGAACATTGTCCGGTGCATTTGTCATGCGGCAAGCTGATCAAACAAAGCCCAGCTACCCACAGAGCCCCAGAAAAGTCCCCACGCCCAGTCCAGACGATCCCTGATCATAACCCATCCCACCTCTGGCGAGATACACATATCTGTGGATCCGAACCGGTTGCCGTCGGATATTTTTGATGGCGTTGGCAACCTGAGGCCGCGTATCAATTTGTGCCTCTCCGATTCTGACTTGGAACGTGTGGCACCGGCTAAGTGGCTCATCCTCCGCCTAGTCCGCCGGTGAATTCCCCCATATCCCACCGCGGGGAATACAAAATTCAGATGAACACTAGCGCTAAGTGCAGGAAGAAAGCATTTTACTATGATATATAGTTCGGGAGCAATCCGAGCCAATCCAATCCCCACAATGGCATTGTCTGAGGCGTCGCTGATCTTTTCAGTTTGCCTTTTGGATTGTGGATCACTTGAGTGGCTTTTTAATTTAACTATTAGCGCATTTCGCATGACCTTGTGCGAAAGCATTCCACATATACGTCTACACTTGTCGGTGGGCCAAATCTATGCGAAATACGATTGTCGAAAGCGATCGTCTGATGTCATGGGGGGATCATTATTCCACCGAATGTGTCATCCGCAGTTTCTGTTTACGAATCTCGAACTGTGTAAAATTCGATAGCCCCTAAAATTGACTCGGCAAGTGAATGACCTGCTCGTTTATAATTACACCAGAGGAAAGGGGCGGAAGAATTTCGGTGGACGTACCCCTGAAAGAGAGGCGGAATGCGTTGATAAAGCGAATCGCGATCAAACAGCTCGAAATCAAAGTCAAGAACTCGGGCCTCTAAATTAGTGCATGGGTCTCTCTACTCGTTGTGTGTGTATCTGTATCTCTGATTTTATTTTCGTTGTGTTCGCTGCACAGTTTGGTTTTATTTCATAGCATTTCCGTTGTTTTGTCTTGGATAATTGACACGGGTATTCCATCGCCAAGATAAGAGCCCCGTACCATGATGTCTTTATAGTTTCGGTTGATTTGCCAATGGAGTTGGCAATCAGACCTATCTGGACCGTGCCCTCGATCGCACTTGGTCAGGTTGGCAGGTTGTCAGCTTGACTCACTTCCTTCACTTCCAAATCAGTCACCGCACATCTGAATCTGTGCTGGCATCACATGTTTAGCAGTATGTCGCTAAATAGTAATACACATATCTAACACGATCTTGCAGAAATATGTTCTTCTGTTCGCCGTTCTTTTCGGTTCTCCGTACTTTTCGTTTTTGCCATTGGCCCACTAATTTATCTTGGTTTGATTTCCACGTCCGAGTCGCACTCCCGCACGCTCCAGATGCTCCTCCTCTGTCATCGTTCTTTCTCTCTTTCTTGCATACCCAAAGAGGATTCTGACGAGGATTTCGATGTGGCCGCGGAGCCGGCTCTTCTGACCCCCAGTTCACAGCGTCAGCAGTTTGCGGAGCGCTTCGATCGCTGGCTGCAAAATCTGCGCCAGCAGCAGCTCCGTCTGTTCAGCAGTTGCACTAGTCGGGTGGGCAATGTCGTCGAGAGCGACAAAGAAGCCGTTCCTTGTGCAGAGCCTGAGCCAGAACTTGAGGCTGGGCTGGAGGTTGATTCAGAGCCTGAGCTAGAGAACAAGCCTGATCCTCTTCCCCAAGCTGAGGGAGATCCGGAGACGGGGACAGGGGCAGACATGGACGTAAGCACCCTTAGTAGTTGTTCTACAAATCAGTGGCATGACGCAATCGCAAAGTTCATAAAGAATGAATGTGTGAATTATAGTTCTTAAAATAAAAATTTTCAGGAAATAAAATCTGTACTTATAAAGAACACTAATACAGTAATATAGTAAATAAATTATTATATTACCGATAAAAATTCTAAATTCATGTAAAAAATAATAGATTTAGAGTGACTCTAGAAAGTACACGGTTTGTTTGAATATCTAAAAATTTACATATTCTTTGTTTAGTAATTTAAGATATAATATTTAAAAAAATCGCAAGTATATAAAAAAAAATCGAGTAAAAATCAAACACATTTGATACGGTTAAAAAAGTTTGAAAAAATGATTTCAAAATGAGTTGCGCTTTAACCTCCCAGTCATGCCACCCGGTGAGCCCTTTTCAATTGGCCGATGCGACAGCAAGAGGCCGCAAACGAATTGAGCAACTTCAAAAAAGTGAATTGAATTCGCACTTGGCAACCTGCACCGCCCATCTCAATTGCCCCCCAGAATGCACCACAATTGCCTGTTAAAGTAGCCGGCAAAGTACATGCTTAAGTCGGTCAGCCGGCCTAGTCACGATACGGCGGCGACGTCAATTGGAGCCAAAACGATCTGAAGGTTTTAATTGCCTCAAATTGAATGTTTGTGCACGGCGACGCACCGATCAACTTAGATTACATGCTTAATTAATGCAAATTTATGGCGCACACAGAGTATCGAGTAGCGAACTGACCTTTTCTATCCCTTTCCTCTTCCACAGGTGGTGCCTTCGAGGGAGTCATCGACGACCACGTCTCACCCTTTGGCTACATGAAGGGCGAGGGCATCGACGCCGGCTACGGTGAGCACGAGTGGATCTGCAACAAGGACAAGCCACGCACAGACGGCATCTTCAATGGACTGGGTCCCGTCGATGGCAAAATATCCGGTGCAAGTAAGTTGCTCTGCCTTTAAGGCTTATCAAAAGAAAGAGAGAAAACTAATCTCATCCTCCACTTTCAGCTGCCAAGCAGGAGCTCATCAAATCGAAACTGCCCAACTCGGTGCTCAGCAAGATCTGGAAGCTGTCGGATGTCGATGGCGATGGCTTCCTGGACGCTGACGAGTTCGCGCTGGCCTTGCACTTAATCAACGTCAAGCTGGAAGGCTGCGAGCTGCCCACCGTGCTGCCGGAGCACTTAGTACCGCCGTCGAAGCGCTATGACTAGTGCCCTGTAATATACACACCCGATCACACCACCTCACACCCCAAAAACATTGAGACCAACTCCTAGGATGCACTATGTTCGATTTGTTTGATTTTCAACCACAGTGCAGGCGACTGCCTTTTTATATGTACTATACTCGTTGTGAAAACGCGCTAAACTGGGTATTAAAACACACAAGCGGCAATGGCAAGCATTGCACCATATGAGATATCAATCATAAATTCGTAGAATTTACACAAACGTAGCATATTTTTGGATAATCGATTGTAAAGCGAGATGTAATGTAGAGATGAGGAACCAGCCTAGTGGAATAAGACAAGAGAGTGTGTGTTGAGCGCCCCGATGTCGTTGTTGACTTAAGGAAAGTGTGAAGAAACAATTGTTCAATGCCAATGAAAAAGCATGAAGTTATACTGTATACAATATCTAGGTTAATGTCGATGTGCAGCTTGAAGGGCCATTAATTTGCAACCGTACCACTTTTATACGCAGTAAATATATTTCTTGTACTGAAATTTAAAACTGAGGAACGTGGAACAAGGCACATATTTCCTGTATTTATTTTGCAATATTATTTAATTGTTCTGAATGCTCCCATCAGAAAGGCCACAAGAATTGAAATAAAAACGTTGTGCAATTTAAATTTTGTTAGTGCAAATTATTGCCTGTGCTTCGACTATTTTGTAATTAGTGAATTCTTGAATATTATTAAATGTGAAATTTAAACTGATTTTTAAATTGTATAAAAAATAAAATAACACAATTTTGGAAATGCCGCCTGTTTTGGATTTTAATTTGGGGGTAGGTAATTATATTATTGAATATTTTGTTTAATTACATTTTGAAAGGCAGTTCACGATTAATGGCCAATTTTTAGCGGAGTAGATTTAACTTTGAGTGCAAAGTTTAAATCTTAAAATAAATTGGTTTATTTTTTATTGTACACTATTGGTACGTATAAAAGGGTGAGAATAATATTTTTTTCCTAACCGCTTTAAATTTAAAATCTTTATGGGCCGTTTTCTTGTCCGCATGTTAAATTTAAACTAAGCTTTTAACTTGCGTACAAGAAAACGGGTTTTAATATGATCTCATATTCAAATTTAATCTGTGTGATTTCGAAAATTTGGGCGGTTACTTTTAATTATTTAAATTTAAATTTCAGTTATTTTTATTGTTTAAATTATTTAGAAGTTAGTATTACAAAAGTAGTCGATACTTTTGATTCGGTATATTTCTTACCGGTATATTTAATCGGTCTATCAGTGGTCACACTTCAGACACCGGCTTTAATTAATTAATTAATTTATCAAAATAAATCCTTAATATGGCCACTTACGAGGAAGTGAAGGATGTTCCAAATCATCCGGAAAAGTACCTTTTCGACGTCCGCGACGAGTTCGAGCTGAGGGAAACCGGTGTCCTGCCCGCCAGCATTAACATTCCATGTGAGCGGCGCCAAAGTCCAGAGATTATCGGCTTAATGGACACACCCTTCCTCTATTTCCAGTGACCGAGTTGGAGAAGGCTCTGAACCTGTCGGACGAGTCCTTCGCCGATACCTACGGACGCGAAAAGCCGGCAATCGACGCGGTCCTGATCTTCTCCTGCAAGGCGGGAGGACGCGCCGCTAGGGCGGCTAATTTGGCCAGCACCTTGGGCTTCACCAAGTACGTAACATGCGTTTTCAATCATTTATATTCTGTACATTTATTTTCCTAATTATTTACTTTACAGCGCCAAGGCCTATGCCGGATCCTGGACGGAGTGGCAGGCTAAACAGTCTTAAAACCCTATAAACATGCTGTCTGTAAAAATTTGATACAAAGTTCTATAAATTTCAAAATACTACAATATTAATAAAAGAGTCAAACAAACTACACCCTAATCTCCTGCAATTCCCCCCAACTGCGTCCCATTTTCAGCTTAACCTTGAGAGGCACACTGAGTTTAACGCAATTCTCCATGGTGAGGCTGAGAACCTTGGCAATTTTCTTGGCCTTTTCGGAAGGCACCTCGAAGATAAGTTCATCATGTAGGTGCATAACCAGGTTAACTGATCTCTCCCCCAAACCCAGCTTATCTCGATAGCGGGCTATGTTCTTTTCCATTTTCAAAATTGCACTTTTCGCAATATCCGCAGCTGAACCTTGGATAGTGGAGTTAATCGCCTGGCGCTCGGCCTGATCTGCAAGGAAACGAACTTTATATAAAGAAAACCAATTGGCTTGAGAACTAATACTTTTCATCTGTTCCTCGGGACTGTTGATGTGGTCTAGGTAGCGTCGACGGCCCGTAATGGTCTCCACATATCCCTGGTTGCGAGCGAACTTGACCACCTTCTGAGTGTACTCTCGAATGCCCTTGTACGCCTGGTGGAATTGCTCGGATATCATCCGCGCCTCCTGCTCATTGCACTTTAACGACTCAGCCAGGGCGCGCATGCCCATTCCGTAGACAATCCCGTAGCAGATCTGCTTGGTGCCATTGCGCAGGTGCTCGGACACCTCGCACTCGTCTATTCGGTTCCAGTGCGCCGCAATGGCGGTAAAGAGGTCCTGCTGCGAGTTCATCACCTCCACCAGACCCTTGTCCTGCGACAGGTGGGCGAGGATTCGCATCTCCAGCTGACAGAAATCAGCCGAGAGGAGACAACGCTCCTCATCCTTCGGTGCGAATGCCGAGCGGCAGGATATATTTAGCGATTCCGATCCCACTTTTATTGCAAAGTCTTTCGCGACATTCTGAAGATTCGGTTCGGTCATGGAAATACGACCCGTCGCCGTGTACGTAATACTCTGGCCATGAATTCGGTCCGCCTGGCAGCACTTAAGCAAAGGTTGAATGCATTTTGCCAGAAGACCGCCCAGCTTGCGGTGGCCCAGTATGAGAAGAGATATTGGCGAGTCCAACTTCTCCAGCACTTGGCGCGAGGTTGTTACACGCCCGTTTGATTTTCGGTGAAGTCCCAGCACCTTGGCCACAGCCTGTGTCGAGCCGAGATTGAACCGGGATCCATGCTGCTCGTAGATCTTTACCTCCAGCTTTTTCATGCCGGCCACCATTTGCTGGAAGACTCGCTGAAGACGTTGCTCCCTCGTCGGAAAGCCTACGAACTCCATGTGACAAAGAGACATTTGTATAGGCATTTCGATATCTAAGAAGAAATATGGTTATTCCTACTACTTACAAGAATTGCTTAGAACTCACCATGGAAAAACTTAAGCAATTGCCCCGTGCCGATCCTGCCAAGATTCTCGATCTGACCCTGAAGAATATGCAGCGTTACACAGGCCTCAATCGAAGCCCTAATCTTTGGAAGAATGGCACTAGAACTGTCTAGTCCGTAGCTGCTGTAACCACGACCGCTGCCACAGAGATCTGCAAGGCCAGTGCATTCTGGAGCAAATTGCTGGCACTGCAATATCAACAATTAAGAGAGTGAATGGAACATATGAATCATTAATAGTTACCATATTGGAAAAACTCATTGTCTTGTCGGGCTGTAGAAGCCAGTTGGCCACCTTGGGGTCCTCCAGCTTGGCACTGATCCTCCCCAGCTGCGGAATGGCTCTAAGCAGCATCTTCAGCTGTTCTTTTCCATCGTGCATGACTAGCGTAAGCTCTTTTCGAGCCATCAGCTTGCACAGTTCCTGCACCTTTAGACTGGTAGGAACAGCTTGACCTTGTTTATGAACTTCATCCTGCATATTTACGTAGTAGACTACATTGTCAGCCAGGCAGAAGGACAAACCAGCGATGAAGTTGCTGTCGTCAACCTGAAAGAGCACCTGTTTGCCGGCAGCCGCCTCCCGCTGCTCCGCTGCCGCAACCTGATTGATCAGCAGGTTCGCTCCGATTAGGGGCTTCTGTCTGCCCGCTTGAGCCTGTAGGCCCAGGCTGAAGCCAAAACGCGGGGCTTTGAGAAGATCCATGAGGACACCTTGAAACAACTGTTTGTTGCCACACACGTCTATTATATCTATACTGGAGAAGCTTGAGGCATTGTCATCTGCTTTGGAACAGCTCAGGATGTGTGAGGCATTCAGATGCAGGGGATTTTTCATTAGTGAGTTCTCCATAGACATGTCCGAAAGTTCCATAGAAGAGGCCACATTGGAGGAGCTTTTTGATTCCAAATCCGTCTCGGTTTCACTGGACGAGGTTTTGGATCTGCTCGACTCGCTTCTACTCGGTGATCGGGAACTGGGACTCTGCAAGCGCTGCGAACGCAATTGGTAGGAGCGCATCAGCCTTGATGCATGTGGTGTAAGGCTACCAATCACCTCCGGTTCCTTGGGCTGCGAGCTAGGTATCTCGTCCGCCTCCGAAGAAGCAGGAACCTTGCTCTCGGCGGCCGTAAGAGCAGCCGTCAGTCCGGTATTGAGCATAAAGGAATCGTCTCCCATAAACAGATCCTGCTCCGCGGTGGAAGTCTTTCTTGAGGCAGTGCGATTTGGTGTTGGTGTGGGTGAGGGCGTATGATTTCTTGGACTTCTTCGTGGCAGCTGAGACGTTGAGCTTTTGCTGTGTCTGCGTGTGGGGGTTGCAGAAGATTCTCTGCTGGAGTTGGATGGCGTTTTGAATGTCTTTGTCGTTGATGGATTTGTGAGAGCTGCAGTCGTCCCCTCTTTATTAGGGGTTCCCAACTCTGGAAGATGTTGCTGTGGGTCTGTTTGTGTTTTTTGAGTTGCGGGAGTATTATTTACTGAAATATAAGTGTTTTCAGGAACAGCTGGTGTAGATCTGGCTGACTGAATGGGTTGATCCTTAGGCTGGTTATCCATTCCGGCACGTTTCTGCTGAATCTTCAGCAATGCTATCCTGCGGCGTTCAGCAATTTCTTTTCTAAGCATTTCTTTACGGACATTATGACTGGTGCTGGGCTTCTCTTCATTTGCCATCTGCGGACTATTACTGGGAACAACTGGACTGCTTTTTCTATCAATTTCCGATTCTTTTCCCTGGATTTGTTTTGAACAAGTCTCGGTTGAGTTGCCTTGGATCTTATTTTGATTGGGAGGATTGGAAGATGAGTTCGAAATGATTACCTTTTCTTGAATTTTATCAACTTTTATCGCTTGAGACTTCTTTTCTGTAACAACAGTACCAGGACTAACCCAATCCTGATTGTGCATTCGGTTTTCCATCTTTCCCAAAGGTTTCTCAGAAGACTTTTCTATGTGTTCTCCAACATTGGAAGCAATGGGCCGGTTACTTGGTTCCGAAGGTAGTTTGATTTTATCACTTTGATTATTATGTTTTATTGTTCCAACTAAATGGTTTTGGGGTGGATTATTTTGCTTTTTAACAATTGGCTCCAGTTTGGGAATCTTGTGGGTTCCTGAAGCTCCGACAGTACCTTTTTCATCCCTAGATAGCTTTCGCTTCGGAGGCGCCTGGTTCCGAACTTGCTCTTCCTCTAGGGACATATGAATGTCTATCTCCTCGTCGTTCTTCACCGATTGTGAACTTTCATTGCCCTCCAGATGTGTCTGGGTCCACTTGATACTTCCCACTCCGATCTCGTACTGAACAAACTGACGAGCTTCGCCAATTATCAGTTTGGCAGCTTCGTTCACTGTCATCCCCGCTTTACCGGTGATGAAGAAATTTCTCACCACATTTCGCTTGGCCGCCTCCTCCGCATTCTCGTGGTCGTGCTGCTTCGCGGAGTCGAAGCTAAGCGAGTTAAAGAGCACTTTCTCCAACTCCAGGACATCAGCGCCCGCCAGCTCTACCAAATTGGTGAATCCGGCATCAAAAAGTGCACGTGCTCGCTTCTGTGACAAGTCGGGCAACCGCATCAGATCGATTAGATCCCTGTGGATGCCGAAGAAGAGACGATCCTTAAACTGTGACACGATCAGTGCTAGGGTAGACCACTGCAGAGAGTTGCAGAAGGCGGTAACAATGCCCGCGAAGGTGGAGGCCATCTGCTGCAGACTCTGCAGCATTCCTCGGTGGCACTTGAACTTGTGCACCACCACGTTTATGGGCGTCTCGTTTACCAGCTCCTGCAGGGCCAAAGCTGTGTAGAAACTAGGGAGTATTACATTAGTTTGTTGTTTTACTATTGCAGAAATGTTACTTACCGCTTATGCACCTGCATCTGCTTGTAGTCCAGTTTCGTTTGACCGCGCATTGCCTTTACCAGAAAGGCTTCCTTGACACCTACCAGTTCACCCACTTTCTTCATGGCCGGGTTTAGTTTTTCCCACATGTCCAGGTAAATCAGCCAATCGAGATCTTGCAGCTGATAGCAAACGGAGTACGGTGTCACTAGGTATACAGCATGCAGCTCAGACTCAAGGACGAAGCAACGACGGGATTTCTGCAGCTCCGCAAAGAGAATCAGACCATCGGTGGGTGGCATGGAGGAAGCCAGACAGGCACCGCCTAGTCGCGTGGCCACATAGGATGTTGTCTCCGCATCCTCGTCCGTTTGCAGGCGGACGAACTCGTACTCTACAAGAAAGTCCAGGGCATCGTTTATGTAATGGGAGTCAGAGTCCTCCTCCGGTGGTTGGTCCTTCGCTTCCAAAGCCTTCTGGGCACTCAGCAGTGTGCAGTTGACGAAGCAATCAATATCCTGCTTAGTGCTCGCCACGCCAGAAGATATAACCTCCAGGAGAGCGCGTTTCAAGTGGGTCTGTGACGGGAAATTCTTTTATTTCGATCAGGCTATTGGCTTGGTTTACTTACACTTCCGTCCATTTCCAGGCAGGAAGTGATGGGCTGCAGCTGCGCCGTGACCAAATCTCTTCCAATTCTTGCATTGCTCTCAGTGCAGATGAGAATCGATTCGCCCAGCGTATCCTTGCCTGTGCGCCCTGCTCGACCGATCATCTGACGATACGTTAGGGAACTCATTTGCTTGCCCCCAAACAAAGGAGAACGAATTAGCACTCGTCGAGCGGGCAGATTAACACCAGAGCTAAGTGTGCTGGTGGCCACCAGGACCTTCAGCGATCCCGCTTTGAAAGAGGCCTCCACAATGTCTCGCTCTTCTGTAGTTAGACCGGCGTGATGAAAGGCGCAGGCGTAGGTAACAGCCTTGCCCATGACCGCATCGAGACCTGAAAGAAATAAAATGATTGAACTTAGAGATAGATAAACAATCGGTTTCGTTGCACCAACCTGTGGGTATGTCTCTTAATTGTTGCTTAACTTCCTCTATCGCCTTCGGATTGAGATTCGTCCGCAAACGGCGGCCCAGCTCTGAGCCAGACTTGATCAAACCGTGCATGGCAGTGGCCAGTTGAACGGCCAGGTTTTCGCACCAGTCCTTCGAGGGGCAAAACACAATTACGGAGCAGCCCTCCAGCAACGTCTCGATGCAGAGCAGAGCCACGTCATCGGAATCGTTTCCCAGTGCTTGCCGCATCTCCTTTTGCTGCGAGACGTCGCGCAGGAACTTTAGTTGCTGGTCAAAGATTTTCGTGCCCACCTTGATCATTTCTTGCAGAGCTACTGGACGATAGTTTGTGATGTACAGCTCGGCATCCAACCAGCTCTTCAGCAGTTCCACATTTTCCAGAGTGGCCGACATGGTGATCACCTGGATCTGTAGTGCATTGCGACGGGACATGTAGAGGATCTTGGCTAGCAGAAGTTCGAGAATATAGCCGCGTCCTTTGTCCGAGATAAGATGCACCTCATCGACCACTACGGTGCCGATTGTGTCCAGTTTGCCTTGCTCCAGCAGCTTGTTCACAATCGAATTGGCCTTCTCGATTGTGCAGATGGCCACGTGAAGGCTCTCAAAGCCTCCGGGTGGTGTATATCCCCCGTAGAATCCCTCCACGCGGTAACCAGCCGGCGTAAGCAGATCCTGCAGATAGAACATTTTCTCGCGCACCACCGAGATGAAGGGCAGGATGAGCAGCACCTTTTTGCCGCGCTCGAGGACGGTTTTCAGCAGCAGAATCTCACTGACTAGCGTCTTGCCCGCGGACGTGGGTGCCGAGTACACGAGGTTGCAGTGTTCAAAGAGAACCCTTGGCTTGCAGAGGCACTCCACTTGCCAGTCGAACATCTGGACGACGCCCTTCTTCTTGTACTCCGCCTGAATGCTGTACGGAAGATTCCATGAGGCAATTGACTTCTGGGACTCCAGGTCCAGGGGCGGATCTCTTCTTTCGGTCGCCGTTTCACGGAAGCTAGAGGAGTTGGGTGAGACTCGCAGCTGGTTGGGCGACATGCTACTCAGGTTCTGTGTGATCTGTGAGATCTCGTGATAGACACCCTGCTTGGCCAGGACGCAGCGACTGCGCAGGATGTCCTCCTTTAGCTGCTGGGATGCCTCCTGATCCTGCGCAGGGCAAAGAAAGCTGCTCTCGTCCAGATTATGCAGCTCCTGGACCTTGTCCTTCGTGTCGAACACATCCTCAGTACAGATTTGGGCATCGAATGAGGAGCTCACATCACCGGAGTCCCGATGGGAAACTCCCACCAGCAACTCCTCAATCTGTGATACATTGACCACTGACTGCTCTGCAGGCTTTTTGGCTTGATTGACTTCGTAGGAGAACTCGTCCTGGAAAAACTCCGAATTAATATCCTGGCTCGTAACCTTCGAATCCTGTCCAGCACTTGCTCCTTGGACATTTGCATTTCCTGCATGGGAGTTCTCTTTGCCCGCCGCTTGCATGCCCTTCTCCAGCTCCATGAAGGTGCTATTCCCGAAGTCAAACGACTGCGAAAACGCCATGGTACCTTGCTTTTTAAATATTCATAATAAATAATTATTTTTAATAAATTAAACAATTTAAAATTAACTAAAACAAAAAAAAACAAAACAGCGCGGGGTCAGTATGACCGTTTAAGGATAGGATTAAAAAACTCCAACAGGATTTTTTGGGACAAATTCAATTATTTTGGGACAACTGTTGAAGTAGTAAGGTATTTGTTGGCGGTTAGTGACTGGTCCCACTGAAAATCAGCTGAAATCTGCGAAAATTTGTTTACTCCTCGGAAAATTAACATATTTGGCCCAAGCGTCAGCATGAACGAGTTTAAAGTGCCCGCTCCACTGCCCAAACCCAAGGTGATCATCACAGAGAAGCCGCGCTCCGAAGTTCCCGCCGAACCGCCACCTCCGCCGCCGAAAGTCCCCAAGCCTCCCAAATCCTCGCCAGCGGCCGTCTGTCCCTACAAGGTGCCCAAGTGGTCGGCTCCTCCGGCCAGCGATCAGAACTACAGCTTCGAGGTGCTCAAATCCGGCCAGATCATCGACACTGTGCGTCAGTTGCAGCAACAGGCGGTGTGGACCTTCGGTCGTCTGCCGGAGAACGATGTGCCCGCCGCCCATCCGACTATCTCGCGCTTCCACGTGGTGCTGCAGTACAAGCCCAAGACGCCGCCGAAGCCGGACTTTGAGGTAAACGAGGAGGAGGAGGCGGGCGACCCGGAGGAAGTGGCCAGGAACGAACAGCCGGAGGGCTGGTACATCTACGACATGGGCAGCACACACGGCACCTTTCTGAACAAGCAGCGGGTGCCTCCCAAGGTCTACATCCGGATGCGGGTCGGCCATATGCTCAAGCTGGGCGGCAGCACTCGTGTGTACATTCTCCAGGGTCCCGGCGAGGATGAGGAACCCGAATCGGAGCTATCGGTTACTGAGCTGAGGCAGAAACGAGAGAAGGAACTGGCCGACGCGGCGGTGGAGAGGGAAATACGGCTGCTGGAGGCCGAGGAGCGAGAACGCAACGAGGGCGTCAGCTGGGGCATGGGCGACGACGCCGACGAGGAGACGGATCTCAGCCACAATCCCTATGCCAGCACCAATAACGAGGAGCTCTTCTTCGATGACCCAAAGAAAACGTTGCGCGGCTTTTTTGAGCGCGAGGGCCTCAATCTGGAGTACAGGTGCGATGAGCTGTCCAGCGGCTCCTTTGTTTGCCGTGTGGAGCTGCCGCTCGACGACTCCAATGGCAGGCCGATCATTGTAGAGGTTAACCACAAGGGGCGCAAGAAGGACTGCGTGGTGCAATGCGCCCTGGAGGCGTGTCGCACGCTAGACAGGCACGGTGTGCTGCGACAGGCCAACCAGGAGGCGCAAAAAAGGAAGATACTCAAAAAAGGGGACTCTGATGACGAGGATGAGTTTTGGGATCGCACTGGGGATGTGGCGCGCAAGAAGCAGCGCAAGGAGAATGCAGGTGCAAGTGTTACCCTCACCTATGAGGATTTGGTAGGTATTAAAAGCATTTCTCTTGAATATTAACTAACCAAATCTTCAACAGCTAAAACAGGAGGTTGAACTCAACTTTGAAATGGAAAAGGTGGAGCAGGAAATCGCAACCTACCAGCAAAAGGAGAAAAAGTTGAAGGAACTGGCCGCAAAGCAGCAAAAGGAAGGCGATGATCTGGACAATTTCATGGACATGCTTACCGAAGATGTTGAGAAACTGGACAAGACCGAGATTAAAAAGCTCAGGGTTAGTGAAACCGAAAAGTAATATTTAAATCAAACCTAACTGTTTCACTTTACTTTCTAAACAGTTGGAGCAGCAGCGTCTGAAGGGTGAGCAGCTAAAGGTTGAACGTCTCTTGAAGATAGCCAAGCCAACGGCTCTGCCATTCGCCACAAGCATTGCAGCAGCCACGAAGGAATCGGCCGCCCAAGAAGGCAGTGCAGCCAGGAAGCAGCTGCCCATGATTGGCAAAAGAAATCAGTTTAGTAAATTCAAGGTGGTTAAAGCACCGCCGAGCACCCAGACCAAGCCCCAATCGAATGCATTTGCCTCGGATGAGGAGGAAATCGAAGAGGAAGAGCACAAGGAAACATTGAGGGAAAAGGAGGCGAACAATTTGGACAAGGGAGAGGCGGAACAGGAAGCTGTGGCAAAAACATCTTCTACAGAGAATAAGAATTTGCAGGAAACCAAACTCCCTGCCGAAACGGAAGAGGGCAACCAAACAAACGCTGAGACGGAAGTCTTAAAACCAGACAACGTGATGTCAACAAAAGTTTCAGCGGAAGTGTCAACAGTTCCCAGCGACACTGTTGCTTCAACGACGCCATCAGAATCGGCGGAGGACAAAGACACCAGCGCCCCTGCAGACGACACTCCGGACCCGGGGGCAGAGGAGGCGCAGAAGAAGCGACGTCAACGCCAACGACAGCGTAATAAACAGCGCCAGGATGTCGACATGGACCTGGACGAGCTGGCCGAGCACGAGGACACCGAGAAGTACGCCAAGTGGGTGCCACCATCCAATCAGAGCGGCGATGGAATCACCCATTTAAACGAGAAGTTTGGCTACTAGCCCAGCCAGTAGCGTTGAAACACTTGAAATATTCAGTTTAGGAATACTTTTAAACTAGTCTAGACCTGTAATTGATGTATTCTCTAAGACCCTCTCAATGTAACTTTGTAAATGTTAAACCCTTGAATACTTTCATTTATTCGCAATGGGCCAATGAGGGGCACAAACTTTGCGACGACTCCAGCCAGAGTGGATGAGCTTTCCACCACGATTCCAGTGCTGGCAACTCCCCTTCACGCTGGCAAATCACCCCTAATTTGAGTCGAGTGCCAGTGGCGGCTTCCACGAAACGATTCATCCGGCGGTTCGGTGAAAATTCCTGCGCACATACACAAAATGAACGCACCGTCGGCTCTGCCATTTTCCGTCGAAGAGGCCATCGGTTCGCCGATGGGACTCCAGTACTTGAACTTCCAATTCAGTTATAATTTCGTCGCTCTAACCGCCAACACGGTCCGACGGCTGAACGTGGAAACGTGGTGTCTTTAGTTTACCCAATAGCCCGTAGTCAACTGCTCATTTGTTTATCGAAACCAAATGGCTTTATTTAATTGCTAGATTAATTTTCAAATATCGATTCGGCTGCTTTCAGTCCACCTTGAAGTTTGAAACGAACCAATAGCGCGTCATCGATTGTAATTTAAACAAACCGAAGGCCTCCTGAACCACCTGAATGTGTGGGTGGATTGGATTATTTATATAATCTGGAACATTTTCGACAACTTCTCGGGTGCGGAGCCAGTGGCATTGGTTTGATGCGGCCGACACGCGTTTCCCCAACAGCCGGAGCACATGTGCGGGTTACATTTTAGGACGCGTAACAGTCCGTCTCAGAAGACGTCCCTCCGCTGGGGCGACTGCTGTCTAGCCTAGTCTAGTGTTCCGACCGTGATCCCAGTTCCTAGCCGGAGTCGCAGTCCTTATCCTCGAGTTCTCTGCGAGGAAACTACTACGGGGAGTCCCCAAAAGCCCTTTGGAGCAGGAAATGTTGCATAAGCCGAGGCGCATTTGATTGGCGCGCTTCTTTGATTGCCGTCGCTAAGCTCCGGAGTACAAAAATTGGCGTCCGCTTGAACTTGGCGCACAAATCCCAAAGCAGAGGTGAGTCGCCTTCCGTTCGATTGCCCGCAAATGCGCTGGGACATGCGCAGATTGCACGGGGGGATTACCTTTGTACCACCCATCCTATCCTATCCATATGCGCTCCGTGCTTTGCTCAATTTTTGTGAATGAAGCCGAAGCCCCCCCTATTGGGGGTTTTGTGGCATGTGGTATATGGTATTGGGGTGTTCTGGAGGTAACCGCTTGCTTGTCGTGGCTATGACGTACTTGACTTCCCCCACACGAGGCGCTCTGAATTGTTTATGTATTTTACATAAGTCGCAATCCTGACTGTCCCGCTCCGAAAACTCGGTTTGTTATATAAGCATGGAATGTGCGTGCGCCTACAATCGGAATTAATTTCCGCATATTTGAATGTCCTTAAGTATGGCTGAAATTAACTGGCAACTAAAAGCCCAGCTATTATTAAAGAGGTTCTTTGTTTTTTAGTTTAAGAACTTTTTAATTAAAGACTATTACTTGTATTAAACTTTTTATTAATACGTTATATCTGACATTAGAAAATATATATATTTATTGAAAGACCCCATGTCTAACCTTTGTAGCGATTATTATTAGACGAGTGCTGAAATGATTATCCCAGTGGAGGTCAAACTCAATGCAATAGATAGTTAATTGCGCGCCATTAGCAAGGACGCATTTTGTCATAAGTGGGCGGGATCAAGGGGGCGGCAGTAGGAGTGTGGGGGCCAACTCCAATTATATCCTTGCGGACAAAGGTCAGGCGCACCGACGGCCATGGCCAATGCATTGGCTTAATATTTAATGCTTCGTGCTGTTGCCAGTTAATTGAAAAATGAGCTCCTGCAGGCGGGCCGCGATATTAACCATTATGCTCAAGGTTGTAACTCATTTCCCCCCTCAAAGCCTTGTATTCCACTACAGCTAAAGGTCAACCTCAAACCCATTTCGAGAGTATTAGCTTACACTAGCGAGTGGAGAGCCGTGATTTTCGAAGCCAAGGACACACCTCAAAACTGCAAACATGATCAATATCGCTGGCGTGGTGAGCATCGTGATGTTCTACCTCCTGATCCTGGTGGTGGGCATCTGGGCGGGTCGCAAGAAGCAGTCCGGCAATGATTCGGAGGAGGAGGTGATGCTGGCCGGTCGCTCCATCGGCCTGTTCGTGGGCATCTTCACCATGACGGCCACCTGGGTGGGCGGTGGCTACATCAATGGTACGGCGGAGGCCATCTACACATCGGGTCTCGTGTGGTGCCAGGCTCCATTTGGATACGCTCTGAGTTTGGTGTTCGGTGAGTAAGCTGCATAGAGAATTAAAAATATGTTATCTAATACACTGACAAATATATTCAAAGACAAAACACAACATTTTCCATTAAAGACTAAAAAGAAGGAGATATTCTATAAATATTTTTGTAAAGTTTCTTAAAAAGCTATATCTATTCTTCTAATTTGTTAGCATGATTTTGTATTTCCTTAAGCTTTTAAATCTTTTAAATATTATTATCCATTAGAGATTTTTCCCGATTTTATATTTTTACCCTACCTGTTTCCTTTTAAATCTTTAAGGTGGCATCTTCTTCGCCAATCCGATGCGTAAGCAGGGATACATCACCATGTTGGATCCGCTGCAGGATTCCTTTGGTGAGCGGATGGGCGGACTGCTCTTTCTGCCCGCTCTCTGTGGCGAGGTTTTCTGGGCCGCTGGCATCCTGGCCGCCCTGGGCGCCACTCTGTCGGTGATTATCGACATGGACCATCGCACCTCGGTGATCCTCTCCTCTTGCATCGCCATCTTTTACACGCTCTTCGGCGGACTCTACTCCGTGGCCTATACGGATGTGATTCAGTTGTTCTGCATCTTCATCGGCCTGTGGATGTGCATTCCCTTTGCCTGGAGCAACGAGCACGTGGGCAGTTTGAGTGACCTCGAGGTGGATTGGATTGGGCACGTGGAGCCTAAAAAGCATTGGCTGTACATAGACTACGGATTGCTGCTCGTCTTTGGGGGAATTCCCTGGCAGGTCTACTTCCAGCGGGTGCTCTCCAGCAAGACGGCAGGGAGGGCGCAACTGCTGTCCTATGTGGCTGCCGCCGGATGCATCCTGATGGCCATTCCCCCAGTGCTCATTGGAGCTATTGCCAAGGCCACACGTGAGTCCTAGACACCGAAATATAATATAGATATTAATAAATAAGAAACTAGTATATTGCTTATAGACAGAAAAAACTGATTTTAAATAGAATAAAATATAATATGTTATTTATCCATTTAAGTTTATGCCACATATGTATATTCTTGAAGTGTATGATTGTATGATTTGTAAATCTAGTCAAGTTTTATCTCTTCAGCTTGTAATAAATATGTATATAGATAGATATCGTTCACATAAGAGTGCCTTCGACTAATGTCCCCTTCTCTTTGACAGCTTGGAACGAGACGGACTACAAAGGACCCTATCCCCTCACCGTGGACGAGACAAGCATGATTCTGCCCATGGTGCTGCAGTACCTCACGCCCGATTTCGTGTCCTTCTTTGGGTTGGGTGCCGTTTCCGCCGCCGTGATGTCCTCCGCCGACTCCTCGGTGCTCTCCGCCGCCTCCATGTTCGCCCGGAATGTGTACAAATTGATTTTCCGTCAGAAGGCGTCCGAGATGGAAATCATTTGGGTGATGCGAGTCGCCATCATAGTCGTGGGCATCCTGGCCACAATTATGGCCCTCACCATTCCCTCCATCTACGGCTTGTGGTGCGTGAGAAGATGCATTATTTACCTGACTGACAGCTCATTTGCCTAAGTACCCTGCTTATATCTTCCATCCGGACAGGTCCATGTGCTCGGATCTGGTCTACGTCATCCTGTTCCCGCAGCTGCTGATGGTGGTGCACTTCAAGAAGCACTGCAACACTTACGGCAGCCTATCGGCGTACATTGTGGCCCTGGTCATCCGGCTGTCGGGCGGCGAGGCCATCCTGGGACTGGCCCCGTTGATCAAGTATCCCGGCTACGACGAGGAGACCAAGGAGCAGATGTTTCCCTTCCGCACCATGGCCATGTTGCTCAGCCTGATCACCCTGGTTTCGGTCTCCTGGTGGACTAAGTGAGTTTAGAGCCTGGGGACGTCTTAATATAGTAACTCACCTCTTCTTTCCCCTAACGCAATTTCAGAATGATGTTTGAGTCCGGAAAGTTGCCGCCCAGCTATGACTACTTCCGCTGCGTGGTCAACATTCCGGAGGATGTGCAACGCGTCGGCGATCCCTCGGAGTCGGGAGAGCAGCTCTCGGTGATGGCCGGACCGCTGGCCCGATCCTACGGCGCTGCCACCATGGCGGGCAAGGATGAGCGCAATGGCCGCATTAATCCCGCCCTGGAATCGGACGACGATCTGCCGGTGGCGGAGGCAAGACGCATCAACCAGGAGACGGCGCAGGCGCAGGTCAAGAAGATGCTGGACACGGCCACCGGGGTGAAGCCCTCCGGCGGAGGAGGTGGCCAGATCGGGATGACCATGCCCACTGCGGAGCAGGATAATACGGCCTTCTGAGCGGAGTAGAAAGTCCCATAGGCCCGAAAGTAGGCTACAGTCTGGAGCAGTGAATTATCCGATTTTAAGTTGCGCTTGTTAGGGGGATTCAAATGGGGGGCTGTTGGGTTGCCAGAAGGCGGGAAACGGAGTACAGAAAGTATTAGGAAAAACGTACGTTAAACACACAAGTGCTCAGGTAAAAAGTGCAGAAAGCTGATCGTAAAGTTTACATTTTCATTTAGCCAACTTATTGTGTATAGTTTCTACAAGCTTTAAGCGTTCTATCGGTATTCATTTTGATGTTAGAGAATCTATGTGTAAATGTTCAAAACGGTATCAGAAGTGCAGAAATCGATTAACCGAATACATATCAACTGCATTTTTCCTGGCCCGAGATTTGAAAAAAATTAACAAAAATACTACGTATTAACCGTAAAGAGTTTGGCCGGAAAAGAGGCTAAATTATAAGTACATATGTATGTATAACCACTGAGACGAGCATTTGAGAGATGTTTGCGCCACGTAAGCAATACGAATCGGCATTCCTGGCATTAGCATATCGATCATATACTATTTAGATGCATCGTGCATATAATGTGAATCATGTGTCCTTCCAGAACGAACAAAGCTAAGCAAAACTATCCACAAACTAATGCAAACGAAACATATCAAAACCAAGGAGGGGAATGGAAGTATATATCAATATACATATCACTCGTGAAACTGTTGTTTGTAAGCTAAATAGGAGAATCGAGATATACATACATAGATCAACTATACCAATACCCAATAAAATGTGCAAACAAAGTAGTCGTGTAAGTGACCGAAAACGAGGCATATCGAGTTATATAGGAATGAATTTTAGCTGCTCTCAAAGAGCAAAACCACAAAGTATATGGCAGATCATACACAGGAAAACATACAAAGATGAAACAATTATACATATCATATATATAACATGTTGCGTCGTAGTACCTAAATATATACCTATACAAAATCATATACACACCAAATATATACATATTTAGAAGCCAGCCACTTAGAGAGTTAAACCCATGGAAAAACACCCACGACATTGACCCAATAAAACCTGCAAAAGAAGCATTGGCTAGGCAGATTCTAAACTATATAAACACACGCTGCCTGAACCCCAAACCTCGACCTTTGATCTCAAAGTAAACCTACAAAAATTAGCCCAAATTGATTATTTTATCAAGAGATGTGCGTTGGTTCCTCTTTTTGTAATTCACTCGGCTCGTTTGTTACTCTTTCGTCCCGTTGGAAAGAACTAATCTGAATTTAAAACTAAATCGAAATCTAACTAAAGTCAACTCAAGAAACTAATATGCGTAACTAACTTGATAAGGTTTTTGAGCCCTAAAAAATAACATAACTACATACATACAACTCACTTAATTGTAATACATGTTGACTGCTTTTTGATTGAGCCTCGTATGTTTGTTGTATTGGGGTAAAGTTTTTTAACGTTTACATAAGTGAAGCTAAGAAGTGTTTGAGTCCATTTAGGATTACCTACCATATGATACAAACATACATATCTGATATCTGATATCTGTTCGTTGTTATCGTTATTATCTCTTGCATCAGATCTGAGTGTGTAAATTTCGATAGAGTTTGAATCCGTTTTAACTAAGGAGTTTAACTAAATTTCCAGAGATCCTACATAAATAATTAAGTGTGTTTGTATTTCATGTTTCGCGTTTCTTTGTGCAGTTAACCAGGTTTGTAAATAAGCAAATTACTCGAATCGTTTGTAAAGTTACTATCAACTAAACCAAAACCACCAAATAATTTATGCATTCAACTGCGATGACTTCGCTTGGTTAAAGTCTTGGTCGAAACAATTCTGTTTGGCAATTAGTTAAAATATATATTTCTGTTATTGTTAACCAAACTTGGTCCACCCATTCCAAGTTCCCTTAGTGGCATTATGTTAACCAATCGAAGAGAAAACCAAAGTGAAGTAGAACGAAGGGTTACGATATACATGATGTATTAAGATCAAATTAAACCGAATACATATAAATGTTTTAAGCATAGCGAAATGGATTAAAGCCCAAGCAAAAAGAAACGAAAAAAGTATTTAATAAATAAAAGGTATATATATCTATATGGAAATGGTTTCTCTGCAGCCGCAAAACCCGCTGTCTAGTTATTTATTCTATTTCTCAGTACTTATTTTACTAACCAACTAAGTAACTGACTAACTAACTAACTGACTAACTAAGCGACTAACCGACTGACTGACTGGCTTGTGAAATAAATGCAAGCATTACGAACCAACAAAAGCCGCCAAGTGACGATCCGCAGACAATAGAATTGTATTATCGCAGGTGGAAATTTCTCAGGGCAACTTAAAGAGCGAAGAGCTATCCAGTCGGTGTCGCATCTCATCGGATTTTTTGGGTAAAGACAATGCATTTTTGGGATTCACATGTGGCAACTATGCGACAGTTACTTATTTTATTTAGTCGAAAGTCAGTCGGTTAAAAGTCGGTTTGCCAAAGTTAGACAGCTGCCAGTCTTCTAGCCTCTCAGCCGATCTCAATTAGCATGCTAATGATGCAATTAGTTGTAATCTCAATTAGATTGAAATCGCAAACCTCCGTCATAAGCTCATAACTTGTGTCGCTCAAGAATTGCCCCCTAATTGTGGCCCCTTGGTTGCCGAGGATGTTGTAGCAGCTATCAGGTATATCCGGTATTTTCGCTACAAATTTGCATTGTTAGCCGATTTGGAACCTTCAACTGTCTTTGGATCTTGAATCTTTGCCGTCTTCACTCGTCTTCTGCTACTTTGCTGTCAATTAGCCGAACGGAAGAATTCCGCAAATGTCGCTGATACCGCGGATGTGAAGGGAACCGATCGCCCAGAACTGATGGCTTCCATGATCTTCTATGATATTCATCAAGTTGTTTATTTAACAAACGTTTCGTGTTTTAAATCTAATGGTACAATGAATTACGGCTAGAGTTCCATGGGAGAGAAAGAAGACGAAATGGACGAATTGATTGTCATTTTGGGGAATAATTTACAATTGTGATTGAATGGCGACGGCGATGACATGATGACATGGTGTTGGTGGTGTTGGTTGGTTGAGTATTCGAAGGCACGTGGCGTATGCGCAATGCAGTGGCTATTTACTTCTTGCGGTAAGTGTAGCCACCGTCGGCACTGTAACCCTGCTGAATGGTCTCTGGCACCTGGCTGGGTCCATTGTACTCGTAGCCAGAGTCCTGCGACGGAGCACTGGGATAGGGTCCGGAACTGGAGGATCCGCCGGCTGGGGGAGCACTGTAGCTGGACGAGGGACCGCTGGGGAAGTTCAGAGCGGAGCCAGCCGATGGAGCTCCATAGGAGCTGGACGGAGCCGAGGGATAGCTAGAGCCCGAGGAGGATGCACTGAAGGATGAGGATCCCGAAGATGACTGATGGCTGGATGAGAATGAGCTGGCACCCGATCCGGTGGAGGGAGCTCCATACGAGGAGGAGGGAGCGCTAAACGAGGATCCTGAGGCAGGTGCTCCGTACGATGAAGAAGGTGGAGAGGCAGGAGCTCCATACGATGAAGATGGTGCAGACGGGTAGGGTCCTCCACTGTTGGCTTTCGGGCTGGGTGCGGAGTAGGAAGAAGAAGGAGCCGATGGGTAAGGTCCTCCACTGTTCGAACTGGAAGATGGAGCCGAGTATGAAGATGAAGGAGCAGCTGGATAGGGACCTCCACTGTTCGAGCTGGACGATGGAGCCGAGTACGAAGATGAAGGAGCAGCTGGATAGGGTCCACCTGAGTTGGAGCTGGAGCTAGGTGCCGAGTACGAGGATGAGGGAGCCGATGGATAACGTCCTCCGCTGTTGGCTGCAGGACTTGGTGCCGAGTACGAAGATGAAGGTGATGCGGGGTAGGGTCCGCCACTGTTCTCTCCCGAGCTGGGTGCCGAGTAAGATGAGGAAGGAGCCGAGGGATAGGATCCTCCACTATTGGCAGAGGCACTGGGAGCGGAATACGATGACGACGGAGCAGCGGGGTAGGGTCCACCACTATTCGATCCAGAGCTGGGGGCCGAGTAGGAGGAAGATGGAGCAGCGGCATAGGGTCCACCACTGTTTGAGCTCGGACTGGGGGCAGAGTAGGATGACGATGGGGCCGAGGGATACGATCCACCGCTGTTGGCACTCAGGCTGGGAGCCGAGTATGAGCTAGATGGAGCCGAGTGGAAGGATCCACCACCACTGGAAGACGAGAAGCTTCCGCTGCTTGAGCCTGATCCGCTGCTGGGAGCTCCGTAGGAGGACGATGGAGGTGAGATGGGCTGGAACGAGGAGGAGGGAGCTCCGTAGGAGGACGATGGCGGTGCTACGGGTGCATCATAAGACGAAGAAGGTCCGGATGAGTAGCCACTGCTGCCCAGGCTCTGAGTCTTCGATGGAGCTCCGTAGTTGGTCGATGGAGCCGAGGCCGAGGGCACAAAGCTGCTCACACTGGGGGCTCCATAATTGGGAGAGGGCTTCGATGGACGCGATGCGGGTGGCAGGTAGTTGCTGGTAGGAGCCTGAGGAGGTGCTCCATAGCTGGAGGAGGGTGGTGCGGGCGCAGATTTGGGTGGTCCGTAGGAGGAAGAGGGCACAGCAGGTGCTCCATAAGAGGAAGATGGTGGTGCGGGAGCTCCATAGGATTTGGATGGCGGGGCAGGTGCTCCATAGGATGAAGATGGAGGAGCAGGAGCTCCATAAGACTTTGATGGTGGTGCTGGGGCTCCGTAAGATGAAGAGGGAGCAGCTGGGGCTCCATAAGATGAAGATGGTGGTGCTGGGGCTCCATAGGATGAAGATGGTGGTGCTGGGGCGCCATAGGATAAAGAGGGAGGGGCTGGAGCTCCGTAAGACTTGGATGGTGGTGCTGGGGCTCCGTAAGATGAGGAGGGCGCGGCAGGTGCTCCATAGGACGATGATGGTGGAGCCGGAGCGCCGTATGAGGATGAGGGTGGTGCTGGTCTCGGGGCTCCGTAGCTCGAGGAAGGCGCCGACTTGGGTGGTCCGTATTTGCTGGAAGGTGGAGCTGGGGCACCGTAACTCTGGGAAGGAGGCGCCGACTTCGGGGGTCCGTAGCTAGAAGATGGCGGGGCACCGTAGCTCTGCGAGGGAGGAGCAGGCCTGGGGGCTCCATAGCTGGAGGACGGACGACGGTGGTGGGGCTTCTTGGCCTGCGGTGGTGGTCCGTACGACTGGCTAGGCCGACTGGGCGGAGGACCATAGCTGGACGAGGGACGGGAGGCAGGCGGTCCGTAGGAGCTTGAGGGGCGTGGAGCTGGTGCCGGATATGGTCCACCCGAGGAGGCGCTCAGCGAAGGAGCCGCATAGCTGCTGGACGGACCGGAGTTGAACGATGGCGCAGGGCCGGAGGCGGGTGGCAGGTAGGAGCTGGCGGGTGGGGCACCATACTTGGAGGAGGGACGCTGGGGCGAACTGGGTGGCAAGTAGGCGTTATTCACCGGCGGCTCAGCTCCAACATCGCGGACCACTGAAACGGCCACGATGGCCACGGCGATGACACCGAAAAGCTGCTGCAAAAACGAGGAAATTAGTAAATTAGCTTTTTTCATGACGTATCGATCGATGATCCACTTTGATGGGATCTCTTTAGCTTTGCACTGGCAGGAAACCAACCCCCTGTTTGTTTTCGAATCGCTTAAGTTTGATCAAGTAACTATTATATTTTTTTATCAAATGTTTATTTAAATATTATCGAGTTTGAAAAAGTTCGTTTTCAAATGCTACCGTTTAAACCAAAAAGAAAATGAAAATTAATAAAAAATTCTTTTTTTGTAAAACTGACTTCAATCTAATTTCTGAATGAAAAGTCTTAATATGCTGTTTGTAAGAGTAATATTGGTTAGATAACCAAATTTTAACATATAAAATTATATTTTTTCGGATATAATATTTTGTTTCAGTGTACTTACCACTCGCATGGCTGCTGCTGCTTCTCCCGGGGATATGAGCTCGATGCGCTTCGAATGCAAATTAACCGAACTGCAAAGCGGGAGAAAAAGCGGGGCATTAGAGGAAAGTAGTTGAAAGTGGATTACTGGCAAAAAACAAAAAGATAGTTATAGAAAGATTACGTTAATGTTGCGTAAGTTTTTACGGGCACCCAGTTGACCGACCGAGAGTTGGGCCCACGGAGAGTTGGCGGTCTTAATCGCTCGTCAATCTTGGCTCGGTCCGTCGGCCAATGCCAAGAACTGGCCAGCAGACGGAGCGTGTCGACCGGCATTGAAACTTAAATTGAAATTTAAGCTGTACTCCCAGTACTTCACAACCATTTAATTTGGCTCTTTGGAAAATCACGGATTCAGACAAAAGCCAATGCAATTGCTGCTTGGCAAAATCCCATCCGGAGCAGAGTGAAACTCTAGCGCCTTTCTTTTGGTAGGAAATTGAATAAAAAGGGCCCGAGCTTCACTATAAGTGTGTGGGCGTGATCGGCAGCGGCACAAAGCTATATGGCTTTTACGACATTGCAAAATCAGCCACGACAGTTGGCAATTTCTCAGCGCCACCATCAGTCGTAAGCCATAACCATTACACCCCCAACTGCCTTGCATGTTGGCTTTTCTTTCGGCTGTTGAGTGACACATATTTTCCCCCAGCTCCAGCTACTGCTGCCAATTACTGTCTCGCCGTTTTGGCCACACACTCGGCGTCTTGCAGTCTTGCAGTCTTGACTTCTTGTCCCGTTGCGTCTTGTTGGCTTTTCAGCACTTTGCTTTATTGTTTGGCTCGCGTCGCTTGTTTAGTGGTTGCGACAAATATTAATTATTTTCCAAAGTCCACACAAGTGACTGGGTGACTAGGTGACCCGCTGACTGTGCGGCAACTCCTAATTGGCCATGCAGAATATGATTTTCACGGGTTACAGGGCCAAGAATGCAAAATTCTTTCGATTAATTCCGCTCTAATTCTTTTTAACCATTTAAAGAAAATTTTAAAAATTAACTTTAAATATTTGTTAGCATTTTTATGTGTATTACGGTAAGAAAAAACCCTAATAAAATAAATTTTACACTTGTTTGTTGGATATTAAAATCCATCCTGATTAAACAATGCACTTTGCACTTTGTTTTAAAAATATAGAAATCTATTTTTCTTCTACTTATAACTTCTGAATACGTATTAGAGATATTATGGAAAATATGATTTGGAAACTTTTACTAATGATTTACTATAGCACAGAAATTTTCAATAGAAAGTTATTGTTTAAAACATATTCGGGATAAAGGAAAATTCAAATTTTTTTATAAATCACGATTCATTTTAATCCTGTTTAAAGACCTTGTCACTTTTCGTTATTTATGATGACGATGACTTGTGATATATTATCAAATGAGTTATCCTTCGTTCAGCACTAACCGTTTTCGTGGGCACCAGCTGCTTCTTTGATATTTTTGGGGGGCACTTTGCAGACGATGCTCTGCCGATGGACGAATGCGAACTACACTGCTGCCTGATGCGCAGCATGCACTTTTATACAAAAATCATAACCAGGCAAAGCCGCAAAAATAAAGACACAAACGAAAAATTAAAAGAAAAAAAAAAATAAAAACAATAACAATGCGGACAGACGAAAATCAAAAGCTCCAAGCCAAACACAATGAGAAGAAGACGCTGGCAGCGGCAGGTCTTCAAGTTTGGTACTTTATGTAACACTTCAAATGCACTCACAAGCCGAAGTTGGAGCTGAAGCCACAGAAACCACCAGCAAGGCAGCAAGGCAGCAAGCACGGCGCATGCGCGACTTCGCTGCCAAAGCTGCGCATCTGCCACAGTGAAATATAAAAAGCAACAACAGAAAAAACAAAGGCAGAGAGTCGAACCACACAGCTAGAGCGATCGCAAAGCTTTTAGCATTTGTTTTTGCACTGATAAATCCACATCGATCGGGTGCCAAGTTCAGTGGCAACATCTGTCATCGGTTTCGCCTTCTGCATAAATCGATCTTAAGTGGATGCTAAATTGGTCTATTAAGTGGCTGAAATGTGATTCTTAAATTACATGTTGAAATGTGAACCACTGTTAAGTTCTTCTTACAATTGCAAACAAGTTAAACAGGAATATAAAAAAAAAATTGGAAAAATTCTCTAATACTAAATTGTGTAAGAGTATTAAATAAAGCATAAATCATAGATATTTTATTGGAAAGTATTATCCAAAATTAATAACGAGAAGTCTAAGTTCGAATGGAAATTATATGAGCAAGCTGTTCCATTAAAGTTGCAAAAAAATCTAAATCTAAAAATTTCTATTAAAAATATTATAAACTTCGATAGATATAATATAAACACGCTATTCCTGTAAGCATTATAAAAATATATCACGTTTTAACTTTCTGGAGTCTAAATAAATATTACTATACAAATTAAAAACAGTGGTTATTCTCGTTGATTTTACGAAAAAAAACCTTTAAAAGGTAAAATCTCCATATTATAACTCCTAGAAATTACCCACATTTATTCGGAAAGTGGTTCCCTAGCTAGACCATTACTATTTAAAACAGCACCCCGCCCAATTAATCAATAACCAAATCATATTGCAGTTGTCAACGTTGTGGGGCTGGGTCATTTATTTTAGGCCACAGTTGGTGGCATCTCGGGCTTCTTCCAGATGTAGCTGGCCCAGGGGATGCACTCCTTGAGCAGGTGCATGTAGGCCAGTCCCTTGGGGCAGTCGACCTCCGTGGCCGGAGTGCCGAGGGTCTCGCACAGCCAGTACTTGGCGGCATCGAAGTGGTGCGTGTAGGTCTTGCCAATCTCTGACTCGTCCTTGCAGGCGGAGCGACCGGCATCGGCACTCACAGACGCCACCAGGAAAGCAGCCAAAAAGATGGCACTCAGAGCAACGACTGGCGGAGAAAATTGATGAGACAATAAGTAATCGATAGGAAAATAACATTAAAATTCAACCTCACACCCACCAGACTTCATTTTCAGCTGTGAAAGTTTCTCGGTAGAAGGAACCAACTGAGACCTCCACGTTTCGGGGATGGAACTTTTATACTTTCGATGGGGGAGCAGTGCCGAAAAAAAGAAGTGAAAACAAGAATAATAAAAGTATTGACATTTTGACACACGCGCGTCGCATCCGTTGATTATTATCAAGGGAGCAGAGCGAAAAGTGCGAGGGAACGGCATCTTTATCAAGATGGGGAGAGAATATGACGAATAAAATGGGCTCCAAAGATAGCAAATATATAGAGAAACTTTATTTAATGCAACATCAGGTAGCAGATAAGAACCAAGTGCATTTCTAATGGATTCTTCTTGTAGCAGCGCAACATTTTATAATGATTATAAAACTCATACAATGTCATTTATTAGTAACCAATATTTGTATAAATATTTACATATTTTTCCTGCACAAATATTTATCCTCTTAATGTGTGCAAATTTGATTCATTCCCTTTCAGAACCATCACGCATGTAAATGTCCCCAATTAACACAAAACAAATTTAAGTTTACCTAGTCCATAGTCATCCAACATAATAACCATGACTATTTATTGACACTTTGTCAAGTGTAAATCCAGATGGCATGGCAAATCCATAATCGGATATTTCCATAATTCATAAAACAAATGCTGAAATCTGAATCCGTTTAAATTGTGCAACATTAAAGACTATCGGTCCATTCATTAATTAATTGCTGACTATCATTTTTTGTTTTATTTTGTTTTGTCATTTTGCAAAAGTATTTTGCATTTATGTTAACTGTTTGTTTCTTTGTTGCCTTTGTTTGGCTTTGGTATCTGAAGCCCCGAAGCTTCGGGCGCCACTTGACCAATATAAATAGCAAAAGGCAGCTGAAAATAAGATATGGCAAAAAACCTCACGAAATGTGCCGGTTAAAAAAGCTGAAAACTAAAAACCGTTTAGCAGCCGGAGTGGGTCGTAGACGAAAACCCTGAAAATCGCTTACAAAATGTTTTAAAATGTAATTACAGTTTCCGCATTGAGAGGTGGCCAACTTGGAGACGGTCAGAGGAGAGAGAGAGTCACCCAGCCAGCGGGTGACTATTTTTTCATTCGGCGTTTAGTTTTTAGTTTACAGCTCATAGTTTTTGGCCAGACCAGGAGACAAGATGACGCTGCCGTATCGCATCGCATGTGTTAAGCCGTCTGATTACTTCAGGTTGGCCAAGATGCGATGTGGTGGCAACGCAGTGCAGCGGCTAATTATCGATTAAGCCGACACGCTCGGGCTCTGGGCCAAATCCAATTAATGCGGCCAAGTGAAATGCGGCTCGTTATGATTGCCAATGCTTAGACAAACATTCAGGGCGACATCCGCAGGCTAAAAATAAATCGAAACTCATTGGGACTAAGTGATTTTGCTTGTGCAGCCAGTGTCGGGGCAACAAGTTCCCAGTGATAAGGGAAATTCGGCACTACTATAAATATGCCAATTGGCGGCCCTCGATTGCAACACTTTCATCATGTACAAGGGTGAGGCATCACATCAGCCACCGAGCCACACCGAGAACTTGCCATTCTATTCCCCCATCTATTCCATTTTATTCCTAGGCACCCTCATCTGCTGCCTGCTTTTGGGCCTCTTCCTGGCCCTCAGCTCCGCTTACAACGGCCAGGACATCTACGCCGAGCCCAACTGCGCCATTGTCGAGGATCACGCCCGCATGTTCCGCGACATCTCCGACCCCACCCACTACTGGGTCTGTCCCGAAGGTCAGGAGAAGGCCGACTACATCCAGTGCCCCGACAACTACGCCTTCATGGAGCAGCAGCAGCAGTGCGTCGTCTGGGAGGAGTGGAAGTGGGTTGAGCCCTACACCAAATAAACAGCCAACTCGCCCCCGAGATGTGCAGAAAGTCTAAGCCGTTTATGTTTCTTTTCTGCGGCCAACTTTTGATTGGATTCGATTGGATTTACGGCCGATTCAGGATGGGTGGGGTCATTTGGTGGTGCAAATAAATTAATTATGTGTCCCAACTTTGGGCAGTACAGTAAAACGGCCTTATGTGTAACCTGGAAGCATTTGAGCAAGAAAAGTTCTGATAACCAAAAAAAAAAAATCGATTTTACGTTATGTAATATCAATTTTAACTTGATAATCGACCCCGTAAATTCGATATTCTAGAAATGAGTATTTCACCTACTAAGAGGTTTTCAATTAACTAAAACACGTTTTAATTGTAACAATTTTTATTAAATTTCATAAGTAATGATAAGAAAACCCCCTGATTGTATCCCCCACAAATCCCCAAAAAAAATTCCATGACAGCCTAACCAGTCGAAACTTCAAGTCACCACATCTTAAGTCTATTGTATAACATGGCAATTGCTGGTTGTGGCTCGCCTGTTTTCACTGTAATGATGCTGCCTTGGACCTGAACTTGAGCTCCATTCCCCACCTGAGTCTGAAGCTGAAGCCCAATGCCCGATGAAGCAGAACTTTTAATTAACCAAGGCGGAGACACACACATCTGCTGACGGTTCCCAGGGGCCCTGAGCCCTGGGTTGATGGGCTCATGGGCCATCGGGCCATCATGATGTCACGGGGAATATGAGATACCTCTGATAAACGATAATTAGGCAGTGCGTGTCTGTTGCGCTTGTAATGTTATCTAACACCTCTTCGATTGGCAATCAAAGCTGTTGCCGCTGTGCTGCTACCACAATCAATCAATTCGTATTGTGTCTGAGTCTGAGTCTCCGAGTCGGCGATCCAAAAAATCATTCAAAATACGAAAAGAGGAAAAAACAGAGCCAAAGACGCACTTCAGTAGTGCTAGTGCTCCAATTTGGAGCTTAACAAAATATGTGTATAAAAATTGGAGCTCACATAATTTTGGTTTATTTTCCGTTTGCTGGGTAAAAGTCATAAATATCAAAGCGTAGCGAAGAGAAGCACACAGCGCTCGCATTAAAAGTGAAAAGTACTTCAATAAATTTAGTTAGAAATCATTGCCGCAATGCAAACACGCAGTTTTTATAGTCGATGGATGGCCGTTGGGCTCAAGTGTTCATTCGGTACGTTGTGGGCTCGTTGTGGATGCCCCACGGCAGTTGAAGTGCCTGGCCATCGATGATGGCATCACATAATGAATTCGGATGTGCTGGAGGTGCCTCGGCATTCACCTTACCCAAAAGATCTCAGGCCCGCCATTGAAGAAAGTCAACGCGGCCTTGACAAGGCGAAGAAGCTCCCATTATCTGCATGCAGATAAGACTCAATTCCCATTCGCAGTCCCATTCCCATTCCCATTCCCAACCCCCTATCCCTTGGCACAAATAACAAAGGTAATGGTAATGGCAATGGCAATGGTAATGGCGATGCCAACTAGATACTCGTACCCCTATTGGGGCATGAAAACAAAGCACTGGCATTAGTTGCCTCATTTGCCAATACAATATAGTAATGTGGGGGCTCATCTTTATCAGATGTCGCCACTTTTTTTCTGGGTTAAGATGAGATGCAGCCGCAGGTTTTGCTTTTGGCGCTTCAATCTCGAGTGCTGTGTCGCACTTGGCCAGCAATTACATCAAAAGACGACATCTATAATTATTCCCATTATGTATTTACGAGTATCTTCATGCATCTATGCAGAGTTGTGCAAATAAGGCGAACACTCATCGAGGAATAAACTCCGACATTGAACCAATTTTCACGTCTTTGTTTTCAGCTAATAAATAAATACACATTAATGACAGAATCAATTTTAATGACGGATCAATAAAAGATTGTAATAATAGCATAAAATGCATTGCAGTAATCATCTAAAAATGCTGTAATACACTTACAAAAAATCTTGATTTTTTAAAAATTATTTTTTAAAAATCAGAAAATATGGTGCAATTGGAATCAGACAAAAACTCAATTTGTTTATTTTTTCGGAAATAACTTTATTCGTATTTAAACGACATTTTAATCTTAAAAGTGTAAAATCGATTTTTTTTTCTTCTCACTACCAATTCTTGTAAGAATGGAATATATATACATTTATTCAATTTGAAAACCTATCAATATTCCTCAAAAAATGGCAAGCTTCCATAGACAAAGTTTTAAGTGTCCCTCAGTTTTATGCAAACATTTCAATTTGCATTTAGGATTAACTTTTATGACCTTGACTAATTGGGTCTGAAAAACTTTTTAGTTTCCTCGTCTTTCGGCCAACACTGACAGACTTTGGTAATTATCTATCGCAATCCATCTCAATCCAGCTGCCGAGCCAAAAACCGCAGAGCTAGCTGCTTTGATTGATGGCTCCACTGATTTGACTGATAAGAAAACGTATGTGTATATAGCCCGGCCATACATACACACATATATCTAATACATGGGCTGTCAGGCCAGGTGAGTGACAAATTGACATGTCGCAAAAATGATGAATTTACCAGCGGCGGGCGGACAGAAGGAACTCCACCGACAGATACAGATAGATAGATATATGTACGTCTGGCTGAATAGTGACTACTGCCGACCGAAGAAGTAGAATCCAAATGACCTTTCATCAAGCTGACAAATAAATTCAAAGCGACATGACTGCAAGAACCGCCCTCAAGCGATCTAAAAAATGGTATTTGAGTGCTCTGGGCTCAAATTTAGCATAGGTCAAAGTTCGTGAAGCTGTAGCGGGATTTCGGTTCAAGTCCATTGCTGACGTCATTCAGCCAGAGCCAGAGCCAGAGCCAGAGCATCCAGCGTACCCACATCAGGAACAATAAGCCGGAGCTGTAAGCGAGACTGAAAACTGAAACCCAATCTGAAGCCGGTGGCGTGAGGAATATCAACACCATCTCGGCCGCATCTCACCTGTCAGCCCTCCCTGGTTTTTGCCGCTCTTGGCTGGGTGGCAATCCCCTCCGTGATATGCCAGCATTAATATTTCACAGTCTGGCCCTCTTTTAGGCATACGCAATTTATATGCATTAAAACTTTATGCCTCTTTCAAACGGCGACCGGTGAAATGTCGCTGTTCATCTGCAATGATTGCCAGGGATCTGAGTGATTGAGGTCTGTCATCTGCAGACTGTTAATTGAATTGAGGGCTTATACAACCAGACAAAGGCTGAAAATGTTCAATATTTCAGCACTGAGCTTCGATGTCCTTTGTTCGTCTCAAAAATAATTAGAACATTGTTTGCCGTTCCATTTCCAGTTGAGTGCACTCGGAAAATATTCCACAGTAAATTATTATTTTCTGGTAATTATTTAGCACATAACAAAATATCGGCAATACTTAAATAAATTAATATAATATGAAAAAGATCTATAAATTGTTGATTTATTTTTCTTTCAACTCTAAAATTTATTTATTTATCTTGACTATTGAAAAATAGCGCAAAGCCTTTAGAACCATTTTTACTAAACTCAATTCAACTCAAAATCTTAAATCTTAAAAAATCAAATATTTTTTCAGTGTTATCCATAATCCACACAAACTGTTTGGTAGTAAGTAATGCCAAATCATCGGCAAATTGCAGAAACTTTTTTATAGTTGCAAAATGGGGAGGGTAAACAGGAGGTGAAGCGGAAACTGCACTTTTCCCAGAGAAAAGCTTTCACCATACCCGCTTCTCCTCAATTCCAGTCAAGCTGAACAGCTGATGAACAGCTGGAAGTCATATGTGCCTTGGTGGGAGCACTGGATGCTGTCGCTGGAAGGCAGAGCGAGTTCATTCTGCGAGGAACCGAAGGAATATTCACGAATAACGGCTCCGCCTACCGCTTCCAGTCGACTCCTAGCTGGTGTGGGTGCGTGTGTGTGTGTGTGCGTGGGAGAGGATTTGGCATTTGTGTGGGTAACAAGGCCACACCCACGCGGCCATGTTTGAATGAAATAACAGTAAAGGCAAAAGGAAATGCCAAAATGGCAAAGTCAAAAGCAAATACACTTTTGCGAAACGAAATGGCTTGTGAAACATGGGCCACAAAATGGAAATTGAAACACAGTAATATGAATTTAGGTTACAGGCCAAAGGGAAAAGGGACAGAAGAGAGTGCGAGAAAGAGAGAAAGAGAGAGATAGAGCGTGGGTGGGTAGTACAAATTAACTGCAAGTGTTGTTTTCGTTGTTGTTTCGCGTTAGTAAGTTAGTTAAGGTCATCGAAATGTCAAAAGTTGCATTCTCCGATTTTCGAGGGGCAGGGATAATAGCACGCACACCAAACGCTTGTCCCGTTGACATTGTGGAGCTTACAAAACACAAAAAAACAACACGCGACTTTTGCAATTAATTTTGGCGAACTCGCCCTCCAAAACCACACGACAATACGAATATTTTTGGACATTCTTTTGGGTTCTTAGTTTTATTTTCGGTCATCTAGTAATGCTCCTTCTCTCTCTCTCTCCCTCTTTTGCACCCATTCAAAAGTGGCTTTGATGTCGGCCATTGTTAGTTATTCTTCTTCTTTTTCTTCTTTGGCTCACTTACACACTTCAACACTTTCGGCAGCCATTTTGATGGTCGCTGTTCCTTTGAAATTCCACCACTCGTGACACTCACACACACAAACAATCACACACACACACACGGGCTGGGAAGGAAATTCCTTAGCACTCTTTTGTGGGTCTGGCTTTTCCTCTTTCTTCTTCCTTTCGCTTTTAGGCATCTGCCCTCTCTCTCACTCCGCCCTCCTCCATCTCCCTCTCGCTGCGCAAAGCGTCGTCTTAATTTTAATTTTATTGATATTATTCAGTTTGCGCAGATTCCATTAGATTTTATTGCCAACCACAATTTATGCATTCTCCGCAATTTTCTCCTAATCTGTTTGGCAATTCCAAAATTAGTTTTCCACTTATGAGGCACATACTAACTCGAACCAGAGCTAAATAGTTCCAGTTACTGTAAAAATATATATATTATAACTTGTGATTGCTTTTATTTAATTGGATATATTTTCCTATAAAGTAAGTAAATTAGTTAGTTGTTTCGGTTGTTACATCTCAATGGCCCATTTTAATTATTAATGGACATAAACTTTTGTGAAAACTGTTTGCTTAATGCGAATAACCAATTAGTTATATTTAGCAAAGGATGAGTAGCCAGAGCTCAGCTTGATCTGAAAGTATGGCCGGATTCAGTTAAACAAACTGGTAATTTAATATTGATTTATGGATTCGGAGGTTTCCACCCACGCAGCGTCCGCTGATAAAATTGCGGAGATTATAGAGTCGCTTCGCCATCAGCCTTAACTCTTTACCTTTTGCAACTTTTGCTGCTTCACCACCAGAACATCCGCGCTAACGAGGCATCAGCTCATGTTACCCTTCTTGATCCTGGGTCCTTCGTCCTTCCCAGGCTGTCGCACGCCCTGTCAGATGACTTGTCGACTCCGGCACAAAGAGCGCAATCAATTGCAACTATAAGTACTCGCAATTAGTGTTGCCGGGGGCTTATGCAATCAACGTAAACGGACCGGATCAACAAAAATATATGTATTTTTTCAGGGACTTATGCTCGCTTGGCTTTATGAATCGCCAATGAAGGCTGCAGTTCATTTCGAATCAACCTGCAATCGCCACGATAATGTAATTTTGGCAAATGGTCAGGCGAATTAAACGATACGTCAATCTGGTAAGAGATTTTATTTAAAAAGCCGAAGAAACATTTAAATTTATATTTGAAATATAAAATTATAATGAACAATACATCTATCTGGCAATATCCACTATCTATTTATTAAACAAAATGTAACAAAATATTAATAATCTAAAAAGTAGCCATTAATCTTTGACATTGAAACCATTAATCAAAGTAAGGTTAAACTTGGGCCATCCTCTGGGAAATTGCTTCCTGTCAATTATATTGCTTTCGACATATTCAACTTGGTTTTTCCACATATGATTCGCCTTTTACGAAAATCGAATGAGTAGATTTTCTTTACTCGCGTCTAAATAACATATTTTGCTTTATATGCTGGAAGTGCAAATTGTAGTGACTTTTCATGTTGCTGCAACTTTTCAGCCCTGATAAATCCTGATGTGCTGAACAATTTTTGAGTACGTATCATACCTTGTTTACCTTTGGCTGCCACTTGCTGTGTCGTCTCAGCTCCGAAATGAACTTTGTCGCAGCGGGACTCCAACTTCAACCGCCCCCGAATCCCAGTGGCAGTGGATGTGGCCGTGACTGCCGTCAAACGTTGCGCCCTGGGGAAGCTCGTGGCCCCTGTCGCGGACCAAAATCCAGACACTGCCACTGACAGCCGCAGCTAGAACGGCCAGAACGAGAACCCAACTGGCAGGTATCCTGCTGTCTATCTGGCTGTCAATATCGCACGGAAAGGATCGCCGGCAGTATGAAGCCATCAAGCTGGATGGCGGGCTGACTGGTTGTTTGGCAGTGCAAAATATTTTAAGGGAAATATAATTTAAACCTCCTTTGACGGATGGACAGGATGGGCAGGATGGTAAAGGGGTTTGTGCAGTCGAAAACTGGTTGTGGTCGGAGCAATCCAATTAGGCCAGTGCAGGATTTAAACCATTTAGCGTTAGTTCTTGTTACCAGCAAACTGCTATACCTTTTGCGACAAGATATATTCAAAAATACCCGCACGGTATAAAAATCGATAGAATGTAACGAGTGAGGGGAGGAGGGTGGGTATGGGGTATGAGCTATAAGGTACAAGCTATAAGGTGGTGGGTGGTTCACCTTGGCTGAAAACGAGACCCAAAGGCGCAAAGTGTGGCTCTTGTTTTTGTTTCTATTTCTGGGCTTGCCCTTTTTTCTTCTTACTGCTGGTGGTGGTGGTGGTTGGCAGAGTGGTTGCGGTGTCTGTTTTACGGCTCGCTTACATCCAAGCAGATGCTCGACTAACCTGTCATCGTCATCTAATTGCCAAAAGGCGGCACACAACATCATACCCCTTGGCATTGCTGCACTCGTGCTGGCATGACTGAATCCCTAATTGAAAATAAACATTAAGGTACGCAATTAAATATGCTGCAGTCTGGTCTTGTTGTTTGTCGGGCTCGTTATCCCGCTTTGAAGTTCATTCTATCCTCATTTTTATTGCCCCGAGCCTCGACAATCAGGCACACTGATCCTGGCAACTTGGGAACTTTCCGCTGACTTTCAGTCACCTTCCGGTGTCGAATTTCTATTGTTGGCACCACTTTGCTGGCGGAGAATTAATTAATCGCTTAGGCGGCTCCATTTCGCAACATGACAAATGATGGTACATCTCTCGGGTCAAACAATTAGCTGTAAATTAAATTTGTATTAAGCTTAACTGCTGCGCAAATCGACGTTGAGTAAGAACTCACTGCAACTTACAGTTAAGCTTCGGTGAGAACATCATTAAAGCTAAAACTTTAAAATGGTTTTAAATGTTCGATAAATTTATTTTAATTTATGTTCTTACATGAACGCCACATAAATTAGGTTTTTGGCCCTGGAGAAACATCAATTACATCTTGAGTGTCACATAGCATCTCTAGAGACTTTGCTTTTAAATAAGAACTTTTATTTCGACATTTGAATGAATTAGATTTGTAATGAAAGTCTTAGTTCTTTATTTTATTATAAGGTACATTATTCAGACAAATTTAACATCAGGGGAGATTATTACTGTAATTTAAAAATTTTTAAAACTGTTAAAAGGTCTGCTAAAATGGAATAAAATGGCAATGGAAAGTATATATTCTTCATCAGCATGACTAAACGAGTAAACCCAGTCCGTCCGTCTGTCCGTCTGTTTCTACGCAAACTAGTCTCTCAGTTTTAAAGCAATCGAGCTCAAACTTTCCCAAAAGTCTTCTTTGTATTGCAGGTAGTCATAATCATATAGCTCCATAGGAGAAAACGGAAAAAAATCGACAAAAAATTCTAGTTTCGGTGTTTTTTTAAATATTACCTTCTACTCTTGGGAATATTATTTTTTAAATATTTTAGAATTTCGAATTAAATTTTTAAAAAATCATATATCAAATAGCTGTCATAGGAACGGTCAGAAAATTCATTTTTTGTTTGTTTAGACTCTTAAGGATTTTTTGGACAACCAAATATTTTTGTACCTATATTTTATTTTAATTTTTGTTTGTTTTAGCTAAAGAAGTGGGACTGTATTCAAATATATTTCTTTCATTTTCGCTGGTCTATTGTGAGCGCCTGACGAGGCTCGTTTTCTTTAGCTTTGGGTCCGTTTCTTTTTTTCTTGCCTTGCGTGCCTTGTAGACATTTTTCTCTGTTTTGGCCGCGTGGTGCGTACCAGGTAACCTTGTTTCCAACCACTTTTAGGTGGGCCACAGTACGTTGGCCCGCTGGTCGGTCGGTGGTGCCATATAATTTGGCCCCCGCACAAAGTGTTGTTATATTTAAGCCGCGGCGCAAACATCCGCAGCAGGCAAGCCAACACAACCACCCACAGCCCACGAAACGACCACGCCCACTCCTTCGGCAAACGACACGCACGTGGGGCAAACGAGGCACACCTTGATTTACCTTTGAGAAGACGCCTCCCGCTGCTCCTTCGCCTCCTCGGTCGCCTCATTTTGCCAGGTCCTTGGGCTCATATCGATCGGTGCATTAAAAGTTTCTCCCACTACTTTGTAAATAAAGCGAATAAAAGAAGCTGCAGAAAATAGTTTCAGCACACCAAAAATCTACACTCGTAATTGCTTTTACGTGGCTGGATTTTGAAGGTTTTTGACTGCTGATTGGGGACTTGGCAGGGCGAACTTTAAATGCAAAGCGAAACTTTGTATAAGCTATATAGAGAAAGAAACAAAAATAGTGGTGGGCGAGTCATGCCATTCATGAACTCAAGCCCGATAATCAATCAATAAAAATGCTCTAACCTTGACATGACTTTCAGTTCAGCTGCCCGTTCTCATTTGCGTTTGCTTAAAGTAAATGGAAATGTAATCAACTAACTAGCGGCATATCCCTTAGCCCTCATCTCAATTCAGTGGGTCAGTTGACGGCGCTTTTCCTGTAAATTAAAAAGGCCAACTCGCCGGAAAACTTCTGCCCTAATCACCTAGAGCGAGAGAAGCGGTGAATAAATTGCAAACTTTTTTATCCCACAACTTTTTGCATAAATGTAACGCCAGTGACAGAGAAAAAGAGTTGAGACGGAGAGACAAGAACAAAAGGTGAGAATGTAGCGCAAAAGTTTGCCATTGAATTTCTTATGTCTCGGTTTTATGGTCTTAACATAATGTCGTGGCCTTTTGAGCCCAAATTAAGACTTGATAAATTGCCGAAAGTGCTTGTCAAGTGATAAATGACAAAGAAATTGGCAAATTGTATGACAGTCGGGTCGAGAAATATCCAATCCCAGAAAAGCTGGTCCAAAACAGGGGTGTTAGAGATTGGTGACTGCATTGCAGGTCCTGCCTGCCTTCACACCAGATATTAATCAGTGTCCTTTTTTGCTAGCCCGTCTCATTGTCTGGCCCACTTGAAAAGAAATGTCTGTTTATTGTTCGGGCAATTGCTGGGAATTAACAAAGAAATTGCCCGATTGCCGTCCAGGGAGTTTTGTTGTTGTAGAATAATTACAAGTGCTGCCCAGAAAATAAAACCGAAAATGTATGACTGTAAAATAATTACATTTATGGCTGGGGCAAGAAAGAAAACTCGGCAAATAAATCCCCAAAAACGCAAAAAAACGGTGCCTTACATAAGCCCCGAAATGTGTGCTACGAAAATGGCAAACGCAAACGGGACGCAATGACAAAATGGGAAAGCAAAATAAAAGCCAAACCGACAGGTGAGAGTGGCCGAAGGAAATTGATTTTCTTCGCACGGTGCGAATAGAATTTTATTCAAATGTGCTCAACTGGGCGAGAGTAATGGGCCTGGGAAAAGCTGAGGGGAAAAGCGAAGGGAAAAGCGGATGGATGGCTGGCAGGATTGCCAGCCAATTGGCCGGATGCCCGGCGGAGGCGCAGGCGCATGCGCTCCGAGTCCTGCGCCCTGGAAAACGCTAGGTGGGGAGCTCGTCATTCCAGGCTGAATACGAATACCGACAAAAACGGCGAGCTCTGCTCTGCTCGGGGCTTTTCAGCCCAGCGCACCGTTCGCCAGACAGAAGTTACCTTTGCTCCTGCCCGGACGACTGAACGCACGCTGCTGCTGTTTCGCCGTAGTCCCGCCGTCCGTCGCCTGGAAAAAGAAAAATAGAAATAGAAATAGATAAAGAAAAAGAAAAACTCCCTGGAGCTCCAGAGCTTTAGAAAATCATTTTTGGTGCGGACTTTGGCCAGGGAATCGAATCTATATAGGAAAATCCAAGCGAAGCGGTCGAGTGGTTGCATCGGGTAGAGTGTCAGTGTTTTTTGTGTGTCGGTGTGAGCCTTTGGCGATCGATTGGCGCGCGCTCCTCCTTTACATAATCATCCGCGCGCGGGGTATTGGACCAGGATCCAGGACACAGATCCTCAAGAAGCGAACGTGGCGTCCAACGAGGCCAGCACCAGCGCCGCGGGCAGTGGCGCGGAGTCCGCCGCCCTGTTCTCGAAATTGCGTAGCTTCTCCATTGGCAGCGGGCCCAACTCGCCGCAGCGCGTCGTCTCCAATCTGCGCGGATTCCTCACCCATCGCCTGAGCAACATCACACCGAGCGACACAGGTTAGTTGCTTACCCAGTGCTTACTAGGTGGCCATGTAGATGCACCTCTTCCAAGTGCTTGCATAACGTGGCGCCTCCATGAAGGCATATAATTAAAATTAAACAACATCCAGCCCGCAAACACTAGAGCACAGGGCTCCTGGCAAGTGGTTCGTCCTCGTCCTCAAAGGCCTCCTGCTCTCATCAGCGCTGTCCTTTGGCCCACACACAAGTGTATTTATATATATATATACCTCGAATATACGGGGGTATGGGGCTTCGGTTCGTGTGCCCCGACACTTGCCACATTTCACAGGGTAGACACATTTTATTTATGGCCCCCCCAAAAAAAAAGGAAAACAGAAAACCAAACTCGTAGGTTCGTAGCTTTCATTTCACTCAATGGGCCTCCTCGCACGAACGGGGAACGAAACGGAATGGAACAGTTACCGTTCGACCCGAGCTCAGAAACTGAGCGCTTCTTATGTAATTCACTGCCAACCCAGGTGCTTTTTGTTGGGGAAAAAATATTGTACACAAAGGTTTATTCTGCACTAGAGTTTTTCTAAAAAAGAACTTGGATTCCCAAGATAAATGTATTTTCATTAAAACTCTTTTTACGGCCTTGTCATTGATTGAATTTATTTTTCAAGAAATGTTAGTCCTCCGTTTAGTATAGTCTTTCGCTTGAAATTATATAGAATTTTCATTACTGAAGCTTTTTTAATTAAATACAGTATTTAAGGATACATTTCATCAACTCGAACTTCTTTTACCAATAAACAAATAATTATCAATGCCTTTTAAATTGTATAACTTTGAGTTTTTATTAGGTAAACATTCTAAAAAAGTATTATATGTTCTGTAAATTTGTGTGCAATATTATTTTTGCAATATTCTTTGTACAATTTTTGGGCTTTTCTCATTTTCTATTTCACATTTGGGACCAAAAAAAGACAGATTTAAAAAAAAACAAATTTCTGGGATTTATTTTATTTATATTTTCGTAAGCCCAATGCATCAAAATGGACAGAGTTTTTAATTCAAAGGTATCTGTCTTAACTGACATTTAATGGCCACATTCCACTACCTATCGCTATCTTAGGTCTTTTCTGAGGCCATCAATTGACAATCAATTAGCCAAGAACCCCCGAACAAATGCCATTATTAGATTGCGTCGACTAATCAAATTTGTGTCTGTTGTCCCATTAAATCATTACAAGCCTCCTCTTTGGTGGCCTGGAATGTGGCGATGGCGATGGTGATAGAGATGGAGATGGCGTTGGTCTAGTCGTGGTCTGGCTGGAGTTCATCAAAGCATGCCAACTAGCAAGGCGAAGAAGAAAGCGCCACCCAGCCAACCGCCACCTGCCAGAGGAAAGCAATTTTCTCTGGTGCTGCGGCTGCTGCATAATGAAGGCAATAAATATAAATTTCACACACAAACACAAACAAGAGGACGCCGTCGTCATTAGATTGTTTGCCTTGTAGACGCGTTTGTAACGCTGATGTGTTCATAGCGGTTTCATGTCAAAACAAAAGGGGGCGCACCACCACCACACCACCCTTGCAAACCGCCGAGAAACTGCAGAACCACTCCCCCCATTATTTTTTTGAGACCCATCTACGGCAGCCCGAGGGGATGGAAATGGAAGTGGCAGGGGGAGAAACAAAGGCTGCCAGGAAGGTAGCTCGTAATAAGCTAAACGAGAAACAAGTAACGCATTTGTCTTGATGCCGTCTGATAAGAACGCACCCGGACATCTCGAGGGTTGCCAACATTGAGCCATCAGAAATACAGGGGGGGAAATGCGACAAGGGTATGGAGAAAGGAAAAAGGGAGCACGGATCCAGACCAGAATCCATACCAAAGTAGCGACATCAAAAGTCGTAAACCGGTCGCTGATGGTGTTGTTGATTGCTCCGCATTTGCCAGGCTACAAATGGTTACATTTTAGGCCCAGGGTTCGATGCTGGAAATTAGTAATTTGCTAGGACAGACAGGCTATCGCAGCTATTAATCAAAACTACACGAAAAGAAAAACTGAGCTGATATCTTAGGAGCTAGACTTTAAAAGTCACAGTTGAAAGATGAACACTCTACATTCTGCAGCCCATATTACAAACGATTTTTGAATATTTATTATGCTTGTATTTAAATAATATCTTAATAATTATTATCTTATAAGCAATGTTTTAAGGGTTTATTGCTTGAATGTTTTTAACTCTTTCTCGAACTTTAATGTAAATCTACATAAAGTTTTCCCTCATCAAGATTGTCTCATATAGAACGTGTAGTTGAGTTTATAATCTCCTGAGAATTATCAAAATTCTAATGAGTTTAATGGCTCTCCATTAAATATTATAGTTTTCGTTCTACTTTTAAAAGCTCTGTGTACGAAACCACATGAAACATGAACTGCTGAATGAGAGGCATACAGGTAAATTACTTTCTTTCTGGGGAAAAAAGGCAAGTCCGAGTAATTTATGTGCAAATCAATTTGTAATCCAACGCTTACAGTTGACCAAATAGGGATGTTCGATGGAAACTGCACATGTGTGCGAAAACACGGACATTAGACACGCACACCCACACAAGGGGAGTAAGAGGAGACCATTTGGCACTCACTCCCCACATTTTCCCGCCCCTCCCCCAGGGCCACGCCCATTTAATGTTTTGATTTATAGGCAGCCCGCGCACTAAAGGGGCTGCTCATACGCCCCGTGGTACCATCGGTTTCAGTGCCTCCTGTATTTCCATTTCGGGCAGCTGGAAACTGGTGTACGGATCCTCGGGCTAAGTGGCTGCTGGGTCCACTGGGAGTTGATAAAAGCACATCAGCTAAGCAACAATAAGAGCAATAAAAACAAGAGCTAAGAGGGTTGCGAACACGTTTGTCGGCTAAAAGGAAAAGCTGGATCCCTTGTTTCACAACATTGACATTTTCCTTGGGCCCCGAAAACTTTGGCAATTAAAACGCGGTTCCAACGAGTGGCTAAGAAGGCTAAGCTGAAACCCGGTAAAATCGATTCAGCCGAAGACAGCGACCAGAACAAGACAATTAAACTTGAAACAGAAATGTCACTTGGCAGTCGGAAGAGGGTTAAGGTAACGCTGGCAACGTCGCCAAGTTAATCGATCAAGAGGTGGCCAAGGTGGGGCTCATTAGCTGGCCACAGTTCATTAGAGCCAATTGCTCCGGAATATGGTGTAGTAGGTATGTATCTGCCTCAGTGAGCACATCGAATTACAGTCCCTGGGTTTACAAACTTCCGAATCGCACACTGTTGAACTGCTGACCCCTTCTTGCAGCAAACTTCAACCCTTCGTGGCACTTGAACAAAGCAGCTTACACCACTTGCGGGGAGTTTTACAAGCCCAGGGTTTCTTCTCTGTCTCTCGGTGGGGTGGTATCTGAATCTATATTGTGGCACCCCGAAAACACTTGTGAGGATTTTACGCTGCCTTTTTTCAAGTGCCTGCGTGCGAAATGCGGCTTACCATAAATATTATGATATATTTTATTTGCTGTTTATTTAAAACTGTCAGAAAAGAAGGAAAAATATATATGCATGATTATTAATTTTAATGGTATTTGCTACGTTGCCCGGGCAATGGCAAAGCGCCAAAGCTTACGTGTTTTTCTTGTGTTGCCATCTCATTGCAAATGCAAACAGCCCCCCGTGATATTGTATTTTTTATGTCTTACCCTTCAGCTGAGAGGCAGAATGAAATTGTATTTTACGCTGATTACCTCGTCAGACAGACGCAGGCACACCCAGATGTCCACGCCCCCGCAGAGCTGGGGCTAAAAAAGCGAATGTAATTTCATTCCCCTTTCTCGGAAAGCAAACATCCGTCCTTTGCCGTTGCTGTTGCTGAAAAAGTGAAAAACGACAGGAGCAGGCTGCGTATGTTCCCAGGGTTACGGCAAAAAGTGGGTGGCAAAAGTCGGCGATCATCCTGCCATTCGAAACAGGGGCTTCGGCCCTAAGCCTCTCCACTCTCCACTTTCCCCACTTCAATTGCTGTCTGAGAAGAAGATTAAATTTGGTTTTCCTGGCTAGGCCATGACTCGGCCAAGCATCTTAAAGCCTCGTGAATATTTCAGGACAGCGCAGGCAGCACCTGGAAGACCCACAGGTAGCGCATTATTAATGAGACACAAAGTAGAAACTACATTTCGCTTCCTCTGGCGAACCCAAGCCAAACACATGGGCCGTCATAATTTACTGCGGTGGAAGCTGCATAAAATATGAACGCTTGGTCTGCTAATTGAGCCAGTCGGAAGTTGGCACTCGACCCCAAAAAAAGATGAAAAGGAAACCCAGCAGGAGGTTGAACAAAAGGCCAGGCCAAACGAAACTGAAACTCAAAGCAAAAGCAACAGCAAAACCGAATTTTGTATAAATGTTTATGCATTGCCTGGGAAATCCGTCAGCTGTCCACGAAGCTTTGCCAGACAGGGCGGAAAAATCAATAAAATTATAAAAGCGTAAATACAAATTGCTAGCTCGTTTATGAGCATATATGCACAAAGCATAAGTGGGTATGTCCTTCCCTTCCCTAGAGTATTTTAAATACGTAAAGTCAGTCAAGTAGAATCAATAAAACTTCTTTGAAGACAAGTTCAAATATTTGTGTAGGAGGTTTTGATCTCTTGGCAAGTAAATGTGCTTTGTTCAACTTTGTTAAGTTTTCTTTAAAAACCTAATTTGGTATTAAAATGTAGTTACTTACTTTTAGATTCAAAAGATTGTTACGAGTATGATTTTTATGTACTTAATATAACTTTCTTAAAATGTATAACATTTTTAAACATCTTACACCACACGCAATACCTTAAAGGTTCTTTCGCCATGCTTAGTTAAAATATTTCCTTAAATATTCGACGGATACATTGAATGGTCTGTCTGGTGGGGACCTTGTTATAATCAACATGTAGGCACACGTTTCTGCACTTGACTTGAGCAGCTGCAGGCGGGCGACCCATGAGCAACCCCTGGTGCTGATAAAAGCCCACCAACCACCACCACCCCCAGGGTCAAGTGCGGCCACCCACCTGACCCACCGGGCCTGGGCCTCCTCCCGCTTTTTTGTTGTTGTTAGGGGAAAGTACTCATGCATGGAGAAAACTCAAAAATTAAAGTCGCTGGATGGAAAAATAAAAGCAAAGCCCCCACTCAGTCGCAAAACATAATTGACTCATGGACAGCCCGGGGGCTGTTACCATACATACATATAAATGTATATAATACATACCTATGTGAGAGTGGGTGGGCGATCAGGACACGGCCCAAGGTTGTCGGGGAGGTTTGGGGCAGATACACGGACGTGGTCATGAAAATTTAATGATAAAACGAAATGTTTTTGTTACGTCTCGTACACACCAAAGCCTCATAAGGGGCGGCTCTGAATTTGGATGGGGAGGGGGATGACGGTGGTATAGTAGCAAAAACTGGGGCGGGGGTCATATTTATACCCAGCACACGTCGCATTTTCATGTTTACCCAAATGGGGGTAGCTGGTAGTCGAGCGCTACAAGGTAGATAAATGTTGAAATTAGATCAGCATTGATAGCTGGCGCAGCAGTGATGTTAGCTTAAAGGAGATTTTTTTAACACCACCAAACTCTAATGAACTACGAGTTTCAGGATTTTTCAAAGTATACATTGTGGAAGTTTAAAAAGATTTGTAAAGAGTTTCATGAAAAAAGTTAACTTTAAATTTGTATAACTTTAAAATGTATAATATTAAGGAGTTTCAAAACTGAAATTTATATCCCAATCTAATCATATTTTAAAGCGATATCAATAAAAAGCTAATGATAAGACAAATTTAAAATTCTTCAAAAAAAAAAATTTTCATGTGACCATGTGGCGTGGATGGACTTGAATTCTCCTTATTCATTTTCAAGTCCTTTTCAATTGCGTGCAAGTTCAGTGGGATTTTATTTAAGCGTAAAAAAAGCAATAATTATAATTACTGCTTCGATGAGTGCAACCACTTGGCTATGAGGACACTCTGCTTCGTTTCACTTGCCTTACAGCGGGGAGGTCCACAAAAGTCCCACACCTCCAGCTGAATACCCACAAATCCAATTAAAATAATTGCTACACCCTTATAATCACCCAGGACCCACAAATATTCAATGACTTAATTGTAGAGTGTACACGTACTTTTTTCGGTATTTGTTTTATGATTGAAATGTGTGTCCCTCGAACAGGAAGACCTAAAAACGAAAGAGAGATATCTTTAAATCTATGTGTACGAACTAATCCTAATACAATACAATTTCTGTTCACCAGCAGGCAGCCTTTTGCAACACAGAAACAACATTTCAATCATAAAATAAACCCAACTAACCAACTAATCCTAGTTAAGAGTGTGAGATAAAGAGAGAGAGAGAGACAGAGAGAATGTGCGAAAAAAAAGATGATAAAATAATAAAAAAAAAACAAAATTTAATCGCATTAACGCATCAAAAATAAAGAAAAGACTAACGAAATCTTGTTTCTGTGTCGTTAAAGGTTGTTCACTGGCATGCCAACAACTCGTACACCTCCAACAACAACAACAACCACACCAAAACATGTAAAACCACACAGCAACAACGTCAAAGGCAAAAGCAGCAAGCAACAACAACACCACAGTTAACCAAAAGCAACGATAAACCACCTCAAAGCGAGCGAAGAAAGCGGAAACGGAAGCGGCCATATTTGTAGAGAGTGAGCGAAGCAGAAGAACGACATGCCCACAACAGATCGGCGCTTAGAAAAGCTTTAAGGCAACAGAGAAGAGTACAAAAGAAGACAAGAGAGAGCGAGATAGAAAACCAGAAGGAACTGGTCCAGAACTTTGTACACCTCAGCGATTATCAGCTCAGATTATTCAACCAAAATGGCCTCATTCCAAATACCTGTTATCAACCTCGAGTTGCGCGAGGTCAAGGACATCGTGTGGGAGAAGATCCAGGAGCCGGTGAACCAGCGACGCCTCATCCTCGTGATCGTATCGATAGCCCTGCTGCTGGACAACATGCTCTATATGGTGATAGTGCCCATTATACCCGACTATCTGAGGGAGATTGGCAGCTTCGATGATGGACCCACGCCGCCTCCCCTAAGGGATAATATCACGGGCAAGATCATACCGGTGCATCATGATCACCATGGCCAGGATTCGGCCACGGGCATTCTGTTCGCCTCGAAGGCCATTGTCCAGCTGATGGTCAACCCCTTTTCGGGTGGCCTCATCGACAAGATCGGCTACGATCTGCCCATGATGATCGGCCTGACCATCATGTTCTTCTCCACGGCCGTCTTCGCCTGCGGCAGCAGCTACAGTGTCCTCTTCTTCGCCCGATCCCTGCAGGGAGCCGGTTCCGCCTTTGCGGACACCGCCGGCCTGGCCATGATTGCCGATCGGTTTACGGAGGAGAATGAGCGATCGCAGGCCCTGGGCATTGCGCTGGCCTTCATCAGCTTTGGCTGCCTGGTGGCGCCACCTTTCGGCGGGGCGCTCTATCAGTTTGCCGGCAAGGAGGTGCCCTTCCTGATACTCGCACTCGTCTGCCTGCTGGACGGCCTGATGCTGCTGTTGGTGATGAAACCAGTCAAGGAGGCGCTGAAACAGAGCAAGGAGGTTTCGGACCAGACGATACCCATCTGGCGACTGCTGATGGATCCCTATATTGCCGTCTGTGCCGGCGCACTGACCATGTCGAATGTGGCACTGGCCTTCCTGGAGCCAACCATCTCGCTGTGGATGGAGGACAACATGACCACGGAGAACTGGAAGATCGGCATGGTGTGGCTGCCGGCCTTCTTTCCACACGTCCTGGGCGTGGTCATAACGGTGAAGATGGCTAGGAAGTATCCGCAGCACCAGTGGCTAATGGCGGCCGGAGGTTTGGCGCTGGAAGGCTTCTCCTGCTTCATCATACCCTTCTGCAGCGGCTACAAGATGCTCATGCTGCCCATCTGTGTGATCTGCTTCGGAATTGCCCTGATCGACACCGCTCTACTGCCCACACTCGGCTATCTGGTGGACGTGCGTTACGTTTCGGTGTACGGCAGTATCTATGCCATTGCGGATATATCCTATTCGATTGCCTATGCCGTGGGACCCATTATCGCCGGCGGAGTGGTGGAGGCCATCGGTTTCACCGCGCTCAACTTCTTGATAGCCTTCTCGAATCTCGCCTATGTGCCGGTGCTCCGAAAACTGCGCAATATCTACGACTTCAAGCCGTTCGAGAACGAGGCCAACATCCTGATGCAGGACCCGCCCAACAAGGAGTACCAGACCTACGTGATGCACGACCAGAAGCCCGTGGAGGGTGGGGTCAAGAACCACCTGGAGTACGGTCAGCAGTATCAGCAGGAGCAGGAGACCAATCTGGATGACCAGCAGCAGTACGAGTACCAGCAGCAGCAGGGATACCAGCAGGGATATCAGCAGGATCAGGGCTACCAGCCGGGCTACCAGGAGCAGGGCGGCAGCTACGCCCCCCAGGGACAGCCCCGCGTGGCCAATCCCTTCCAGCAGCAGCAGCAACAGCAGCAGGCCCAGAGCAGAGGTCCTGCCGGACCGGCGAATCCCTTTAGGCAAGGATTTTAAACTGTTGCCCAAGAGCAAAAAACACAAGCCCCTACTTTTAAACCGTGTTCTTTTTTGTACATCTCCGTGTGCAACAAATCGCTCTTTTTGTTGAATCCACTTTAAACTCGACACAAGACACATATACATATATTTAGCATAGACATATAGGCAAGTGGTACGTACACTATAACGAGCATAACATGCAGATAGTTAATACAGCAGTTAAAGCACCGCACCAAGTTTTGTATCATACACGAATGTTGAAGCAACTAAGATCAGCGATGGGATAGGTACAATTTGGGTTTTGGGTTGAGGTAACCAATCCTAAGATGTTCTTTATAATCAAATTCATGGTCGCATTTTTCAGAAAGTCATTATTAGGCCTGATATCAAAAACAAATCAGTAAGGAAAAAGGAATAATATATCCAAACGATTTGAATCAATCTTTTTATTCGGTCTAGAGTCTTCAAAATATGGTCTATAAAACTGATCACTTTGGTTAAAAGCATACAAGAACCAGTCAGATAAACCCGAACGCTACCATCGCCTAAAAAAGTTCCCATCGCTGAGACAACGCATATATGCATCAGCATATAGCAGCTCTATAGAGCGGTCCGATCGGATCGCCTATGCCCTATACTCAGTACTCATGCAGCCGTTTTCGTGTCTATCAGTCAGTGAAGCTAGAGAAACCAAAGCCTAGTTATAGTTAGTCGATAAGGGGAGGACATCCTCGGACTCCCGCCCTATCAAATATACACACACATACAAGTATATGTATCAGATATTATATACACGCATATATATATATATATCTATATACAATTCAGATTTAAGCGGCTCAGCTGGCCAGTGGACCACTTTCGCCCAAATTCCGCTGTTAAACAGGCAGTGGCATCCATATCGCAGACATATCACAAGTTGCACAAATCGAAATCCCTCCCTCGAAACCCCCGAACCAGAGGAACTCTTTCGGGTGTCATTGTGGCGGACTTGGGACGAGAGTGGATTCCCGGCCAGCTTGGCTATATGATTTCCCGTTAAAAACAAAAATCTTGAGTTAAACGTTTGTTAACATAAGACACAACCAAGGTAACGATACATATCAGAGTCTCGATGGCTCGCCTGTTAAAATTACCAAAAGTGATATTACTTATTGCTACTAGTCTATATACATATATCGTATCATATCGGTAACATACACACCTACTTTTAGGCTATACATAAAACCAATGGAAACGGAAACGGAAATCAATTTGAGATTCAAATTCAAGTTTCATATTTACCTACCAATCAATTATTATTTGCTTGTTGACTCTATGAGCACAGGGGCGGCTCCGATCAGGGACTGCCGCCATAGTAGATCTTCGATAGCATAGCATAAATGTGTGTACCTTGTCTATAAGATAAAGATAAACCTAATTATGAGAAATATGAAAATTATGGATTAACGATTAATGATATTTATGATTCATTTCGACTGCACCACTTTTTAGGGCAGTTTACTGCCCCTATATTATACACCTTTTAGCTGGAGCTTAAGATCCACAATATGAATAAGTAAATTTATCTTTTATATATAGTTTAGCATGCGAATATTGGATGTCAGAATGATTATGTACAATTTTCGAATGCGTTTAGTCAGCAATTACAGTTAGTTACGAGTATATCACAGACTTTCTATATCCGTGAACATATCAGTGAAACGGCCATTTCGAAACTGCTGTCAGTGCGGACCCAGAATAAATACTTATGTACGAGTATCTTATGAATTACGAAAGCAATTGGTTATACGCTATATACGCCATACATTAACAGAAATGCACTGATTTTAATGAAGTTACAAATTACGTTTATAGGGTTTTCAAAAGCACTCGTTTTAATATATGGTTTTTAATAACATTTGTTTTACAGATAAATTAGATACCCTAGCAAAACAATAATGTTGTCTGTTTTTATGGATTGCTTGCTTTACATTTAACTAAGTTCTTTCGAATTCTTAAGTTTTTACATACTTACATACACTTAAAATATACAGATAGATCTACAAATTTACAAAACTGTAGAAATACTCTTAACTATAATATGAATTAAACTCATGAAAAAATCTCCCATCAAAAGTATCAATTAAAACGAAGGACCGGTAGTGGTGAAGAATAAAGTGTTAAAGCAAACTACATATTTATATATGAGAAGCAGAGAAGAAGAAAACCAGAACAATTAATATAGTCAATAACTTACATATATATCATTATGTAACATATTATGAATAGATTGTTTATTTAAGTAGCTAACAATAGAATTTTAATTACAAGTAACCAAGCATAAATATATAAATATAATGAAACCCCGAAGAAGCAATATTTGTTTAAGTTTCCTTTGAAACAATCATCTAAAAACCAAGAACGCCAAACCCTTGAGTCATGTAAAGTTTGGAAGTACCATCAAAAAAATTCACTTCTCATGTTCTTAAGCATTGACTTTAATATATTATTTAATCTTTGCATGACTTTCAAGGCTGGATGTAGATAGATGTTTAAAAAAAGTAAAACCAACAAACAAATTTCAGGCATTCAAGATTTCAATAGATTTGAACTGTTTTAACCAAAGTTTGGTAGGGCGCAACATGTATATGAATCTTCCAATTTTGGTTTACAAATAATTATAAAAATATATACAGCTAAGTAATAACCATCACAAAAAGTAGTCGAAGGACGGGGTCCCCGAAGGTCAATAGAAAGTAGCCCGAAGGATATGTAGCAGTGCCGGCAATGTGTAATAACTTACTAAACAAATAAGAGCAAATGGAACGCATAAACTAAATGTGTTACGAGCATATAAATATAAATATAAATATAAAACTATAAGAAATGATGTATGATAAAATATATAAATATACATTTATGAAATGAATTATAAAACACGATAGCAGTTAATTGAATGGTTATACTCTGCGTATTACAAGTGTTGAATGTTCAATAGCATTATATGAATTATGAATTATACGCAATAACTGTGCGCTATGGATAATTAATGAACAAATTAATTTTTAATATCGAATATTTACTAAATGATATAGGGATTTTACCTTGGCAACAAAACCAGTAGCACAGAAAAATAATTTCATATTTTTTCATATGAGAAATGCCTCTCCGACAGTTTCTATGTGTTGTGCGTGTGAAGAACGTTTTAGAAAATTTAATTGTATACCCTAGACAAAATAAATAAAATGAGTTTGTAAGTGAAGCCCACAAAGTTAATGCCACCACAGTTCAGTTTTGTATTGTATATAAGGCATATTGTTAGTTTCGAATGTCTTTTTTGGTAAGAGTCAAAGTCAAAGTCAAAGTCACAGTCGGAGCGTTTCAAGTACATATGTACTTATATAGTACAGAGCTAAATTATTACGCAAGTCTTTGCAATTTGTTTCGGCTAATGTTATAGACGTTTGTGTTACATATTTAACAATAATTATTACGATAAACAGTGGAAATTATTATAACAGATAAGTAAGCAAATGCAAATGCAAAACCAGAAGCGATACTAAAATTTTACCAACTATCCAAATCCCAGTTCTGTAACGTTGCTGTTCAATTTCCAAGTCTATCCATCTATATTCTAAACGTAATTATGTTTGTATCTGAATATCACACCGTTCTTCAGCTATCCCCAAAAACGAAAAACTAAGCAAACTAAGTGCTATGCATATCAAAACGAAGCGAATCGATGTTCGATGACCTAACATAGCTAGAGCGTATTTTCAAGGCAAGCCAACAAAATCTCCTCTATAATCAAATGTAAACAATAGGGAAATCAAGCAGGAACTGCCTCAAACACAAAGACCCTTGAAGTTTTCGGTTGATGTGTGGTAATTTTCCACAAAATTCATGGATCAGGTCAGCAAAATTAAGAGCTAAGACAAACACAAATTGCGCTGGCATTGACATTAGCTTCTGGTTTGAATTCAAGAATTTTCTGGAATTATTCAAGGGTAAAATACAAATGGAAAACTTGCACACAAATAGAGAACTCTATGAATCTATAAACGTATTTGAACTGCATCGAAAGAGGGAATTCAAAATGGCAGTTGCCTGCTTCTGGCTATGGGAAATGTTATGAATAATGAATTGAGCAAGCAGAAAATATAACCGAACGTACATTAAAGCATACAGATATTGGCATGAGCTATAGAGGAAAGATAATGCATTATTACAGAGCAACACACCCGTACACCCCATATACACACACCCCACACACAGCAAACAAACACACAACAGAAACAAACAACACAAAACCAACATGTACTATTGAAATATAATTGTTAACCATGGAAAAAAAAACGAGTCTTTTAATGGAAACTGGCAGCTCATCCGATCTATTAACGATTAATGCAATTAATTAGCTAATGTGGGCGACAAAAGGACTTGCCAGTTGCCGATAAAAATCGAGCCGCATTGTGTGTACACCTGGTTTCTGGGTTCGTGCTTCAAGTTGGCACGGAAAACGGAACGGAAATCTCCCAGTTCTGGGGGTTAGTATAGGGTACGTAGTATACCTACATATTTCCCAACCCACCAAAGCAACGAACTTGGATTTGGCAACTGGGGGGAATTGTGTGCGTGCCCTGGGGCCAGAAATTTGTGTGGAAAATGATTTTATGTTTGCAATTTCCATTAGCAACTTTGGCCCGAGTCACGAACAGCCAACCGGAGACTGGGCAAAAAGTTTCCTTCGTCCTTTTTTCTTCGCCCTTTTGGGGATGATGCCCCAGGCAGCAACCACAACCGAAAGGTGGACCGATTCTCGGTCGTGTATCTATCGGAGGAACATTCATTCGGGGCTGCTTAGCCGCAAACCGCAAGCCAAGTCAGCAGAATCCAGAATCCCAATCTCCGCCACAATACGCAAGCAATTTACGCTTTCCGCTTGTTTCAATCCGAACAATTACTGGAATTTTCAATGCCTCAATGCGGCAGTTAATTTGAGTTTGGCGCACAAAAGTACGCTAGGCATTTGCGGCGGAAAAAGAAAATAAAGCCGGGCCAACAAAAGCGCAACGAAGTCGCAGTCGCCGTGAAACAACGGCGCTAAGACCGTAAAGGATTTACGGCTCAATTGCGATGTGCGTGCGACGGCGATGGGAGCCACATCCACATCCATCCAGCCTCATCCACATCTACAGAAACATCCACAGCCACCCTTGAATGGAATGAAGCCCTTTACGAGCAGCCAAACCGAACAAAAGGAGGAAAACTCATTCACTCTGCCATTCATCGCTTGTTCCGACATTCGACAATGTTATGACCCCCGGCAGCTTCCGACACTGACAAAAAATACTATGATAGCATGGGAGGTCGTTCAACTTATTTAAAGACACATTAAAACTTAATGTAGACATAATACGGACATTTTTGATATTTCATATGCCCCTACTCATATCTTTACACTTATAAATATACATTTCATATCTTTGAAGATTCATTTATTAATGGTTTTTGAGTCTTAACTATAAATCTTAATGATATCTCATTGGGAATATTAAAAAAAATGTTCAAATATTTTGAGATATAAAAGCCACTACATCGTATAAAGAAATTTGTATTAACTTTTCCTACATTTAAACTTAAAAAACTTTGGGCATGCCCGCTCTGTAAAAAATAAATGAATAAATGTATTTAATTATCGTATTTTCGATAGGCCGTCAACTAGTCGGTTTAGTGATTTTTTATCTTTAAATTACGGTAGCTTCTTTAATACTTTTTTGTATAACCGCTAAGAAGCTTAATTTTATTCATTACATTACATTACAATACATTTTTTTGGACCATACATTTTTTAATCATTTTTCCCGGTGTACCGTCCACCACCACCAAATGCTGGTACCAGTCCGTAGCTGCGGTTTGGGGTCCCGGTCCCGGCCTGTGCTTGTTCGACGGGTGTTTTATGTAGTCGCAACGTGTCGCGCCCTCCCACTCCCGCCTCCTCCTCCCATTTGGGGTGCGGATTTGTTTTGCCTTTTTAAATTCTTCTCCTTCATTTGCTCCGGTTGCCGGTTGCTGGTCGGCGGCATCTGGTATTTGGACTGGTCCTAATGAGCTACGGTCTTGGGGTTGACTGTTGCTAAATTGGAATCATGCCGGCAGAAACATTATTTTTCATTGGGATTACATTTTTATCGCATTGTCTGACAGGCGGCAGCAGTTGGCTGTCGCTGCGTTGCGCCTTGGTCCTTGGTCCCTTTGAAAAGGGACTTCGGCTCCCCCTGGAATGCCATGAATTCGAGCGTGATTTTTGCAGCTTAATAATGAGCCCTCGGTTTACTGACGCGTTTTATTGGCCAGCGTTTAAAGTAGGGGCGTGTTGGCAGTAAGCCCAAGATTCCACGCCGTTAATGTGTGAAATGTCCTCGGCATAGTCCCCGCCCCATTATCCCATATATATTCTGGCATTATAATCACGAGGCATCGATTCCTTTCCGCAAAGTTATGGCCTCGGCCCAAATCGAATCATGAGTTGGCAAAAAAAAAACAGAAACTGACAGATACGAGCAAATTGAAGCAGACAGCGACAGGAAAGGAGAGCATTACTTTGGGGTAAGAACCCCCAAATCCGGAACCGGAACTGCGCTATGTCTGCCTTTGAAATCGTGCATGAATATCTGATTAGCCGTCTGTCGGCCTAATCACAAAACCCGGCCATCAATCAATCAATCGGAAAAGTGTCGCTGCCATTGCATATAATTGAAGCTGACGCGCAGGCAGATACATTTATAACTTTTACTTCCGTAAATATAATGGAAGATTTTCGAATTATACCTCGTTAGCGGGAAGGAAAGTATAGAAAAACGAATATATATATATGTAATATATGCTTTATTTAAATGCCTTTATAAACAAACACTATGAACATAAATAAAAAATTCTCTTTATTCCCAACTTTTGACACATTCATTTTATTTAATAAAAGAAAAGTCCCGGAAGTTTATGACTTTTCTTCCCATCCCCATCCCCAAAGTCAATTCATATTCATTTGAGTGGCTCATTTTGTTTTTTCCTACGCCTGGACAGCGGAAAACTTTGTAATTGGAATTTATATTTATACATCAAAGAGCAAGAAACAAGGACAATAACTTTTCCTCAACTTTTTGTAAATTGATATTTGCTCTATTAAGCGAGCGAGTTGCCCCGAAAAACATTAGCCAGCCTCAAAGACATGGGCCACCCCAAAAGGAGTGGCCCAAACCAGGGCTTTAATTACTTAATTTGAATTTCTCTACGACGCTTCCTAATACAATTTATTACAATTTGCTGATGGGTATGGTGGGCTATGGGTTATGGGCTATGGGTGATGGGTCGCTCCGGACAGGTTACAGTTTGTGGTTGCTGGTTGTTCCAGCAGGGACAACAATAGAACGGACGTTCAAATTGCCGCCACGTGACTCCATTGTGTGATTACCTCCGCCAGCTAGTTACTCCGATGGGGGCATCTTTAGCGAGATAATGAAAAAAGGATAATAAATTGCATTAAATTTGACATCGTTGTGGGGGAGGCGCGTGCCACTACCCCTACTACGCAAAAAACAGGGAAATAAAGAGAAGGAAGGCCCGTTGATGTCCTTTCTGCTCGTTTTCCTTTCATCCCGATTGCCATAGAACAATTTTATTAATAACATTATGATTGTCCTTCCTCGGTCGGTGGTTGGGGCCGATTTAGCTGGAAATCAAGCAGCTTTTCAAATGCGAGTGGTAGTGCTTCAAAGCGTTCAAAGCTTTGACCCTGAAGTGCCGGCCATATCAACTAGCGTTCCCTTCAAGTGGCCAGCAATTTAGATAAGAGTCTTTTTATGGTCTATAGAGGCTATTGTTGGTATTAAATAAGGGATACAAGATTTAATAACCGAATGAGACAGTAACGTAGTATGTTATGTTTTATGTTATTTTACTATATCTTTAAAATAATTGAGAAATATTGAAAAACTTTATAACTTTAAGTTATTGTATAAATCTTTAAATTACACTTAACTTTTTGAGTTAAAAATACAAAAAAAATATATAAATAAAATAAAATTAAATAAATTAATGCAATTTTAGAATTTTTGTTTACTTTTTCCCATACTTTTCTGATAACTCTCTGCTGATAAATAGAGATTGTTGATTGTAAAGTCGTCTTCAAGTAACAATAACATTTCAAAGGACCGGAGACCCTCTCCTGGCCATGTAAACTAATGCCGGAAATTCGAGCTACTCGGGCGCAATGGCAACCGGAAGTGCTTATACAGTTGAATTACAGCAATGACAGCTAAAGTTTTTATGTGTGTGTATCGCTGGGGCCAAAAAGACGGACAGCCGAAAGGAAATGAGCCTGGCTTTAAGCCCGAGAGTTTTCAGTTTCCTCTGGCCAATTTTATTGCATTCCGCTGCCGGAAGCCTGGCCAAGACAATAAATGGCAAACTTGCACGAAATTTGTCCGAATCTTATGTGAGATGATACGGGGATGCGATAAATGGTTGTGGGTCATCGCGAGCTGACGAAATTTGAACTGCAGATAGGGGAAATCAAATAAAGGGTTGTCGAGACCCAAAAATATCCATCAAATAACACGGAATTCTCGGTGACGCATGGGCCATACATCTTGGTCTTTTGTGGGGCTGTCAGTCAATCGATAAGGCCATAATATTTTTTCGGATACCCCAGCTCTTGAGGCTGGTGACAGTGATTAACTAGTTTGTGTAGCGGCAGTCAAAAGATTGCGGCAAATTACTCAACAATTTAATTCGGTGTACAACAAGTGGTTAATCAGCGATTGTCGCCTCGCGCTTGTTTTCTTTGTTCTTTCAGGATGGAAAGACTCGATTCTGTCGATTCCGAAGAAATGGCTCTCCACGGCCGAGTCCGTAGACGAATTCGGATTCCCTGACGTGAGTAGAAATTGATTAAAACATTTCCAATTTCCCCCCCTGTTCTTTTTTCCAGCAAATATTTGCCCAAGGTCTGAGCTCGACTGTTACTTGAATAATTCGTAGACAAACAGACTCGCACAGGCATACAGACAGACTAATCCTGTTTGTTATAATTACAAATGCAAATAACGAGGGCCTTTGTATGGCAACGGGAGCTACGAGCGCCGAGCTCCTGGCAACCAACCTGCCGCAGCTCGTGCAAACAAACCGGAAAACCCAACCTTTCCGAAAAACCCACTCCCCACTCAATCTTCCATCCCCCCCTCGTCACACTCACCTGAAAAAAAGCACAGCAGCCGAGGCATCAACCCCCGAAAAGCAGAGTTAGACATCAACTGAAAGGGGATCCACCGAAAAAGACAAGTGACAGCAGACTGGGTATTTCGTATTGGGTATAACAAAAGTTTCAGTGCTTTGAAAACGGAGAACAGGCAAAAATCCGGAAGTCAACGACATGTTGACACTTTTAACGTTTCAACTTGGTATTTGTTAAGTGGAAAATTGTGTTTTCCTTGGCAGGTATACCAAAAACATAAGGTATGTCTAGGGTATGTCTAAATCTGAAAGTGCAGTCTGAAATTTTGCATCCATAATGAGTTCGGCTGCTTTGACCATCCAGAAATCGATTGGATTGCAGACCTCGAAATCCAACTGGGAAATTCCTGGTTAAAAACTCTCAATTAAAGTTTCCCTTTTGAGGGTGGAAAAAATGTCAGATTCAAGCTATGCCATTTCTTTTTCCCTTCCGTTTATTTTTGTGATTTGAAATTCGGCTCCCCAGGGCATAAACTTTTTTGTACTGCTGGTGGCAAGGAAACTTTCCATTTGACGCTCGATATTGCCATGCATACAAATGAGGAAAATGGGTGAAAGTAAGGGAAAATGGGAAAAGGCGGACAGTGCCAAGTGTCTAAGATGAGTGGAAGTGATATAAAATTAAATTTGCAGCACCCAGCAGTTTGGTAAACCTATCGAGAACCCTTTTTTATTCTTTCCTTGCCCCCTTCCCCTTGCAGACTCTACCCAAGGTGCCCGTTCCGGCGCTGGATGAAACGATGGCCGACTACATTCGCGCCCTGGAACCGATCACCACGCCGGCGCAGCTGGAGCGGACCAAGGAGCTGATCAGGCAGTTCACGGCTCCCCAGGGAATTGGCCCGCGGCTGCATCAGTATCTGCTGGACAAACGCGAGGCGGAGGACAACTGGGTGAGCCTTGAACCGTTGAGCTATACAATTTTAGTTTGTTTGCACTAAAAACTGTAACTTATATATTTTGTTGGGCATTACATTCGAAATTAAAAAACTTGATTTCAACTAATCAATAATATTTTAGCCTTTAAGAGTTCAAATAGACTCATTTGAGAAACTTCAGTATTTTTATTGAATTTTGGTCTGGACTGGTTAGGTGGCAGCGGCAATGGCCACACAAGAGATGTTCAGTCCCAAAAGGGTGCATTCAATGGCCTGAATGAAATCTTCGCTCTCTTGAAGAACATAGGTGAAGAACAAGTTACTTCATATATCATATATATATATCATTCTTTTCCTTTTGGAGAACCACTGTTTTTACTATGAGAGGCTTCGATTGTCACTAACATATAATTCCTGTGAAGTACATGCCTTACCAGTTGAGTTTTCGAAAATATATGACATTTCGAATTCTATTAAAGCCTATTCTAGCATACTTTTAAATGTACAAGAGGTAGTTATGGGATCATTTTTAAAAAGTATATATTTTTGGGCTGTTTGAAAAATATCAACAAAATTCTATTCCTTCGTTAGTGTGCGTTCACACTTTATTCAGCCGAAAATTCAAGGATTTGGAACGGGATCGTCTCAGGTTTTTATGCCGAGGGTGCCGAGGGCGCCGTTGGAGGACCATCGTTGATGACCGGGGCAGTGGGCACAGGAGTCACGGGTGTGGGGACATTGCTGTCGCCGGGTGAGGGGGGCTGGGGAACGGACTGGGTGGTGCCCGAGGGGGTGATGATGTCGTCGCTGCCGTCGGAAGCGGTAGTCGTGGTGGCAGGAGCATCAGTGGGTGGCTGGGGCACCGCTGAGGTGGTGGTCGTGGACTCGCCAGGTGCCTCAGTGGTGGTGGTTGTGGGGGCAGCGGTGGTGGTTGTAGTGGGGGCAGCGGTGGTGGTTGTAGTGGGGGCAGCGGTGGTTGTGGTGCTGACGTCTTCAATGGCCACACAGTTGGGGCTGAATTTCAAACTGCTGCACTCTTCGCTAGGGAAGTAGCTGGCGCAGCTCAAGCACGTCTGCACCGCCATGTTGAAGTAGGTGTTTGTGGGGCAATTCGTCAGGATGGCGCTCTTATTGCTGTAGCACTGGTAGTAGGTCGAGGCATCCTCGTAGTTTGGCAACTTCATATTGGAAGATGGACACACGACGGGATCGATCTTTTCCTCGTACGTCTTAAGATTCTCGCAGGACTGGGCATTTACGGCCACCAAGGCGGCGAGCACAAGTATCACTTTTGGATGGGAATAAAATTGATACGAAGGTGTAAGGGCTATATCCTGGTGGCCTTGAGGGTGCTGGTTCTGTGCTTACCGGTTTTCATGTTGCTGGTGATTTTCTTGTTTGGATCACTTGCTAGACTGAAGAAGATTGGATGCGTCTGGCTGCTAACTCGGCTCACCGATCACTGATGCATTCCAGCCAGCTGCAAAGCCTTTTTATGCCGCGGCAGGCCATGTTAGACATGTCTAATCAGCCCGCTGCTAGATTAATTCGTGTCTTGTCGGCCGGGTGCGAAATTGAAATCAGCAATGCCAACCAACCACGCTTAATTGCGCCTTAGACTCGTCGCCCATCACCCGAAGTTTCGGTTTCGGTTTCGGTAATCTCGGCCAAATAAGGTCGTGGGCGGAAACTATTCTGCGAGTAAATAGTAGGAACTTCTCATTCCGAGTGTCATGTCAATTAGCATCGCGACTAGATCATCTTGGGCGGCGGAGATCCCAGACCCACCTGGTAATGACTTCATGATATTTTCCAGGGAACTCCAGTTCTCAGCACTTTATCTTTGGCATGCAGATAGCACGCCACAACATCTTCGTTTTCGTTTTTGGGGAACCACTGTGTTCACCCTAAAATACTTGGATTGTCATGGTTATTCCCAGGAAAAGCGGATGTCTTAGCAGTCGAGTTTTTAAAGAACAATGAAGGTTTTAAATTCCATTAAATACTATACTAAGTAGGTTTATTTTAAATATATTAACTAAATTTTTAAAACTATCTTTATAACGGGTAGCAGCATTTTATATATTTCTAGAGTGACATTATTCTAAATTCTTAAAATATTATTTGGTTAATAGACGAAATTCACTTAGATAGTCTTTCAGAATAATTAGCTAATATCCAAAAATCTCGCCTTTTCAGATTCTTACAAGTCCTTATGAATGTGGAACCTTTATATTTGTTAACTATAAAAAAACCTTTTTAATAAAATATAAAAAAAAAATTATAATGGGTTCGTTATCGCAACTTCATAGATACTAACATAATATGTTATTGACGTCATTCTACCTGTCAATTATAGCCTTGTGATTTTAAGTTTAACTACAAATCAATATCGATATTGTCCAATTATTGTCCAATTGGCGGAGGAGTATCCGAATAGCACATTTGGAACAGCCATTTCCTATCTGTGCCTCACTTTTTCTTTTCATTTTACATTATCGGATTCGGATGTCAATGGCGGCCCATCAAAATATTCCGTGAATAACAAGAAATCGCAATCAATTACCCATTTTCGACTCTCTACCGCGATAAGGAAGTTCTGGAAACAACAACTGAACCCATTCTCATTTCCATTCCCATTCCGGTTCCCGGTGAAAAAATACGAACGAAAGTCATTGCCAGTTAGGTATTTAATTACTTTAGGTTGCTATTTAGAGTAGTGAATGAAATTCCGCTTGCTGAACGATGGGCATTGAACTGGCGATCTTTGTCAGGGGATTTGAATTGGATTGGATTTTAGGCGGTGGCTGGCTTCTTCTGGGCCTTGCTGGGTGGCGTTGGCTTCTTGGCGGCCTTGGCGGGAGTGGGAGCAGCTGGCTTCTTGGCGGCGGTGGTGGAGGGCTTCTTGGCCATGGCAGCCTTGGAGGGCACTGGAACGGCGGGCTTCTTGGCGGGCACCGGGATCGAGGGCTTCTTCGACTTCTGGGGAACTGGCACCACGGGCTTGGGGATTTCGACAGTGGGTGGGGTTGGTGGCTCTGGAGCCGGGGTGGGTGGAATGGGATGGGCCTCAGCCTCCTCCTCGTGGTGCTCATGGTGATGCTCCTGGTGGTGTTCGTGGTGCTCGGGGGTCTCGGCCTCCAGCTGGGAGAGTCCAGAGATCACTGGTGGCGAATCCTCGATGAGGTTCATGGTGATGGGAGCAGCGGTGGGCAGGACATCCACAGGTGGGGCCGGGATGTAGTGGGCGGGCGACACGCACTGCTGGAGGACGAAGGTGAAGACTTCGCCGGCGGGACAGTGGACGGTCAGCTGGCTGCCATTCACACTCTGGCACACATAGTACTCCGAGTTACTGTGGTAGCTCGGCCAGCGGATGCTGATCTCACTGCGGGCGCACTGCAGCTTGTAGTCCATGCGGGCCTGGCTCAAAGCCAGCAGGCTCAAAAGGGTCAATGCGAATACTGGCAGGATCGAGGAAAAGGGTAAAATTATGAAGGGAATTTTATAATATTTTAGAGATCCTACCTTTCATCTCTGGGCTGCGTCCGTTTGGTTATCCGTGATTGTTCTAGAGAACTGGAACTGTGGTACTGCTCTTTCAACGGCCCAGTTGCCATTATTTATACCACCCCACATCTTGCTATCGGCGATCAGTAATCAGCTATCAGCGATCTCGGCGTGATGCTTTAAGATAGGTGTTCAGGCCGCTCCCAAAAATATTTCCCGAAATTCCCAGCTAATTGAATTTGTGTCGAACACGAAAGGGAAATAGAAATCACTAACATGTTTTTCATGTTACGCCCTAGCCCAGAAAAAGTTCACGATAATCTATTTCCACATTTTATTATAAGAGTTTTATAAAATCTTGAGTACAAAATTAATATACTTCCTAAAAATCTAGCTTCATTTTGAAAAATAAGTCTACCAGTACAAATAAATAAATAAATTTCCTAAAATCTACATTAGAGTTTCAAAATTAAAAGTTCTCTTAAAGATCTTAATATTTTTAACTCAATTTAATATACTTAGTTTTTCCAGTTTTATAATAAAGTATTAAGAAAATTTAAATTATTTGTTGGCAGGCCTATTACTACTGGCTCAACGAGATGTACATGAACATTCGCATTCCCTTGCCGATCAACTCGAATCCGGGCATGGTGTTCCCGCCACGTCGCTTCAAGACGGTCCATGACGTGGCCCATTTCGCAGCTCGGCTGCTGGACGGGATCCTGAGCCACCGTGAGATGCTGGACAGCGGGGAGTTGCCGCTGGAGCGGACAGCCTCCAGGGAGAAGAATCAGCCGCTGTGCATGGCTCAGTACTATCGGCTCCTGGGCTCCTGCCGTCGACCAGGCGTTGAGCAGGACTCGCAGTATTTGCCGTCGCGGGAGCGACTAAACGACGAGGATCGCCATGTGGTGGTCATCTGCCGCAACCAGATGTACTGCGTTGTCCTGCAGGCCAGCGACCGTGGCAAGTTGTCCGAGAGCGAGATCGCCTCGCAGATCCTCTATGTCCTTAGCGATGCTCCCTGTCTGCCCGCCAAGCCTGCGCCGGTGGGTCTGCTCACCGCGGAGCCGAGAAGCCGCTGGGCACGCGATCGGGAAATGCTGCAGCTGGACGAGCGCAACCAACGCAATCTGGAGATCATCGAGACCGCCCAGGTGGTGCTGTGCCTCGACGAACCGCTGGCCGGAAACTTCAATGCCCGCGGCTTCACCGGCGCCACGCCCACTGTCCACATGGCCGGGGATCGGGACGAGACGAACATGGCCCACGAGATGATCCACGGCGGCGGCAGCGAGTACAACTCTGGAAATCGCTGGTTCGACAAGACGATGCAGGTGATTAGTCTATTGATTAATTAACTTAATTTATTAAATAAAATAAAATCTTTGCCCCAGCTCATCATTTGCACCGATGGCACTTGGGGCCTGTGCTATGAGCACTCCTGTTCCGAGGGCATTGCTGTGGTGCAGCTGCTGGAGAAGATCTACAAGAACATCGAGGATCACCCGGCCGAGGATAATGGTCTGCCCCAGCATCATCTGCCGCCACCGGAGCGCCTCGAGTGGCATGTTGGTCAACCGGTGCAGTTGCGGTTTGCCCAGGCGTCCCAGAGCGTGGATAAGTGCATCGATGACCTGGACTTCTATGTCTACCGCTACCAGAGTTACGGCAAGACCTTCATCAAATCGTGCCAGGTCAGTCCGGACGTGTACATTCAGCTGGCCCTGCAACTGGCCTACTACAAGCTCTACGGCCACCTGGTGGCCACCTACGAGAGTGCAGGCACGCGACGATTCCTCCATGTGAGTCTATACATTTGAATGTTTTTAAACCAAACGAAGGATAACCTTATACTACTAACCAATTAATGACATTAAGCTACTTTCACCATTACAACCTGTCAGTCTGACCATCCATACATATCATTTTTCTCCGTAAAATCCCTTCCAGGGTCGCGTGGACTGCATTAGAGCCGCCAGTACGGAGGCATTGGAGTGGTCGAAGGCCATGTGCCAGGGTGAGGGGGCCAACGTTCCGCTGGAGAGCGATCGCGAGGACGAGGAGGAGTCACGCAAGGTCAAGTTTAGCATTTACAGTGTGGGTATTTCAGCGTATACCCACCTTCTGGGGATGAGTAACTCAATTTTGTTCCCACCCACAGAAGGATCATCTGCGCGAGCTATTCCGGTGTGCCGCCGCCCGCCAAACGGAGGTGATGGTGAAGAACATCCTGGGCAATGGCATCGACATTCCGCTGCTGGGACTGCGAGAGGCCAGCATAGAGGTCACTGGCGAGATGCACGAGCTCTTCAAGGACGAGTCCTACAACATCTCGCAGTGCTTCCTGCTCTCCACCAGTCAGGTAGTAATGGACCCTCAGGTCCAAGCTTACCAAGCACCACCACCCTGCACTTTTTCACCTCTGCACCACCTAATCAATTCTTGCACCACAGAACCACCACTGAGCACCACTATCAAGCTGCACAAGTAGGTATCAGCTAGAAAGAACTGTTACTGCTTAAAGATATAGGGATTAATGATATGATAAGTAGACGTATTATAAGAAAGTCCAAAGAAGAAAGTTCTCTTTAACTCGAATGTTAAGAATAGTGTTTTGCATATCATTCGTACTTAACGATCGTTATAATGCCATCTTTGAACTACCCACTTAGGTCGCCTGCACCACGGACAGCTTCATGGGATACGGACCGGTGACGCCACGCGGCTATGGCTGCTCCTACAATCCACAGCCGGAGCAGATCGTCTTCTGCGTGTCGGCGTTCTATTCCTGCGAGGATACGAGTGCCTCGCGCTACGCCAAGTCGCTGCAGGACTCGCTGGACATAATGCGGGATCTACTACAGAATTAGAATCCCAAACGGGATTCCACCAGAAACATATCAGTAAATGTACCTTAGCAGGTTAGCAAACGAAACTAAGTAAGTGCAACTAGCGACCGCCCGGGCGTTTCATTTTTGACCAAGCACCACCAAGCGAGCCACCCAACGAGGGGTGGTTATCCGAGGACGAAGGAAGAATAACGAAATCGAAAACTAATGTCAATCACCAGCATGTTGAGACAAAAAAGAAAAACAAACTATATGCAACATTCGCTTTACATATCCGTTTACCTAAGCATCCCCGTAGTTGCAAAAAAATTAGAGCAACTCCAGTCAATTAAATGTTTTAGAGCCATTTTATGCGCAAAACTGTTAGTGCTGTTATCTAAGTGTGTTACTTGTGCAATATATTAATTATGAGTGTTATGCTAATTCACATGCTAACCAAATTAGCAGACCTTACGAACTTGTTTACTCCTACTGTCCAGATTTGCTCATTTTCAAACATAAATTTGAATTTTAGAGTGACCAGATTTGCTTTTTTATGGAGCCTACAAGTATGCAATACTTTTTGTTACGAGAGTTGTGTTTTAAATGCGTTCTATAGGTGTTACAAAGATACTAGCTAAAATAATTACTAAAAGTACTATGCTTGTTACTGCAATTTCGTTGTTGTTCGTTTCTGAATTTATTAAACAAAATCATATAGTGTCTGTTGAGATATTTCCAAATATATTCGTGTTTTAGAGAGCAAATGGTATACCGTAACTAAAGGCTTTTTGGATGAATATATATATGTACAACCCATGAAAATATTATAAAAAAGAGTAGAGGAATATATAGAGAATATAATGTACGCGTATAGACTTGAGACGTAACAATACATATCAATAAATTTATATACACCCCAGGAAGGCAAAGAAGAAGAGCAGAGGAAGGACGTTCGAGGGAGATTTCAGCTATAGATATATAACCTATACATATGTGTTTGTCTGTTCAAGCCGTTAGTGAAAAAGTATGTTTCGATGGCGATTCGGAGCTATCAATATTCTACAAAAATATATACATAAATATTATACGTATGTTATTTACAAGAGAAATTATATGAGAAACGTTAAAGGACAACCAGATACATATATCAAACTAGTTGCTGTGTTCATTGTTGCTATATATGTATGATTATCTTCTAAACTGTTAACGCTACAAACTATCCTACTATCTATCCTGTATTCGATCTGTGTATTATTACGTTACCCTAACTGTTTGTCGTTAAGTTTGACTTGTTTCCATATGGCCAAGCGCCGCAGTTGATGTATGCAAAAATAATCACGAAACAAATAAAATGAAATAAATGCATTACAAATCAAGACTATTATTCCTGACCTACAATTGATCTGCCTGTGAATGAAAATTGGCTTCAGGCGGAGTGGCTGCAGAGGCTAAATTGGGGCTAAAAATCATACGCACACTTCTAGGTAACTTCCAAGAATAGATAAATCGTCTTCCGCTAAAAACAGTCACCCCGAAAACCAAATCGGCGTTGCGCAGTTCTTAATATCCAAATGGTAGAGATGATAAGAGACCAAAGATAAACCACTGTCAGCTAGATAGTGTTGATGAAAATTAATTAAATATATAAATATTATTCCCATGGCCAGGCGGTTCTCAATAAAAAGCCCTGGACAACCGGGAACTGTCAACAGTCTTAAACGCTCCATCAACATGAAGTGTAAGTATAGAAAAAGGAGTAGCCGTCAATAGAATCCGTGGACTAATCGCCTAATGCACCCAACTCGTTGCAGACTTCAACCTGCTGCTCAGCCTCTGCCTGGTGTTCGCACTGTGCTCCTCGTGGGTCGCGGCCTTCTCCAGCCTTAGTCCTCCGGAGCCAACCCCCCCGTCTGGTGCTCCCGTCGACGGTGACGGTGACAGCAGTACCTTTCCAGGACCACCGCAGGCTTCCAGCACAAATGCCTCGCCAGTTGTTACCACCGTCTATCCTATTTACGGATAAGGGTCTTCTTTACTTGATGAATTAAAAATTCAACTGCAATTATATTTAATTATTCACTTGCATTAAATAACTTGGTATACGGTACGACAGGCTTTTGATAACTTTATACGGGTTATATATTTTCCAACATAAAACTAGGCGTGGCCATTAAAATAATCGACATACACATTAATTAGACACTAAACAAAAATGCACACCGTTCTTCATATGCATAGTAAAGGTGAGCCAAACAAACGGCGGCGTAGATAAGTAAGGGCCGATTAGCTGCTGGTCGCCACATTCCGCCGAAAAGAGCCTCGCACCTGCATCTGCAACTGCTCGCTGCTGCACTCGTCTCGACCGTACTGCACATTGAAATCAAAATTAATTATCTACATTTGAAAGGGTTCAAACGCATTTCTATATACCTTGCAAAAATTGTGCTCCAACAGTTCCACTGCCGTCAAACGCTTTTTGGGATCGTGCTGCAGACAATGGTCGACAAAGTCGTGTCCCTCCTGGGAGAGACTTTCCGGCGCCTGCGGCTTCTCGCCCATGCCCACTTTGAACATGATTTGGAAATTGGAATCAAACTGGGCCCAAGGACGCTGTAAGAAAGTAAGAAATATCAATTGCTGTACGTATAAGTTATACGGTATAACTCTATTTTTCTACAGACATCTTATAAATCATCTTATCTAAAGGAATCGGTTTCAAGGTATTAGGGATTAAATCAAATTATCTTTAGAAAATATCAATAGGCAAACAAAAAAATATATAAACTAATTTCCCTATTGATTTCTGCTAAATAATAAATACAAAAATCATATTTTTAGACCGATTTAGTTTCCCAGTGTAATTGACAAATACGAAATAAAGTCATTATGAATAAATAAGTTAATAGTTATTATTCGATTGTCCGCTTAAAAAGAAGGGCAAGAACAAAGCCTAAATAATCCAACATTGTGAAATGAACAGTACACTCTGCCCCGCACTCATGCTTATCTATAATGTGAAGCACTCACCTTGCCCGAGGCCATCTCGACAACCACACAGCCCACCGACCAGATATCGGCAGCCCTGCCATGGCCATCGCTGTTGGTCTTGGTGAAGACCTCCGGTGCCATGTAAGCCTGCGTGCCCACGTAGCCCTGCAGCTCGCCGGGCACTGTGGTGTGCGCCTGGATCTTGACCGCTGACCCAAAATCGCCCAGTTTCAGGCTATTGCTGCCGTCGACGAGAAAGATGTTTGCGGTCTTGATGTCGCGGTGCACGATGCCATGCTTGTGGAGCTCAGAAACGCCAGCCAAAAGCTGGGCGGTGAATCGGCGTGCTAGCGCCTCCGGCAGATTACCAGTCAACTCCACCAGGGACTCTAGGGTACCCTCTGAGCACAGTTCCATAAAGATAAGCAGTTCTTCGCGATGCACCTCGATGCCGTAGTAGCGCACCAGGTTATTGTGCTTGATTCCCTCTAGGATCTTCAGCTCCTCGGCCACATTCTTTAGCGCCCTCGTCTCGCCCGGCTGAATAGCGATCTCCTTCATGGCCATCAGCTCACCCGTGTTATTGTTCACCGCCGTGTACACCTTGCCGAAACGTCCCTGGCCGATCTTGATGCCACGATGCCATCGGAAGTGCACACTACGTGCCCTTATGTGCACTTTGTCGCTAGAATTAAGAGACTTAACTTGGCCAATCAACCGGCGTTCGCGCAGTCCGTCCTCTAGATCCATATCCAAGCGGTTCACCGCATCTCTAACTCGTTCCTGCCGCAATGCCAGCGGTGTACCCTCTATGCTGCCCTTTCCAGAAGAGGCAGGCGTGGGCGGTGTCTGGGGAACTAACAGACGCAGCTCGCCATTGGAACTCCTTTGGCACGGAGTGTCCACATAGTCGGCACTGTCCACGGAACTGTATGTATTTCCAGACTGCTGCAACAGATCCTCCTTTAAACTGAACTGCGGATGCAGCAGCTTGTTATACGGCGGCGACTGCAGAGGCGGTGTATTCGGATTCAGCACCATGCCAGCGGACATGGGAGTTCGAGTGGGTGTCCGGGAGCGAGAGGTGGCCGGCGACGAGGTCTTGCGAGTGCGTGGCGATGCCTTTTTCTTGGCCACCTTTTCCGGCTCCGATGTGATGCCAATCACGTGCGAAATACATCGATCCATCTGCTGCTTCAGCGCCTCGAACTCGTCGTCGTTCAAGTGCTGGGTGATTTGCGGATCGCAAGCAAGAATCAGAAACTCCAGACCCTGCGAAGCCCAGCGGGGTCGCATTCCTCGCCCACGCTCGCAACGCTCCATCACGAAATACATCCACATCTTAGCGTAAGCGATTATGCCTAAAGCCAGGTCCACCGTATGGGCACCGCTGTCCTTTTGATCCATTATCCTTTGCTCGAACAACCTGATTACATCCTTGTGGTACTCGAACCCAAACTTGTAGCCCTGATGGAGAATTTCTCGGGTGCGCGATAGCACAGCCTGTTTGTCCTGCTCGTCCAAGTCCCGCATGTTGCTCAAGCAGCAACGTTTTTGCACTCCCTCGATGATCGCCGTCAACTTGTTGCGCACTTGCAAAACGTCCTGCTGCAGCAGTTTAAACGCTGCCTTCACGTCGGAGCAAATGAAATCGTGCTGCTGATTGGCCACGTCATGCTCGTAATGCTCGCGATGAAAGTCCGTCGTCTCCACGTCGCGACAGAAGGTCTTGGCAAAGAAGAGCACCTTGATGGAGCGCTCCCTCTCGACGGTGAGCAGCGATTGAGTCTCCCGGCAGATGGTTAATAGCTGCCACTTGACCTCCTCGTTGTCGTCACTCTCGGCAGTGCCCTCGATCTGCTGGTCCAGCTCCACAGTGCGCTTCACCAGGCGTTCCGAAATGTTTCGCAACAGTTTGCTGATGATGCCACAGAACTTCTGCGAGGCCAACGTGTGCATGCCCTTAATCATGGGACTGATGAGCTTGGTGAACATCCACTCCTTCTCCAACACGGACTTCTGGTTCCCCTCCGGAACGGCAACCAGCACCAGTTGATCGATGTACTCCAGGTACAGCTCGAAAGTCTTTCGCACCGTAGCATCGTAGTGGTTCAGAATGCTCATATAGCTGTCCATTTCCGTCTCGTTCTCCACCAGCGCTGTGGTAATGTGCCGCTGGTACCGCTCTCGATGGGTCAAGGCCAGGGTCAAGCCCTCCCTAAGTTCCTTCATCAGCTGCTCCAGACTGAGGGGATTGGGTCGCACTGGTCGTGTTTCGAGACGCATGCGCAGGAACTCGTGCATAAACTGCAGCGGCATACCGCTCAGAAATACAAAGGTGGGAATGTACGAGGGCAGATTAATTGATTGCGCCTCCTCGCTCCAATAGCCGTAGGTGCGCAGCTCCACGACCTGTTCGCGGCTGATTTGCGGATCTAGCCTCGGCACATCCTCCTCAATGGCCTCTGCGTCTAGCTCGTAATCGAAGTCTCCGGCTCCGGGTTTCTCCAGAGAAATGTGTGCCTTGTACAGAGCCACGTTGTGCAGCTTGTGGAGAAAAGCGAGAGACTTGGCCAGTCCACGACTTTTGAGAACGTTCTCGATAAATTTGCGATACAGCTGCGTGGACTGCTCTCCGATTCCAATGTTGCTGCAGTTTCCCAAAGGCTCCACACTAAAAATATTAATGTCGTGCATGGATCCCTTGCGCATGTGACCGTGTGAGCACTCGCTGGACAACTGGCTGATCTCCGTCGAGGTGGATCTGAAAGGGTATTTAGGTTAATTATTTTTTTTAGAAATTCTGACATTATCCACTTACTCATTGCTGCTCGATGTCTCGCCTGGCACGTGGGTGGCATCGTTGAGCATGAACTGCACCTTGGGGCAAGGTGTGACACTTCCGTTGCGACAACCCTTTCGTGAAACCGATCCCGCCATACTAGGCGGCTTAGATGAATCCATCGAGTTAACAGCCGAGTCATCGTTCTCCACACCCGATGCAGACGAATTACCGCTGTCAGAGGCGATGTAGGGTGATGTGCAGACGGGCCAGGAGAACTTCTCATCCTGCAGCCTGGCCAGAATTTTTCCCAGAATACTGAGCTTCAACTTGTTTTGCTTGGTAATGTTATACCACAAGCACATTGACTTTATGCGACCCACAAAGCTCTGTGACTTGTAAATAGGATGAAGGGCGCCCATGGCCTGTGAAGAGGGATACAGGGCCTCGGCGGCTTCCAGTCGCGTCAGCATGCCCTCAACTTCTCGCAGAGCCAACTCCTGGTGATCCATGCAATCCTTGCAGTACAAAGACATACAGCCTTGGCACATTTTGCTGGGCAGCGGAGCTAAAAAGGGATTGTTCAGATAAATATAGGTTTGTAATAAAAGAAGTGGAAAACTTACAACTAGCATTTGAGTTGCTGTCGGAATGAATGCCGCTGTCCAGGCTGATCAGACTCGGTTCGCGGCGGTAACGCGGCTGGAACTTGTAGTTTATAATGTGGGTAAGCAGTTCGGAAACACCCTGTCGTGCCTCGAATAGGTACTTGTCCTGCTGCTCTACCGTTCTATCGGCTTGCCAGGCCTGCAGCTCCAGCCAGATGAGATCCTTCAGCTCCGTCTGCCAGGTGTGCTCCTCCTGCGACAACTTGGCATCCTGTCGGTCCACGCTGCCCAGCTTAATCAGGTTGGCGAACGTCTCGTGGAAGTCCTTCCGTTTCCCCAATCCAGCGGTGGCCCTCCCATCGCTCCTCAACAACCCGGCTGGTAGTTGGGCGGCAAAGGCCAACGGCGGCGCCGATGAGCGATAGCCAATTGGACGTGAGGAAACGCAACGGTAGCGATTGCAGCTCTCCACTACCTTGGAGGCAATTCGTAGTGGTAGCGGCGCCATTGCCTCTGAGCTGAGCGGCATAATCTGGTCCAGAGACTCCAGTGGGTGGGCAGTCTCGTGAAAGCTGTTGCCCCTCGGAGGCGCCACCGCCGTCGTGGCCAGCGAGTTCTTCATCTCCCGTTCCGAATCGCGGAGCAGCGACTGTAGCCGCTTGTCCGTCCGCTTGCTCTCCTCGTTGACGAACATCTCGTTGAGCAGGGCGCAGTCCATGGTGTTGCGCCGCAGGACACGGGATCGTGCCATCCTGGTCATGCCCTTCTTGGGGGTGCCGCCTACACTGGCGGGTAAGTCTGCGGAACTGAGATGAAACGGTTAGTAAGTAGGTGATAATGAGTACTCAAGAAAAGTCCATGGTTCTCAATATTACCTTTAGAGATATCAAATAATTTATTGTAATGCAAAGATATTTAATTCTAATATGAGCTTTAATTTTAAAAAATGATTATATAAATATAATTTAAATCTCATAGGATAGATAATTTTAAAAGAAGCAAATAAAAACCCGAAAAGACGATGAAAAACATAAAATTTAATAATGTTTTTTATAATATAGGTACGAATTGATACATTTTAGTTAAACAAGTTCGACTTTAAGCTGACTTATGATCTTCCATTGAATTTTTCCACCATTATCGAATGACAACTGTGGTTAGAGAGATGACATCAGCCATAGAGATGGCACAGTCAAGTGCCGCATATGGCAGCATATGGCCATTTCGAACGTTTGCGTTCGTCACTAGTTCCGATCACGACCCTAGCACGGACGCAAACCCTTATCGCGTCCACTCTACTGTAATATATATCTCAGCCAGCCATATGGAGCACCCCGTTTAGATAGTGGATACTCACGCTGTCACATTGACCACCTTCTGTTTGCGTTCCCAGTCGCGGTTCTTGATTTTCATCCTGGTGCGCGGCGGGGTGGTGCCGAACGCCTCATAATGGGCCGCCAACTCATCATCCGGTGGCATGTCCTCTTCGAGAGCTCCTATCCGAACACCAGTCACCGGCTGGGGCCGCGAAGGCTTCACACGGTACTCCACCCTATAAGATACGGATTTGGACGATGAAGAGGTTGAATGTCATGGCTGATAGTATATTTGCACTAATCTAGAGCCAGGGGCTTGCCCTAATTGTTTCGCTAATTGCAACGGCGACAAGTGCCGCCTAATCGCCGATAACTCAGATAAATACACCGGCTACACTCAAAACAAATTTGTTTGGCAACTAATAAAATTAATAAGCTTTTCTTCGGAATCCTATTATCATCTTCATTTTTTTCAACTCTGCAATTGCGTATACAATTCCTGCTTCTTAGCAATTTAATTACTCAGTTATCAAACACAACTTTTTTATTGTTTTTGTATAAGTATGCAAATCATGCTTTCAAAATGTGCTTTGGGGAACCATTTGGCAATTCATTATAATTTTTAGACGATTTTTAGAACCAATTAAATTATATTAAATTGTATGATTAAATCTCTTATTCACATATGTCACAGGAAAAAAAGTTAGATTTTAAAATAATAATAAAAATATAAAAGTTTATACAATAAGTTTTTAAACTGTTAACTGTTCAACAGAAATAATATCTTAAGTAATGGATTTAATTCCTGGCTAAAGAAATTATGTCATGATCTCGCTTTCTTTTTTTTATGTACTTTTTTGAACATCTTTTTTCTTGTGGATCACACGTAAAGTGATGGTTTATGGAAGGGAGTGGAATAGGGGCTAGGCTTTGGTAGGACATCCTTATCTTATCTGACTGCTGCTGGTGCTGCAGACAGCCGCTTGTCACGCAAGCGATTATGCTCTAATTTGAGCAGAGGTTTGATTTATTTGAGACCAATAATTCGTTTGATTGAGCAAAGTTGACCAAATCGCACCACATTTTTCGTCAGCCCATTTGCGAAATTCACTCACCTCCTAGGACGCATTTTGCCTGTACAGCCCGAGGGATCACAGTTTGATGGGTTTGATCCAATAACTCCAAAACCGGCAAAAATCAGCGAGTCGCAACGAAACGAGAGAACTTTAGAATGCAATTCCCCGATTTCCTCTCCACTGGTTGATAGTGCCCGCGGGCTTAAACTGTGTTTTATCGCCCCGATCGAGGGCTGTTATTACTTTGAGACTCTCCGTTGGGTGCCAGAGCGAGATCGGAGTCCCCCCGCCAATTTATGTACATCTAATTGCACGGCACAACACACTCCGGGGACAAAAAACAACGGCGAGGCGAGCTGAGAGTAAATAAAAATCGCAACCGCTCACAATTATAAGCTGCTGGTGGAGAGAACTTTAGACGCGAGCCAACGAACGATGACTGGTCGGTCCCGAGCCCCGGTACCCGGTACCCTTTTCCAATCGGTGGAATCTTACTGGGGGGTTATGCACTATCTCCCACCGAAGTAGTTTCCTGGCTGGTTTATCACAAATGGCAAACAGGCGGCCGCAGTTCGCACGCCTCGCACCGAACCCTTTCGAATTTCATAACGCGGAACACTTGCCCCGCAGCCAGTCAATTTATTAGCACTTTTAACAATAATATTCCCCATCTACGTATAGTATACGGATCTGTATGTAATATAAGCGAGTGAATGCCGCCGCCGACGAAGCGGTGTCGCCCCCAAAACGACTGCTGTTCACTGACAAATGCGGCGGACTGAACAGCGCGAGCGGTGAGCGCCCGACCGACGCATCAGATTGTTTACCGCCCTCGGCGGAGAGCAACTAGTGGGTGGCTACTTCAAATTGGTTATGTCGTTTCAGCTATTTAAAAGCTCTTATTTAGCATTAACGAAAAAAAAAATTTAATTTGCAGGTCAATAATTTGTTTGTTAATTTGTGCGTACCCGACCGTGGGGGGTGTTTTTTGGTATTCAAAAAGAATGCAACAAAAATTTTTTTCTGATATCTCCCCCCAACAACAAAGTTCCAGATTCGATCCGCCACTGACTTATGGTTAACCCTATAATAAACTTTATCAAACGACTGCCATATAAATATTATGATGGCTAGATCCCGCGATATAATCCAAAAACACCTATTACAAATTTCTGCAAGCATTTTTATTTCATATTTTATCAATATATTACAACTTGTTTCTACTGATTTAGCCATTTTTAGTGACAACACAGGGAGAAAAAAGATAAGAGAGATAGAGCGAGAGAGATGGGGAGCTAAAGAGCACGAGAAAGAGATAGGCCCACAAGGGGCGAGAGAGACGGAGATTTGATGTGGGACGCAAGTGGCAATCTGATCGCTTGTGGACCGCAAAAGCGTTTGTTTGTGGTTCGCGATTGGTTTAACCGCGCGAATATTTATTATTAATTTATGGAATTTTATTATGTACACGCTCGTTAGCTAATTAGCCGTGTGTTTACTTAAACAGAGAATTGAGTGTGGGCGCAATATGTATTTGCTTCAGGAATACGCATAGTATTCACAAGGAAGTCAAAGAAATCCATATGAAATCAGTCAATCCACTTTCTTGGCTCTATGTGAAAATCTATGCGATTATTCCGATGGCTTTTCTAGCTTGTTCCGCACTGTCACGTGACCAGCAGTGCGTATACTTCATATTCATATGAATACATACAAAAGTTGCACATTCGCACCGTGGTCCCCATTCATAGGGCATTGAAAAATCAATGACACGATCGGTGCGTCATGTCTAATCGAACTGTTTGCCCAATTGACTGATAGCACAAGTTCGTGGTAACCAAAGTGAGCTGGAAATGAGGATGTTGCAAATCTAGACCCCAAATCACCATTAATTCTTATAAACAAAAGCTATAAACAGAGCCATATAAAATGTATTCATCCTAACAGTTTCATAAGGACTAACGAAAGCGAAATAAACAATATTTTTTTAATAACTAGATCGAAAAATATATTTGGGTTTTACAAATAATAAACAATACAGATATAGATAAAATATAAACAAATTCATTCAATTTAATTCATCGTACTGAATTAAGAAAACTAATTTTGAATCGAACTGAGGTTTAATAGAACTGACGAAAAACTAAACAAAATTTATAATTAGAATATTTATTTTTTTCTTGAGTAAACCAGACATTTAAAAACACATTTGGAATATCTAAAATTACTGTTAATAGCAGAGGCATTGTGTTTGTGTGCGCTATGCGGAAATGTTTTCTGATGTGTGTACAATGTACACGCCATAATTATGCTTATCAAACACACGAAAAGCCCAAATTAAAACCAACTGATTGTACGCATGCCAGACTGCCCAAAGGGAGAGTGAGGGGGCTAGAACGAGGAGCGAAAGAGAGCGAACCAGCAAGTTCAAGTACAAACTGCTCTCTCTATTTCTCTCTCGCTCTCCCGGCCAAAAACAGTTAGGTTGAGACCTTCAATCAGTGGAATTCCATTCATTTAGCTAGGTGACAACACAAAACCTTATAGACGGAGATTCGAGAAGAAAGCGAATTCGATTTGAAAACCGAATAACGAAAGAGGTTACAAAGCAGAGTGGGCAAACGCACGTATTAAACGCGTTTTAACTTCCAATAGTCTCCCCATCTCCTCTTCTTCCTTGCCCCTAAAACAGGTATACGAGTTGAAGAAGAACAAGATTGGCGGCATCAAGTGAGAGATAAAGTTGAGTAAGAACACTGTATATATTTATCAACTATAACATACCCTACAAAATATGAATGGACCTTAATAAAGATAAACTTTCTTTACAGTCAATCCATTTGAAAAATTAAAAGTATCCGAGATGTTGATAAAAGTACATATTCTTTATATGGTCCCTTAGCACCAATGCAATATACCCCTTTACTTTTCAATCAACAGGTATAAAAAGATCGAGAGAGCCAAGAAAGAGAGAGCGACTAGCAGACACATAAATCTCACCTAATTTCTATAAGTTTCCATAGGAACAGGTGCCAAAAGAAAATTTATGTTTGCAGCAAATTTCCTGCTAACATACGACATTCGCTTTTTTCTGCGAAACGAAACCCCCATGAACACTCACCCGTCCCATGGAAATCAAATCAAATTTAAAGATATTATGAATAAGCCCCCGCACAAAAAGAACAAAAAAAACAGCGGAAAAGGTATCCGTAATTCACTCAAGGTGAGTGTGTGTATGTGTTATCAGGGCACCGTCAGCGTTATCAGCAAATATCTTGGAAGACTCGAATATATTTGTATACGAATACAAATATGGCTATGATAAATGCCGAAATACACCGAAACACGACGCACACAGGATCTAATAAAAAAGCAATAGAGTTTGCATAGTTTTCTAAAAAGTTAGGTATTTATACCCGTTACTCGTAGAGTAAAAGGGTATATTGTATTCGTGCAAAAGTATGTAACAGGGAGAAGGAAGCTTTTCCGACCCTATAAAGTATATATATTCTTGATCAGGATCACTAGCCGAGTCGAACTAGCCATGTCCGTCTGTCCGTCTGTCTGTCCGTCTGTATGAACGCTGAGATCTCGGAAACTACAAAAGCTAGAGGATTGGCATTTTGCATGCAGATTCTTGGAGTTCCTACGCAGCGCAAGTTTGTTTCAAACAGGTGCCACGCCCCCTCTAACGCCCACAATCGTCCTACACCATTTATTGAAAGGTGTCTGGCGCCCACAACTTTAAAGATTTCAGAAAAGTAAAAATGCAGTTTTATTCTGTTTATCAATACCTATCGAATTGTAGAAGAAATTTTTCAAATCGGACAATCCATTAAAAAGTTATGAGCAAAAAATGAAACAGCCACTAGATGGCGCTAGTAGCTTTGACGCGTGCATATATTAATCTCTCTCCCACTCCCTTTAGCTGAGTAACGGGTATCTAATAGTCGAAGTACTCGACTATAGCGTTCTCTCTTGTTTTTATTATTTTTATTATTTATTTCAGGAGTCTCAAATCCCTAAAGAATAATAATATGAATGAAAATCGCATTAAAATGTTACAGATTTAAAAAAGAATTTAAAACAGTTTTAAGAGGGCAGATTACATTTAATTGTGCAATAATTTGTTCTCTGCTTTGGTCGAAACATGTGTTAAGAAGCTCAACTAAAACTTATTTAAATCACATTTTTTCTTACATCACCTTATAAAAATGTTAATTTTATTTTTCGCAGTGCACCTGTGCATAATTTTAATTGCGCTGCACACGAAGTGTTCAATTTCATCCAGAACTCGCAATTTGTGGCTTTTATTTTTTGTGCCTGTCTTGCAGTTTGCCAAATTCTCGGGTTCGTTGAGCCAGCAGAGGCAACAACAACAACAATAACGTGGCCCAAAAACACGTTGTTTACGTTTAAACAATTAAACCTGGTGAAATGCAAAGGAGAGAGACAGCAAAGAGAGGGGAAAACCACAACCAAGGCTTTGAGAGCAAAGAGAGAGAGAGAGCTGTTACGTGCCAATGCAGACTTTCTTGTTTTTGTTTGCGGTGGGAAAAGCCCAAAATTCCAACGGTACCGGTGTGCTCCGCTCACCTTGCAACATCCTCGTCGATGCTCTGCTCGCGTCGTAATCTTATGGGTGGAATGGGGGGTGGTGGCGGCGGCGCTTCGGTTGGAGCGGTACAAGTCCCATTGCCATTCTCCTCCCCCTCCTCCCCCGCCGCCTCATTCTCCGCCGAATTTGTTGCTGCCGCCGGTGTCCTTTGCAAACGCAAGCTCTGCTGCAGCGCCAGATAATCAATTGTTCGCACTCTTCGCCTGTTTGACATTTTGGCAAACTCTGTTTAGTCGCTTTTGTTGAATTCTTGGAATTCGCTGCTCACACATACATTCCCGTCGAGCACCCACACTATCGCCTTCTTGGCACCAATACTAGCACTTGGTAAGCACGCGCCGCGGTAGCTTTTTTTTGTTTTTCGCCTGGCGATAATCAGATTTATTTTAATTTAACTTTCACGGCGAGCAAACACATAACGTTTAACGCGCTCCCGAACTTGACGACGACTCGGCAGGTAACAGTCTCAAAAGAAAAAAACAGCTGACTGCAGCCCGCCGGGCGTCTTTGTAGAGATGGCAAGATGGCAACCTTGACGTAGGGTTGTCGAATTGTTCGCTGATTTAACCAGTAAAGCGCCTCTGTCGGATGGAAAAATAACTAAAAAACGTAATGTCATTTAACGTAAGTGTCATTTATGCTGCCTCTCAGAGAGAGAGAGAGAGGACTAAAAACTGACTCAGCCCGGCGTCTTTTTTAGATATGATAGTCCTAAAATAGTCTAGGGTTGTCGGTTTTTTTTAATATTTAAAAAAAAAACAATTTATATATCGATTCACTTTTTGGAACTCAAAAATTCGTATGAGTTTGTTTTGATTGAAAGTTGGCAAAAAAGGAAGACGTACTTTTTCATATATAGCCTGATTCCTCACTATTTTACCCTATTAATATGCATTTTCCAGTTTACGAGTTTAAATCTTCGCCCTTATTTCAATATCAAAACATTTTTAATAAATCTTTAAAAACATTTTTCAAATATCAAACTTTGTAAAAATATTTAATTAAAATGATCTGTAACAATGGATGATTAAGATTCTAAACCATTAGCTTTTAAAACTCATTACATTTAATCATTTAAACCCAAAATGAGTACGTTAACATTTTACTACCGAGTGTATAAATTTGAACTCTTGATCCCCTGATGATAAGGACACACTGTGGTATTTTTCCTTCTCCGTTAAAAATTCTCTTTATTAGTTAACAAACTTTAGCCTGTGTACAAAAGCAACGATTACCAGCAATAGAAACATTCACTTGCCCAGGGCAAAGGTTAAACACGAATTAAAAACTACAATAACTATTTGGGATATGGCCTTAACAAGAACGAAAAAATTGAACTATGTATGTATGATGTCGAAGAGCCTTAAAAAAAGTTCCTGAATATGCGGACGACGGCCTGGACCCATCGCGGCACGGGTCGTTGGACGATTTCCCGCTCCGCCGTCTGTGACAGATCGTAGAGGCGATCGGCTTCCGCCTGCAGCCGTTGGCTCAGATCCTTATTGGCCGTCACCAGGCAGACCTGCGTCTCCAAGTCGCGATTCACCGATCGCTCCCCAAAATTCGAGGAACCGATGAGCGTGAGGTTAGGCAGTCGAGCCTCGGGCAGGTAATACCACAATCCCTTGGCATGGTACGTCCAGCCGGGCTTCTCGTACTCGAAGAAGTTGACGCGGTGGTTCTGCTTGCGGCGAACTAGGCTCTCGTAGAAGCTCTTGGCTATCAAGGTGTAGGCAGCTGGAATGCCACCCGCAGGTCCTTTGGCGCCCTGAAAGCCATTCGCCTGAAAACAGAAAATTTTTAAGTCAAATATTAGTCAACTAGGCACACAAACTCACATTAGGATGCGCCATCAGGATGCTGCACTGGGCCAGGCACTTGTGCGTGAGCGTGTCCATGTACTCCTGCGTCAGGTTGAAGTAGCCGGTGGCCAGTTTAAGTCGCGATCCCGTCACGCAGTTCGAGAGCAGCCGCTTGGTCACCACGCTGTCATGATGGATGCCAATCTGGCCCATCTCCAGCAGAGGGAAAACCCAGGTGTCCGCCTGAGGATTCCGTTCCCTGGTTTGCGCCTGCCTCTGGAACGTCTCCTGTACAAAGTCGGCGATGCGCTTTCGGGCAAGCTGGATGAACTGCTGCTTGGTGCCCTCGTACGGCAGGATGCGCCAGTTGCGGTGCAGTCCCTCGCTGGCATCCGGCGCCACTGCCAAACTAAACTCCTGCACCCGTTCAATAAACTGGGCATAGAAATCCGCTAGCGGCTTGTCCTCGATGAGTATGTAGCGATCCTGGCGGTTGGTGAAGTAGTCGTTGGACAGATTGGCGCCCGAGATGATCACCGCATCGTCGAAGAGGTAGACCTTCATGTGCTGCAGCCCGAGGAGCTCGTTCCATCGCGGCGGCGCCAGGCGCTTGGTCATCCCGCGGAGATCGGGAGTGTGGTAAAGCGAGAGCTGCACCTGGCTGGCAAAGTCACGGACCAAGGGGAGCAACATGGTCTTGGAGTTGAGGGCTCCCCGGGTGCCGCGCGTAAAGTCCAGGAGCACATTCAGCCGCAAGGCGGACTGCTGTTCCAGGCTGTGACGCAACTTCTGGACCACGGCGTTCTCCAGCTGTCCGGTGCCCAGGTACAAGCTGGCCAGGACGATCCGACGCTTGGCCCGGCCGATGCGCTGCACCAGCGTGTCGTAGAAGTGCTGCGGCTCGTGGATGACCTGGATTTGATCGCCACGCAGCGGGAAGCACGGCGCCAGGTTGTGTAACCAGCTGAGGCTCTCCAGGGCGGGAGCCCCCGGGAACCCGGTGGCCAGGAGGCTGGGCGCCTGCTGCAGGCAGCCGAGGAAGTCGCCCTGGGCAGCCGGAGACAGCTCCTGGCTAAAGAGGCGGCGCAAATAGAGCATCATTCTGGCGGGGATTTTACGGTCGGATTAGCAGACTGCTCCTCGCTGTGGCCGGCGGCTTCTGGCACATTGCTCACATCCAGTTAGGGTTATCGGGAGGACACTTTCATTCATGGGTGGCGGATGCGGCTTTTCCCTCGAAAACTCGTAATTTCAGCACGTATGTAAATAAATTCCAGGTGGCTTTGATTCGAATTCGAAGAAATGTGCGACAGACTAACCTGTTCACACTGAGCATCACACTGCATCCATTTTGCTGATCATAAAATAAATCAATAAATAAAATGAATTATTTTACTGCTCTCAGAATGTTCACGGTCCCTTCAAAATATAAATAATTTGCTATAAATAATTAGTTATAAATTTATATATTTTATAGGGTCTTCCCACAGAGATCCATCCACCATCCGTTGAACGGATGGTCCGTATAGTTTAGGCGTTCCGAAATTTACCTCAGTTAGTCCGCCATCCAAATTTGACGGACTTTGACGGTCTCTTTTATGCGATAGTTTTATTGGATGTGGATGTGGAGTGGGAACACGAGTTTCACATTTGTCAAAAATACCAACCGTTTCACACGGACGGACTCTATGGGAAGGGCTATTAAAAACACCGAAGCACTGCCAAACATCGATATTGCCGATGTGTCGCAAACATCGATGACATCAATGTAATTTTCTCATCACTATCCAAAGAAGAAAATAGACGCGCTGTTTTAAATGTCGTTTTGAATTATTATTCCGTATTTTTGCACTAAAAACTAGAAAATAGCCCCACATCCGACATCGTTACATACAACTGGGGCTCTTCTTTCAAGATAATTAAACAGAAATTGAAAAACGCGTAAAGAGCGCGCTCTGACCATCGGAAATCTTGGAGATATGGAAAACGCCGATGCGACTTCGCAATCGGATGCTCACATCGACTATAAAACCCCCAAAAAGACCCACTCGCTGATCGACAGTGAGCAGTTGCTGGACAAGATCAATATCCTCACCACCAAGCCGGAGAATCACTCCCAAAATGCAAAGGTAAGGGGGAATTACTGGACTTTCCACACGAGTACCACACGTGGACGTTTTACAGTTAGGAACTGTTGCGCTCGAAAAAAATTTACAAGCGCCAAAAATATTAATTTTGTAGAAAGTATCAAAAGACTTTATAATGGATGGAATATGGGTTATTTTATACGGATCTAAATATGTGTGTTCTTAAAATAACAAAATTAATTGAAGTCGCATATTTACAGTTTCCCACCTATTTTACCTTTCTTCCTTTCTTTAACATTCTCTTTTGCTGTGAATTTTCACGACATAGACATCATAGGGAATCCATTGCACAACTCTAACAACCTAAAAACTTTGTTAATTTGTTTAGTTAATATCTATTGAAATTCGAAAATAACTTTATACTACTAAAAATATTCCATCTCCTACATACGGTAGTAATCAAATGAAATGTAATAAAATATTTATAGATTTGCGGGTTTCGTTTCCAAAGAATCCATAAAATCACTAAATTAATTCCGTTTTCTTTCCCACTACAGCTTCCCACGATCAAGGACTTTGTCATTATCAAGCCAATTAGCCGCGGGGCCTTCGGAAAGGTATTTCTGGGCTACAAGAACAACGACTCGAAGCGGCTGTTCGCCATCAAGGTGATGCGCAAGTCGGAGATGATAAACAAGAATATGGTATCCCAGGTGATCACCGAGCGGAACGCCCTGGCCTTGTCCCGATCCGAGTTCTGCGTCAGTCTCTTCTACTCGCTGCAATCGCTGTCCTACGTCTATCTGGTAATGGAGTACATGGTGGGCGGTGATCTCAAGTCACTGCTGGCCATGTTTGGGTACTTTGACGAGACCACGTCCCGCTTTTACGTGGCCGAGATGGTAATGGCACTGCAGTATCTGCATCAGCACGGAATCGTCCACAGGGACATTAAACCGGACAACATGCTGCTCTCGGCCAATGGCCATGTAAAGCTCACCGACTTTGGGCTGAGCAAGATTGATATGCGACGAGATCTGGAGATATCGGACCTCATTAACTGCTCTCCGAATCTGAATGCGCGCACGCCCGGCCAACTTTTGTCGCTCACCTCGCACTTGTCCTTTGGCTCCGAAAAGAAGCTGCAGGATTTCGGTTCCGCTTCCCATGGACAGGCCAACGGAATGGGCTCAGTCGCCACGGGCACATCGCACCTTCTGCAGGCCATCAACAAGCACAGTCTAATCATGGAGCTATCGGACAGCGAGGGCGACACCTCGCTCAATGATGCGGAGAAGACCAGCGACAGCAAGATCTCCGGAGTGTCACCCTTCTTCTCCGCCGAGGAGGCAAACGAGTCCATCACCCATACGTGCACCGCCAACAATGTGGGTATATGGATTAGATTTTATGACATCGGATTTTATTGCTCAACAATGTCTTAGTCCACCCACTTTCAAATGAGGAACTTCTTTCCCTTCTTGCCTTTAATTATTAACTAGAAAATATCTTATGTTATAATTATTTAACGAAAACACATTCCATTTTCGCTTATCCAGCCCCAGGACAGCAGCTCTTCCTGTTCATTCCACACTTGCAACTCGGCTGACCTGAGCAAGTGCTCACCACCACTTGACGCTGCTCGAGATGGTGCTGCTGCAGCAGAGGTGATTCCCAGCAAGCGGCGCGTGGAATTTGCCTTGGATGTGGCTCCCTGCCAGGTGAGTGGCTATACAGTAATCTCTGTATTTATTTGCATAAACGGTTGACTCTCTAAAAAGGGCTGCAAGCTAGCCGAGCAGGACAGCGAAAACATGGCCACCAATGGAGGCAAACATTTGCTCAAGCTGGATAACGCAAGCGAGGCTTCGTTTGAGTTTTCCATGGTGCGCAGGCGATCGGTCGACGAGGTGCGTTGGCATGTGCATGTGTGTGACTGTCCATTGTTCCGTTTTCCTTTCTGTATTAACATGCTAGTTCCTTATTTCTTAAAACCAATGACATCGGCCATGAAATGCATTAAAACGTTTAGTTGTATTTGTATATCCTTGCCGCATTTGTAGGTCAATCAAATAATTACTTTCCTGACTCATTTTCCCAGCGTAATCGTCTCTCAAAGGGGCAGGAGGATTCGGGCGTGTCAAGTCGCAAAGGCGACGACTACTCCAGCTGCAATCTTAACATGAACAGCGAAAGCACAGCCTCGTCGATTGAGAAGAATGCAGAAAACTTGAGCCAATCTAAGGAGGACTTTAGCTGCTCGGATTACTCGCGTAGCTATAACATGACCAATGGCAACGAGATGAGCGGTATCCACATGAACTCGCCGTTTCGCAATCTGTCCAAGCACTTCAAGCGTCCCGACTTCCTGCGCGGCATGAAGCGGAAAATCAACCTTGTCAACCGCTCAGACAACATGTCCAGCATGGAGGCCGATGGCTCTAGTTCGGGCAACGGCAGTGCCAACACCGGACTAACCCAGGAAATCGAGATCCTCAACATTGGAAGCAGCACGCCCAAGAAGCGCAAGGCCCGTTCCTCGCCGATTCGCGGAGTGCTTAAGGTGCGCTCTTTATCCGACGACGAGTTGCCCATGAACCATCTGCTTGGACCGGAGGCAAATGTGGCCAATGTGGTCTTCTCCACGCCCGTTTCCTCGCAGAAGTTGCCACGTCGAGACGGCGGTCTGTTGGGTAAGCTGAAGGCCACACGGTTTGCTCTGCCCCTCTCTATTGAAAACAAAAAGCGGGAACACGCGGCTGCCGATAAGATGTCGGGGGTTCAGTATCACCTGAAGCTGTCCGACGATCCCACGATGTCGCCCATTAACCATGGGACCGGCAACTTGCCCAAGACGCCGAAAAACGTGAACATCAATACACCATTCCGCACCCCAAAGTCGGTGCGACGAGGGGCTCGTGTATCGAACGAACGCATCTTGGGCACGCCCGATTATCTGGCTCCGGAGCTGCTGCTGAAGCAAGGACACGGTGCAGCCGTCGACTGGTGGGCATTGGGAGTATGCTTCTATGAGTTCATGACCGGCATTCCACCATTCAACGACGAGACGCCTCAGAAAGTATTTGACAACATTCTGAATAAAAGTGAGTTGGTTGGGTTAAAAAGTTGTATTAATCCTGTCACATTTAATGTCTTATTGTCAATCCCTTGCAGACATCGAATGGCCAGAAGGCGATGAGGCGTTATCCGTCGATTCCATGGAGGCTGTGGAACTGCTCCTGACCATGGATCCCAACGAGCGACCGGCCGCCAAGGAGGTGCAGCAGATGCGACACTTTGCCTGCATCGACTGGGAGAATATCGGCAATACGGAACCACCGTTTGTGCCGACACCCGACAATCCCACAGACACGGGTTATTTCGATGCGCGCAACAACCTTCAGCACTTGCAGCTGTCAAATTTCGCCATGGAAGACTGACTGCCCAAGCGGAGCCCGGCTGCCTCCGTTTCAGCTCGCTCGTCTCGAGCACTGTCCTATCGTTATTTATATTTTCATGTAGCAATACCTAAGAGTAGACCTTTAATGTTCACTTGTTATCGTTCGTCTAGCCCTACGTATTTATATTTAGTTTAAAGTTCAATCAATTGTATTATTAAATTGCGTGTACAGTCCATTCGATTGTTTCTGTCATGATTGTCGATGATCCTGATCAGCGTTAAAATTATACAAATATCTATATTGATTTTGAGATTGTTATTGTAACTACGCTTAAACAAATAGCTTCAAGTATGCACCTTCAAGATATGTATATCCAATAAAGTTATAGTCTAAAAGATGAAAAGACTTTGCATAATAATAGTACAGTTTACCTTTTTATGCCATTTTAAAAATTGCACAAATTGAATAACTTTATTTGGCCTAAACCTAGTTAGATGATATATAACACCTGGAAAATAACACAACTGGCTGTTAGAATGGTTATAATTGGTCGCACGGTCGGTAAGCTACGTAGCCATCAACTTGAATTCAAAGTCCCAGACCTCTGGAATGGTTGTCAGGTAGCTCTGCTCATAGAAGATGCTGATAAGTCGGCAGACCATATGGGGAACGGCACGGATGTCGGGAAAGGTGTTTTCCTTAAGCAGGCTGACTGCTCGGACGATCAGGGGCTTTATATCGGTGAACTTCTTGTTGGCCAGCAGCATAGATAGCTCGCGAAGTGCGCTTTCGTACTCCTCCGATGGCAAACGGAGGTCCCGATTAGCCGGAAACAGTGAGAAGATGGCACAGGCCAAGCAACGGGTCAAAACTTTTCTCCTGGTAATGACATATGGAATATAATTATGCCTTTAACAGCAAATCGATCTTACCTGTTGGTAATAACCTCCGATTTTAGACCAATCACGCCCAGTAGACCATCGCCCCAGCCTTCGGCTTTAGTTGAGGCAATCTGCAAGTGCCTGGCCAGCATGTGAAGTGGCTTTTTCACCTGCTGGTTGCTCTGCGCAATTTGACAGCCCCGAGCAATGATCACGCCCCAGACAAGGGCCATTCGAGGTTCGGTCAGTGGGCTGGTCTTCAGGTTCTCCAGCAACTGGCTGAGGTCCTGCAAAAAGGTTACCTTGTCCCCATCCGTCGCGATCTCCTCCATTTTGTACACCACGAAAACGTGCAGTGAGAAGAAGTAGCTGCCCTGCATGATGGGCATAAGGTCCAGTTTTGGTAGCGACATGCTTAGCGCCTCTATCAACCCTTGCCAGCTAGGCGCATGCCAGGGAGCACTCTCCGGCGAGGTGCGGAAGTAGTTTTCAATGCTGGCCTCCAGTAGCGCATAAATGCTGGCGATGTACGTGTTCAGGTGGCCGATGGCGGGTAGAGTGGAGCACATGACCAGGTTGCCGGGAGCACATTGCTGCTGCCACCAAACAAGAGCTTTAATGTGTATGCTAAAAATAGTTAACACGTTAGTAGGCTATCAACGCCTATGAAAAATTATTTACTTAGACACTTCCTGGCTCTGCGTTTGGGTGGGCGCCACCAGCTCCAGCATCAAGTTAAGTGCTTCCCTGCGCTGCGACTCTGGCGATCTATGCTCACTGCAACTGCTGATGGCCCGATCGATGCTATTCAAGAGCTCTAAAAAGGCATCGCTAAAGGCACGCTCGCCCTCCTTAGTGGCTAGCAGCTTTTTGTGCTTGGCTCCGCAGGCTCTCTGCATTCGAACCATGGAGCGGGTGTAGAGCATGCGCTTCGCTGTACCCAGGACGACAGCATCTTGAGTTGAGCGTTCCGGCAACATGGCACAAGCCAAGCGAAGGAGTCTGTAGTATGTGACAGTTTTTTGAGTAACGGATAAATGAACTAAAATTCATTCAATTGGACTTACTCCAAAACAGCTCGATCCGCATAGTTGCTCTCTGCTGGTAGCTTTAGGGCAATGGCTGGCTCCACACTGGCCACAAACCACTTGAGCAGTTGCTCCAGCTCGCTGTATTCCACCAGGTGCCACGGATAACGAATGGCGTCTTCAAGAATTTTGCTCGTATTGGGATGAATATGAATATTCGGTTCGAAGGCAATTTTTACGAAGGTGCCGAAAAGTCGAGATAGAATGGACACTGGCTGTGGCATCTGGGCGAACCAGTTGTCCCAGTCAATCCGAATGAATATGTGACCCAGCATGGCGTGTGATTCCGGCAGGAATTTTTGCAGGCTGTCGTACAGCAATTCCACATGCTGTGCCGGGGGCAGGAAACGTTCCCAGGGCAGCTGGGCCAATCCCTCGTGAATGGGAGCCAGCACGTGGCCCGCTATGTTGGGCTGGGCGAAGTGATGGACATACCAAGCAAACACGTGCTCCAGGATCTTGTTCGACGACGGCAGATACTGAAGCACTTGCAGTACGGTGGCCACGAAGGAACGGATCATGAGTTTGCTGCTGCTAACATGCTGCTCGCTCCATGGCAAGAGCACTTTGCTCTGACCGGGAGTCAGCTGGCGGATCCAGTGGGCCACGCCACTGACCGTCTGTTCGGTGTAGGGGATAAGCCAGGGCCCGTACGTCTCCACAATGGATCCGAACACAATATCGCTGACTAAAAGAAAAGAGAAGAAATATAAAATCAATGGATACCATCATTTGGTTCACTCACTCTGATCAGCTAGAAGTTCCTGATAACAGCAAATGGCGGAGGCCAGGAGTGTATGACCGAAACAGGTGAACCAAAGGACCAGCGATTGACAATAATCCTTGTGCTTGGGATACAATCCATGCAGGCCATGATGGAGTCGCTCCTTCTGGAAGTGGCGGGACAAGAGCAAAAGAGTGTCCGTTGCCGCCTTGAGCGTGAATAGCTTTTGTCGCCGGGCAAAGTCCAAGGCGAGTTCATGCACCCGCATTTCCGATTGCTCTAAAGTCAACTCTGGACAGTTGGATCGCACGAATAAAGCGTTCAGAAGGTCCAAAAGAACCACCGGCATCAGCTTCTGGTCCGACGTGCGGTCTAGAACAAGTTGCATCACCTCGCCGTAGTGCTGTGGAAAATCGTAGCCAAAGATGTGTACCAGATGCCGGCGGAACTGATCCTGGAGGAGGCTGCTATCCGGTTGAGACCAGGCTTCTAAGCCCTGTAGTACTAGCATTAGCAGACGATTGATCTCGCTCAGCTTCGGCTGATAGGCTTCCATCCACCCCAACAGGTCAAATTTGGAGAATAGCACAAACAGTGTCTTAGTGTCGCAGCGCTTGAGATGGGAATCGATGAGGAACTCGTACATGGGCAAAAAGTGTTCCACGTCAGTGCGGCTGGGAACAAAGACTCCAGCCAGCAGTTCCAAGAGATCCGGTCTCTTAAGAGCCAGACGAAGCACAACCAATCCCTGGGCAGCCTGATCTGCTTGCAGGAATACCTGAGAAAATAAGTTCATAAAATATAATACATATGCATACTAATCTTGTACTTACCCCCAGCTTCTCAAGCACTTGGAAGTACAGGTCATGTGTTGGCTGGAACTTCATTGTCACCTCGTTAAGGTTCTCCACTAGATGATAGAAGACCTTGACTCCAATCTGCATCACTCTTGATTCCATTGGGGCTACCAGAATGGCACCGATACAGACGCCAAATTCCTCAATGGCTTGGGCAAATGCATCCACATTCATGGCCAACAGTAGATCCTCAACAATTTTGTCATGTCTTTCTCGATTCTGCGTTTGTTTTCGGGATATAACCTCGTTGATTCGAATATGCTCCGGAGTCAGCGTGATAATAGCGGGAGCTGTACAATTCCGCTTGAAGAGCAGGGATGTGCACTCCTTTCGCCGGGTCTCTTCATAAGGAATCATTTGGTACAAAGCTGGCACACTTTCCAAATAGTTGAGGTTTAGTGAATTCAACTCGGACGTCTTATAATGGTAAGTGCTAAAAGTAGTTTAATATTAGATTTACTTTGTTGTATATAAATAGTAAAAAAATATCTCATACTTTGCCGTTGAGTTGAACGTGTTCAATCGCTTCTTAAGCTGCGTCATAATAGTTTCATCGATGGGTGGCGTTTTGATGGGTTCCACACGAACATGAATCGGATTCTCAACAACCTTCTCGTAAGTATTCAACAGACTTTTGATATGTTGAGCGGGCTGCTGTCGCGGCTTTGGTTGTACCGAAGTTCTGGGGGCCCTTTGGTTGGGAATTCTCATCACTTTTCGGTCCCACTGATCAGCCTGCAGGCGTTGCTCCTTGCGAAGCGACGCGAGGCACAGAAACTCCGTCCAGTGGTTGACGTGACCACTTAACAGCTCGCGCAGTTTGTCAGAATTGTACTGTGCCGGCAGATGCTCTGCATCACTGGTAAAGCGATTAATTTGAGTATCCTCCAACCACAGCGCACAGTTTTGCATTAGCTTGTGACAGCTTCTAAAGAAGTGGGCCATGGCATCGTCACTGGCGCTTTTGGCTGCCAACGCGGAGTAGTAGGACTCGGCAGACTTCAATTGGGACTTAATACTCTTCATTAAAGGCACATTGTGTTCGTAGAACTTGTCAGAAACCCCAAAATTGTGGCTAAAGTTAAGCGATTCGTTTTCTGTGGGCACTCGCCAGAGGTAGAGCTCGAAAAACTTCTGACAGACGATTGGAAACAAAGCGTGATTGCTGTCCATGCTGGCCAGCAGTTGAGCATATTTAAATATCACAAGTTGGCTGGCGGGAAAGGCGTTGGTTTTGCTCAGAGAAAGAGTTTTCTTGAGAGCCGCCTCTACTGGCTGGGCGGAAACTTGACGCAAAAGCTCAGGGAAGATACGCGTGTCCACCAGACGGAACTCAATATCAAGTAGCACCAGATTTAGCCAGCAGTTTTGTGGCGAAATCAAAGGGATTCGAGATGGAGATTGACCTCCGAAAAAGGCCTTTAAAGCTGATCCTTTGGGGGCTGTCTTCCAATCTGTGCAGTCCTTTAATTTAAGATAACAAATAATGTTAATTATTGAAATAATATAAATTGAAGTGCTTAGTTTTACTTTGTAATAATTGTAGAAAAATTCCACAGCCTGGGCTCGACAGTCGGGAAACTGGTAGGAAATACGTAGCATTCTGTCAAGCAAATACAACATATTCGAGTTCTGGGACCATCCTGGGAGTGTGGTGAAGCAATTAAGCCAGATGTTGAGAAGATTTAGCGGTGAACAAAGACCATAGCTATCGTTAAACAATAATAATATTAAAGAGGGATTAGTATCTATGATAATCTCGTAGGTAATAATAGTGATAGTTTACTTTGTATACGAAACAATCTGATGATGCAGCATGTTGTCCAGCAGTTCCAGAATGGGGCCAATCGAATTTGCATAGACCATGTCCTTAGCCAGCTTCAAATAAGTTCTGTCTGCATTCAGTAGGGTAATCAAAAGTCTCTGAAAACTATTAAAAAACAATTGTAATACAAATTTATTAACTCATTTTTGATTGTATAACTTACCTTTCACAACTCGCCAGAGTTTCTGGTGTTTCCAAGAACAGCGGAACTATCAGTTCCAAACAGCGAATAGCGGCCGCATGTCGGTGATCGAGAAGCAGTTGCTGGAGAAGATTGAACCCGTGCTGGCAGATAAGCGGAATAGAGTGGCCATGTAAGCTGACCAGCATGCCCACATACAGAGCCAGCGGGCGATTCTCGTTTACGCCTTGGAAGATCATTTCCATTCTCTCCAGCTCGGGAATAAAAAGAAGCGGTTCCGTGGGATGCTGAAGCGTACGCTTTACGGACTCCACGCCCTGGTCCATCAGGTGTAGGCGCAGCACGGATACCATGCGCCAGCACCAGTTTGTAAACTGTTCCCGACACGATTGCGTGGAATCAATCAGCGAGGACACTTGACGCACGCTCTCAGAAATGCCGGAGGCTCCAATAACCTCGGGAGCATACTTGTTCAAAGCCTCATTCACCAGATGAGACATTCTTACATGAATGTTGTGGGGCAGAAAAAGACGTCCCTCGCAATCCAATCCCCAGTTTAGATGACTGATGATCAAGCGCGCTAAATGACTCTCCGAGGATTGGTAATCAAAGTGGAGAAGCCAGTTTGAGAGAACCTCAAAGCTGTCCATGCTGGGGTGCCAGTTCTCCAGTGGCAGGGCCTTAAAAAGATACGCAGCCTGATCGACTTCCCCGTATCGCATCTTTAGGTGAACCAGCAGGCACCCCAAAAGATCCTCGTCCATCAAGTTGGCCAGCATGTCACGAGCTGTTTTATAGCAAATCTCCCTCGTAGACTGATGTATATATCCAATGTGAAAGATATGCAGGCAGATGGCCTTGACAAGGCCACCATCCTTGGAGCGATTTCGATCGTTGGCCATCTCAAAGAAGGTCTGCAGAAGGTAGTACATATCTTCGGGCGCCACATCTGCATTGGCAAGATCGAACTTTTGCCAGAAGTCGTCCGTCTGAAAGGCAGCCTCCGCATTGCTCACCAAATCGTTGGCCAAATCCGTGGGAAAACCCACATTAAGGTAGTAGAACAAGTGCCAGATCACCTCTGCATCCAAGGTGCCAAAAGGCAAGGTGGAAAAGTACTGCCATGTGCCGAGGTTTCGGGTACGGTAGATGTAGCCACAAGCGCGAACTAGTAAGGCTTGCAGCTCCACTTGGATGCGCTCGTACATCTCCGGGGACTTGCACAGGTTGTTGTTTCTTTATAAATGGTTTTAAATAAATATCACGAATATAAACTCATATTACTAAACTACTCACATGAACAACTCGTGGTAATCAAAGACATATTGCAGGGTGTGACGCACTAAACGACCGAGTCTTTTTGCCAGCTGCTTATATCGCTCGTTGTTGTAGTTTAGTAATCCTTCGCCCATTGTTTTGACCAGTTGAGAAAAGAACACAACTACGGCGAGCATTTGCTGGGCAGTGATCATATCCGGCTCGAGTATGTAGTCGTTCAGGAATTTCTCAATGCGCATGACAGAGCTAAGAATAAATATATTTGATATTAAATTTAAATAATTTGAATTTCCAACTCACGTAAAGATCCTCTCGAAAGGCAATTGGTTGAGTAGTGCGATCAGATCGCTTTCCTTCAGCCCTATGCATTCACCAGCGGGTGTATGCGAGTCCTCGCCATCGGAATCCACCACAATCCAGCGATCCGTGGCTCCAGCCGCATCCGAAAGTTCCCGGTGTGCTTGGGCCTGACTTTTGAGATACTCGTTTCGCTTCTTCACCGGCATCAGCAGAATCTGCAGCACGGCCATACAGTGATTTAGTTCGGGAGAGTTAAGGTCTAGGGGCAGCTCGTTTTGTTGGGAACCCTGCGCCACTGTTCGCGTTCCAGGCAACTGCAGGAATTGGGCGGCCCAGGAGCCAACGCCATTGGGGCAGCGCAGGATATTGAAAAGCAGAAACCAGTGATCCTCCTTGGCGGCCAGCAAAAGTTGCAAGGCAATCAGCTTGCGCAGCCATTCCTTGAGGTCTTTGTCGAAGTTCTGTTGGCAAAATACATAATCAAATGAATGCGTTCAAAAGGATTAATGCGTTTTTCATTACCGCATTGGGACTTGGTCGTCGAACGAAGCTGAAGAGTATGGAAATGGCTCGCCTTAGTTGGGAAACGCACTCGAGAGCCTGTCCAGTCTGTGAGTGATGCAATATAATCGCCGACTGTCCATCTGCATTTGGATAGGCTAGCAGGTCGTTGATAATTTGGTCCACCTTCACTTTGGTTATCTTGGCTGTAATAAGGTTGTTTGTGTAAGTATGACAGACCAGGTCATAGAGGCCAGTCAAAGCCGTCTGGGCAAGTTCTAGTTTAATAGGATCCACCTTGATTTGACTGCGGGAGAAAGGGGTTAGAATCTAGTGTGCAAATGCAGAACTATGTTTAATATTACTCACTCGTAGGTGATGCTCTCCTGGACCGCGTTGCCATCCCCGCAGGTTCCACTGAAGGTACGCGTAACTGGATGACGTACCCAGATTTGCTTTTGGGAGTCCGTGCAGCCCTTGCGCAGCTTCTCCACATCGTGCAGATTGGATGTGATCTTGCCCTGCAGTTCGTAGTATTCCATTACGGCAGCATATAGAGGATCCGATTCGCTGGACTCGAGCAAAGAGTTCATGAGGAACTCGAGTTCAAATTGCTTGGCCAGCTCCAGATCGGGGCAATCGTAGATTTGTCGAAGTTGCTCGGTGCTAAGTGGTTTAATGTGACTCCTGACCAGGGCGAAACCGGTGGGCGACTCCGCCTGAACCGCCTGGCGGTACACAATTTTGGCGGATTGCTCCTCCACTTGTGCATTGGACAACTGCATGGGCTGCAGATTGGGATACTGTACGATGTGAGTGGTCGTCGCGGGCGGGGCACTTGGGGCACTGGGTTGGGCTTTCGTTTCAGGGGAATCCTCTTCCTGCGTTTCCGGCTCCTCCGGCGTTTCCCTTACATCGCTGGATATGCAGCACTCGGTGGTGATTATTGCTTCGCCACTGGAACTGCTGGCCAAGGCCGCCACTCGCTCGAATTCCTCCAGCAGAGACACATTGTCCGCTGGTCTTTGTTCTTCACTTGTTGATAACTCAGCATGTTCCTCTTCCTCTTTTTGGATCTGCCCTGTGTGGCGAGATCTTTTGCTCTTCTGCAATTGGATTATGGCGTTTTACTGGCGGTTACTTTCATTTGACCCGAGGACTCACCTCCTTTTTGGGCTTCACTAGCGTGGCCATGATTCACATTTGATTTTCCAAGGCCCAAGCTTTTTGCGTTTTATTTGTGCATTCTTCGGGGACGCAGCACAGCCAAACAAAAACCCCACAAATCTAATAGAGATGGGGGGAACACGAGAACAGCTGAGGGCGGTCACGAGCACTCACGAGGAACTATCGCACGGATGTTTTTATTTTTGTTAAATTATTCCTTTTAAAAGCTTATATTTGTTCATATAATTTGCATATGTAAGTAATGGCAGTAATACTTAAAAAACTATTTAAGTAATGATTTTATTTATTGGGAAGAATATCACATGAAAATCCCATTTCAAAGGTATATATTTTTTAACGACTGATTTTATATTTTTAGTTTTTTTATTTATTTATTTTGTGGTTTATAGTTAATTTATTTATTTGATATTTATTTTGTATTCAATATTAGCATAACATACATATTTATATAGGTGTCACGATGGCGGAACTTGTCCATTGCCGTAACTTGAATCACCCTGTGGGCCTGCTTTGTTCGAGTTTTTTGGCGCAAAACTTTATTTAATTTGAATCACATAAAAGAAATTACAAGACAAATGATGGCCTATAGGAAATAATGTTTTATTCATATGTAGTATAAATATTAATTATGATTCGTCGTTATCGTCATCAAAGAGATTTATTTTAAACTCGGAAAATAAATGAATTATATTCTTAAGAGAATGGGAGTTATAGGTTATTATTATCACTGCGTTGCAGCTATCTGAATAAATTTGAATACATTTTACGGTACTTAAATTTTATTACAAAACAGTTTTAATTTTGAGTATTACGATCGATTGGTGCCTCTAAAAGGTTCCCATAAATGTGATTCAAGGAACAATCAAAAAACGAAGATGTCTAATAACTGGAACTGGAACATTCGGGCGTTTTATGCAAAACTATCTATTGATGTGTTTCGGCTAGGACCGGCAGCATACCGCTGTTCAAGATCTTCGAAAATAGCTCTGCTGCTCATGACATCGTACTCCTTTCTTATAACCCATATTTCTAAGGTGCTTAAGAGTACAAATTTAGTGTGGGGGCTCTAAAAATAGAGAAGTATTGGTAGAAGCAACAGTTATACAATTATACCGTTTACCTCTTTCGGAAGATCACGCGACCAAAGTCCTATAGCAGCCAGATATGACTTAACCAGCATTCGCCACATCCAGTACAGATGCGAGTCGCCAAGTTTTGGTATAGGGGGTACGACCACCTGGCTTATTAATTCCGGTTTAACATCGGCAGAGTCCCCCATAATCGAATACTTTACAGATCTAAACAAATTTTGAAAAAACCGAAAAATGGATCCAAAAATCATAAAGACGAAAATATCATTGCATTCTGAACTTTGAACCTTAAAATGTTGATGTATATATCATGGGCAAGGTTTAGCCTGCCTCAAATTCAAATCTTTTTATACTTTAGAAAATAGTAATTCTAGATCATCTATGGTCGGGATACGGGTTCCTGATCTATGAAGATTTTAGTATCCCTTACTTTTATACTTCTTAATACCAATGATTCAAACCGTTTAAATGAATACATTATACATCATTCACAAAAATATTTGTGTAGTTTAATAATTAATCTGCGGATATACAATAACATTAACACTTAAATGCGTGGTAGATGCTTCTCTCCGGAGCTTAACAGCGGAGGCTAATACTAGGGCTAGGAGCAGGTGCGGATGCAGATGCGGATGCGGATAATGGATGCGGCTAATGGGCGATGGGACGGACGGAAGAGAAAGTGGAAGTGGAAGCGGGACTATCTGCGCAGGCAGGGATCGCAGGTGCCCGGCAGGACGAACGAGGGATGGCACTCCGGGCACTTGGGGTTCTCGCCGAACCACTTGGACCGCTGCTCGGGGATCTTCAGCTGGAAGGAGTTGTACAGGTCCCCGCTGATGGAACTAGCTCCTGCCACCGACGCACCTCCTCCTACTCCAGGGCCGTAGCCCGTTCGACCGATGGTCTCCAGGGGGAAGGCGTACTCCGGGATAAGCAGTTGCTTGCGCAGGTGGCTGATGTCCGTAGAGCTGGCCACCACATCGGAGCGTCGCTGGGCCTGTTCCGGCTGCAGTTTCACATCGTCCTCCTTGGCCTTGATGGATCTCGAGATGGCCAGCCGGTGGCTGGTGCTCGACTGCTGTACTGCAGAAGAGGAAATCTGCACCGGCTTCTTCTGGTGGCTCCCGATATCGTTTTGCCGTGGGTTGAATACATCCTGCTTGCTGGTGACCCCGTAGTCACCTGTGGTCTCGGGATACTCGCGTCCATCCACGCCAATTGGTGGGTCCAATTTGGGTGGCTCCAGGCCATTCGAGGGCACCTTCCATTCGTAGTAGATGGGCGGTCCCTGGGTCGTGGCTATGTCGTGGGGCACAAAGTCCACGAACGGAGGCAGCAGATCGTTGAAGGGCATTTGTGCTGGAGCCACAGCTGGTGGTGCTGTAGTGGTGGTCGGCGTGGCCAGGCGGAAGCTTTGGGCCGGAGCGGGAGTCCGATTATCGTTGCGTGGCGGCAGTCCCACCGTGCTGACCGTAGTGGGCAGAGTGGCGAAGGAGAAGGGCACACCGGCCACGGTGGTTGGACGACTCAGTGGCCTAGGCGTTGTGGTGGTGCTGCTGGGCACCGGACTGAAAGGAGCTGCCGTGGATGTGCGCAGTGTGGAGGAGATAACACCATTTGGTTGCTGTGGTTCCTCCAGATTGTAGATGGGATACACGAAGGGCGGCTCATAGATCTTCGAGGGCGGCTTGATGAACTTGGTCAGCTTGGTGGACTGGAAGGACTGGCCGGACAGCTTTGTGCCCCGGAGTGGCGACTCCACCGAGTTGAAGTCAGCGGAGGTGTTGTACCGAGTGCTGTGGCTGGTTCCCAGATCGTCCGTCTCCTGCTCCAATGCCTGGAAAATGGGTCGTCGATTGTGCAAGGCTTCTGTGCGCCTGGTGGTCAACGGAGGTCTTCGAGTGGTGGTCGTTGTGGTGGTGGTGGTAGTTGTGCCCCTGGTGGTGCTGGTGGTTGGTCGGGTAGTGGTCGTGGCTCTTGTGGTTGTGCTGCTAGTGGTTATCCTTGGTTTGTTAGTCGAACTGGGCAGCTCGATTTGCGGCTCGTAGGCCGGTGGCAGGATCGTCCTGCTGGGCGGTGGAATGCGCCAGCGGGTCTGCGATATCTGGTTTTCCAATTTACCCGAACCGGCGCCTTTCACGGATTCGTCGCGTATCTGATTCTGGTTGGAAGTCAGCTGCTGCACAGATAGGTTTTTAGTTTTACAATCCGGTGATCAAGATATATTCTCACCTTATATTGGCTCCTGAAGGACTCTCCGGAATAGTCGGGTGCATAGGGACGATCCAGAAGATCGGGTCTGGGTGTTCGCAGGCTGTTCTCCTCGTCATTCACAAAGGGCTTGTCACGCTGACCTGCGGTTAGGTTTTCACCATTAAATCTGTGTATTCCTGTTCAGTTTTAAATACAAACCAATTAGCAGATTGGCGGCGTAGTTGCTCTCCGCCTTGGAACAGTTGACCATATACCAATGGTCGCAGATGAGCATCCGCTGCTGGAAGAGTGTGGTATTGGGGCAGGTGTAGCTGAACTGCCTACCCAGGCCATCGCACATGTGGTACACCTGGCAGCCCGTCTCCACATCCGCATAATATCCGGCAGGACGTCCGGCGCAGGAGAACGATGTCTTCTGCATCAGCAGAGAGCCAGGATTCGTTGCTTGGATGGCATTTTGAGCCTGCGGAATATAGGTTATAATACAACAATCTGTACTTAAATAAGAAGTCTTAGAAGTCTTAGAATATCACTACCAGCTAAAAGTGTGGTTAATCACTTATTTAATTATTCCTAAAAAAAATGGTATATTGAAAAATGTAATAGGTAATTAAATTCTAAATATTTGGCATTCCATTCAGTACTTTTTTATAGACGCTCACTTTTGCCCACAATTATCTTTGCCTTTAGTTCGCGCTGACCAGTTGCGACTTGCATAAGGTACTAAGCGAAGGGAGGGACTTCGGTTGTCGTAGATTCATGATTTCATAGATTGGAATGCTGGGAAAATATTTTTCACGGACTTGGCGGAAGCTTTTGCACATACGTTCGCATAGATACAGTGGCAGATTTCGATAAGTCATTGGGCTATAATTTGCCACTGTCGACGTGAAATTTTTTCATTATAATTAAACACTGCCTGGAGAAACAACAACAATTTTCACAAAAAAAAACCGACTAAAAATAAAGTTGACATTTCACACAGCAGCACAGGTCGACTGATGCAAGAAGCCGTGGCACCATGTGCCAAGTTATGACATCGCGTCAATTCATCACTTCTGGGCCCAAGTCAGGGCAGCATCCAAAATACAAAACCAACCTGCAGCCCAAGACCCCGACTCCCAAACTCCCAGCTCGAAGCCCAAACAGCTTACGACTTGCTGCACTCACATTCACACACGCTGGGCACGAGTACTCGCTGATATCGATCTCCGTGTCATTTGTTTCGCTACTCCAAAAGTCGGGGGTCTGAGAAAGCCCCTTTGCAAAGGTGGCCAATTACAGATTATGCTCGCAAGACTCCTTATCTCCCTGGTATATCTCCCATACGCGACTTCCTTTCACTCGAACGAAGTATACAATCACTTTTTGTCACTACTGATTAAGTGCCAAGTGTGATAAGAATAAGTCTAGCTTTCAGAAATAATTATATTACTTAAAAACAACATCTTTCATATTTTATCTTATATTATCTTTCATATCTTACTGCTATTTATTATAACTAATCAGATATTTGGTAATTTTCCTTAAGATTTTTATGAAGATTTATGAATGTAACTTATAGAAAAATATATGCTCTTTAATCATTTTTTGCGGGTTTTTTTATAGTTTCTAATCTCTGAAAATCATTTTCATTTAAATCGACTGCTTATAAGGTTAGACAATAAACTCTGATTAGAAGCTTGTTAAACTAAATGGAGATTCACCTTATTTGGATGGCTAAACTATACAAATTAGAGGACTTGCAAGGGGTTGGCAAAACTGGATTGCAATTATTCCTAATACGACAGGGAATGGAAATCACTTAAGGAAATGCGATTGTGCAATTTTCCAAGACACAAGCCAAGGTTTCCCAGACGAGTTTTCAATTTCAAGACGCCGTTTGTGTTTCTTATTTCGGATAATTTGCCATAATTTGAGACGCTCTTCAATTTCATTTCAGGCATATTTACGGGCCACACTAAACACACATTCTGCGCCCAGTTGCCCACTCGTCCGTTACATAACAGCCTCAGTCTCAGTCTCAGTTGAAGCTTCAACTTCATCCTCGACTCGACTTGGGTTTCGTTTTATTTTCTTGTATGCAAATAGCGAAAACAATCAACACACTATAGTGTGTGTTCCATTTCTGCAAAAGTGTCAGACGAGTCGGAAAAAAGGTCACTTGGTCAGCCGAGTCTTTTGTTTTTAATATATCTCCGTACCTCAAGACCTTTGCTTGGCTGAATCTGAATCTGAATCTAAGGTTTATGTGTGCCTGGGCCTTTGCCGGCCTGTGTGTGTGAACTGATGTGGATGTGGATGCACTCGTACACACATAGAATAAATTAAAAATGAAACAAAGCGTAAAGAGCGCGAAATTACAACATTTTCCGCCGTTGCTCAAAAAGTGTCTTGGGAAGCGATTCGGTGGCAAAGACGACCAAAATGTCGGTGGGCTTCCTAAGGCAGAATGAAAGCCAAAGCCCTCAAATTAAACTCTCATAAACCTTCGATTCGGAATAAAAAAATATATAAATCTCCTGATTGAAAGTACCATAAATGGCAAATTTAACAAATTTATTGACAACATTTGATAGCATTTTGAATTATGTGTTCTCTGTAGGTGATAAAATTTTTACTTCCCGAGCTGCGCAATCAATTTGGCATAAAGTTTTATAATAATTTTACATAGTTTTGTTCAGACTTAACAACCTATTAAAAATACATCCATCGCCAAAAGTAATTAATTTTGAAAAAAAAAACATTAAAGTAGTGAACGCCAAATACTTGTCCTCTAAGTTTAATTCTAAATCGAGTTTTTAGCTGCTGAGACGGTTCCTAGGCATCTATGTAATATTTGCTTTTTAATTTATGATTATTCGTTCTTGTTTAAAGAAAGGAATGCCAAACTAACTTGAACTCGGATAAAAAGTCTTATTTAAATTAAAACGGAGAACTTGTTTGCTAGTCTTTATAATTTGCTGCTGATTTAGATTGGCATTACTTGTTACTAGATATAAGATTTCATTTTAATGAAATCTAAATTTGATTAAGCTTAAACGAACGTTTTAAATATCAATCTGATACTTGAAACTCTGTCCCGCATTTTTCTCTGGATGTGGGAACTTCCTATGCAAATCGATGTTTACCTATTAGTTTTGGAGAGCGAACACCAACCCCTTCCTTTCGTATCCCAACACTGACCACGTGACCAGGGGTCACGCTTTGAATAATGATAATCGCACTGCTAACCGATTACCATTTCTGGGGATGCTTTCATTGTGTGGCGATGGTGAAAATGATTGTACTTATATTCAATTTATCTAAATACGTTCCTGAATGCTCACTTAGTTGGTAGCTTCATTAGCATTGATCGTACAAGTGTTTACGATATTTTAGCTATTAATTATTGCAATCTTCGGAAGGAAGATAATAAGCACCTTCGCCGCACAACAAATACGGCGTTTAAATATTTATACAATTCCGTAATTTGCATTTCAATGCCCTCTCACGTGCACAATCATCGCTGGAATCTCCGCTGGCATATCTTTCGAATTCCCCGATCGAGCCCCTAAGGCAAAGGGTATGGTGTATATGGTAGATGTCGGACTTACCTCACTGGCCAAAAATAAAGCTGAGCAGAACAAAGCCAGGGTCAAAAGTCGCAAATGCGTTGGGATAATTTGCGTTTGTGCCAACATTTCGCCGATTGTTCTCCCTCTGGATGCGGGGAATTGGGTGGGGGAGGGTTTTATAACCGTTGGCGAGCTTAAAACTGAAAGTTATTAATACGTTATTGAATGGACTCGGCGCACAATTGATGGGAAAGTGCAGTCGGGGGCCTATAAGTTGGCGCTAATTGCCTTACACAATAGCTCGCATCTTAACAGCCATTCCTTTCCATCATCCAGCCGCAGCATAATAATATGTCTTTTGTTGCCAATCTTTGCGTAACCGAGACTCTGTTTACTTTAGTAATAACTTTCCCAAAAATATCTCCTCATTGGTGATCATGGGAGATAACAATATATGTGCTGGGCATCTTTTTTTTGTCACTACCCAGCGGAGAGACTAATTTTCTTCGTTTCCAAGCGGTTTGTTCGATTCAAACGCTTTCGTAATTAATTGTAATTTAAAAAACATTAACTTCTGAAGTTGGTGCCGCTTTATTGACTAACAGAATTCGCAACGCTGTCCTCCCTGCCTCTGCTTCTGCTTCTGCCTCCAAATCGACCTCCACCTACAATACAATTCTGCGACCTTGCCACTTGGCACCCCGCTCCTCGTTCCTCGTTCCCCGCGCAAATAACCAGTCACACCGATAAAACTGTCAATCGCAGTCGCAAACAAAGCTCCAAAATGGAAAATGCACTTTATGACCGTTTATAGTAACCAAATTGAGCGAAATTGAGTTGTCCGGCAAAGGCTCTTAACTTTATGAATATCCGCTTGGGTCAAGAACGTTTTTGGTGGGCTTATGTTGGCGTTCCAAAGTGCCACGAATCTGCCTAGAACTAATTTGTCCAGCTTCTTTAGGTCTTCACTTCAAGACTCACAGTGCAGTATTGGCAGAATCAATGTCTCTTAAGTTTTTGATTTAATGTTGTTGATATTTACTAACAGCTTCATCACTCTTTTGACACAAACAAAAAAATCCGAATCAAAAATTGGCAGATTGCTGTCAACTCTTTTGCATAAACTCGAATCTTACAAATTTAAACAACCCAAAGTGTTAAATTGGTTAAATAAATATTTCAATGAATTGGTAACATTTTACTGTGGATATTTTTTACTATGATTACTTTTTTTAATTTAAATTTCTATAACGAATTTTAATAAATTTTTTAGTAAAATTTTAAGTAATCCATGAATTGGGTAACAAAAACTGCATTCAATTCCTTTTTATTTCCCATTCATAAACAATAAATATTAGTGTTAAAAAGACCATTACATCATTTTAATTTAAACGCAAACTAATTTACCAAAAACGTATTATTTTTGAATGGGAAATAAATTTCACGCTTAAGTTGCATAATTGAACAACTAAGAATGAATACAGTTTTTTCATAAATATATTCGCTCCGCCATTTAAACTACCATTTTAGTGTAGTTTCGCAATTAAGTTTTTCAGGTAATTGAAATGTGTTTCTTTGAGGCATAAAAGCCTAGCCATAATTTATTAGGTTAGCAGGTCTGCTGAACATCATTTCGTAGAGCTTCAAAGTTCAATTGCCCAATAAAATCTCATACTTTTCCACTAACGAGATCATCTGTCTCAATGCTAACCGCAACATTTGTGGCAAGTTGTGGCCAGCAGCCATTTGAGCCAAGTGCGTGTGGCGGCAGCAAGAGCAAAATCAGCGGCAGAGGCAGGAGAAAAAAGGCAAAAACCAAGCGAACAATACTGAACTGGCATCTAGTTTGGCGGTTTTTCCCTGTCTTGACCTTTTTGACAACGGAAAATATTTACCGCTTTATCCTCCTCGGGTTGAACTCGTGATGCTGGTTGCAGTTTTGTTTCTTGCTTATTTTTTCCTGCTTTTTTTCTTTTTTGGTTTTCTAAGCTGCCTTGTGGCCAGCTATTTGACATTTTTGCCAGCCATTTCCACTGAAAGAGCATTGCGAATCTAACTCGAAGATGCTCAACGGCAAATAATCGCAGGGAGATACAGCAACAATTATGCCAATTAGTTGGCATTACAGGTTGATTACGGCAGGGCCAGGCCGAAGTTATTTGGCCCGGCCATAGCTGGCATTTTTCTAATTGTTTTCGATGGGACCCCCCGACGACTGGATGTGCAGAGGAAGTTATTAAGATGCAAGCACAGTGTAAGAGGCAAGATTCAATCTGCCGATGGAAACCGATTCGCGATTCGCGATTGGCGGGCTCACCTTCGCCCGCGTCGTTTCACGGATCGGAATGGAGTATCTTAAACTGTACAAACTAATTGTCGCCGTAGGTGGTGTGCTAAAATATATTCCATATGGTCGCGGCGGACCTCTTCACACATCCGATGCGAGGCAGTGCGAGGTGATTCAGTGCGATGTGATCTTTGCAAAGATCAAATGTCAGAGACAGCGGCAGTCGGGCTGCATTTGCAGTTGCAATTGCCAGTGCACTAAAGTCCAAACAAAGTCAAGAGCACTCAGTCGCTCATCAAAAGCCGCACCAAATTGGTTCGCATAAATTATTTGCCATATGCCATCAACACTCTAGCACATATATAAATATTTTACACAGTCCTTTTGGACGGAGCACGCCTACAAGTCGAACTGAACTGAAAACTCTGCGACTTGTATCTTTTGAACTGGGGGATTTGGCTACTAAAACGCCCGGAACGACACCAACCGCTTCGCTCGAAGTCGCGCTTTCAACTGAAGACTGCGAGTGCAGCCAGCTCGGTTTAAGATTCACATTAGGCCGCCCGCTACAGGCCAGGTCGCGTCTGGAGAAGAGCCAAGCCGAGCTTCGTCATCGGCGCACAGTGGGCGCAATGGGACGCCTACGTGCGAGGGAGAAAATTCTGTTAATTTGTAAAGAAATCTATGCAAATATAAGGTATACTTTCGAATGAGGTAAGTTCCCAGCCAAGAAGCTTGGTTTCAGATGGAGGAATTTACATAAAGCCATAAAACTAAGAAGCTTTACGGGCCAACTACCTTTAGACCACTGTGCCAAATCTTCTCGGCCAGTTAACGAAGTTCAGTCGGGTTTTATGAGACCCGGGCCAGCAAAGCGTTAACATTGCAGCTTCATTTTCATTTTCAGCTAGATTCTCAGTTTCAATTTACCGTTAACAGCTTCGTTTTCGTTTTCATTTTCATTTTCATTGCACGTTATTAGCATTTGCAATGCCACCGTTTAGGGAAACCCTTCACCCACTGGGTGTTTATTTGTCTAATTTATTGGAACGTTTAGGTTACTTTGGTTGGTGGTGCTGTTGATACTGACGGTACCGGGCACTTTGGCAGATGGGTATGCCGATGCAGATGCAGAAGACAGAAGAAGTGGGCTAAATAGAGCAATCGAGCGGGGGCCAAAAGATCTGAGCCAGATTGGGCGGCGGATTGCGAAAGCATTTTCCCCATCTCAGATTCGCTGGCTCTTTTGGCGGCATCATTGTCAGATTTCTGGCGGCTGGGGTTTTGTAAGCGAAGATTTCCATTTTCCATTTTCATCTTCGTCTTCGATTCAAGTCGTTTATTTGCTCCTCAAAGCCCTTTTGTCGTGGCAAAGCCGAAAAAAAGACGAGAACCGCCAACAGTTTGGCGCACTCAGGTTTTCATCGTAGTCGTGTGTTGCCTCATTGACTTGCCGGGTTTCATATTCGCTGGGCGTTGGGTGAAAACCCATCCCCCTTCCAGCTTTCCCCCTTCCAGGCTTCCCCCTTCCCCACTGACTTTGCCATTTCCATTTTCGTGACGGACCTGGGAGGAAGTTAAAGCTAAAAGTCGAAAGTGTCGAGAGTCAATCGATGGTTTATTATTGTCGTATTTCGTTGGCTCCTGTCAAAAATAAAGAAAATAACACATATATAACGCTGCGCGTACATTGTAACCTGGAATTTAGTTATGTATCTCCTGGCTATCTGGCGGCCAGCCTAGGTGGACTGGGCACTGGGCCCATCCTGGACCCCCGGCTTCTGCTCCTGGTTCTTCATGGCCAGCGGCTTTTGCTCCTGGTTCTTCATGACCAGCGAATGCTGCTGAAAATCGGTCAGGATGCGGCTCTCGGGGATGTCCGTCTCCACGCGGCTGCCCACAATGTCTATCTCGCTTTCCTTCTTATCAAAGAAGATGTCAATAATTATGCGCACGCCTGGGGGAGGGGAAATTACGATGATATTACTATCAATAAAAATAAATAAAATAGGAAAATAAAGTATTTGTTTTTTCTAAAAATAAAAAAAAATTAAATTTTTTTATTTATAAAATGAAATAAAATATTTTTCATTAAATATTTGAAAATTAAACTTTATCTCAAAACTTTATCTTAAACTTTAAGATGCCTTCTTTAAGAAGAATGATAACAATTATTTGAACAAATTATAATGTATTTTCTGAATCCTATTCAATTTTACTTTTAGTTTATACAGATCAGGTTTAAATAATTATTTCAGGTTTTAATTTATTTATTATTTTATTTTACCCACCTTGATCTGTGCGTCGAATGGTGGTCTTGCTTTGGTAGGACTTTTCTACAGTATTGCTGTCAGCCGGATTCTCATCGTTGAGCGACTGGAAGAGCGAGGACCGAGTGGTGGTCACTCGAAAGTTGCCCTGACTGGGATGTTAAGGCGAGTGATTAGTGGGGAAAAGGGTGGCTTTAAGGACTGAACCCTCACCCTTCATTGTCGGCTCCCTTCTCCTTGTCCCCCGACATCGACACGTTGCAGCAGCTGCTGCCGCCCTCGAGCTCCTCCTCCGATTTTGAGATGGAGCCAAAGTACAGGGACTTGGCCTGCTCCAGTTCCTGGTTCTTCTGGGTGGCAAAGTTGTACAGATTGATCATGTCACGCACCCGAATGGGGGTCTCCTTGCGCTTGCGCGGTGTCTGCGACACCGGTGTCTGGATCTGAGAGGGGGATTGGGACGGCGACTGGGGCTGGGACTGGGACTTTAGCTCCTGATCCCGCTCGATCTCCGGAACCAGAGTAGAGTTATAAGACAGACTGCTGCAGTCCTCCTCAATGGTGTTCATGGCGATGGTTGCGCTTGTTGGTTTCTAGCTTTCCCTAAACAAAATGGATCACTGAAAAGGCCTCGAAAGTTCCTAGTAGAATTCAAGATTTTCGATTTGTTTGTTGTTCGAAAAATTCTTATAACCTTTTGTGTCTGTGGGAAAGTAATAACTGACTCGAAATTCGTTTTTGACAATGTCAACTGAATACGACTGTGACCTTTACATCAAAGAGATCTTTTTCGATCTTGAGTGTGTGTGAAGATATAGTATAGTAAATACTTCATGTGGGTCCCTCCGAAACAGCAATTCGTTAGCAATTACGTTAACGAAATGTAAATGTAATTCATCTCCGAGCTGCCGAAGATGAATCGATGGAGGGCGACCTTCAGTGCGGCAATCGAAAACCGAATTCGATCGATCGGATCGCATGATTGATCCCACAGAGGGGGCAGTGATTGAGGAAGGTTCGGTGATTAGTGAAATTTGAGCCACACGCTGAATGCCAATGGAATTGTCTTAGAGCGGATTTAATGCAAGTGTTTTTTTACTCACATTTTCCCCGTTTTGTTTCGTGTACACTGTACACTGTGGGTGCATGTGTGTGAGTTATTAATATTTTGAAATTTCAAATTTGAAATTGGGTGAGCAATGACTTGCCGATGCCACAGAAGCAGCATCATCGTACCAGCATCATCAATCGGTAGCTTGCAAGCAGCCAGCTGGAGGTCCATTTGACACACTATCCCAACGGAAAAAAAAATCCGATTTTAAGGTCAATCTAATGGCCAGCGACACTTGAAGATGGGCTCGATCACAGCTCAAGATTCGCAATCAGCGCAAGGTTTGCGGCCCGAAAATGCAAAGCTCTGATTAAGATTGCAAATAAAAGAAGGCAATTGAAGACCCTTTTCCTTGATGAAAAAAACCAAAAAACAAGCAAGGCCTTCTAGAGTATTTGCGTTAGGATAAATGTTCGGTATTTTTTCAATTTTTAAATCGAAATAAACTTTAAATATACTTTCTAGTATTTGATTTTTAAATATTAAGATTAAATATGTAGAAAAAAAATTCAAGATTTAATCCGCTTTTAATGAATCTCAACACTCAAGTACATTTCAGCATTCTAACTTAAAATTGCAAATGCTATTCTTCACTTCCCTAAATTAAATTGGGTAATAAATCACCATAAATTATACTTCTCCAACTATGTTTTGTTCCCAAAGAAATTATTCAGACCCATATTCCACAGGCCATATTTTTAATAACAACTAAAGTTCCACAACAAAGAGGTTTGGCAAACATTGTGACTAATGACGACATGATGGGATGATAATGCATTGTAGAACTGCCGAAATTAATTTGTACTCAGTGTGGGAGTTCTTCGTCCCGTGATCGACATTCTTTGACTTTTAGTTCTTATAGTACATATCACGAACTTGGAATTCGGCTCTGTTCTTGTGCTTTTGCAATTAGCCGCGATGTCAAAGGGGTTCACTCCAGTCATGGCAATAAGAACAGTGAGAAGGTGTGGGACCCACAGCAGAATTCACACAACAAAAGTACGTATGTGCCTAGGTGTGTCATCATCATCATCATCATCATCTCTGGCTGTGATTCCATTGAAGGTCGCTGAGCCACAAGCGGCTACAAACATTTGTATCTGCCATTTATGCTCACTGAATCTTTCTCTCTCTCTCTTTCTCGCTGTTGGTCTGAAATCCCCCTGCTTTCCGCCCACTCACGAGGGGGGGCTACACATGTTTAATTGCCAAATTGGTGCAATTCCACATAATTCATGCCGATAGTTGGAGTCGCCACTCAGGCAGTTCGCCACAGAGCTAGTAGAGCTGTTTATTTGGCAAGGTCCCCGGTTTTTGGTTCCACTGAGCTAAGCTTTACGGCTTAAGGCAAAGGCAAATAAAGGCGAACAGCGGTTGGGGGCGATTCACACGTTTATTAAGAGGCTTCTTCTTCTCCCCCAGTCGGGTTGAGTCGTGCTGCGAATTGAAATGGAAAGTGGAGCGGCTCAGCACACATAATTGATAACGGGCGAGCCATATGGAAATTATTGCGCATACGCACGGGGGCACCGCAAAGAGTGCTAAGAGGAAAGGTAAACACCTCTGTGGCCGCAGAAGTAGCTCGAATGATAGCCGCATCCGGTGGCAATTTCGGCTGCTAGCTGCTAGCTGCTAGGTAATAGTTGCTACAAATTTGTCAAACCAACAATGCAGCAAGGTCAGCTGAGTCCGCTGAGCGATGATGATCACGTTCGCGTCCGGCGTGCGGTCAGCTCTGCCATATCATTGACCTTAAGTGACGAACATGAAGAGCAATGAATAAGCCAAGATTATCACCTTTGGCAGCATTTTATTGCACTTACACAGGCAGCCGCCAAAAACGGATTTGAAGTTCAATTGCAGGCCTTTCTGGTGCTCCAGCTTCCTCTTCCACTCTCCACCCTCCGCAATCCAATTCGATCTCCATCTCGATCTGCGTTGGACCTACCAAGACGCCCATGGCACAATGTACAACACGACTATTAAAGGTCAAGCTACAAAGCCAGCGACAACGGCAACACAAAGATGGGACCAAAAAAATAAAAAGAAGAAACAAAACATTGGAAAAAAAAACGTTAAGTAAATCAAAGTAAACAAACGGCGCACTTTGTTAATTGTTGAATTTATTTCTATTTCAGTTCGAGTCTCGCTTTTCGCCGTGGCTGCAATCTATTAGAGAATGATCTCAAAGATGCGTCAATCGAAAGACTCAAGACACGAACTGGCCGCAAAACAATAAAATGGATTTAACAAGCTGGATATTTGAATAGTACTATACTTTAGGCCGGGGAGGCTTATTGACACTCTTTTCGGCCACCTCTTCAAATTTCCCAAGCGGAGCATGAGCATCGGCAATTTGTTGGCCAACTGCCATTCACTTGCTGCCTCGACTTCTGTCAGGGGTTGTTCTGAAATGCCAAAAAGGTAGCATCGCATTGTTTCCCATTATTGGTATTGTACTGGTAGGCAACCGAAGCGCGCGACCTTCAGTTGGCAATGGAGGAGAAGGAGGAGGAGCAGCTCCTAGCCTCAGGTTGCCCCCAGGGCATTCGGCGAACCCGAGTCAAGTGCTCCGCGCAGCCTCTTCAACAATGAAGCCATCAGATCGACAAATATCTTCAATGTGAATTTGGTTCAACGGTTCAATGTATCGCACATAGGAACTGGTGTGAGTGATTAATTGGTTGGCTTTTCGAGGCCCAAAACACACACTGCATGTGTTTGGTCTTGGGATAATGCGAGTGAGTATATCTGCAGAATAATTCATTTAATATCGAGCGTAAACAACGCAGCCCACAGCGAATTGCTTACTATTCAAGTCGAGTTTGGGGCGCTCCCGCTTCGCCGGATGATTATGCCTTTGTGCGCCGCGTTAGTCTTCGGATCTGCGCCCCAGCATCTGATGAATGCTTTCCATTATCCATATAGCCAGGAAAATATGATTGTTGGGTGTCAATCAAAACTTTTGTGTGTCGCGTGTGTGTGCCACGTTGTCGTTGTCAATTAAAGGCGATAAAGTCTCCAATTAAGTTTGGAGATGGTAATGGCTTGCGGTTGAATGGCAATTGCTCCACGGAAAATGGTTAACTACTATTGTTACACCTTGGAAAATTACAATTGGGATGACGCCAGTCGCCTATTTACAACACGATTTATAATGTAGGAGGTCCTATATCACGTAACGGCGTACAAATTGTCTTTGCTTGAATAGCTTTTACTTAGGCTTAGGTCCTATATCACGTAACGCCATACAAATTGTCTTTGCTTGAATAGCTTTTACTTAGGCATTGCTTAAGAGGAGGTAATGTAATCTCGGAAATTCTGTCTTCAAATGGAAGTGGTATATATGTACCTTAAAACTGTTAGATTCAAGAAACCTAAGACTAACATTATCTCTGAATTTAAATATTTTATGTTTGCTGCTCCGATAGACAGCAAGATTAAAATATAACTATTAAAACCGGAAATATTTCAACTTGTTATTACAACTTTTCTATTAATCTATTTAGCCTATTTTTGGGATTGTGCTATCCAACACTTAATTGTGGCATACTCTTGGGCACATTTTCGAAAAGTATGCAACAAAAAAATTGTTCTGATATCACCCCCCACAACAAAATCCTAGATCCGCCACTGCATACCCCCTTAAGGTTTCAAATTAAAAGGCATTTGAGAAATTCGATTATTTTCTAGATTTATTTCGCTCTGATTGTTTTGGATAGGCGCACCTTACATGCACTCGGGTTTCTTTATAAATTTATATTTGAAATTGTATTAAATGTTTCGTCAATTAGCTGACAGATTATCTACATTTTAAATTTATTATTTCTTTTTTGGATACATAATCAATCGTTGATTTTTAAGCGGTAATTTTGATAGGTTAGTTTTAGCTGGTTACCAATAGTCGGTTATCATCATACAAGTAGTACAGACTACCTACAGTATTGCCTGCCGAATTGCAAAATATGTATAATACCGTCGACGTGTACATTTTATGGTATTTGCTTAATTTATAAGTAAATGTTTTTATGCGGGCGACTAGAAATTTCAAGAAAACTTTAAACATACAGTACAATATGTGTTTACGGATATATCCGCTTACGGATTAATTTAATTACTTGCTAAACGATAGGAATCATGAAAATTACTTTATCTTGCATTACTCGTTACGACTAAGGTTCAATTAAATATGGATACAAGCATCTGTTATTCACTTAAATGCTACTTAAGCACTCTTAAACGCAACTATTTAGGTATTTACTCCTCACTCTGTTCGCGAGTGCCACCGAAATGTAACTAAAGTTTGGCGCAACAAACCGAAGCCAATTGGATGGATCGTATTATGCTAAGACGATAAGTATAAGTTAGAGAAATCTTTGGTTGTAACTACAACTGAAATTGAATGTCGAAGCTGACGGGGGGGCATTTGCTTCCTAACTTTGTGCTGGTTAAGGTTTCGGTTTCGATTTCGGTTTCAGTACCCATTCCCAATTCCCTGGAAGTTTGGATTCGGCTATTACGGCTGTTGTGGATTTGTTAATGGGCAAACCTAGTGTCACATACAATATACAATGTATCTATAAATTATCACAGTAAAATAAATAGAAATCTTCTGCTGATGCTGCTGTTTTCTCTGCTCTGTTTTCTGGAAATCAACCAAGGAGTGGGTGGACGAATGGCGTGCGCTGGCTATAATCCATTCGTAGCTGGTTCGGATTATGGAAGATACGATAGTCATAGTCCACATTTTGGCAAAACTGTTGAACGGCTCCCTCGCTCACTTCCTCACCGGACTGGTTCACTGGCTGACTGGCTCACTGGTTCAGCAGCGTGTTGGTCACCTCGGAGAAGGAGAGCAGCGGACTGCCGTCGGCATAGGCCCCCCCTCCGGTGGGCGGGGCATAGGCCAGTGCCGTGTGCGCCGTAATATTCGCCGGATAGAGCAGCTGGTGGTGCGGATGGTGCTGCGTGTGGTGGTGATGTTGCTGCTGGTATATTGCATGTTGCTGCTGTTGCAGGGACTGTTGCTGCTGCTGCTGCTGCAGTTGCTGCAGGGACTGCTGCTGCTTCGCTGACTTGCGTCCACCGCCCACCTCCTCGGCGCAGATCACCAGCGGAGCGGACACAATGGCCAGTTGCTGATAGGGTATATCCGATGCTGCTCCCGACGAAGCTGCTCCATTCAGTAGACTGCTAACCGCAGGCAAGGCCGTGGGCGAGCGGGATAGTACAACTGGCGTCGGCGGCGGCGGCGGTGATCCTGATCCAACTCCCACCAACTGGTGGTGCAGCGGATAGCCAGTCAGCTGCTGCTGGTGCGACTGCTGCTGCTGCTGATGGGTGGTGAGTATGATCTAGGGAGGATCGTTATGGTTAGTAGTCGGGCTAGAGAGCACTGGGGTGCTTTTCTATTGTGGTATCAGAAGGTGAGTTGTGGGTTGTGGGTGGGTACATAGTATTTACTATTTACTATATAGTACATAGAGTGCGGGTGCTTCATTACTGGTGCGGATAGATTGCCTTCTAGCGGTGGCCGTGGTGCAGGTGGTGCGACTGGGCCGGAACATGGCCACCGCCGCCAGCCGACGGATGGTGCGGGTGCGGATGCGGATGATGGTACGTGAAGTACTGCGAGTACTGCGTGTAGGAGGCTGGAGTCCATACCTCGCTGCCATGCTGATGCGCCGTCTCGTGGTGATGATGATGATGGTGGTGATGATGCGAGTGTGGATGCGGGTGGGCGTGATGATGCTGTTGCTGTTGCTGCTGCTGCTGTTGTTGTTGGTGGCAGCTGGGTGGTGGGTGCACCGCCTGCTGATCTGTGCCCGTGCTGGTGAGGGAGCTGCTGGGAGCGCTAACATTGGAACCAACTCCTCGCTGCGACTGCTGTAGTTGCTGTTGCTGCTGCTGCTGGGGCGAGGTTGTGTGCGAGGAGGCGGAGTACAGGCCGGAGTCATCGTGCTGCATCTGGTAGCTCTCCGGCGTGCTGGCACTGGCCGACTTGCCCGGCAGCTCCTTTGTCCCGTTCCACTTGGCCGCCGTTGCCGGTTCATGTTCGTTGTTATTATTATTGTTGGCCCCGGCATAGCCCAAGCCATTGGTCAGCGGAGTTGTTCGCTGCGGTGAGCCGGGATTCCCTGTGCCACTCCGACCTCCGCCCTGCAGACTGTTCAGCGGCACACCGCTCGAGTGCGTGGTGCCCCACATCAGCACCGTCTGACGCTCGTAGGGATCCTGACTCGTGGCGCCACCGCCAGCAGCAGCAGCGGCCGCTGTGGCCGCCAGCTCCACTTTGGGCGTGACACTGCCCACTCCGTTGGGCGTGGCGCCGCTCACCGGCGAGGGACCGTCCGAGGAGCAGGATATCACCTCCATCACCTGGGGCGAAGACTTGGGCGTCTTGAGGGGAATTTGCTGTGGCAGAAAGGATGAGGATGAGTAATGGGTTGTTAAACACCTTGGACTGTACTCACCTGCGGCGTGGATGTTGGACTGCCGTAGCCACTGCTGTAGCCACTGTAGTACTTTCCGGTCTCCTGCCACTTTTCGTCCGCCTTCGAGGCAATGGCATAGCCGTCGTAGGAGAGGAAGCCATTCGCCACATAGGCCGAGGCCGGGGCTCCGGAGTGCGGGTAGTCCGTGTAGTAGCCACCGACGGCGCCCTGCAGCCGGTACTGATGGAAGAGATTCTCGCTGACCGGGTAGAAGGCGTTGGCCGGCATGGAGCTGCCCATGTACAGATTGTCCGCTGCACTGGCGTACGGCGAGGTCGTGTACATGGGATTCAGGTTGGAGTAGGCGGCGGCCACGGCGGCCGCTGGATCGGGCAAGTACTCCACGGCCACGGCCGGAGCAGGCGAACCCACCTGGCCGCCCAGGGGCGAGGTTTGCTGCGTCTGCTGCTGGTTTTGCTGCTGCTGCAGCTTGCGCTTGCTGCGGCAGGTGGACAGGAAGTCGCGCAACTGCGTCTTGTAGCGGCGATTTGGACGCGTCGGCGTCACCGGAGGCGGCAGGGCGTGGGCCGTGGGCGAGGTGCTTGGGGGCACCACCAGCTGGTCCGCCTCGGAGAAGTAGGTGGACGCCAGGCCCGTGTCCAGGTAGCTGACCTTGAAGTCCATGGTGCGCTTGCCCAGCAGATCGTGGCCCTCCTCGTCCATCAGCTGCCGGTGCGTGCAGATCACAAAGTCGGGCTTGGAGTTCTTGTACACCAGGCGCGAACTCGTCTGGAGCCACTGCCACTCGCCGTCCTTCTTTTGGTACCGATAGGCGATCATTCCGGAGGCTCCCGTCTTCAGAACTGCAGGAAGTCGAAATGAGAAGTTGCGAGTTAGAGCTAAAAGTTTTTATCCATTGAGGTGAGGGAACTAGAAAATCCTCAATGTCAATTTTCCTCCAAAAAATTTCAGCATTTCGTCCAAAACCAAGTGATAAATTGTCCAAATGTGGAATGGCGTATACCGATGAGTTCGTAATCAAATTCCCAACAAATTGGCGTTTAAATCTAAAAATTGTATTTTTGGCCATTTTTTGGAAAAAATTGTGATGTTATATAAATACAGAAATTTGGCCAAAAACATTTTTTTTTTAATCTACTCAAAACTGTTGTGGAGTGTTAGTTTAGGTTATTGGCTGCACAAAACAGTCGGCCATTTAACTGCGGCACATATTTTAATGAAATTACGACGATAAAACCGAAATTAAAACGGAAATAAAAACAGAATGTACAAATATGAAAAGTCATACATAAAATGTATGCATAAATTGTTTTTAAGAGGTTTAATTACTTAGGATACTTTAGAAATTGAAAATTAATACTTAAAAGAATAAATCCAGAAAATGTATTTAAGGGAGATGCTTTTGAAGACAAAGTAGACTTTAGACTTACGCTCCTGATGGGCGCTGGCCACGTAGGCGAGGTCGTCGTAGTGCACCAGATCGTAGCCCCCCATGTTGACCAGCTCGGCGTCCGCGTAGCCCAGGATGTGCTTGCCCCGCTGGTCCATCGACACCAGCGAGAAGTCCAGCTTGTGCTTGGACTTGAACATGTTCTCCTTGTGCGGGATCTCCAGCAGGCTGGGCGGTCCGAAGGGCGTGCAGTAGGCGAAGAGGGCCAGCGGCGGCTCCTCCGTCTTGCGGTTCTGCCCGTGGAGGACCTTGATTCGGCCGCGGATGTCCAGGCGCAGGAAGCCGCTCGTGTTGTCCAGCAGGCAGCGGAAGCGGACGGTGAAGCTGCGCTCCAGGTAGAGCGCCTTGTCCGGCGCCAAGGTCTCCGCCAGCTGCATGCTGGACATGTCGGCGGGCAGGAAGCTGTTCCACAGCAGCTGGCGCTGCAGCTCCTCGCGGTCCTCCGAGTGCACCAGTTCGTACACCGACTGGTGGACAATGTCCGACTGTGGAATACATACAGGTATTTATGTATATTGGTCAGGGGTCAGTAAACCCAGGGGAATATTCCTTATTGATTCTGCTCTCACTTCTTAGCTCGTCGCTCTCTTTCGCCCGGGGTTTTCGGGGCGTATAAATCAAAATGCGCGCAAATTGAAAATGCGCCCCATGTTGGCCACAAATTGAGACATAAATTCTGCACGCGCCAGGAGCAGGAAGGTTCGGCCTGAAGGGGGGCTATATATGAGTACAAGGGGATATTCCCATTCTGATGCTGCTGCCTTTCTGCACACAACAACACACCGAAAAGCAAACAAACCCAACCCGAAGCCGAGCTACGCTTTTAATTGAGCTGCCAAACGGGGCGTGGCAAGTGCCGCTTTACACATTTACAACTAAATTTGAAAAAATAAAATAAAAATAAGAAAAACAACTCGAGCGGATGCTAACTACAATTTCAATTTCCATTCGACAATAAAGTAGGCAAAGAACTACAATGAAGGTGTACCCCAAACATGCTGCCGAAGGAGCCCGAATTCAAAACGGAGTCCCCGCATCGGAATCAATCTGGCCACGCCCGAAGGAGATTCCCAGCGATTGCGCAATCTGATTTTAATTTACGATCTGTCGGACCCGCGAATCGATTCAGGTACCCATAACCTTCGAGAGTGGTGAGGAGGAGCTCTCGCACAACTTTGCTGGGCTCCAGCAGCCTCAATTGCGAATTTGGGTCAGAGTATTCGAAAATCAGGTTAATCAACTCATTTTTCTTGTGATTCTTGTATTTGTGCTTTGGTTTTAGGCCAAACAGTGGCCTTTCTTGAACTCCTTTTACTATTTTCTCTATAAAACGGGGTTTTCATATATCTAAATCAATATTTTGAAATCGGTGCATTTGATTTTCTCAAAAATGTTGATTTTTTTTTGAACCTGTAGGTACTATTATATTATATTATTAGCTCTTCTTTAATTCTGGGGCAGTATCGGACCGCTTCCGCATGTCAGAGATTGACCCAAAAAACAAAACAGAAACACCGGGTAATAGATGTACAAAAACCGTCGGCAATTAAAATCAATCAAAAAACGGAGCGAAAGAGAGCAACCGAGGGGCTAGAAGCTGGTGGCACTTACCTGATGAAAACCCAAATAGCTCTCGATGCTGTGCGTGGCAAAGAAGACTTCGCCTTCGCATGTCAGTATCATTAGAAATCCATTTAGGGCCTGCAAAGAAATTCAAAGAGAAATGGTCGACGGGTCAAAATTAAATCAAAACTATGAATTAAATGTTTGTTTCTTTCTTTTGGTTGACTTTGAAGTGAAGAGACAAGTGGATGGGTCCCAGAATCAATGGCTAGATGAATGAATCTTCGAGATGAGATGGGTTGGGTTGGCAAAGGTGTAATTACAGTAGCTGCCAGAGTTCGTCATATTTTGGTGAATGAAATGTTATTGATCATGGCAGCCGGAGGTATTTTAATACACAGCGAGAAAGTTATCACTATTGTGGTATAATTTTACTTGGACTTAATAGGATTAGTTATACTATTTTAAAAGAGAGTTTTATAACAGTTATAATGTATATCCTTTTTCTGGACAGATCCATTAAAGATTTTATAGATCTAGTCAGGAAAATACCCATTTAACTCTTATGTTCCGGCAATCTGCCCCTATATCAAGTGCTGATTATAATAATTATTAATTTATGTATTGAATGTAATGTATTTAATCCTATAGCGACATTATAAGTAGTGATTTATTAGTAACTATTACAAATTAGTGTTGCAGGATAAGTGTAATATTTGTACTAAAATTATTCTCAGCGCTCTTCCATTGACCCGTACAGGTTACGCCCCTCCGAATGAACTCTGTTTGTTGACCGCATCAGGAGCGACTGAAAAGACGGCCACGATGATGGCGGCGCTTAGTTGAGGCCAAAGCGTAATCAGCGCTAAAGCGGCTTATTTCATCCAAGCCACAGGTCGCTTATATACTATCCCCAGCTCAGATCCCAGTCGGATCTGGAGTTCCACATCAAACACAACCAGGAAATGGCTTGCAATTAAATCAATGAGTTTCAACTGAACAGACCGAGAGAGAAAGAGAGAGGCGGTAGATTTTGGTGTAATTGCAGGTTTCCATTCCAATTCCCTCCCCTCGAATCCCCAGATGAGCCATTGTCATTATCTATTCGGATATGCGACGCCAAAGACTGGGCACTGCTAACAAGAAAATGAAGCAAAATAAAATGTAAAGTAAGAGCAGCCGTAAAAGCATGCAAAAGTTTTTAATACGTTTCATTGTTTTGTTTATTATTTGGCGCATTATTGTTTTTGATTGCATTTTAAAGTCGGGTTTTATGGACTGCTAATGGCGGCAACGCATGCGATTCCCGACCGATCTCAACTGGAACTAACGGTAACGGCAACGTGTGAAGTGAAAATGAGAAGGAAACTAAAAACTGAAAACTCAAAGCTGAAAACTGAAAACTGAAAACAGAGCCGGCAAACCGCTTCGAAAGACAAATTTGCCAATGCTCCATTAGTGCCTCCGTGGCGGTGCGGCCGTAATTAATATAACCAAACCGAAAACAACACCGCTGAGCACACACAGCATACGGCACAAATTAATACGGGCGTATTTAAATATCAATTTGCAGCCACCACAGCGAGCGGCATCGAAAGGAAGTCCCCGCCGTTTTGAGCCGGAGAAAAATGTGCGCGATTGCTGCTAATTACAGAGCAGAGCAGCGGGCGCAGGATTGGCCAGATCCGAGGAGTCGCGATCGGATCTCCTTGCCAGAGTTGGCATTAGCCGACATAAATGCTAAGTGGCGTCATCATTTAAAACGCATCAACAGCCCGCAAGGATGTGGTGCTGCTGCCCAGGCAAATGCTGCATGGATTGTCATCATTCTGGTCGGGCATCAATAATCGTCATAAAGATCTCCCCAACGGTAGCCAGCGAGTGAAAAAGGCTTGGATGGTCAGGTGATACTAAGCTTATAGATACTCTATTTTTATAAGGAATATGGTAGTTAAATATCTTGTGGGAAATAATATAGAGTATTTTAGAAAAATTATAATGATGTTGTTTTGAAAATATAAAACTTTATGTGAATCTCTCAAAAAATATTATAAGATGGTATGGTATAGTAATTTACTGAGTCTCAGATCTCAGAATCTCAGATTTTAGTTCGAAATTAGATGATAATATATATTTATCACTAATTTTGAAGGGTATTCAAAACTTTGATATGCAGGACCTGATTACTTGCTTTTTGATTATCTTCTTTTTTCTTTACATTTTTTTCTTCGCTGTTCTCTTTTCATTTCTTGCGGCATTTTACCTTTTTATACGGCCAAGAAAGATTTCTCCCCACAGTCTAATTGTTTCTCTGCCCCATCCCTTTCCCACCTGATGGCGTATCGAGGCCTCTCTGTCGCTCCCGCAGCTACAATTTAGACAAGCTCGTCTGCGGCGTCTTCTAATGCGATTTTAATAATACCCGCCCGTCTTTATAAGAAGTGGGGGATCCGGAGAGAGACAGAGAGGCTGTTTTCCCCCGTTTGTGTGCGGGTAAATCTTGCATTTCAGTTGTGAGATTTGATAAGTTGGCAGCGATTATTTTACCATTTCCTAGGCAGATGCAGGAAAGACTTTTGGGGAGGGGGGGGGAGAGTCTCCAGGGGCTGTGGAGCCTTTCTAGTTTGGCCAATTTGCCCATGCTCGTCTAGATAATTGCTTAATAAAGCCCACCCCCAGCGGCGGACGCTCTCCGAGTGGCTTTGCCAGTTAATATATTATATCTCCGGCGGATCTCTGCCACCAAAAACTGTTGCATGGAAAGTTGAGTTCATATCATGTTGGCAAGCAAAGTGTTGAAAGTGTTTTACTTTCAGTGAAAACGGAAGACAATTAAATGCTGTTCCAGTATGGGTTAGCCCTCAACTGAGCTGCGTGACAAAATGCCATTTTCTAATGATAATATGTGACCCATAATAAACAGGAACGGCAACAGCAACAGCTGCAGCAAAAAGTAAAACTTCATGGGCAACAGGTAACAAATACCCGAGGTATTAAAACTAAATATGCACACCTCAAGCCCCTCTCCCCCCTTATACCCCTCTCTCCCCACCCAATTGCCAAAAGGACCTCTCTGCGAGACAGACTAAAAATATGCACGGAAATGCACAATTGTGCAGTTTTGAGCTCGACAATTAGCTGCAGTCAGGCAGTCAGGAAAAGGGTGGTGCAGTCGGCTGATTTCTTTTTTTTTTGGCCTGCATTCAAATTCGCGGGCCACCCTGCGTATACGTAATGCAGGCGAACACGAAACTGCAACGTGCAACGTGCCCCATATGTGGTGCATACCGCAATCGGGCGGGTGGTTACTTTGGACTTTGACATTGAATTGTGTGTGTCGAGTGGAGTGCAGCCGAAAAAAGCGGCAAGTGCAAAAACAAAGGAGAACAGAAGAAAAAGGAGGTTGTTGCAAGTGCATGTTGCACAATTGCGTGTGTCTGTCTAAGTAAGGGGGTAAGGGTGGTTCAGGGGCCAGTGTCAGCTGTACGGGCCGCACTCGCCCGGTGGCCGCCTGCTCCAATGCCCGGTGAGCTATGTGCGCATTAAATTAAACTGTCATGACTGTGACAAGTGCATATGTTGGCGCCTCGGACAGTGCAACAAACAAATACTGTGGCACACATGCACTTTTAATTCAGCAAAAACATGCAACTGCCCCCAGGCGTCGGCTATGTGGAGTGCAAGGGGGGTTGAAGGTGGGTTTGAAGGGGGCGCAGTGTGCTGTACGACAATTTAATTGGCGTATTTTGGCACATAAACTTGAAATGTATATTTTTTTATGTGTGCTCCAGTTTAGTGCAGCTGTTTCGCATCAACGTGATAACTGCTAATTAATTGTAGTGAAATCGTTGTAATTCAAAATGCTACTGATGTTGTATATTTGCACTTGAAAATTCGCTAAATAATTGAATCAATTGTATTTAGTTAGTAAGCTTTTTGGTACATTTAGCAATTCATTTAAATAAATTTATCTAGATATTAAAAATCGATCATACAAAATAATATTAAATAGTTGATAAACTAGTGGCCTGCTCTCTTGATTTAATAAATATAAAGATTATAAATTAAATAGAAATTTATTAATTTATAAATTTCCCTTATATTGTTCAGCTTTTCCGGTTGGTGGATAGACCATTAGAACATACAAAATATAAATTATTAATTGATAAACAATAGAATGTTGCCTTGATTTTTCAAATGGGAAATTAATAAATTACCTAGCTATATCATTTCACTCCCTTATGTTGATCAGTTTTTTCGGTTAGTGCATAGGCAATTTTCAATTAGGTTAATCAATTTGAGCACTTATTAATTGCAGACAATTACAAATGGTGGAATCGAAGCGAGGAAGTGGAATTTCCCAGAACCCCATTGCCTGCCGATTGCGTGTCCAGTATTTATCAATGGAAACTCTCTCTCGGCTTACAAGACGCTGATTGATTATGCCCCTTTACCCCTTCCCCTGCCCCTGCTCAGAAATACGCCACATATCCTGGCCAATGAAGCCATCAAGCACCACCACTGATGAAGACAAATCGAGGCAATTGAGAGGAGTTTGTGGGGGGTGTGGATGGGTTCTGTGCTGGACTCGGGAGTCGGGACACCCGGTTGGAGGACTCACCTGGAGGAACATATCACCATCCAACAGGCCGTGCTCGAAGGCGCCCAGCTCTCGTGTCCTGTAGCCGTCGTGTGCGTGTATGTGGGGCAGGACTCCGTTCTCCTCCTTATCCTTATGCATAACAACTGCAAGAGAAAGTAAGAAAGATAGCGATACTTTTTACAACCGGAGGCATTTTTGGATATTTTATTAACCATAAATTTTTGATATTCACTCAAAAGAACTGAATAAAGTTGAGGAAATTGCCTGGCCATAAATAAGCCACTCAATTGTTTTACAAGACCACCTTCCCCGCCGAGGAGGAGCGAATAACCATAGTAACTTCATAAAAATCCAATATATCATAGATATACACTGTGATGGGTAGAAGGTATGTATGTGTGTGTCTGTCTCAGCGCCCCGAAAATACTCGTACAATAAATATTTACGGCTTTGGCAAAGTACTAAAAATTGTTTATGGTGTCATTGTAATATTTTATGAGAACTTTCGCCCCCTTGGCCCCACCCCCTAGCCCAGAACTATCCACCCTTAGGCCCGACCCCGTCGCCATTTTGCCCAGGAAAATTTCATTTTATTTTCCTCCCTCCACCCAACTTACTTTTGTTTATTTATTTCTTGGCTGCGGAGTTTTATTCTGTGGGAGCCAAGCGGGTTTTTATAATAAATTTGTCACAAAAATTGATTTATGTGCGATAAACGATAAAAGAAATGGAACTTCATATATTTTCACAATATTAGTAAAAGGTTTTCGGGGCCACTAAAAGAGGGTGGCTTGGTCCTGGCCAAAAATTATGCCACGCCAGCTGATGTCATAAATTATGATTTTTATCAACGCAAATGGGTAAAATAAAAAATGTTGAAGAGAAATAAAACAGCGGCTAAAATAAAAACAGGGGCCAAATTAATTTACGCATGGCAAGCCTCGAAGAAAAGTGTCCCCCGACTGCCAACGAAGTGCAACCCCTAAGCGAGCGGGGAAAACTCTCGGAGTTTCGGCTTCAATTTCAATTAGCAGGTTAGCATTCCCTACCCCTAACTTTTCCCTGGCCAAGCTGACCGCAAACTGGAGCTCCTTGTCGCCTCGCTATAATCTCGGCCTTTCTGACCTTTTTATCAAATTAACAAAAGTGACTAGGTCTCTCCCCTGAAACGGCGAAAGATTGTTCATTTTAGCGAAAGTGCGATAAAACAAATAGTTGCCCCTGGCCACTCCCCTCCCTCCCACTGGTAGCTAGGTTCTACCAACTTTCGGCTAATGTGGCCCAAACAAATTGCATCATGTGCGTGTAATCCTGGCGTGATCCCTTACAGCCACTTGGCCTAGGACGCGGTCGTAATTATTCATAATTTAATTAGGCTCAGTTTACATTCATTTCACTCCTCGTCGCTGCTTTTTTTTTATTATTATTTCTGCTTACCGCCATATTTTAATTTTTTTGTACGTGCATAAACTCATTTAATTAATTTCTGGGTTGGGTTGTTTTAGCTTTGCCTGGACTTGGTTTTTATTTTATGTTTTCTGTTCTCTGTGCAGAGTTTCGGGTTACGAAATCTGCCCGGGCGACTTTATTGCACTTACATTGTATTATTACATGGCGAATAAAGCAAATTTACGACAAATTCTCCGCATTTTCCGCTGCTGTTTCCCTAGTTTCCCCATTTTCGCTGCTGGCGCTTCCATCTTTGGAAGGACCCACCCCCATTGGGTCGTTAAACGTACGGGCGACCATCCACCGTGAGTCTCGCCGGCGGTGGATGAAAATCTTGCGCTGCGAACGACCGGAAAAGCGCAAAATCTCGGCTAGCAGGGTGGGGCAGGGCACAAACTCTCCGCAACGCTCGATGATGTACACACATAAAAATGGCGGCGACGACGATGGAAAACCCCACCCAAGTGGCCAAAGAGAAAAGCCAGACAGAGAGAAAGACCAGTTGGGAAAAGGCACAGGAAAAGCGTGCGCAGCGAACGACGAAGAGGAAGAAGACCCGAAAGATACTCGCCCTAATGACGTTGCACTGACGGCCTTTCCAACTCATGGCCATTTTCTCCCGATTTTTCACCGCTTTTCCTATGCTTTTCCGCTGCTCTTCTGTTTTTGCCGCCCATTCCAAAGGTGGCGTCAATTATGCTGGAGATGGGAGCTGCAACTGGGCGTGTCCCGAGCTGGTGGCACGGCTTGGCGCAGAATAATAAATAAAGTTTAAATTTTCTGACATTTTGGCAAACATTTTCCGTGCCGACAGAAGCAAATATGTCATGGAAATGTCAAACTCATCAGCGGATTTGATTGGAAAACTGACAGCGTCGGTGTTGGGAATATATCGGTATAGTATATATCCACCCGTAGCATCAACAGCGGCACCGCCAGCAACCATTGGCAGCTGTCAGGAGTGACAGGGCTTTTTGGATGAACACCAACCCCATCGCCGTTGTGGGTCAAAAGCGAAAGGTTAACGGGTGGGCGGGGGAGTTCAATTGCAGGTGCGATGGTGGTGTAGAATATTGTTTGGCCAGGGGAATATTAAACAAGTTGCCAGGCCAGGTGGGCGATGGCTATATTGAATCAATTCTATTACCAGATTAGAGGTGTAACCATGAAACACTTTTTAATAATCACAAATTTAAGAGTATTAAACTTGACTTGGTTCATCAAATTTTATGAGTATAAATAAATAAAATCTTGAGATAAGGAAGTCTTAGCTTAAGTTAACAAGATTCAAACCAATAAAATCTAAAGTGACTTATTTTTAAAGTCTCTAAACTTAAGGAATATACTCCTCGAGATTATCCTTGCTTTAGACGCTTCAAGGAGAAACACTTCCTAGTAGAATAAACCCTGCATAAAATCCCATAAACAAATCCATTTTGTCTGTTGAAGGTTCCTTTGAGGTTTCGAGTACCTGGGCCAGCAATTGCAGGCAGAAAGAGAAGTAGTCCAAGTCCAGCAATTTTAAAGTAGCTAAATCGTTTATTGGACTTTAAATTGAACTAGGCCTTTAGACATTGTATCTTTTTCCCCCGAGGGGGTGTCGACCTACGTAAGTCACGCAATGTTGTCTCCTCTGCCGCCCTCGACCAATGCATGTATATAATATACCCAAGTAGAACCCCACTAGTATGGCTCTGTAGAATCAGCTGAGCATTGGCCGGCGTGACAATGCGACGCCTTAGAGGAAAAACAACCGCACCAGTAATACTGAATACCGAATCCAACAGAAACAACACCTACGTGGAGCTGGTAGGCAAGTGCATCGCCATCGCCATCGCCTGACTGATTGCATGTCCGCCTGCGACCCATTCAGTGTCTGGTTTTTGAGCCGAAACCGGCAACAGAGGGTTAAGGGGGCCCGGGAAGGCCCTCTTAACTGGAGCAACGCACGAAAGTCATGTTACAATGTACGAAAAATTGGCCAAATGCCGCTGGAACTGGCGGCTTTACTATGTTTATAGGTTAAGAACTGAGCCTTGGCCTCATCCTCATCAGACATTTTAACCCAATTGGTGGCAAGCAACAGCAACTGCCTGTAGGCAATTTTGATAATAACATAAATGCCTTGCTGCAGGTGAAATGGGGAGGAGAATGCGGGCTGACCAAGTGACCTTGTCGTGGCCCATAATCGGTGGGTGGGTGGTTTTGGTGGACTGGGACTTAGGTGTCCCACGTTTCAGGTGCAACGTCTCCGTTGCAGATTCATTCATAATAAGCCCAGCGGGTTTCCACAGCTCTGCCGCTTCCCACGAAACCCCGAGAACCAGTTAAAAGACCGCCGAAGGCCAGCCAATCTATGTTGTCAAAGAAAAGTGGCAGAAATATTAAAAAAATATAATATTAAATAAATATTAAATGTACCATAAATGGTTTTAAACTTGTGGATTTTAAAACTATAACATCTCGAAAGCCTTTGAAAAATGCACCTACTTTAAGATCCAAATATTATAGCTATTTCTTGCAGTGCCTCTTTTAATCGTGTGTGGGAACTCGTTGGTTTGGCGAAACGCCAATGCCAATGCAAATGCAAATGCGTTCCCATCTCAAGTTACCAAATCTTTTGAGTAACTACTCAAATGGGATAGCAGAGCACTTGGCGGCAATTTCTTGGGAACTCAATTTGCTTATGGGCCACATTTTTTACAGCCATTTTAATGGCATTAGTTCGCCAGGGGTGGCTGAATTGATGGGGGAAAACTGCGTTTAGAGCTTAGCGTGCTGTGCCCAGAAAACAGAATAGACTGAATAATAATCGTTAAAAGAGAAACTATCAATATCAAAGGGGTCATAACAACTAATGTTTCAGCAATTGTTTGGGACCTCTCCCTTTTTGCCACTTAATTACGCAACTCATCAATTAGGCAGACGTCGAACTCAGGGACAGGAGTCTTTGGCACCAAGCAATCATTAAAAATGTAGAAATTGCGCGTCTTAACAATTATGGTCAGAAGCCGAAAGGTGGCTACGTTGGTTTCTGTTGGCTCTGGCAATTATGGCCAGTTGCCCCCTTGGCAGCCCAGTTTAACCTCCCCCAGCTGACCACCCCCTCGCATTTGGGCCAAGACAATGGCCCATTAGCAGCGCGCTTTAATTATTTAGTTTGCGGCCAAACCAAACCCACAGAGATAGTGGAAAAGCGCAAAGAAAAGCGCAGAGAATACCGGAGAGAGAAAACTACTAAATCATCGGGGGTGGGGGATGGGCAGAGGGGCGGAGGGGCGTGGTCTCAACTGGTACAACAAATGCAAAAGCGAAACTCTCTGTTTTTTTCCCCCAGTATAGAGAACTTTTGCAGTTCGGTTTTTGCTCGTCTCTTTTCCGCATTGTTTTCGGTTTTTCGGGTAAGCAGAAGTTTTTTTTTGCGCAAGTCAGGGTCAAGCAACTACAGATGGGATCCCGCTACCCCCAAAATAGATAAATAACCATGTATACATTGTCTGGTTAGTACATGGTCAAACTTTCCCACTGGAGCGACAGCATCCAGCTTGTCTCCCCCTCCCATCCCATCCCATCTAATCAATTTTAATCGTCTTGAGTGCTTCCGTTGGTAATCCATGAGCGGCACACGTCGCTTTCGGATCTCCAAGCTATAGAATATCCCTAGCCCTAGTCCTACCCATACCAAAACCCATAGCCAGGTTAAGGGTTCGGAGGCAAACAAACACTAATTGTAAATTAAATGATCCCGATAATATCCGAGAACATCTATCTGGGTAAGCAAACGAAACCGAAATGAAAACAAACGTTGACCTCGCGCCGTGTTTTGTGACAACCCCTGGAAGGATAATGAACAGGGGTAGGGGAAGGGGCTGTAAGAAGGGGCCACTCACCGGGGCACACGCCGCAACGGTTCTGGTCCATTAACCCGTCGTCGTCGTTGTCGTTGTCGTAGTTGTGCCTGGAGTGTCCTGCGAGGAGGTGCATCGAAAGTCTTTTCGGGGGATGCCACCGTTGGCAAAGGAAACTAATGTTTATATTGACTTTTCACAATGCACAAAGCGGCACGTGTCCACCCGACGGTTGCTCCTTTTTCCTTATTTTTGTGTGTGTGTGTGTGCCTCCTCTAAGCCAACAGTTTGCCAGTGCAATTAACGCTGAACTACGCTTGACCGCTAATTGTCAAAATATTTACCAAAGTTCTGGTACCTTTTTCGCTGTCATTCTTCGATTTTGCCACGTGGGCGGCAGGATGTGTTTATCGGTCTCGGAGGCGCTTTATTTTGTGCACTTAAACCCCATTAAAGCTGTCATGCCACACATGCCGGCCTCTTTTTCCCTCGCTCTTTGCCAATTTTATCGCAAACGAAAGCGAATGAAGCAATTAAATATTTTCTTTATTTTCATTTTTTCGTGTTGGTCATTAAAAAACAAACGCGAAATGCCAACGAACTCAGGCTTAATCAAGCCATCAAGGCCCGAGAGTTTATTGCATTTGTTTTAATTAATTTAAATTAAACAAATTTGTTGACCCCCGTCCCTTGTCCAGTGTTCAACTACCCCGAGTACGCCTAAAGCACCCCTGAGAGAAGTAGATACATATGGTAGTTTCTCCAGCTCCTGGCTTCACTTTGCCGGCTCCCGACTGACTAGACTAGACTAAATAACACTTACTGGTAATGCAAGAGAATAGTTTGGGTCTTCTTAAAACTTTAAGGAAATTTATAAAAAATGTTTTTATGATTTTTAGCATTTTTAAATAGAGATATAATTTTTCCCAATAAAATTGAAGTGAAATGGAGAAAGTTTTTGTGCTCTAGATGTTACCCAATTTTAGCCCGTGTTTCTTAGCCCCTAGTCGCCTTGGCCTAGACTGCCCCACGCCGCTGGGCCGCTTCCTTCCTGTTCTTTAATCCGCCAACAGCACGTGCGTGTGTTTGTCTGTCGCTCCTTTTCGCTTTTCGGGAGGAGAGGACCTCCTGGCGCGGCGTTGAAATTAGTTTTGAATCATTTATGAGTCATGTTGTTTAGGGTCTGGGCCGCAGTCTGACCAACCGAACCCAGAACGGGGAGTTCCTCGGTCCGGGCATAATCGATTTAATAGGCCGAAATTGTTGTTACGCGCCGTATGGTGAAGGGTGTTTTCCCCATTTTTCCGCACTATACTATACTATACTATACTATAGCAGTAGCACCACTCACCTTGAAAATAACTTTTGGTTCTTAAATAACTAACGGACAGCCTTAGAATGCTCAGTCGATCCAGTTTGCTCAAGATGTTCTGCTCGAAGGGCAGCAGCGAGGCCAGGAGATCCAGCTCGGCGTTGAGGCGCTCCCGATGCCGCTTTGATGGATTGCTCTTTGTGACGCCATCCTTGGGCGGCGGCTTCAGGCTGCGGGGCGAAAAGACGGGGAAAAAGAAATGAGAATGAGTGAAAGGGAAATTAAAAACAATTTTCATGCATAAATGGAAAGTGGCTCCCTAAATAGAACGACCGCGTCAGCTGGCGACGGACATCGTTCGACGGTGGTGTGAACTTGAAAAGGTCAAAATTATTAATTGCACTTATCAGTTACCCGAAAACTATATAATAATAGCCAGAGGACTGGACCTCAATCCTCCCCCCAGCTGGTCAAGGATTACAGCCATAGAACGGACACAGAATCCAGGGTGGGTTGGTTCGATTAGCTATGCCCACTTGGTCTGCTGATTAGTCGATCTGCCAGGAGTGGTTGGATTGCACAAGAGATCCCTTCGCTTTGTTCTGTGCAAATGCGTGAAAAGATTGGGTTTTAATGACCAGCACATTTTGTTAATGCGAGAAAATATTATATTAACTTTACTAATCAATCGAATCTACTTTCTTATAAACTTAAGGAGTACTGGAATGATTTTTATAGAAAGTATCATTTGAAATTCTACTTATTATAGACCATTAAACTAATCGATCCATTCGTTCATATGTATATACTATAAATCATTATATTTTCACGTTTTAATTCCCTGCCCCGCTTCAAGGAAGCTAATCGGACCCATTACCCGGCTCCACCTCTAACAGTTTCCATGAATCAAATCATAAACGGGAATGTGCACAGATACAGGCACAAATCAGGAGTCGGGACCGCAATCTGAAACCACTCCAATTAAATGTCATAAAATGTTCGAGGACCCAGGCAAAAAGCTCGAACCGCAGCCGAGTCGAAAATACCATTGTAAAGCCAAATGCAGAGTGTGGTATTATGGATATTATGGTATTTGTGAGGGATGGCGAGAACCGCAGAGCTCATAAATGCAAAATCCGTTTATGAGGGGACACGTAAGGGAATGGGGAATCGGGGCATCGGGAATGAGTGGTGGCAATCTGGATTAGCTCGTGGTTGGACTCAAAAGCTGTGCCGCTAATTCATCATTATCTCTGGCCGTAAGCGGATAAGCGGAACAGCTCAGCCGGATTGGATTTATAAGCTGCATTATGGAGACTCCCTCTTTGGGTTGCCTCTCCTTCAGCTCGACTGTGTTCTTTTTTTAATCATTTTCCGTCTCATCATTTTCATTGACATTATTACAAAGTTAATTGCGGTAATTAAATATAATTATTGTTGTAATTTATGAGACGACCCCCTTCATGGCCAACTCGCAACCCCCTTGCCCCTCCGCTTGCGTGGCTTTTTAGTCACTGTTTGAAATTTTTCAGATGTTTTTGTTTGTCGTTTGAGTTTTTGTGTGGTGCTGTTTGTATTTGGAAAACATTTTGCCCCGCTGCACACGAGCGAGACTGGAAGAAAAAAGGACGCGAACTGTTGCAGGATATTGTCGCGTTAAGTTAATTGGCTGGCGGACCTCGTCCTGTACATTTTTTTCTTCACCACTGCAGGTTCCCGGGTAATTGTCAGTGGCATGTCCGTTTGATGTCACAAAACTGGACGACATGTTGCCTCAAATTGTCGCTGGCCGGCTAATCTCCCCAGTTGATATCGGAACAATCCCAATCCCAGGTCTATTATCGTGCCGCCAAGGTGTTTTCCTGCAGGAGAAGGAATGCCAACTTGTCGCCCTGCAGCCGCAGTCAAAGGATAACGGGTATCGGAGATAGGAATTTCTAAACAAATCGCCGCTAAATGAGGGACACTTTGGCCCCGAAGAAGAACACTCTCTCTCACTATTTGATTCCAATCAAATCGAAAGAACTCATTTAATGAAATAGCCAATTACGAAGAAATTCGAAAATGATCAGTGTCTGGGCAAAAAAGGATAAACGAGCGAACTTATAGCTGGATCTCTCGGCGAAGATGATTATATTGATGAACGAAACCGTTAGACGCATCGGAATGCACTGGGAGGACTCGCGAGTCAAGGCTGCGAATTAGCAAAGGGAATCGACATAGAAATAATTTCCAGCCAGGCCAAATTGAGGCCCCTGCCAAATTGGGGGCAATGCGGTGTATTATTTTTTTTTCGCTCTCAGTTTTGCGGCATAAAATGTATAATTTTCTTATTATCTATATATTCGGCGGGGGTAAGAAGAGAAAAGAAGCCAAATGGCAAGGGCAAACGGCAAAGGCAGAGGCAAAGTACTGGGAATAAAATTAATTCCATAAACAACTTTCCAAAAAGTAAAGAACTTTCGGTGGAGAAAGGTGAAAGGTGGCTCTGCCTTTTGTCTGGGGCCATAAAAACGTCAGGCAGGAGAAAAGCCCCGAGAAAGAGAGAGAGAGTTTAGAGAGGAATCCCAGCCAACAAAGGATATCTGCTGCAGAGTGTGTGTATGTGTATGTGTGCCTTTTGCTCCGCGTTCCTTCGAAACTTTCAGCCCCAAAAAGCCATTTTTATTCTCCTTCAGCGTCGTCGTCGTCGTCGTCGACTTCGTCCTTTCTATACCTTTTTCCCCACGTATTACTTTTCGCCATTTTCGTTGCTTCCCTGCTTTGCCACCACCACCACCCATCCCACCCATTCGGCATTCTTCTTCACATTTCTTCTTTCCTTTTCCCATTATGAAATGAATTGCTTTTAAAGAAATTACAATGCGGACGACTTTTGGGATTGGGGTTTCGTTCGCTGGATCGCAGGGAGGAGCTCAGGGATTGCGGTCCGGGGCGGTATACTACTATATGTGTGTCTCGATTGGGTTGACACAAATTGCAAGGTCCAAGGCTGTCGTCTCGCCCACAGCACGGCCAAAGCAAAGTCCGGAGATCTAACGAATAAGATATAAGCCCTAAATCCCGACGCACCACGCCCTATGGTGTCCAAGGCAATGGGGATATAGGAAAGCTTGAAGTAAACACATTATAACAAGCAAAGTAAACAAACAAAATAATTAAACCAATTACAAAATGTTAGCAATAAGTGTCGGTGTTTAAAGATCTTCTTTGTCGAACAGAGTACAAAGTACAAAGTAACCGAATAAAATAAAAATGAAAATGCAATATGTACAAATATTATAAATAAAATTTTTTTGGTCATACTGATAAATATTTAATGTGTACCTATTACTTTTACTTAACTTTCACCCTATTCTCATTTTATTTTAATATTTTATAAAGTTTTATATTTGTATGTCAGAATTTACAGATATTTCTACAAGGACCTAAGGTTATGCTACTGAAAAAATGTAATATATTTTTTACTGCTCTACAAAAAAACAGACCGAAATGTCCTTAGACAAGACTGGAGTATTGGGGGTAAAACTGTTTCAATTTGCAAAGTTGGCGAATAACCGAAAACTTTCCTCTCGCACATACATTCCCATTCGCAGGTGTCGATTGTTGCTTAATCCCCACTGTGACCCCTCGACCCTTTGTCTCCGATTTGCATACGGCAGTGTTAAGCCGGCACCCCCGCTTCGAACCGCTGCTCGTGCCTTTGTGATGTGTTTATAAACAAATGACACGCAATCCTTTGGGGGGCACGTGAGTTCACGGCATCCAGCTCAGCTGTCTACGCCTTCAGTTCACTTCTTTGGCCGGCTTGCATGCAAAGCAAGCGCAAAAGCAAAAGCAATGGCATTACGCATACGCAGCGTGTTCAGGTGTCGTTGTTGTTGTTGTTGATCATAACACGCTCGATTTGGCGCCAAAATCGCAGCAAACCGTTAGTAACAAACATACATTCACGCAGACCAGGCCAGACCAGACCAGACCCAACCAGACCAGACACTCATTCATTCATCAGCTGGCTCTTTTGACTTTGGCCTATGCGTGCTTGGTCGAGAGCTGCGTGCCGCGATTGCACCTGATAGATGTGCCCCCTTTGCCGCCAAAAGAGCGGCAACCCTTTCGGCACCTATGAAACGCCAAGTGGCGTGTCCAAAACCTAAAACTCTAAACAACACCAACGGATACGGATTGTGGGTCATCACAGCTCACACTTTTACTGCATCGAATTTGATTTTGCATACTCTTAGACAATCGCCCACTTGTTGATAACAAACATTCCCGGCTTTAAACCGAGAGCTGCAAAAACATATCGGGCTGTCAGCATGGTATTCCTTGAAAATGTCACAATTAATTGAATTTACATTTCGGCATATAAAAATGTCAAAACAAAATCGGAGAGGGGCTCGAATTTAAGCGCCATTTAGGGAAGCTGTCAACGGGGGAACATGCCACTATATAGTGTGCTACCGTGCTGCAACATTGGTCCAGTCACTTAGCCACAGCCGCCACAAAGGGAGCCTCCTAATCTATGGACCACTTAATGGATCTGCGCCAAATTCACGCATAAATTTTAAGGCTCAGCATCCCAAAGCTGTTAAAATTAACGAGGAGCGCGAACAGGAAGAAAGAGAGCAAGTGTGAGGAGAGCAGAGGAGAGCCGAGGAGTCTCGCAGCTTGGCCAACTCATTAATTTTGTCAACCCGAAAGCGAGAAAAGTGAATCGCCAGGCAGTAGCTGAAACCAAAAGCGACTACAAAACGATCGCGCAACTCTGTCAAGATAACAAGGAGGCGGGAAGAGCAGAAAGAAGTGGATCGAAGTTGGAGGAGCTGGAGAGGTAATACACCAAAAATAAAAACGAAGTCCATCTTGAAGAACTGAAATATTTTTGTAGGATATTCTTCATAGGATATTAAATACATTTTAATTTCTGTATAAATACGAAAATCTTTCCTATATACTTTTTTAAAAACACAAAAGATTTTAAAAATCATCTAATAAACTAGTAAAATAATATCATATTAATGAATAATAATCGGAAAACTGTAAACTAGAGTTCAATATAGAGTTAAAAGTTTTTACTAAAAACTTATATCTGATTTATTTTTAGACACTGAAGCAATAAAATCTAAAAAGTGTACAATTCGAAACTGAAAGATATTTCTTCCAAAATTTCTTCTTTTTTTCAAGTGCATCCCCCGAAGACTGCGAATGAGAATCTCGGCAGAATCGGTCCCAGGCTCAGGTTCACGGCCCGCGCTAATCGTCAGAGGGGCGAAACACTTCTTGAATGGATTGTGAACCGAATTAAGTTGTTAAACGCATTATTTGCATATTTCGAATGCGATGATGCCACATTAAGATGCCACAAGCAGTACATCTTCCCCGCCTCCTCCCCCCGGCACTCATTTGCATATTAATTGTACAAACAGAGGCGGAGGAATGTTCGTTCCGTTCGCTTAATGAAGTGATAAATGTTATCGATGGCTTTGGAGAGGCCGACAATCGCGTTTGATCTATGGGGCCAAAGCGACAGTTTTCCCATCGCTAAAAGTTTTGCTTTTTGCTTTCTTTAGTTTATGATCTACCGAGGCGAAAGCAATTTGTATCCACCAGATACATTCTTGCAGTGAGTACATAAAACTACGGTTATAACGACGCAGGACAGTGTGAGTGTGCGGCCGTTTTTAGTTTTATGATTACCCTTGTCAGGCTCGGTTCCTTTCTTCCCACTCGTATACTTATAGTACTAGATGTTCTATGGGGCGGCTAAAGTTCCGCACAAGAATAACGTCAACTGTGCCAGCCGGGGGAACTGAAACTACGAGAACAACAAAAGCAACAACGGCTAAACTGTGGCAAAGGCAACTCATTTATTTTATCGATTAAACATTTTTGCGATTCGCGCAGCGGAATCTCTTTTGGTCTCTCACCAAAAGGAGCCCCCAAGCCGGGCCATGTGGGCTTTTGGGAAAAAATGTATCTACTACTGACACACACACACACACATAGTTGGGTAGCTAATACACAGATACACACACCAACACACATACAATCATTCGGGGGCGACATCAAAGCGCCGGGCAAAGGCAACTTTGAAAACCTTTTGACAGCTGCGAACGCCAAAAAGGAAGGCGGCAAGGGATGGTGGCAGGGAGTGGAATCGGTAGTGGGCGAATTAGGAACAGGAAGAAGGAGAAAACAGGGGAGGGGGGGCTGTTCAGCAAGCAGAAGACGGCCAAGGGGGCGGGTTCCACCCTGCCTTCGATGGTGGGCGCGGCCTTTGGATTTAGTGGGGCGCAGGATTGAGCCAAGAGTGGAAAAAAGGGGCTACTGTGCGCTAATGATGCGCATTTGGCATTTCGGCCTTAATCATTTATCATCCTGCGGAACCGTATAATTATTCAAATTTGTATCTGATTTCGATTTTCTCTGGCATTGGCAATGGGATAAATGAAATTCAATCGGAAAGCATATGCCGTACATCTTAATTAGAACTATGAGAGAAATTTTCTAGGGATAAAACCTTGAACCCTAAGACTTTATAACAGCTATCTCAGTATATATATACACTATATATTTCTTATTGTTTACATATATATCAAAATGATCCCATGGTTTTCTATATTTATTTCAAAATTCAAAATTAAACTATAATGAGTTGTTGTGTTCTATCAGCTGAATAAGACACACATTTCGTTACAATCCCGTTCAGCCCCCATTCTTAAATATAAAGAGCCTTTTGTAAGCTCACTGCCAGAGTTAAACGATCCCTTTGGCCAGGGTTTTGTGTGCACAGGGAAAAGGTAACTGAAAGTATCACCTGCCCGGCGGCAGCCCAATGAAAACCCCACCCCGCTCCTGGCCAGCCCCTTTGGGCGCTCCACTTCAGCGCACACTCGAAAAAGCAGAGAAACAGAAAAATAAAATGCAGAAGGCTACAGTGCGTCCTGGCTGTGGTCCTGGTGCCATGGTCCTCTATTCCTGCTGCTGGAACTGCAACTTTTACTGCCGGCCGCCGCACCACCGCGGTGGTGGATTTTAATGGAACGCTTTGGGTTAATTCAAAATTCTTTTGTTTTGCTTTCGCTGACTAACCTGGGCTAGGCTCACACTCGGGGTTGGCCAAATGCAGGTGGTCAGCCGGGTATTCGTTGGCTTATGGATTAGTGGTGGTCTTGCGTCCACGTTTACGGATACGGACGAACCTGGGCAGTTTGACTCTTCGACAGTTCACTGACACTGAGCAGAGATCCCTTGGCGGAGGAGATCCTGATCCGTTGGCCAGACAGAAAGTCTGACAAATCGATGGCTTTAGGCCATCTAAATCGGTTGTAAGACCGTAAGCGCTTCAACACCTTTCAATCCGGGGACCTCAGCCCCATTAAATGGCAACAAGGTAGCTGCCCCAAATGAGACAGAGATATAAAAAGAGACAGTCGCACTCGTTTAATGGCTGATATCGGCGTACCCCTTTCTCCAGGCTACGAAAATCTGAAAACCCCACTGCCACTGCCGCCCAGTTTGGCATATGGAGCAGCACTATTTAGGCTTCGATACGCTGCATTACGCAATGGTGTTAATTACCAACACACGGACACCAGGCACCCGGCATTAGGTGGGATAGCTATACAATAGATATAGATACTTAAATACTTGGATAGTTAGATACTTAGATACTGAGATACACACACACACCAGCAGACGGATAATCGCCGGCAAGCAACTGAAGCGAACTGGCTGTGGAAAAACGGTTAGCCAAAGACGGTAGCAAAAACATTTAAAGCCATTTTTCCACCGCGTCCCCAATAGAAAATCGTCCATGGAAAGCATAGGCAAGACTTTTAATGAATCGGCAAAGAGTAAACAAAGAGCTGACTTAATTTTCAAAGGATATACTTTCGGCATATGTCATTCAACCCACATACTATATCTGCCGATCTCCGACACCCCCCATTCCATTGTAATTAACTAAATAGAATAACCCGCCAGTCGGTCTTTCGAGCCGAGATACTTTTAACCCCATGTGAACCATGGCCTTTGGGAGGAGGGCGCAGGCGCAACTAATGAGCAACCCACCACCGAAAGCCATGTGGTGTCTCCGTCTCCGTCTCCCCCACCCACTCGTCCAAACGCCCGCCGGCTGGTCAGTCCAGTCCGTTTGACCAACATTAAATTGAGCTGCGACTTCCAAATTTATGTGAAATAGGTCCTGGCCATATGGCCAGTCGACGGAGAGGAACTCTGAAAGCCGTGCTCCTACTGAACCGACCAAAACATATGTCGCAGTGGGCTGCGGTTTTCCACTCAGCGATCTCTCGGCATGTGGGAATACAACAATTCATATACTCCGAAATGTAATTCATCAAAAATTTCACAAATTAATTTTGCTACAGAGGGAAATGAGCGACTGAATATTGCGGGGATGAAGGTTCAGTTATAAAGAAGGTAATTATCTTTTGATGTGGGGAAAGTTAGAATTTGTTCGCTTACGAAGATCTGTATGTAAAAGTTAACATTTTTGAAATAAATAATATCCAGCTTAAGATATAATTATTTTTAAAACCATTTTAATTGATTGAAGAAAGGCTTATGAGAGTCTGATAGTTAAGTAACATTTATATTATATTTATACCCGTTACTCGTAGAGTAAAAGGGTATATTGTATTCGTGCAAAAGTATGTAACAGGGAGAAGGAAGCTTTTCCGACCCTATAAAGTATATATATACTTGATCAGGATCACTAGCCGAGTCGAACTAGCCATGTCCGTCTGTCCGTCTGTTCGTCTGTCCGTCTGTCTGTCTGTCTGTCTGTCTGTATGAACGCTGAGATTTCGGAAACTACAAAAGCTAGAAAGTTGGGATTACCCACACATATTCTTGGGCTTCCTACGCAGCGCAAGTTTGTTTCAGACGGTGGCCACGCCCCCTCTAACGCCCACAATCGCCCAAAACCATTTTTTGAAGGTGTTTGGCGCCCACACCTTTAATAAAAGTAAAAATGCAGTTTTATTGTGATTATCAATATCTATCGAATTGTAGAAGACATTTTTCAAATCGGACAATCCATTAAAAAGTTATGAGCAAAAAATGAAACAGCCACTAGATGGCGCTAGTAGCTTTGACGCCTACATATATTAATCTCTCTCCCACTCCCTTTAGCTGAGTAACGGGTATCTAATAGTCGAAGTATTCGACTATAGCGTTCTCTCTTGTTTTGTATATATTTAGAAAAACTTTAACGTGTATCAAAAGACTAGTTAAAACTAAAATCCTTTAGGCTCTGTCATGAAATTCTTCCACCCCCAACTTTTAACCAACCAGTTTTGCAACTTTTGCGCTTGAACTTTAAACCGCTGCTCAAAGGCTCCGACAACTGCAACACAAACAATTGCAACTGAAACGTGGCTAATTACAATTGCACAACAACTGCAGCTTGAAAGGAGCATTGCAAAGGATACCAGCTGCAGCAATCAATAACAGGGATACCCTCACAAACCCCTTCGCATAGCTGCAGCGGGAACAACCAGCTCGCATGGAGAGCATAAACAACTAGCTGATAATCAATAAAGCAAAAGCAGGACTGATATATCCATAACAACCAACAAGTGGAACCCAACAGCGAGGGGCAAAGTGTTTTCGGAGGGTGCAGATGGGTTGAGATGGGGGCGCAACGCTTTAGGGGTTAGGGGCAGTATAGAACTTTAACTACTTGTGGTAATGGCCAACAACTCTCAGAAGCGGATGCAATGGCTTCCAATTAAACCGTGCACTGAAGTGATTGCATTCGGGGGCAAAGGAAGAACGGAAGGAAAGTAAAATACCGCGAATTCCCAGATCATTCGATTAAAGAAAATTTCAAAACTAACATTAAGGTCGAATAAAATTAAGCAGCGATTTGAGAAAATAATTTTAAACCCAAGCCAAAGCATAAAAGTAAAAATATTCTAGCCCTCTTTTTGTTTATTTTATTTTATACAAATATTTCCATTTCGGAACTTGTTATTCCACCGGCACAAACTTTTTAGTGCTGAAAATTGCACGAATTCAATTGAATAGATAAGTTCCTAATAAAATACTTGCACGCAAGGCGCAAACCTGGCCAAATGTTATGACTAAAAGCAAGGCCATCCCATGCGTCGTATGCGTAATATTCGCAAGGAGCTAGGGGTACGTAGCATACATATATCATACGTACATATATCAAAGGGCAGCTGTTTCCCGCCACTTATGGGCTCAATTAAATTGTTGTAAAAACAAAAAAACCGAGCAAAGCCAGAATAGCTTGTAGCTTGAAGGAGAGCACATTTTTTTGATCAGTTCATTAAAAGCATTAAAAATAAAAACTATGATCGAGGGGTACCGCCGCACAGCGCAGAACCCTAAAAATGAGTGAGGCTCTCGACCTGCCACTCGAATAATTGCAGGTGTGCATTGCAGCAGGGAGAGGCAAGGTGACAATTTTGCGTCAGTCGAGCGAGTCAGAGTCGCGGTGTCAGCTTCGAGCCGGGCCCACAGTCACAGCCAGGGTCCACGGGGTGGCCCTCCGAAGGCCCAGGTATTTTTCTGTTTTGCCAACTGCAGTAAAGCGTAATTGTTTCTGTGTGCTGTTTTTCATTCTCTATCAAGCTGAAAAGAACAGCGAATTACGCGACTGCCTGTCGATGGTAAAACGTATTAAGTTGAAGTTTTACGGCATATCTAGGAACTTTAATAAAAAGCGAGTTTAGGACGTAAGGTGAAGTGGAAATATACAACAGGAACTGAAACGTAAAAAACAGTTTACAGCGTAAAGAACTCAACTCTGATAATTCTAAATACAATATTGTTATCAGAAAACGTCCATATTCTTTTTATTATTTTAGTTTTTAAGTGTTATAAACCGAGTAGAATTTAAATCAAAATATATTTAAATTTGTTAAACAACATTATTTCAACCAAGTTCGACTATTAGTTGTTTGTTGTATTAAAGCTAAGCGGACAAATAATTTACGCTAGATAAATACAGTTCGCTAACCAATCCGTGTAATAAGCGTGCTGTTAGCCTAAATAGATCCTGATTCTTCGCTATTTCAACGATAACCGATTCAGTCTTGAGCTGCCTGTTCGTTCTTCACCCCGTTCAAGGCTAAGGCGCTGGAGCTGATCAGCGAGTCTTGATTATGGGGGTCGCAACATTAGCGATCGGTGGTCTTTTTCTGCACCCGGCGGGTGGGCGTGGCCGGAGCTGCAGTTCCCGCTCGCTTTCTGCATATTTACCGGCGCTGCTCATGATAATGCGTGAGTTCTCATATATTTATATTGAAAACATTATTCTTTTGTGCTGCTGCAGCGGCTAAGTACACAAAATTATCAGAAATTATGTGCACCTTGGGTCAGGCAGATTCCGATCTCCCCCAGCGAACAGCCGGAGGGGCCGCAGCAGTCATCATCATGGTCATCGTGAAGCGTTCAACATCATCATCATCATCATCTCCATCAACGGTTTGGCTACTGTAATTTCACGGTAACCTGCCCCGACATACATAATGCAAATCAATTTGAGACTTTCGGGCGGCAAAAAAAAAATAAGGGGATATGCCCCCTTTTTCCTCCAAGGGCCAAGTCAAAAGTCAATGGCTATTTGTCAACAAATACCCGATGGATCATTAATAATCGAATGTTGGGGGATTTAAGACCAGTAGCCACGGCGAGATTGATGGATCGTCAGCGGGTGGCGCCACAAGGTGGCAAGTGGGTAAGTGGCAAGTGCAGCCAATCGCATTGATTGAAATCTTTCAGTAATAACAGAGCAACCAACAGCCAACCATCCCGCTCCCCAAACATTCCGCCTCCCGCTGTGCACTTATATCTGAATCTGTATCTGTATCTTGGGATTGGACTGGATCTGGGACTTGAAATGGGTCTTGAACTGGGAACTGGGAACTGAGAACTGGGACTCGGACTCACCTCTTGCCGTTGCGTCGCCTTCGCTTGGTGGCGTAGACGGTGCCCAGCTGGCTCATTGCTAGGGCGGAGTTCGTTATGGTCGCCGTCGTGAATGATTTTTACTCTTATTATTTTTCGTATCAATTTTTCGTTGTCTTCTGCTGCCTTCTGCTGCTTGTCTGTCGTACAGGTTGATTCTTCGTTTTTTGTTTTTTCTGATTCTTTTTTTTTTGTAATTGGTTTTTATTTATTGATATTTGGCTTGCTCTGGGTACACTCTCACACACAGACGGACTGGCACACAGACAGCCAGAAGCTGAGTGCGATCAGATCCGTTGAGATCCTGCTGCGGGTTTTCGGTTTCGGAGCTGTAGCCACGCGTAAATTTCGTTTTTTTCTTCTTTGTATTTATTTTTAATTATCATCACGCTTACATTTTGTTTGCTTTTTCATTTCTCGCGCTCCTTTTTTGTTTTATTGCACTGTGTAGTTTCAGTTGGCTGGAGCTATATGAGAGGGATTGTATGCGAAACTGTGATTCAGCAATTGAGAAAGGCTGGGAATTGTTATGGCTAAGCCATCATAGTATTCAGTAGATTGTGGGCTGTACGATTTTCTAAAAACTATAACTTTGATTGGACCTATTAGATCTTTTGAGTGTAATTGGCCTCTGACTGAGATAAAATGTCTATTACATTTAATTTAGTGGCCGATCTGGGATTTTTTTGTGGGGGGTGATATCAGGACAATTTTTTGATTAATATGATAATTGAATTTAAAGTTTAAGCCCAAACACAACTGTTTTATCGTGAGTTTTTTTCTTTAGAACTGCATAATTAGTTTATTTATTTGTAGTGCGCAATCCAACTTCAAAATCTCCATCCTTATTGATTCAAAATTCCAGATACATTTGGTATTCAATTAACATCAAGTTTATAGTTAAGAAAATAGATTTTGACTTAAGCCAATTGTCTAAAAGTTTATTTCTTACGACTATATTTCAAAATGTGTAGGATCTTGTTAGTTTTAAAGAAAAACTTTGACTTGAAAAATTACTTCATCCAAAAATGGTCATAAAGGAAATAAGGATGTGTTTTAATGTTTCAAGATTTTTAGTTATGGTCTATCAGGTTTTGAATATTGTTATTTAGTTGCCGTTAGATCTATTATAAACATATAATATAATACGTTTTAATGGTGTCTATTTTTTAATATCTTTATTGCATCTTGACACAATACGTTTTTTTCTTGCTTTTTATAAACTTGTAGACAAAACGAAATAGAAATTTGAGATTCACCAAATAATATTAATTTTTTGAGCATTTCACTAGTGTCTGAATGAATTAATAAAGGAAGAATTCGAAGCTTGACTAAAACTTGCAAACAAATGTTTAGAAAAATCTTGTAAAATTTAAAATGTAATGTAATGTTGTAAAATCCCTATTAAATCCTTCTCAATTGCTTTTTAAGCTGGATTGTTGTTTATTATTTTTTTTTTTGGTTTTGATTCGAGCGGTTGCAATTTGGTAGGTTATTGTTTTGGTTCTTCGTGGCAACACTTTTGCTTTTTCACTTGCACTTTTGGTGTTGTTGCTGGTGTTATTGCTTGTGGGCTCTGGTTTATCAATGGGCGATGTTTGCGATGCGATGACGACGCATGCAACAGAACAGAGGAAATCAAAATCGGCACGGAACCAAAAGCGCTAACGCAAGAACGGCACGCAAATCATTTTGCGGCACGATCGACGTTGACGTTGCCGCTGCCGCGGACAGAGGCGCCAGCAGAGGTGCCGGCAGGGGAACCGGAGGCGAGTTGTCAAAGTGACATTTGTCAGGAGAGGGAGCGTGGGTGTTTTGGAATTGGAATACTGAAAAAAGTGAATGACCGCCGGCAGTCTGCAATTCGCACACGTGACTTCTTAGGTTCATGGGCCTTGCGAGAACATCCAATTACAGGGTATCGCGTGCTGCGTTTCGCTTTTCGCCTCTATTGTTTCACTTTTTGTTATGTCGGTGGGAGGGGGGGGGTCACTCACGCACACACACACGCACGCACCTTTAGCGGGACTCTGGCGACGGCGGAACAACCGTTAGGAGGGAGCAACGACTGCACGCGAGCGCCAGAAACGAGTGAATGAGCGAATGAACAACAGTGCCAAAAAAACGGACTGGGACAGACGGAACGCAGGCATTTGAAACGAAACACATACGGCTCAGCTCAGGCGGAGGAGCGCTTGCTCTCTCTCGCTCGCACGCGGCTCGGCCACGGAGGGGGGGGAGCTCACTCTTTCTCTCTCTCTCTCGCTCGCTCTCTTTTAAACGCGACTTTAACTGCGCTGCGGCCACGTAAACGCTTTGAGATTCCAACAAGAACTGAGCTGGCGCCGCGAAACTAATGGAAAAACCAGTCCTGGCGGAACGACCTGGCAATGGAACACGCGGACGGTGTGTTTTGGCCACTTTCCAGTCGTCCTGGCAACGAGCGATCGCCAAGCGACGCGACCGCGTGGGAGGGAGACAGAACGAATGCTGTTCCAATGCCAGGCGTTCCGGACGAAACGCCATACGTGCGACTGGAAGGGAGCGACCAACCAAGACCGTCCTGGAAGTGCCCACGCCATCTCGCTCGCACCCTCGCATTGCGCTCAGTCCAGTGAGGGGGCGTGTTCGCACTCACACAGCCACGTTGTAGAGCCGACTCTTTCGAGCACAGTGCTCAGTGGAAGTGGAAATTCGGGGCACATCGCTCATCTCTTAATTAATTAGGCGGTAATTTAGAGCTATCAGTGCTATCGCTCAATGGCATCTCTTTCATTCGTACTCTTCTTCTATTTCGTACTTATCTGAACTCAGCTTTTTCTTCGTTTTTTTTCCCCGTGAAATGCAAATTTTATTTGGTGTGACCGAAACCATTAAGGCCATAAACATGAGCACTCACTTCGCGCTTATCGCGAATGATTTATTCACATGTGCCACTTGACAAGCGCAAAAAGAACGAGGAGTACGAAATGCACACTGCAGCCCAGAGAACCAGAAATCATATTCGTAGACCTATAAGAGATGGGCAAAATGTCCGTGCCCAAGAACCCGATTGGATGTGCAACCTTTGTACTACAAAGCCCCTATGCCATAGGCCATATGCTGCATCCGCCTTTGACCGCATGTGACATATGCCGATGCTTCAGGTTGCTCGCTTTTCTCAAAGGTACAGTAGTACCTCCTAATTCGTTTTTCTGTTCTTTTTTTGAAAAGCTTACCAGGTATTTGCTTGTGAAAGAGTTTTTTTCTCCGTGGTTTGGATTAATAATATATTTTATTTAGTTTTTTTATTAATTAAAAAATGAATTATAAATGAATAAATTTGTTAAATATTACTTTTACAATGAAAACATGTTACATACTAACATATTTGGTTGCGCTAAAAATAATAAATTACTAGCCCTACCAAGTATGCAACACTTTTTTCTGTCCATATTTTGTCTACGGTCTAACAAGTCGTATACTTAATTTATGTCAAAAACTTATTGAAATTGGGGTATTGACAGTTTGGTACATTTTTTTCAAAAGACCACTGTAGTGCGCCTTCACTTTCGAAAAGGTATTCTTTTCTTTATTGTGACGTCAGCCATGGACAGAATGGCTGGCACTGTCAATTACGTTGCGTGCAACTATTCAATGCGAAGTCGAAAGGCAGAAGAACCGAATCTGAATGTTTATCTAGCCAGGAGTCTCTGGCCGTCTGCAGACGGCAGTCTCACTCAAACTCCAATCCCGCTGAGTAAGCTAAGGACAAGAAAGCATGAAAGACAGCAGCAGGATCAGGAAAAGAGGCATTGCATAGAATGAGCAAAACAGAAGGCAGCGCATGTCAATCGGTGGCACTAATAAGTGAGTCAAGGGGAGTTGCGGTGTGTGGAGTAAACTGGAAGATGAAGAAGGGCTTCCAACCAGTTTGGTGTGTTCCCACTTTTCCCAGCCTTACCCTTCTCCCAGCTTGCAGCTTATCAATTTACGCTTCGACTTTGCAAGAGATGTGCGCAGTGCAGGTGCTTTTTCCCACCTCGCGTCCTTCTTCTTATTCTCTCTACTCACTTGCCTCCTTATCGCCTTGAAGCACAGTATACACTCGCTAAATTCGTCACTTATTTAGGATTGCTAAATTCTTAACAACAACGTTACACTTAAATCGGATATTAAGTATAATAATTTATTTTAAGTTTGCAAATAAAATATAAATATGAAATATTTGACTCACTCAAAAATATATTTCCAAAAAACATGATTATTCTTAACTTGTCCTTAAGATACGTTTTCTTGAACTATAACTTATATTTACATTTCGGTTAGTGTCAAAATACTTGGATTCCAATATCTACTGTACTTGGTTATTATTTTATAGCTGGTGTTTGTTTCTGACTGCTGCTCACTCATCAATATCGCGATGACGTCCCCTGTCCGATGAGGACTTCTCCATGTGTTTTGCCTAAGTTTTTCGCCGCGAGCCTTAATGCGACTTACCACTCTTGCCCCACACTCATATTCCCCAATCTTCCCTCCGTTTGCCTAATTTCGTAACAAGTTTCTTATTAACTCGTTTTTTTGCTCGCTGCCTTCGGTCAGCAGCTGCCTGGTCACATCAATGTCACTGCTGATCACATCTAGACAAGCACTCTATATAGATCTATATAATTTGCCAATTAAGTAGGGGATAACCCTCCCCGATATCAGACTGACAACATTAGCGGGGAACAAAAGCCGCAAAGCGATAAAAAAAAACAGAACAGAAACAAATGTTTTTTGTGGTACTCCGCTGCTAACCAGGCAAAGGGTCGTATAAAATTCCACAGAAAGAAGGGAAGACCATAATGCATTTCCCCATAATGTTTACTCCGATCCATTGGCGGCGCCAATTAAATATAATTATTCTATGTACATAAACAACAGCGGTGAGCTTAAAACAAGGCAAAGCCATAAAGAATAAATGTAAACAAAGTGCAATCTGGGCATACCCTAATAGGTGGCCAAGCTAGGTGTATCAGACTGTGAAGGGGGTCTTAAAAGAATGGCTAATTTGTTATATTATCAAGATGGAAATTAATGGGAAGAAAAGTTTGATTAATACTTTTAAGTATACATATATATTTTTTATATTCTGGAATGTTACGTTCCTTATAGTTCTTGGCGATCGAAAAACTTCAAAAACTAATAGAATTATATATTTTTTAACATGTATTCCCATTTTATTGCAATTTTACAAATTGTAATAACTGGATATTTCCGGATTGATACGTTTAGGTTGGTTCTGCCAAAACAATCAGCACAAACAGGCTATAAAACAATGTTTACCTTTTATAAAATGCAACTGACCAACCAATTCCCATCCCACCTCTCCACCCACCTTGCCCCCGATAAGTAGCCGCAATTATAATTGCCGATTGTGGCAGCCCAAAAATGGCTGCCTTTGTCCAGGCTGAAAACACTCGTACACACAATGAACATGACAAACAAACAGGCAGCAACAAAAATGTCATTTTAGACAGAACACAGAACTCAGTGCATGAAACAACTAAAAAAGGCTGAAAAATGCAAACAATGGCCGCCAACAGCAGCAGCGGCTATAACAACCCGCGATCAATTGCGCGAGATAAGTGGACAACGCCGCCAGCAGCACCACAACCACCACCTAAGCACCACCACCAACATTCACTCCGCTTTTGGGAAGGGCGACCAACCCAAACGACTCAAAGTGACCACCTCTTTTCCGCCACCCACCGCCCCTCGGTGCCCTTGCATTGCTGACATATTTCAGATTGAGTTTCCTCCCACATCCTGTCTCAAAAATCGTTTGTTGCAGAAAAAATAGCATTTATTCCAGGGGAATATCAACGAATATTACAGAGGATAACAGGGTTTCCCTTTTCCACACACCAATTAACAATCAGATTATAAACTATTTAAAAAGTTTTTCATTTTATCTAACGTTATATCAAAGCACTAAAGTTAAAACCTTGGAACTGGAATGGCAACTGAATGGTTTTATTTAAAAATTCCTGACTACCTATACCAAATCTGTATAAAAATTAAAAGAAAACCTACAAAAATTAACTTTTAGCCATTAATTTTATATTTTTAAAAGAAATGAACTGAATGATACATTTTTATTCTCCTATAAATATTATTGGCTGTACCTCTTATTTATCTTTTTAGTGCATTAACATGATTGACAAATAGAACATTTTAATTTGTCTAATTTTTATTTTATAAAACATTCGTTCTTCAGTTCCGTTGCTTGTTCTTGACGCTTTCAAAGGGTATACCAAATCCCTGGCTCCCTGGCTGAACGATTGTTTAAATAGATAACAAGAGAGAACGCTATAGTCGGGTGCCCCGACTATCAGATACCCGTTACTCAGCTAAGGGAGTGCGAGGGAGATAGATATATAAAATCTTTGATCAGGCATAACTTTTTAACGAATGGTCCGATTTGAAAAATTTCTTCTACATTTCGATAGGTATTGATAGTCACAATGGTGTGGGCGCCAGACACCTTTCAAAAAATGGTTTAGGGCGATTGAGGGCGTTAGAAGGGGCGTGGCACCATTTTGAAATAAACTTGCGCTGCGTAGGAACTCCAAGAATATGCATGCAAAATGCCAATCCTCTAGCTTTTATAGTTTCCGAGATCTCAGCGTTCATACGGACGGACAGACGGACAGACGGACAGACGGACATGGCTAGTTCGACTCGGCTAGTGATCCTGATCAAGAATATATATACTTTATAGGGTCGGAAAAGCTTCCTTCTCCCTGTTACATACTTTTGCACGAATACAATATACCCTTTTACTCTACGAGTAACGGGTATAAAAATGTTTAGCTGTTGTTGATAATATGGGCTCGATGTCGTGGCTATATGGGCATATTCGTGTCATGCATTTGACACTATCATTAGAGCTAATGCCAAAGCAGAGCCACCTCGCCTGACCATCGATATGGATTTGCCTCGGTTCCTATTCCCCGCCTGTCTAATTATGCGAATGTCAATCTTTGTCGGCATTTTAAGACTTTTCCGATTGCCCCAATGCGATTTCCGTTGGGAATGCCACAAGAGACCAAACAAAATTTGATTTATGAAGCGATCCGGCTAACGGATACGAGACGAGTCCCGGCTGAAGAGCCAGTTCAGTTCAGTACAGTTCAGTTAGGTTTCGGCTGCGAGCCAGGGCCGAAATGGTATGGTATGGTATGGTCAAGCGGTATCTGAAACAGTTAATCGGCAGCAAAATTAATAAATCCGTTGAGTTTAATAGAGTTCAAAAAGCACAGGAACGCACAGCGCAAAGCGAAAGGCCTGGGCATCGCCTGCTGGCTGGTCAGTGCCAGATACGCAAGTCGAGTCCCAGCCGAACTGTAGGATTTGTTGTAGGATTCGGCTGGGGATCTGCGACTTTGGATTTTAGCTGGATTTTAGACTGGAGCTGCTGCCTTTGGGGTCAACGCCGCCGAGATGTTCCCAGAAAGATCAGCAAATGAAGATCTCAATGGGCTGGCCAAGTTGGCCCGGCTGGCTGCTCCTCGTCTAGGCAATGCGCTCAAATAAATTCAATCTAAATTGTAAGTTTGTTTAGCTGCAGGACCGAGTCGGGTGGGATGGGGAGGCAGTGCAATAACAATAATAATAATAATGCAACGAAAAGAAAGAGAGATGTTCGCAGGCACCGAACAAGCCAAATTAATCGACCGGACTCGACTCGGAACTCGAGACTCGGGACTTCGAACTGGAGAGCTGGTTTGCGAAGCGCCTCTTTTGAGGCAAGCACAAAGCAGCCTCAACTTTGGCTATTTTCGGGGCGCAAATAAGATTGATCTTTTGTAACTTCCATGCTGCTTTTCGAACGCTTCCCCGCTCCGCCGCCCCAGCTCCATCGCTCCCCCGCTTTCCAGCATCCAGCAGCGGTAATTTGTTATCGCGATGATTTATGAACCATTGGAGACTGCGACTCGAGCAGTTTAGTGGGTGTTTACACAAGCCACGGCCAGACAGAGGGAATTAGGGTGGAAGGGGGGAGGGAGATAGGGGGACTGAAGCTCGATTCTAATACCCGAGACCGCCCCAAGGCTAATCCAAACACTAGATGGCGCTGCCTGCTCCTTGATGGATTTGTTGCAAAAAAATGTTCAAGCGAATAAAAGCCTTCGATTTTCGAATCGACCTCTTAATATCGCGTAATCTTGAGTAGTAAATATTTATTTTTAAAACTCTTTAGAAGATTATATAGATTCAATATCGGAGTTTTTATAAGGAATATGGCAAAGGTTAAAAACAAAAACCTTTCCTTTGATAAGCGAATTTACCTTTAAATGGACCGTGGTCTTTGGTACTTAAAATTAATTTTTAATAATTTTAAGATCATTTTTAGATCGTCAGAAAACGAGTATTAAATTAATAGTATTAATGCTTATCACATTTAACTTTCCAAAATAAAAAAAAATTTAAATACAAATGTATAGATTCAAATTACAAAATTGTAACTCTTCCGGAATACTCCATTATTTATTACTCAAAATACAGTTGAAGACTTTAAGAATAAATAACAATTTTAAGATACTGTATTATTTGGCTTGCTACTATATGAGTTCACTTGTGGATATACCCTTTTCTCAAGAACACCGCGGTATTAACGCGAAATCCCCTATTCAATTCGAAGCAAACACTAAGGAACGCCAGTCAGGTCCAGAGAGTGCGATGTGAATCGCTTGGCACGTTTCCGCATTTTCCTGGCTCTGGATTGTGCAGCCAACATATTTATCCTCCTCAATGGCAGCAGCCGCAGGGCCGCAAAATGATATTGTAGCTCTATATTATGGAAGTATTTAAGGTTCTAAACGATTCAATCGCTGGCTCTGCAAACACTGAGAGAAGGATCTCGCCCGAACTGGCCACCAGATCATTTTAGTTGCGGGCTTTTCTTTCGGTGCATTTCTATGCTGTGATGTCTAAATAGCAACATAGGGTAAACGTTTTTATTTATGCCCGCGATGGGCTAATACAAATTGCCTGGGCCCGGAAAACTAGTCGAGAGCGCAGGCGTGGGCGATAATTGAGAATTTATTCGATGCGTTCTGGGGCGACGTTTATTGCGCCTAAGTATTCTGCTTCCTGTTCGAGGTCCCAATCTCGTGGCCCTGTGGCCACCTGTCGCGCCTGAGCAGCACCCATTAATCAGGGGAAAAACGAAAAAAAAATACATATTCAATAAACTGCTCTTAATGATAACCCCAGTTCTGTAATCTGTTTAGGTGGACCCCGAATTGTCAACAAAATTGCCGCTGATGGAAAACACCAGCAGCCAAAGCGTTGTAGCTAATGGCTCTAAATAACAATGATTAAGTCGCCAAAAGGATCCCGGGATCGGACCCAGCCCAACCCAACCCATCCCATTCGATTCGATCCCATCCCATCGGATCCCAGGAACCTGGGAGTGTGAGTCAAGCTCCGCCGGCGGCTGCGTCGCGCGAAACTCGAGATCGTATCGGGAACGCTCCACAACGCATCGCATCGCCTCACATCGCTGAGATCCTCGAAAGAGGCGCTGGCCGAGCCGAAACCTGTTGACATTGATATTGCCATTGATATTGGTTTGGTATGGGTAATGGTATTGATATTGGTATCGCTATTGCTTCTCCCCTCCTTCGAGCAATCGTCTGAATATAGCCCCTGTTTTTTTTTATCCCCGGCTGCAGGTGCGTAGTCTGATCGGGGGCAGCTACCGATCAGATAGGCATTTTATAAAACTGGGATCTTTCGATGATCCATCGGTATGCTTTTCTGAGCGATTCACTCCTTAATAAGCAGATTAGTTCAACAAGGGTTAAGTCGAGGTGAGGTATATCATTTGGTGTTTATAATAGTGATAGTTCGCTCCATAATATTTAACAATCTAAATTATGAAGAAAAATACTATGTGTTGGTACTTAAGATATTATAATAACTTTTTTATAACCACCAGTTGAATATAGATTTAATGATTTATAATGGTGTTATAAGAAACGTCTGCTTGCTTATATTCAGATTATTATACCCACATTTAGTGGATATCCTTAAAAGAATTAATCCATGAGCCCAACTACGCCCCTGGCTTTATCGTCTCTCGATTTGAGGCCATGGCACACGTCTAGCAAAAGCCAGGGGCGATGCCTCAGTGCCTCAGTGCGTCAGCTTGCCACAAGTGGACTTCACCTGACAGTGGCCGAGGTTCTCACGTTGCGAGGGAGTACGTAACCCGATGACTTGTGCATTCTTTTACGGCTAATTTAACCGATTAGCAACTTGTCCCCCGAGCATTGAATTTTGAGTTGGAGTTCTGCGGTTTGCCTGTCGCCCGCTGTCAGCCACTACATGGTTTCAGTTTTGGATCGTATCGGATCGGTTTGGTTTGGTTTGGCTTGGCTGGGTGCGAAGTAACCGATATATTCGACGCCCACACACGTTGTCATTTCTGAATGACAGAGAGCTGGGGCAACGCACACACGTGATTCACGTCGCTGTGGGGTTGGCTTAAATGCAAAATAGCTGACAAATGGCAAATTGCGAACGATTCCAAAATGGTCGAAGGGTGCAGTGGCAGGTGGTTGGTTGCCCTGATGATGGCCATTAGCCGGCGATTTGAATGCCCCTAATCATGGGGTCTGGTCGGCGTCTGTCACGCCTTTTTGGCGCCCACAATCGGTCAAAGAAACCGTTTAGGCAAAAAACGAAAATCACAAAAAAAGCAAAATAATAGAGCAGACTAGAAACGGGAATACAGAAAAAAAATGCCAGAGAGAAAAGTACATACAAATGACTGCAATTTTTCAACGCTTAAAAATCACATTAATTAGCGTTCATGTTTTGTGCACTCCAAATTGCGAGCGGCAGCTGAATAAAAAAAAAACAACATATGAATTATAAATTATAAATTTATTCTCACTCCAATTATCAACAAAGTTAAGCATACGCCTAGTTGCACTTTCAGCAATAAATAATTGCGCCAAGAAACAGAGGAAAAAAATTATATTTAAACACAACTTAAAATGCAAATTTCAGCATGCAAGCAGGGGCGTACTACGACTTCTTTCCCCTTCTCCTCCATGGTCATCTCATTACTGTTGAAAGCCAAAAGAAAGAAGTATTTTTAACTCGCTTAATTGCCACTTGAGCCGGAGGGGAATGTGGCTGAGGAGCAGTGGCAGTGGTGGCCAGTCGGCAAAAGAAATTGTTTTGCATTTATAATTGCCAAGTCTAGAAAATGATACCCCGATAAGCTCTTGCCAGCTTCCCCTTTTGGTCTGATTTTCTCTGAAAAAATTCACACTACTATATGAAGTCTAATGAATAACGTTAATGGCATTGATTGATGGATTTTATCAGGAGGTTTTACTACAAAATATAAATTTTGAGGACTTTTTATACCCTTGCAGAGGGTATTATGATTTCAGTCAGAAGTTTGCAACGCAGTGAAGGACGTTGCCGACCCCATAAAGTATATATATTCTTGATCAGCATGACAAGACGAGTCGATCTTGCCATGTCCGTCTGTCCGTCTGTCCGTCTGTCCGTCTGTCCGTCCGTCTGTCCGTCTGTCCGTCCGTCTGTCCGTCTGTTTCTACGCAAACTAGTCTCTCAGTTTTAAAGCTATCGGGCTCAAACTTTCCCAAAAGTCTTCTTTCTATTGCAGGTAGTATATATGTCGGAACCGACCGGATCGGACAACTATATCTTATAGCTCCCATATGAAAGATCGAAAAAAAAACGTAAAAAACGTAAAAAAAATTCTAGCTTTGGTGTTTTTTGAAATAATATCTTCTACTTTTGGGAATAATATTTTTTAAATATTTCTGAATTTCGAATAAAATTTTTAAAAAATCGGATGACTATATCATTAAGCTGCCATAGGAACGGTCCGAAAATTATATGGAAATTAATAGGAAAAAAATTATATCTTTGTTGATTTTTATTACATTGTCTTTTCCTCTAGGATATGGCTTTTCTTTAACATTTCAAAATTTCGAATAAAATTTAACAAAATTCGGACGGCTATATTATATAGCTGCCATAGGAAGCATCAAAAAATTAATGCCAAAGTAATACGAAAGCAGCTAAAATTTGGATTGTTGTAACATATACGCAAGTTAATTTAAATTTAATGTTTTTGTAAATGAATAGAAATGATCTGCAAGGGTATATAAGCTTCGGCTGGCCGAAGCTAGATTCCTTTCTTGTTTTTAGATGGTTTCAAAGTGATAAAGAAACTTTAAAATTATTTTAATGTTAGTGGTTAAGCTTGTTTTATAAATTTTGCATAGATAAAGATCATGTTTTCACTATCAAATTCAGAGTATTTTAAGAACGAATGAACAGGGTTGCTAATTCGGACAGGGAAACGGAACCCCAGGGTCTACAATTAGACGGAGCCTTTTAAGACAGCTTAATGGTTTGATTATCAAGCTAGCCATTCACCCTCTCACAAGCTTATTTGTGCATATCCCATTCAAATGATAATGCCTCTGCATCGGAGCTGGCTAGGCGCTAAGCTCGATCTTATCGCAATGCAAATTTTAAAAGCATAATTCAGCTAATCATAAGAGGCCATGTCGAAATTTAACAAGCTCTCTGGGGAGAGGTCCCCTCTTCCCCTCGAAACCCCCGAAACCCTCGTAACCCTGCCCTCGGGCAGACAGCAGACGGCATGCGTGTTGGGTTATGCTAATGCCGATCTCAGATCCCCCTGCCCCCCGTTCACACACCCACCCCGCGGATGAGAAATGCGAATTAAACCCAGCCGAACTGGGGCTAAAAATGCAATTCAGCGAAGAAATTAATTTAAAAAGCGTTGCAATAAGAGCAAGCCACAAAAAGAAATTAAATAAAATGTGTAATAATGGAGAGAGACCCCGTTGGGTCCAAAAAAATGCCCCCTCCACCTGTCTGCTGGCTGTTCCCTCCACGGAGCAATTCATAAATCATTTCAGAAATTATGACTTTATTTTTTAACATTTTCCCCTCTTCTTCTTTCATTTGCGCATTTTTATACGAAAATTATTTGCTGGCAGTGGAGTGTTAGCAAGATAAGGTGTGCCCCAAACTTCAGGTGGGTCTCCCTGTAAAAATATTATAAAATGTTTTTATGGAGCCTACCTTCATATATATTGTTTATTACATTTTAACTGTCTCGTCTGCTACGCGAAATGAAACGTGAATGAAACGTGAGAGCTGTAATCAAGTTTTTTTATTATATATGGAAAAGTAAAGTTCACGTTTAATCGAATTAAATATTATACTTCACTTTCGAGGAATGTAAAAAAAGTATATATTGATAAAAACAGTGAGGTTAAAGGTACTAAAACCACCCCTGTCCTTATCTTTATGGTCCCTCCCCCACTCTCAGCCAAATCAATAAAGCCATTAACTAAACTATTACCAAAACTGGCACGCAAATTTCCAATTGATCCATAAAACACTTTACTCTGTTGACCAATAATCGTAAACAAATTATATTAATTAAAGTGAAATATTATTTGTCCAGACTGAAGAAGGAATAAGAACAGGCCGTGTTTGAGCAAGTATTTGTACCTTACTAATACACTAAATTACAAAATAAATTAGTGACGAGGCTTAAGTAAACGTTTGAGTTATTAGTCCACCCTCGCAAAAACATTTTAGAAAGTTTGTTTTTCAAATTTCCCTTCTCCTCCGGAATATTATACGAAATAACATAATAAATCAATAATTTGTAGCATGACAAAGTTAAGAAGAACTTCAATATTGAAGAACTTCGACCTTTACAAAATTTACATATACAATTTAATTTGGAAAATAAAAAAAAACCGTTTTTTTCATATTTGTGGACAGTTGTGTGGACAAGTTTATGCTACCCAAAAGGTTTTCTAAGGTCGCTATCAATATAATTGCTTTATTTTTAAAACTTTTAAAATGTAATATCTATTTGAAGAAAAACTATTGTATTACTTCTAAAATCTAAATCAAGCCCAAAATAAAACTTAACTTAAAAAGCTGTAACTATTTTCAAGAAAATTGAGTACTTATCAAGAACATTCATTTTTTAAACTAACTCAAACAAATAGTAAAATTTGATTGAATATACTCGTTAAATCTTTTTTTGGCCAAAAATTAAAAGAAAACGCCTGTTTTGGGATATTAAAATCCTGATGTCTGTTTCCCCGTACTTTTCCATACTTTTCTCCCTTTTTGTCCAGGTAACACGAGCAATTTGCGCTGCATTAACCAGCAAGAACCCACTGTTTGGCAGTCGCATTTCCTTATCAAGATGCAGGGCTCCCTGCCCCCGGGGATCCCCCTAATGCCCCTCAGTTGTGGCTCCCCTCCGACGTGGTTAAATGTGCTTACACTCAAAGTGCATTTGTGGGTGAGTTGTGCCACTGCCAACTAGAATAATTAATAACCGGGGAATCGGGGAATCGGGGAAGCGGAGAACTCGGGTACTGGCAGTCGTTGCTGTTGATTTGCAAATGCAGTCGTTACCTTTGTTCCATTCTTCTGTGTTGTCTGCACTTTGCGAGGCGTTGAAGTCGAATTGCTGTGGTCCACTCAACTGGCCTGAGTGAGTGAGTTTCCACTCAACTTCCAGTGCTTGGAACAGAATGGGAACTGGAACCACGCCATGTTGTTGCCACAATTGCCTCACTCGCTCTCACTCACTCACTCGCACTCAAATGAAAACAGCGACTTTGTGGGCGGAGCTTAGCTCTTTCCCTTTGAGCCCATGTAACGTTCGACCTTTTTTTACCCAAAAAGTTAAAAAAAAAGTGAAGCCAACAATTTGTTGTTGCTGTTTAATTACCCGACAATTAAGCGGCCGCCACAGTTCTTCATAATTCAGACACAATTAGTAAATAATTAAAGTTGACAATTGTCGCACACAATTGTTAATCTTCATCATCAGCCGCGTTCGGTGCGTTTTTCGCTTTTTGCTTCTCTTTTGGGCCCAAGTACACGTCACAACATTAAATAACATTACAATTTGGGCCTGTACTTCTTACAAGTTCATAAAAACTTTTAACTTCATTTGGGAAAGACACGCATAGTTGAAATGTTTCGATTGTGGGTCTGGAAATATTGATTGGTACCGAGAATTAATTCATTGCATAGTTTATAGGATCACAGAAAAAAAGATTAACATTCTTATTTCTTATAACCTAACTAATAATGGTTTTAAAATTGAAATATCGAAATTCAAAAGAAGTGCATTAAAAACGGATCAATACAAATGGGTAAATTTGTTATATAGGTTTCATGTCAGGTTCTTGAAATAGATGTATTTGATCCTTAAAATTAAATAGGTAATTAAGATTCAATCATATTTTTTCATCGTGCATTATGTACGTTTCCAGGTCATTTCTTATCTTATCGTGCTCAGTTTTATTTCATGATGCAATCCCTAATTCCATTTGACTTCGCTCGAATTTTACGACTTTTCTTCTTCTTTAGCTGTCGCTCGTTGGCTGCTCTAATTTGCATTTTGCATTATATAAACAACCAGCCCCAAGAACAAATTAAGGGAAAAACAATTGCTTATACGACATTCGCGTGTTTGGCCCTCCAAAGTTTTCCACTTCCATTATTTTTCGTTGCCAAAAAGAAGCCGCCGCCGCCGCCGCTGCAGACGATGACGATGATGCCAAGTCGGCCCGAACCCAAAACTCACACTCGAAAGCGCCTCTGAGTATGTATGATGGATTACGGCAATAATTAATTGCAATTAGCCGACGCCTGAGTTGGCAAATCTTACCCAACAGCAGCCTTAATTAGCCAATGGCGGCGCTCCATTTAATAGTTAGAAGCTGGGATAAATGGTTGAAATTGAAGAGGGTATGTTTAATTTCAGGGATTAATTTGCATTGATTTATTTGTACTGTAATTGGTTATGTAAAAACATCCAATTAAAAATAAACTAAATGAAAATCTTTACCATGCAAACTTTCAATTGATTTTTAATAAAATTACGAGTCTTTTAACATTGTAATTTGACTTATTATAATTTTCTTTCAAATAAAATAATAATTATTTTATTTATTATATTTTTAATCAAGAATATAGAACATTTTAGTAATTTAATAAATATATCACTTTAAAATATCACTAGATACAATACCATTAGCAGGGTATTCCACAGGTCGCTATGTGCGGTCACCCAAAATTGGCATATTTAATCCGGTTTTCTGCTTTAGTTGCCACTTGAGTCAGTCAAAAAATAGCTAATGAAATTTGTCTGCTGCTCGGGGCAGACAGAAAGGGGATCAGGTGGTGATGGAGAGATGGGACTAATGAAAACTGGTCATGAACATGTTGCCGCCAACTCATTTAAATTAGTTATGTAAATAGCATAATTATTAATTAAACGGCAGCCATCGCAACATTAATGTTTATTAATAAGTCTCTGATTAGGTTTATGGCAGAGTCTGGCGCCACTAAGTAGGCGGCCATTTCATGGGAGAACTTGGTTAAGTTTCGGTAGAGAATTATAGAAATTAATGAGCTCAGTTTGAGTGACATGGCAGCTGACTATAGTATCTCCCTCTTTTTTTTTTGGCTTCGACAGCGGAAACCGCAAAACACATTGACGAACAGATCCTATTCAAAGACCCCCATAGGACCTCAATTTCGGTGTGTGGATAATTACACAGAAAATTCGACTTGAAACCAATCATAATTTTCAATTTTTATTTCGCTTCGTTTCCTTTTCCCTTTCCTTTTTACCGAAATTGACCAGAACAAAGTTAATCCCCGACTTAGAAAGAGACGGATAGCTGGAAGACCCTTTTATAAAGATAGAAAATAACTCGCACTGCCCACTTTGGTGAACGCCTCTGCCGAACCCCCTCCCCTACCCCCCCACTTATATAACTTTGTGCCGCTTGTCTGTAATTTTCTTGTTGAGAGATTTTCTATGTGAAGGTTGTGCGGCGCTATCAAACACAAAATAAAATAAAAATAAAAATAAAATGGAAAAAAAAAGCAACAGCCTTACAATGGCAAAAATAATTTGCAGTTATGTGTTTATATAGCTCTGACATTGAGTCGACTGCAAGCCGCCGACTTCGCCAACTCGACAACTCGGCACTTAACTTTTGACAATCGCCGACAGCGAAATTGACAGCGAACAGGAGTTGCAATCGCAGTGCCGGGAAACTTTCGAGTGGGCCGCATTCGGGGCTTTCGTTCGCGCTATTTTGCACACTAAAAGGTGCTAATTGAACTGAAATCGATTGATTATTCACTCGTTGTATATGTTGTATGTACTTTGGCTCGAATCGGTTGGGAAGTGAAGTGTAGAGGTGGACAGGGGACAGGGGACAAGGGGATGGTCTGCCGGGAACGCCTTCGCTGACCGACTCCGCGCCATTAAATCGCGACTGTCACTTTAGACCAACTTGATGACACGCACATGGGAACCCAGCAGGCCAAGAGTCGCTGGCCAGACATATCGATAACTGACTGACAGGGCCGTCGCGGGAGGGGCTGTAGTAGAGGGGGGGGTCGAGGCGAAAGGCAGCCCGCAGAGGCGCATAAATTGTCCGCTGCCGCCAAGTGACGTCAGGTCAGTCAGCAGTTGCAGTAGGTGCAAGGATTGCGTGCAAAAATGCACTTCTGTCTCCCATCCCTCGTACCCCCCAACCCCAATTCCTCTCCATCCGCCACTGTTGTCCTTGTCCGAGCCTCTCGTCGCATCAAAATGCAAATAAAGCATTTCAAATGCCCACAGATAGGGAGAGTGCCTGCCGGGAACCGAGGTACGATCAGCCGATTCGGAATTTCTCACTCAAAACAGTTCTTATAATTCTTAACATGATGTTTTCTTTGGAAGCAATATTACGAATGTTGTGCCAAATAAACCACAAGATGGCAACATTTTCTAAAAAAGTTCTAAAATGGTTTGAACTTATTTTCTGCATCCTAACGTATTTTAATAAATTATACTAAAATCCTTAAATAGTCTCAGCCAAGTAGTCATAGTAAAACTTTAATTATTTTACTAAATAAAAATTTGCGTTGGCATAAAAATATGGTTGCTTAAGCAAAATATTTTATAAACTATTTTTGTAAAGATATTATATATATTTAATAAATACTATTTATGGTGTTCGTCTGCTAAGTTTCATGTCAATAGTACTTGTGATTAGAGTTGTGGCTATCAGCATTGTTATTTAAATATCTTTAAAAAAGTAATGCTAATAAAAAACACTTTTCTCACCCACGGTTTTAGCCAATCGACTTTCCTGTTTTGACCAAAAGGGCAGATGTTCCTCGACTTCAGAAGAATTCGCTGTTCTATTATTTCTATCTCCCAAGTCGATAAAGTCTAGCTAATCCTAAAAGTTCCAAGGTATAAAATATTTCGTTGGGATCCAAGAAACTGTACTCTAAAGAATGCATGTTGACCTGAGTGGGAAGAAGCTGACTTATAACGGTTTGGAGCCTTTCTCAACTCTCCTTAAATCGTTTCTGCAAAACATCAACAAAACAGGGAAAAGATACATCAATTTGGTATCAATTTTGTTTGTGAACACAAATTTTGCTTTTACTTTTTACAGCGAGCGAGATTAACCGATCCTTCAGGGTTTTTTTTTTGCGGCAAATTATAACGAACTCGGGCTTGGGGTCTTCGGAATGATCCTCCGGCCCCAAAGAGCAGAACAAAAAATTCAACTAAAGTTTACCATTAAATTCCCATTTAGGCTGTCAATCATTTGCGCTAATTTTTCTTGGCGGCTTCAATCCAAACGGAGCCCTCGTTCCTGTATTTCCTGACCCTCTGCCTCTTTTCCTCCTGCTGTCGATTGCTTCCAATGAAGATTAATTTTGTTTTGAAAGGCAGAAGAGTTGGATTTAAGTGGAATTTTAGTATCGCCTTTGTTTCCCTTTTGGTTCAGGAACTAAGCAACGGTTTCGTTGGCGATTCGATGGTGGGACCCCAAAACTCCCTCTTCCCTCGAACTCCTTCACACTTGATGTGTCCTGGCGATTAGCACAATTTGCCTGAAACGCTTTACACTTGTTGCCTTAGATCCCGATCCCGATCCCTCCAGAATCGTTGGACATGAGTTAAGGTCAGCTGGCGGCTATGTCGATCGTAATCTGAGCCGGCGTCGTCGTGATGAGCATGCAAATTCCCCTTCGGGCTTTTGTTTTTGGGGTAATTTGTTAACAAGCCAAGGAAAAGGGGTCAAGCGAGGGGGAATGGTGTCCAGATCTCCGATCTAGGGCGAGATAATTTTGAGGTCAATAAATTATATCTTCAAATTTCAATTGTACAGGTGGGGGAACAAGCTTGCTTGCTATACTTACCTATTGTAAAGTGGATTTAATTTAATATTTATACTTAAATAATATTTATAACATTTTGTAGCTGCCAATAATAATTTTTTTTTCTTGGTTAGATCTACACTCAGAAAAAAAATCGCCCTTAATTTTAGAAAATCGCCCGTGATTTTAAAACGCCATTGAATTAAGAAAATTTTTCTTGATTCTAGAAATTTTTTCTTAAGTTTATGGAAATTCGCCATTAATTTTTTTTTAAATCGAATAAGAAGAAGAGTCGTTGAATTTTTTCTTGGATTAATGGCGATATTTTCTTGGATTAATGGCGATATTTTCCCTACTGTTTTCTTGAGATAATGGCGAAATCGCCTTTGATTCTAGAAAAAAAAGACTTATTTTTCAGGAAAGTTGTGTAATTTTTTGGTATTCTAGTATGGTGGCCTAGCTGTTAGAGGCGTCCGGACACTAAACATGTGCACAAAAGTCGCCGCGGAATCCGCGGTTCGACTTCACTCAGGGACGAGTCTAATTTTTTTTTTTTTTATAATTAGGGTTTTGTTTTCTATAAAATATTTTCAGTTTTGGTTTTCTATTCACTGAATTGTTAAAACTATTGTTAACAAGATTTAATTAAAGTAAATGCAATTGGTATACCAATAATTCGACCGGTGACACTTCATGCATCTTAAGCCATTGCATTGCAAGAAGCACGCGTGGCCGAGTGGTTAAGATGTCTCTCTATGGTGTGAACGGTCTCGGGTTCGAGTTCAGGTCGAGGTAAGAATTTTTCCTTAAGTCTTTTATATGTTTACAAAAAGTTTTTTCTGTACTTAAAATGCATTGTAATTAAAAAACATTTATAATAAATTTGAATTTAAATTAAATAAATACAAATTTACCCCATTTTCACGATATGATTTGCATTAAAACAGGAAAGAGTTTCTCTTAGTTCACAAACCTAAATGCAAAAGTGATAAAAAAAATCAGTCGGACAAAATTAAAAAAAAAAGTTATAAACAAAATACTTTTATTTTTCTATTTTCAAGAAAATTTTTCTTAATTTTAGGGGTTTTTGCCGTAAAATTCAGAAAATTGGTATTGATTTTAAGAAAGGCGAAACCGTATATTCAAGAAAATTATTTCTATAATTAATGGCGAGTCGCCGTTGGATGAAAATCATAGGCGATTTTCTTGAATCAATGGCGAATTTCTTGAATCAATGGCGATTTTTTTTATGAGTGTATAAAAAAATGCAACGAAATAGACTGAATTAAATATTTCTTGTATATTTTCCACTTGAAGTCTATACTATGTTTCAAACAGCTTCTTTTGAAAGCTTAAATACGTATTGAAACAGTTTTAGGTCTTTGCAGAACGCCATTTTCTTGAGACCCTATTAAAGTCGATGATGAAGATCCCCATAATTGCTTCCTAAACAAAAACAGAGGCTCACCGGAGCAGGGGACCAATCAACGGTGGAAAGATCAGAGGCTGAGGCAGCAGCATCGGCAGCCGTCGAAGCATCAATCAAATCAATTATTATCGACAATGGAGAGTTCGTGGAAATTTTATGCGGTTGGGGCTGAAAGCGGTTTCGGAATCGGGCCGAGATGGAGATGGAGATGGGAATGGGAATGAATGTGATGCTGGAGTTGCAGTTTGACGGAGCCGCGTCTCAACCGTTGGCCGCCATTAATAAGCATCTTTGGCGGCGCATTTGTTATTTGATTGGTAAATTGAGATGCCAAAGCAAAGATAATGTCCCGCCCGGTCGGTCTTAGCCGCTCGGTCCCAGACGAATGTAAATGGCTCCAGTAGGTAGCCAAGATGGCCGCCGATCGAGCGACTGCATCACGAACAGATCGGGCCAAAGCGCCAGACGGCTAACAATGCCAAATTACAGGGGAAACATCTGCCACATCGGTCGAAAGAGGCCCCCCAGGCTGAATTTGCGCAATCCCCAGCCAGGGATGCAAGATCCATTCATTTTCATTTCCCATAACATCCCCAGATCGCAGCTAAAAATAAAACTTAGAAAACACATTGCAAACATCACTATAATATATTTAAAATTAATCTTAATATTTCGTCTACAAAATTAGAACTAGAAGGACCTTAACAATACTATAAAAACTTTTTAATAATAGACTTCGCATTAGAAGTGTTGTTAAAAAATGTTTAAGTAAAATAGGTTTATTTATAAATATATATATACTTTAAAAATTTACTTTTAAAAATTTCCGAGAAGAAAAATAAATAATAGAACTATTAAAAATATCTTATTATATTCAAGTTATAGTTTGTTATTGTAAAATACCTTTACTTTTTTTTCCATTACGATTAAATCTTCAAATGACATAAATCTATCTAACACCTCAGGATTCACAGAGACATGTGGTCGCTGCGGGAGGAAAGAAAACTTGTCGCTTTTGAGGAACTGGGCAAATGTCGCGGCAAATCCAAACAAACAATTCATCAAAAGCGGCGACAATTAAGCAATGAAGTGAAATGAAATTCAAATGAAAAAATTCATAAGCGCCAGTTTGAAAAGGGGGCGGTGCCAGAAGGGTGGGGAAGGTAAGGGGGGAGCGGTCTGGGGAGGTGAGCGATTATGGAAGAAAGAAGCCGCCGACGCTTGATGAGTTTCGCCGCTGCAACTGCGGAAAGATAAATTGCCCCGCTGATGTAGGCAAATGCACAGCGATCTTTTGGATCGCTCTGATGCTCTCGCAACAGGCGGCGACATAAATCATTGTGATTGACAGCTGCTGACCATGATAGTGGATGTTGACTTGGGATGTTGGACAGGGGGGACATGCACCACTACCACTCCTGCGTCTGCCCGCAACTAAGCTCATTTAAATTCCGTTTCAATTGGCCGAAAAAAAAATAAGTAATAATAAAGCGAAAACATTTCACGCGCTAATTACAGGGTGCCATCGAAAGACGAGAACTGGACACAGATCAATCATATGGGCATCTCCTCTGTAATTGAAACAAATGCCCAGCTGAATACTGAAATTATTATATCACACTACGGAAATTAGCGGAAGTATTGGATCGAATGCAGGATTACTATTAGTGGGTAAATGGATTTTCAAGATTAAAAAATAAAAATAAATGTTAAAGTGATATTATAAGATAAAATTTATGTTTTTAGGAATTTATTCCATATTTTTAACAGCTTTCTATTTTTGAATAATTATAAATCAAGTTGTTAGATAAATTCTGTCTGATATATATATCAAAGATGTATTCATTAGTTTGGTTTATCCAGCGACTGCTTTACTAAATTACCATAAAACAGTCCAATACACCCCGGCAATCGAATTAATGGGCACAACACTTTAAAGATCAGGAGCAGCTCTAAAGTTGCGGGAGGCACTCCAGAGGGTAAGACACGCACACACTCGCTCGACGGTATGAGTAAATTGTGAATAATTTCGTGTTGTCTCATCAATATAAATAAAATATTTATTAACAATTTGTTAAGAGCTATAAATCGCACTCAGCAGCAGCTTTCGGCCGATGCGAAAGTCAAAAAAAAACAGCGAGCCGAAAAACCCGGAGGGTTGGGGGATGGAAACGGCAGGGCTCCCCCAGAGTTTTGGGTTCAGAATGGAGCGTTTTGCGAAGGGTCCCAGAGTCTCTTACCGGGATCGGGATCTGTGGGGATCTGTTAAGACCTGTGCCGATCTGCGGGGGACCTCCTGTGGCGAGGGCGGCGACGGCGGCAGGCTGGGCATATTAATTGTAAGCTTGTTCAGCAAGCGGCGATTGCGTCCGGGTCGAATCCAGTGCCACAGATCGGCCGGATCGTCCAGTTCGTCCATACCATATGTATAGGCCCCCGACCCCTTACCGCTCCGCTATATCTGTTGGCTGTTGGTGTCTGGCCAAATTGCTGCTATTTATGTTGGTAACTACCGTATAAACTTTGCAACAACAACACATGCACACCCCGGTACTCAAGCTCCAAAGCACACACATCCACAATCCACAATAACCGGGGACTGCACACGAGACATCGGTGGAACACGGCAAACGCTGAAATCAATATGTTCGCTAATAAATTGTCCCACAATATTCATTAAATTAAAAAAGTAACGAAAAGTGTTGTACCAGCCTTTGGCGAACAGGAGCGCTGCTGCAGGTGCTCATAAGATTATTTGGGCGCCAGAATAAATTATGTTAAAAATTAAAATCAAATCTTTCCTTATAAAATTCGATATATTATGGTTGGGCTCAGAAATAGTAATACCGGTTAATTTATAATTTCAGTAATATCTAACTTTAGAAATGAAAGTGACGTAGAATTAAGAGGGGCTGAAGAGATATTAAAACAGGTTATGAGGAAGGCAATTAAAAATATTTTTAAAAATTTGTTCACAGTCCAAGGAACAACGATTAATAAATAAGAAAATTTCACACAATAAAAATCAAGCTCCTTAAAACTTAGACCAACATCTTGGCGCCTTGATATCCTGCAATGAATGCGCTCCTGTTGCGAAAATTTATTTTTAATTACGCAGCCCCAAACATGGCACAAACAGCGACCGCCACATTCTGATGCCAATACTCAGAACGATGCCGATTTCTATTCACGAATCCCGGCTCCAAGCTTGTAGCCTGGAGCCTAAAGACTGAGGACTGGAGACCGAAGACGCGGCTGGAGATGAGACTGTGACTGTGACTGGGCCTCGAACAGAAGACTGGCGCTTGGAATGCACTGCTGACTCCGGTGCTGACTCCTCGGCCTGGGCTGTGCAAAATTATGACATGAACATGAACGAAGTCCACATAATGATGTTATACAATACGCCATCTTAGCGTAAACAAGGCGAAAAGCCGCACCACAGTCCCAGGCTCAACTCCACTGGGGACTGGCGCTTGTTGGCCCGGTAATCGTAATCCCATCCCATACCATCTCATTCCCTTCCAGCCCCAATCTGAATCCCAAATCCACAGATCGGAGGCATTGGACATGTGTTGAGTATTTGTTGTTTGCAATGCCCTTAGCAATGGGTAGGAGCACCTCAGCTCGGTTTGTACACATGTACGGTCTGTTTATCAATCTTTACCAGGATATCCCAGCGGAATCAGATAATGTTCTTGAATATTATAATAGAGAAAACGATAAGATAAAATAAGTCAAATATTGTACTGAACCTTTATACAATTGTTTTTCAATGACGAAGCACAATAGAAAATTAAACTAGTTTACCCAAATATATAAAACTTCCGAGACTTGGTCTTTCAAAACAATTGCATACTTTACGGGGACAGATTAGGCTGATTTGAAATAAGACAACTAAGACATTGGTCTTTGCATTTTGTGGATGGAATTAAGCTTAGAGTATAGAATATTCGTATTTACAAATTTTGGACATAATCTTCGATTTGTGTTGTTCCTGCCCAGAAGCTGTTGTCGCTGTGAAGACGCCACATTCGAGGGACAGATTCCAGTGCCCAGTGAATTTGGACTTGTATACTTGTTTGTCTCTTTGCTGTGAAAATGTATTTTAAAGAAAGAAATTTATGATTTTTGGTCACAAATATTTGTCGATGGGTTTGTGATTTATGGCCAGGAGATTCGTGCTTGAACTAAAGGTTAATGGCTGCAGCCTCGTGCCTCATGCGAATGTTAGGAATGTAACCCAGTTCTGCCAAGGTGTTTCCGCTTTAATGATATGGAAACCGAAAGTCCCAAGAGTAAGGCCCTCGGTTCGTGTGTTTCTCATTTTACAAGTGAGCGTGGGCGGCTTGGCCTCAGATACTTTTTCCGTAATACATAATGCTGGGTTCTTGACTGCCATTACGCTAAATATAGCAATTACAAGCCAATTGCGAATCACAAATGCCATTGAAAATGCATTCAACAAAAGCCAGATCGCTGGGAAGAGGGGCTGGGGGTTGGGGGCCGGGCTCACACGCACATTTAAACTATATGAATATGCATACGTGTGGGCCAATGAATTCATTCATTCCGTTTGTGTGCGTGAGTAATTGGCAATAACTGCAATATTCTGTCATTTGCTTCGAAATCAAAGCAACAAACTAACGTTAAAAGGTTCTGTATGAAAGGGGTAAGGTAAAACCACATAGCCACTTCCCAAGCCCCCGATGACCCCTTTACAATGCGACGCAATGACAATGGCAACCTTCACACAGAAAATCGTTCATTAAGAAAATTATGGAGCTGTTATGTGAAAATAAATGGGGGCAGGTCGCCGCGTATGTTATATGATGCGATAGCGCTGAAAGGTAAACAGAAGAGTGAAGATAATATGGGCTAGGTTCCTAAGTTTTTCCCATTATTTTGTTAGGGTTCAGTGGGGGGGTTTCACAAGTTTTGTCTTTGGACTCGTGAAATCAAAAGTAATTTGAGGTCTTGACTTTTAATTTATACGTTGGGTTAAATTCATAGGCAACTTTTTAAGAAATGGAAGAAAGAATTAGATCGAGAGTTCCCCAAATATGAACTCTTTCCTAAAAATGTTGTTATGGAATCGAAATATAAAGCTCGTAAAATTAATAACTACAAGTGATTTATACCAAACTTTCAGTAATCTTGTAAAAAAAATATATTTTTTCCCGTCAATCGCGATAATAAATATTTATGATGTACTGGTTCGAAAAGTACAAGCATTACCTATTAATTTAGTTATATTATTCTCCAATTTCTGTGCTATAATTGAACTATTAAATCACCACAATCGCGACACTTTATCTCTTATCGATTGGAACCATTCATTCGCATGTTATCCGGCCGAAAAATCAAATGCCTCAAATGAGAGACCCACTGACTGCTGCAGTCGCAGTCTCACTCAAATTGCCACTCAAATCCCGGGCGAGTGGAAGTGAGCCACTGGAATCTGGAATATGGGTGGAGACACCTCTGCTCTCGCTGCCTCTCGCTCTCGCTTTTGGCCGAATGGCCATCTCGCTCGCGCGGAGGCAAGGAATCTCAGTCACAGCAGGCGGTGGCAGCAACAACAATAGCAACAAAGGCGAGGCGTCGCCCAGAGCAACAAAAACAACAAGGGCAATGGGAAAAAATCAACCACGAAAATTTATGAAACACAAAAGTGGAGGGAAAAGGAAAAAAAAAACAAAACCAAAGAGCAAACTTAAATGGCGACGACGACGAAGTGGCGGCAGTGATTTTGAACGACAGAAGGGGGTGGCCCCAAAGGGGTTGGAGGGGTTCATGGGGAGGGGGGTAAGGGAAAGGACAAGAGTGGCAATGGCTGCGGGCATACACAGGATAATAAATAATTGCCGACATCGGCAGGAGACTTCGCTCAGATCGCTGGCAACATAATTTCTGCGGCCCAAACCTGTCAATGTATCTTCGCATCCGAGAGATGCACATGTTAGGCCCAGGCCCCTCAAGGTGCTACCGCCCCAAACACTGAAAACAAAAATATAGTTTTTATTCCAAATTATTTGAAAATCTTAAAACCAAGGATTTTGGCTGTATACAAATACAACCCAATTTACGAAAGGAAAAAAATATATAATGTCTTTAAGTTACCTGGTGGAATTGAACTCGGACCAGTTAGTCGTTTACAAAGTTGTAGCTCCATAAATCGTAGATTAAGTTTTTTGGCTCGTACAAACTCAAGTTTAAGAACATTTTGGTATTAATTTAAAGAACATTTTTTCCTAAAAGGATTATAGCCAAAATATTTAATTCAAACAGTTTTTTTCTTAATTTCTTGGGTCTCAAATTTTCTTTAGTGCACCTGATCCGCTCGACCATGTGCTGGAAACGTGGAAAGTTAATCCCGGATAAGCGACGCCCTTTGACACTGACGAGAGGATCAGACCAGGGGTAAGGACGGGAGGATCGACAAACAGCTGGCCAAGTGGCCACTTCCAATTTCAATTCCAATACAAATTCCTCCGGGGGCGGGGTGGGAAATGCGGTTGCAAGGTCACCCAACGCTTCTAGGCTAGACGACTGAAATCGCACCACTCCATTCCAGTTGCGTGATCCGGGTAATTATCCTACCCAGAACGATCGATCGATCGATTGAACGGCCGATTGATCTGCACAGGCAGCAGATCGTGACATTTGATGGACATTTGCCGCCGCTGCCGTTTTCTGTTTGCCGTTTTCTGTTTGCAGTTTCCAGTTGCATTTGGCCTTTTGCCGGAGTGAATTCTGGTCGGTTGGGGTCTACTAATCAAATAGCCTGGGAGATCCAGGCTTGGACCTCCGCTCCACTGCAATCTGCTCTTACAGCCTTCAATCAACTCATTAGAATCTCCATTCCACAAACTGACAACACAGCAAATTGCCATTGACGTTGCAATTGTGAATTTCAATGTTTAAATGAGACAATTTGTAGCCGCTTAAATGATTACCCATGGGTTACTATGTTAAAATTGTATAAAGCAAGAATGGGTGTTGCAGTTGGAATGCTCTAAGTTAGGATTACCAAATATTTTGCATCACCGAAATTAGTTATACCGCATGAACTAAAAAAACTTAAAAAAATTTCAGCTCTCACATTTATTAACCAATGATAGGTTTTATTTAAAGTCATTAAGATATCTGTCAGGAAGAGAGACCAGTTATTGTTATTTCTTTTAAGGCCAAAATATTAATATTTTGTATAAAAAAAAAATCCACCGAATGTGAAAGGCCCCGGCGAGATTCGAACTCACGATCTCCTGTTTACTAGACAGGCGCTTTAACCAACTAAGCCACGGCGCCCATATATCTTTCAAGATTTTAAGGTACTTTATGAGGTTTCATATCTTGAAAACCATGAGAAAAACATTCAAAATGATTTTCACTTAAAATAATTACATTTTACCAAGACATTTTCAACCGACAACGAAGTGTGTAATGATAAGAAAGAAATCATAGGAAGTAGATAATTTCCTCCAGACAAAAATTCAATCACAATAATTTTGCCAACATAGAATCGATGATAACGCCACACACTGTATCAAGTATTATATATAATTCATGCTAATCTAAAAATATCAACATTTATATTTAGGTAGGATAGAGTAGTATTAGATAGTATGTATGTGTAAATGAAAAAGGAAATTATTTACGGAAAAATAAAAAACTAATAAGAAGGTTATTTTTTTAGGATGTCAATGCACACGGTAATCATATTTTTCTTCTTTCGAATGGATCCAGTTTTGGAACACCTTTACGTGAGTTCACAACATCGCTCAAACTGCGAGAAATAAAATTACCAATGCTGATCTCACATGAAGTCAACGGAAATTATGCACACCTCCGTGCAAATGTTTTTCCATGGGCCTCTTTACTATTACATTTTTTACGTCATAGAACCCGGGCAAATCCAAAATTCATTTGCTCATACGAGTAGTATAATTATTCAGAAACCCAAGGATATTTGGGGCAAGCACAGTAATAGCTGCCTATGAAACCCAATGGGCACCGATAATTTCTGCTCTGAAGAAGTGAAGCACTTGAGAATGGCCTAATTGCAAAGCCTTTACTAAGAACATCATCTTGGGGTAACGAATTACTGATGCCTTTTCGGTACGGAATGGGTTTTAAATGGGTTCCACTGCTTGTGGCATGCTCGTGTTTATTTGCGCAGGGTAACAATTTGAAATTTGGCTCAGGCTGCAATTTGGCGGCGTGTTTTGCATATTATCAGCTAATTTCGCCTCCGAGATAAGCACTCTTTCTCCTAAACTCCTTGCCCCGCCATGAGTTTAATTTATGCCCCACAATTCCCCATCTTTTGGTCTTGAGCTCAAGTCCCAAGTGAGTGGCAACAATGAAATTGTTCGCTGGTTCTTTGTGCAACAAAAAAATATTTATGCAAATCAAGCTGCGCTTTGTGGCTGCTCTAGCCATATTTTATTGCATTTTCAAATATAATTGCGCCTCGGGGCTGGGCATGAATATGGACATGGGCACATGGACACATGGACACATGGACAACGGAGCGGAGGTAGCTGCTCAGGTATTTCCACATGGAGCAGCTTTGCACCGGCGATTTAATCTCGTTTAATTGCTGCGACTAAGTGCGGATATGGCGGCCAGGAGGGGGATTACCTACAGTCAGCTGCCGGCAAACGAAATTGCATCAATGTCAAGCATGTGGAGCGGCTTTCAGGGCAACAAAAAAACAGAGGAAGACAAAACACTAAGAAACGAACCCAGAAACACGCCGAGGTGCACCAAATGATGGCCTGCTGCACACCTTGTCCCTGCTCCTTGCCACTGCCCCTTTCCCAAAGATTTTCCGCATTAATATTGCAATTTTATGAAAACAAGAACATCGCTTGGCCAAAGAGCCGCGTCTCCCTGTCGCCGCTCCCAATTGCACCTGCCCATTTAGCGCATGCCGCGCTAGTGACAAGTCATTTTGAATACTCCTGTCCAGGGTCCTCTTGAAAAGGATACTTTCGAAGGATACTCGCATCAAGCAATTGGCTAAAGAAGACTTGATTACACTCTACAGAAATTGAACTTGGTAAGTAATATTGAAAGTTTTGAGTTAGAACTAAAAAATAATATTTAATTCCTATTTACAATCTTTATTGATTCTATATATATATTAATATATTAAAATATAATGAAAAACGTAGAATCTAACGAAACAGCTTCAAATTCCTTAAAAACCGACCTTCCATTTTCCTTAAAATATTTTAAAACCACAGTGAATTATCACACACAAAAAAACCCGTAAATATTATTTTTTTAAAATTCGGGATAATGCCGCGTACATTAATATAAGTAAGAGAGAGACAGCCATGTTTCAAAGGAACATGTAAAACTTAAAAAAGTGTAATAGTGATGATATGAAGATAGAATTGATACTGAATTTCATCAAATTGATCATTACATCTTATCAATTTATCTTTAATGCATATAAAAGTCAGGTAAATCACCCAAATCAAAATTAATTTACGTCCTTTTACAGTGACTTAACTTTTCAGGTCATATGCTTAAGATAGGGTATTTAAAGGACTTTAGTATTGGTAATGTAATATTTAGTTAATAACCCCACAGGGGTGACTTTTGACTTGGTAACTATGCCTAGATCAAGTGGACGTTACAGCGAGGGTCGCTCGAAATTAATAACGTTATTTTCGCATTAGGAAGCAGCCATGACACAGGCAGTTATGAGCATTTCGCGTAATTACCGTAATTATTGTATTAATTTTTGTTGCCCATTTCGAGAGGCCCCCAAGTACCGGCGATCCTGACAACCCCGACGATCGATGGCATCGAGGGCGATTAGCCAGTTGAAGATACGCGTCAGTTGCAGCGCCTCGAGGAGTTGGACGTTAAGTTCGGGTTGCAATTTCAAAAGCGATTATGCTAATTGACCCAGTGAGGAGTACCACTGCTCACTCGAGGGATATTATATCCAGCGACAGGGCGCAATTTTATGCAATTAATGCCGCAAATTCGGTGTACGTACATTTTGTAGCCGAAATGCCAACTAAAATGGACACCCTGCGGACTTCTTGTTCTATATAAATTGTAGGACCCCGGGCGAATTTGCATGGCAACAAAATATAGAGTACAATAAATATTTAAATTTTATTTGGCCCCTCGGCCAACATCCATCAACGAAATGGAGAGCGAGGCGTATACGCTATAGTGCAAAAAAAGCGAGAGAAATAAAACTTAAAAGCGTTAAATTTACGAGGTCTGGGCAAAGTGCTCGACACATTTATGGGCAAACATGGCCGGAGCAACTACGATTGGTCTCTTCTCCTCGGGAACTCTGGTGGGTTTTTGTGTTCTTATTTTTTTTTTTGTGGGAAGGTTGGCGGGGAACTGCTTCCATTTCGCATGCGCGCGCATTTAAATTCACTTCCGTTTTTGCCGCAAATTGTTGTGTGTGTGTGTGTCTGCGTTTGAGTGCTTTGTTGGCTGCCATAAATTCATAACTTTGTGGAAAATCATAAAAACAGAATTTATGGCTTAATTATATATGTACACTCTTTGGGGGGCGAGGGAAGAAGAGCCAAGTGCACAGTTGGCCTCGACTTGGGCATTTCTTTTTCTTCACTTCACGCTGATGATTAAGTGTCCCACACACTCTCACAGCTGGTTACATCGATTCGTACCAATACACGAGTAACACCGCACTCAAAATAAAAAATAAAATTTAAAAAATAAGAAACAATTTATATGCATATCTTAGAGGGCGTTTCCAAATTATACAGAACAGTAAAGAAAGTGCCCAATTAAACTGGAACATTTTAAATGAGACTACTACTTACTTGGTAATTACTAAAGTAATGAATATAAAATAGTTTGCAAAAGAAATAAGATAAAATGCAAATTTATTCAATTTTAAGAACAATTTTATATAAAGATTTTTATTCATACCTAGATCTTTCGATCAGTACTGGAATTTAATTAAAATATATTTCCTCCTTTAACTATCGCTTTTAAGATATATCTTGAATTTATTAAATTTTAAGAAATATTTTATATTAAGAAATTATATTGATTCATACCTAAAACTTCCGATCAATACTGAAATTTAATTGAAATATATTTCTTATTTATCTACTGTTAAATATTCTTTTGGATTTGTTAGATAACCTTTTTTTTTGAGTGCGGAAACGTAGACTTTTTGCTTGCATTTATGCTTAAATGGGCTGCAATTGTTCTTAAAACGCTGCCAACCTGCACGCGATGATGGAAAACCTCAACGATTTTCATTTTATTCCGGCCAGTTGTTGTTTTAGTTTTTGTTTCTGTTACTGCGGCGGCTGCTGCTCATAACTTACAATTACGTGCAGCATTTTCTTTTGTTTCTTATTGATTTTTTTTTTTTGTATTATGTTGAGGCAAAGAAACAAAAAATTGGGTTAAGCTGTTTTGCATTTGCAGCGAGGTCCACACGCGCCCAGATAGACGATTCCCACGATTTTTTCTGGCCTGCAAATGGGAGATGGCCCGAAGGAGTCGTCCGAGGAGGAGGAGGAGGAGAAGCAGGACCTGCAGACAGTTTGTCTATAAAGTTCTCCCCAGCCAGAAAGGAGAACCTCTTGCATAAAGCCAATTAAATTAAGAAATCTGATGCAGTCCAACGACAACAACACAAACACCAGCAGCACCAGCGACAACGACACATGGAATAAGGCAAAAAATCCCAAAAAAAAAAAGAAAACAAAAAGACATAAAAATGGAATGATGCAGAAACGTGAATCACAGAGGAATCTCTCTCCCACTCCCTCTTAAAACTCCATCCGTCTCTGTTCCTCCGGGCGGATGAGCCTGGCAATTGGTATTTTACAACAAACAGAGCTTGCGTTCAGCTTATTTAACATAAATCGAATGGCTACTGAAATACACCCAGTCAGCCAGTCGTCTTATCTCTGACTTTGACTGGACTTCTCGCTGATGCACCCGGAGAAAATATTAGGGGGCTTTCAATGAATAAGGTACAAAAATAAGTATACGCAGAGTAGGTTCCTAGTGAAAAAAGAATTTAAATGAATTAGGTTACATTATAATATTTTAAAAGTAGATACAAATTCAAGATTTTGTATTTACTGAGCTACACACCAAATATTTGATTGATAGATAGTTACGTAACTATAAAAAATAGTTATGTGTATTTTGTTTTTGCTTTGGGTGTGAGTCTTTGCTAATTGTGTGTATTCGTTGTTTTGAAAGTAACTATTTAATTGGTCGAATTGACAATTTTTGTGGTTGGGGACTCTTTGACAATTATAACAGTTGATTTTACCAAGTTTTTTTTTTGTGTGTAGTATTTAATCACAATTATTTACTATTTTCACTTATTTTATTAAAAAAAAGTATTATTAAAAAATAATGAATTGTAAAATGATATAATATCTGAAGACTTTTGGGTTCTATTAAGAATTAAATAAATTTTTTACATATTTAGCTCATCTTGATTTTTTTCCCCTGTGTCGTTGGAAGCTGAGCCAATTTCATTGAGTAAAGGCAAATGTAAAGGTAAAGCAAACGACCTTTAGAAGAATTGCTGAGGTCCGAGGAATTGTTTGTGTCTTCTGCAGACAAATCACGACCCGCCGAAGACATCGAAAGGGAGGAGAGTCCAGCGGGGATTTCGACAGATTTCACACCTCCTCCACGGCGAAAAAAGGCGAAAAAAATCAGAAAAAGTAAGACGGACTGACCCAACTAATAAGAGTCAGCTTCGCAAAAACAGCAACTGCAACACCTCAGCGGCGACAACAACAACATGGCATAATAAATAAAAGCCAAGTAGCTGCAAGATGCTGCTGCTGCCTCGGAGTCTGGGTCTGCATTTGGGCCTGGTCTCTGGCTTTTGGAGCTTGGCTTGGTTTTGGCCCGGCCTGGAGTCCGGACTCCGGTCGCAGCGGAGTCTGCTGGGCCCTGTGATTTTCACAAGTTGATATCGCAAACACAAAATGTTAATGAGCAATTTCGAGATGGTGCGAAGTGATTTCATTATTTAAACTTTTTTTTTTTTCGTATGCTTAGTTTTGCCTTTTATTTCGCTGTCTTTGTCTCTGGGATTGGATGCTGCGCTGTGAGCCTGGGCTTTCTTGGGGTTTTTCTTGTTGGTGTTTTTTTTTCGTTTGGCTTTCTGGTAAGACTTTTATTACGGCCTCTCCATTGGGTAATGAAAGCGAAATAATTTTAATTGGCACTGGCTGGCAGCACTTTTATTTTGGGACTCTTTCGATGCCAAATTAATTATTTCCTGTCAAATTAGTTTTGAGTTTCGGCATAAATTACGACTGGGCCGCTATGAATATGCATTGCACTCAGCATTCAGCTCTCCCTATCGCAAAATGTCACCTGTCGTGCGATGTCGCGTCGGGTTACTTCAAAACACGGTTCCGCCGCATAAATTAAGGCCAGCAACGTTGATTAATTGGGTCGCATTTGATGATTAAAACATAAATTGCAATGGATGCAGTAAACGTGGCCAAGGATACTGCGAAATATAAGCCAGGATATGGCCAGGACCCATATCTTAGGGGTTGCCAGCCACTAAAATTACACTTAATTAAACAACAACCCATTAAGGATCCTCATCGTGACGAGCCCCTTTCGATGGAGTAAGTGGAGAAGGGCACTCAAGGGTTGTAGTATTCGAGGAATTTTATATGGGCTAAAGAGTTAGCTGGGGAATTGTAAAATTGATCCAGGGCCTGGCCACGAAATTTAAAAGCTGTCCAGCAAATTGTGAAAGTTTTGGCAAATGCACATTTTAAAAGTGAAAAATTGATGGAGCTGGAGTGTAAAAGTAGTAACCAAGCAAAGTCAGTCAGAAAATGTTACAATACCTGTTGGTTTGCTTCGTTTTACTCAACAGACGAAGCGCCGACGGAAGCCTGTGCGCCACAAAGGTCATAGTGCGAGTTCCTCGCGATAAGGACATTGGCTTGATCTTCGGTGAGGTCCTCTTTTGATTCCAAACCATCCATCTTTTTGACTAGTCCCAACAGATCTGACCGTCACCAACCGCATCAGAAGTGATCGCAGGGAAACTATGGACTTTACAGTCGTCTCGAACGGGGAATGCACCGTAAACACAACCGAAGGAGAGCAGGTGCACTCGATGGGACGAATATTCGGCGGAGATTTCGGTGCTATCGAACCAGGCAAGAGCGAGACTGTATCACTTGTATGGCCCACTGTGGTTAGTCGAGTAATTACAAATTATTCCGTATTTCTTTTGCCCAATAACCAGGGACCTTTAGGAATTATTTGAGACTTTTATTAAGAAGGTTTATTGGTATTTTTGTTTCTAATTTGACTGATTTAGTTTAATATTCTGTAAATTTTTATTTTAAAATAGAAAGGAAATCTTAGAATGTTTGTAATTGATTTTTCCAAATGTTTATATAAAGTTAGGCTATTCTAGAATCTAGATCCTTAGAAAAAAAAAACATAAGAATCCACAGAAATTGCAATTTCATTTTTTAATTGCCATTAATTTGCACATTTTTAAGACGAATTTTTACTAGAATCTGCATGTTAGTAGTTTCATTTGTTATATAAATTAAATTTCCAACTAATTCCTGGGTATCCACAGTCCCTGTACAACCGGGTGGGCAGTTGCCCCATTTTGATCTCCGCCACGAGTGCCCACGAAAAGGAGGCGGTGGCGACGGCAAGGCAGGTGCTGCACTTCGACACCCGCTTCGAGACCCTCGATCCGAATGGCAACAAGCTGCGCCGGCGAAAGGACTTCACGGACTGTCACAACTGGGACAAGGACTATCTCAGGAACTGCACACCGCTGAATTGCGAGGAACGATACTTCGGAAAGCGCAGCTTCTTCAACTCGGAAACGGAACAGTGCGAACAGGTGTCCGACTGCTCGGGACCCGGGGAATACTACGACATTTTCAGCAATGAGGGCGTCGATCCTGGCAACATTGTGTCCTCGGAGGAACTTGAACTGATCAAAAAGGGGAAGTTTGATGCAAATTTCTTGGACTTGCGACCTCTACCGGTGAGTTTTCGCAATTAGCTTTAAGTAACGCCATCTATTGTATTTATAATGCAACTAAGTATACACTGCTTGAATGTCAATCGATAAGGCAGTGAAACAAGCAGTGCCCTCATATGTATATGTGGTTGCAGAGAACGCACTTCACTGAACTTTAGTCACGTGCGTGACCATGTGGCGCCGTGGCTTAGTTGGTTAAAGCGCCTGTCTAGTAAACAGGAGATCGTGAGTTCGAATCTCGCCGGGGCCTATGGTAGCACGATTTGAGTGTTCCCATTAACTTTTTTTTTCATATTTATTTTATCTTCAAAGATAATAAATCTTTTCTAATATTAGCAACAGCCGGAAGAACCGAAAGCCGATATGTCACAACCACTCAAGAAGAAGAACAGAAAACTAGATGTTCCACTGCGGCATTTAGCTAATCCCACGATGCCGGAGGATTGCGACAAGACCCGGAAGCTTACCCTGGCTGATTTCAATGATTGTTTTCAGCACTTGAAGGATGCCCAATCCCAAACCGCGCAAGACCCTGAAAATGAAAAGAAAGTGGAGAAAAAGTCACCCTTTGAGGTGCCAATGCTGACGCAGCTGTATTACGATTGGTATCTGCCTTTGAGATCCGATAGCTGGGGAGATGGGGGGCAAATCAGTGCCGTAGGAGAACCAAGTCCCCAAAGTGTACCATCGGGATCGGAACCTCTTTTAAACTGGATTAGCAAACTGGACTTCAGAGGTTGGCTGATGCTGATCCTTAGGGGAAGTGTCACTGTGAGTTTGTGATGTCGGTGCCCGAACAGAGTAAATTCATATTTGGCGACTGATGCAGATCTCATTGCTAATTGTATTTCAGATTTTTGCCACTCTAACGGCCTATTTTCTGGTGTGCCTTGCCGTGTATGCGTTCATGGAACTGTATACCGTTTGGACTTCTGACGAGGCAGCCCAATCCTTGATCCAGGATTCAAGTTCTCAAGCCAGCACCTACAATCTTGTTACCACCGAGAGCCTAATGTCCCATCGTTAAGTGTCAATAAATTATTAAAAATAATATATAAACTTGGTTTCATTTGTTTAAAAAAAAATTCCAAAAAGGGATGTTCCCAAAGAAATTGGTCTAGAAATAAAAATAAATTTACCTTAACCACCGATACCAGACTTAATTGTTGTATCTTAAAATAAAAAACATAATAAATAGTATTAAAAAAGTGTGAAAATAATAACTTTGACAACAATTGACAAATAACTTTATTTTCAATCTTTTCGGACTCTGTATTTTCGGAGAATGATATGGTCAACGGGAATACCCTATTTAAAAAAATAACAGTGTTGTAAAGCGGGCCATCTCAGTGCTGAGACACTGCTCTCGTGAAATTCCTATTCGGCGAATCATTTTTTGTTTATTTAATTTAATTTAACCCAATATTAAGCGGTAAAATGGGACCCGAGGAGGAACTCCTGTTCCGCAACTTCCAGCGCCTGAAGAGCGAAATGTTCGACGACGAGAAGGAGTCCACGACCACGTCCCGCGAGCAAGTGAGTAAAGCCTGAATGTCGGTCAGGGAAAAAGATAAGAACCAATGGATACTTGCAGCAAAAGACGGAAGCCTCGGTGGAGAAATGCTTCGACCGCTTCGAGCAGCTGATTTTCACCCACCCGCGCCTCACCCAGATCTTCCGGCTGGAGCACCAGTACTATCTGGACGCGATGCTCCGACGACTGCCCTCCAACTACGAGTGCCTGGACAGCAGTCGTCCGTGGTGCGTCTACTGGATCCTGCAGGCGGCGCAGTTGCTTAGCTTTAACTTCGACGACCAGACACTGGATCATGTGGTGCAGTTCCTTGGCAAGTGCGTGTTTAATGGCTATACCCATGGCTGGCCCTTGTAAACCACTCTTTGTTTTCTGTCCCTTAGCTGCCGCGCGCCGACCGGAGGCTTTGGAGGAGGACCCGGACAGTATGCCCACCTGGCGCCCACCTATGCGGCTGTCAACAGCCTGTGCATCATTGGAACCGAGCAGGCGTATCGCGCCATTGATCGCCCAACTCTAGTCCAGTTTCTGTTCAGCGTGCGCGAATCGGACGGATCTTTCCGTCTCCATGTGGACGGGGAGACGGATGTGCGTGGCGCCTACTGTGCCATCTCCTGCGCCAAGCTGCTAAATCTTCCCGAGCCGGTGATAAAGGAGCTGTTTGCCGGCACCGGCGATTGGATAGCCCAGTGTCAGACCTACGAGGGAGGATTTGGCGGAGCCCCCGATCTGGAGGCCCATGGTGGGTACACCTTCTGCGGAATTGCCGGACTGGCACTGCTCAACGAGGCTGAGAAGTGCGATAGGCAGGCCCTGCTTAAGTGGACACTGCGCCGCCAGATGACCTACGAAGGAGGCTTCCAGGGGAGGACCAACAAACTGGTCGACGGCTGCTACTCCTTCTGGGTGGGCGCCACCATACCCATCACACAGGCGACGCTATCGGGCGTCGACAAGCAGATGGAGCACACCCTGTTCGATGTGGAGGCCCTGCAGGAGTACATCCTCCTCTGCTGCCAGAAGCAGAACGGTGGGCTCATCGACAAGCCCGGCAAGTAAGGAATTTGCCATCACTATCAGATACCGTTTAGTAAAATGACCACTGTATTTTCAGACCACAAGATCTTTACCACACGTGCTATACCCTCAGTGGCGTCTCCATTGCCCAGCACTCGGAGTGCGCCAACAGCCCGCAGGTCCTCGGCGACACCATTAACGAGCTACTGCCCACCCACCCACTGTTCAACGTCCCACCGAAGTCCGTTGCAGCTGCCAGGAGCCACTTTAGCAATTCCAATGACACTGAGTTCTCGGGAAGCGACAGTCCCAGCAAGGAGAACAGTTAAGGCTTCGGGATTAAAGGACGTTGCGTTCGGGGAAGCTTTTACTGGATGGTGGTTTACCTTTAAAGAACTAAATTTGCTTTAATAAAATTATCTTTGAAATACAATATTTTTCACTTCTTAATATGTATGTATGTGTATTTAAAAAAATTAAAATATATAACTTTTCTAAAATATAAAATTGTAAGTTTATAAATAGTTTCAAAAAAAATGTAAAATTAATGTTATTTTATTTCTTTGGAATAAAAACAAGTTTCTATTATTTTGACCGCAATTATTAACGTTTACATGAGAATGTTTAATTTGAAGGTGGCCCTCATTGTGAATGTCACTTTGGGACTCTTTTTAAATCGCGGCATCGTTCCTGAAATACTTTTATGTTCTCCAGCCACAGGACATTGAAGCGAAGGACTCCTGCCCAGGGCATAGATCGCCGGGAGTACATCGGTCACCTGGTCGATGAGTATTATACAACGACCAATATCGGTGGGGCTTTTATTTATTGTTAATTGCACCATGATCTCACTTTGAATATTCGTTTTTAGAGGCCCAGGAGCAGGTGACTGCTAATTTGGCCAATTTCGCCTACGATCCGATCAACTGGCCGCATCTGCTAGAGGCAGACGCCCTGGATGTGTTCCTGGCATCGCTGGAATCCCAAGATCAGGCCCTAAAACTCCACGGAATTGCGGCATTGTGTAACATTTGCTTGGGTATGGAAAAGGGGTTTGATTTGTGGACTTCTACTTCAGGGAATCAAATCTTTTCAGACAAAACAGCTGCCAAATTCATCAGGCAGCACTTACAGCTCATCACCGGCCTCTTTGTGCGCACAGATCACCCGGAAATAGTGCTTCACAGCCTGGCGCTCTTCTACCAACTACTGGAGTCCGGTGGAGTCGACAAGGACTTAATTCTGAGTCCTTCAGTGCTGAGGACGGTGCAGGAGTGGCGGGTGAAGGCGTTCGATCAACGCGTCGTTAAGTTCTGTCAGTTGTTGCTGCAAGATTATGCCACACGCATCGAGGTTATCCAGCTGCAGAATGCTCCAACTCTGCCGACAGCTGAGCAGCCGAGCACTTCAGCAGGTGCAATTAGTTAAGCGCTTCTCACAGAGCGATTTGGAGCAGTTCGCCCAGTTCACAGGCGACCACAACTACATACACAGCCTGGAAACACCTGTGGAGGAGCGTCGCGTGCATGGAGCCCTGCTCAATGCGGTTGTGGCGGGGATTATGGGAACCCAGTTGCCGGGACCCGGCACCGTTGTCCTCGAGCAGAATTTCAAGTTTCTCAAGCCCTGCCGCATTGAGACGGATACACTGGTGACAGTGCGCCTGCTGCAGTCGCGCAAAATCTCCACTGTGGAGTACGACATCCGGCAGAACGACGAGGTGGTCTTCGCCGGCAGTGCAAAGTTGCTGACCCGCAACCAAACAGACTAGATTTCGTTCAATAAAGATGGATTTTGATATATTTATGGTACTACTTCTTGGAGGCCCGCTTGCCCTCGCCCTTCTTGGGCGGCGCCTTGCCACGCAGCTTGCGCAGACGCTTCATCTCCTCCTTGAAGTCCTGGTGCTCATCGCGGAACAATCCGTAGTCGCGCAGGTTCTTCATCAGCAGATGCGTCTCCACGTGCCGCGGATACCAGTTGACCACGTAGTCCCGCTTGTGAATGGGCTCCTCCGAGAACATGCGTACTACCTGGTAAATGATGAATTAAATTAGTTTAATCTTTATTTGATCAATTAAAAGTGAGTACTCACTTTCATTGACTTCTCGTTGGTGGTACGCGCCACTTCGCCGAAAATGCGATTCGAGAGGTAGTTCATCCGGCGGGCATACTGCGTGCCGAGCTTAATCAGCTCCGTGTATTTGTGGGACATGTTTACTTATTAATAATATTTTCTTACGTTTAAATTAATAAAACAATTGCTGAATTTAAACTAGCTTTTAGTAAATTGCGGTTATGTCACGAAACAAAAACAAGCAACAGCTGATTGCCATGTTCGGTTGCCACTCACAGACAACGCAGACATTGGAGCCAGAAATTTGAAATTTACGTTACGACCGTTACTTTTGTAATTTTTTTCTGTTAATTTTTAATTTAATAAATAAGAATGTAGTCTTCTTTGTTTTCAAAACGCACTTAACCATAGGCAGCTACGCATTATACTTCTCACTCATTATTCATATCGTAATCGGCACTAACATCAGCTCAATATATTTATCAACTTATCAAACAAAAACTTAAAGAATGAATAAAGCGCGCCCCTATTTGCCTACGAAATCAAATCCACATGACATTTACAAGTAAGATATAAACTGCTGATACTTAATATTATTTAATTAGTTATAATTAAATTTTCATGGTTGTTTTAAAGACAATGCAAATTGGAAGAGTTGTTTGTTCAGTTTGCAAACGAAGCCAAAAATATTGAAAGCGCATTTGATCCAGATGATGACGATATTGTCGTTCTGAGCCACAGAATAAAGCCTGTTGATGTTTTGATGAAGAACATCCAAGAGAACGAGTATGCTGATATTATTGTCACTGTTGAAGGACATTCCTTCCCTTGTCATGCGGTTATACTATGTATTTACTCGAAGGTCATGGCAAAACAAATTTTAGAATTAGATATAGGCAAGGACCAGCTTGTGTTCGATACTCCGGAGATGACTCCAAAGGGATTCAGCGACACGTACCAATGGATGATTTCAACATATGGCACACTGGACTATAATAACTTCATCGACATTTTAAGAACCGCATATTTTCTGGAAATACCCGAGCTCCTCGAGATATGCTGGAAAACCCTGGATATGCATGTGTTTGATGAATTCTCAGCGTTTAGCATTCTGTACCAAGGACGACGGGCCCATGAACTGGTGGAAATTGTCGAAAAGATGTCAGGACGTCTTTCTAGATCTACTTTGTCTATTATAACTAGCCGGGAATTCTTGGGCCTTAGTGAGGCGCAAGTATGCTGCTTGCTAAAATCAAGTAATCTGGCAGTCAATTCAGAAATTGAGGTAAGTACATGAAGTACATGATATCAATACTTTCTTTATCTTTAAAAATAATATTTATTACAGCTTTTATACAGCGCTTTGATGTGGCTCTATCATCACTGGCCGGAACGCCAGTCCAGCACTGTAATGGTTTTGAAAAACATTCGTTATAGTTATCTCTCGCCTACAATGTTAAGCAAGTTTAAGACACAGGAACGAAACAAAATAGGTCCTTTTGCTGAAATTCTTACTAAGTTAATTCAGTCTCCCGACCTTTCGCAACTCGTTCGAGATGGACTGTTCTATAGCAGTTTAGTGATAGCAGTTTACAATGATCCGAAGTGCTTAGAAAACAATATAGAATTTAACGATATAAAGCTGGATCCTCGAACTTGGATACAAGATCATGGTTGTGACTACCATCGTGCCGTCACCAGGATGTGTCCAAATATGCGTTACATATCATTTAAAGAATTTAAAAATTACCTGTATAGCCTGCGGGAAAGCGGACGTGATTTTGACAAACTCATAAAGTATCCAGATGACCAAAAGTATAGAGAACATGATCCTGAGTGGCAGGAGAGACAAAATATTAATAAAATAATGCTTTTCTCCCGGGTAAACTTGGATCTAAATAATTACATTAAACGTGTCAAAAGCAATACTTCTGAAAGACACGAACCAAATCCGATTAAAAAAAGAAAGATGTATTGAAAAAGCTTCGAAAAAATGCACCAATTTATTAAGCTTAAATTGGCATCAGCCAAAATTCTCTATTGTTATAAATCCCTTATTTCTTTATGTTATGTTATTCAATAAAACTCGTTGGCAACTTGGCATTATTTAACTTCAATTCGTCAAATTAACTTTTATTTAAAATGAAAAGCAAATAGAGTATGTACCCCCATATTAGTCAATTGGAATAACAAAATGTTAGCAACGATTTAAGCATAAGGCTCCTCTCAATGTAATACTAGAATTTCTAATCTTATTTAGACCGTCTCAATGGCTCCCCGGCGCCTGCCCTCCGAGCCCCCAGTGGGTTCGATTCCGTCGCTCCCGATAAAAGATGTCTCCTCGGAGCTTTGCACTGGCAGCACTTCGCGGGCCAGGCCGTTCAGCTGGCTTAAAAGGGCGCTAGTGCCGGTGCCCCCAAGGGAGGCTTCACGTGGCGAGCCGCTGTGCCCGGATAACTGATCGTAGTGGAGCACCCGGATGGGCGTGTGCGAGCGGGAGGCGGGCGAGGGGTTGCCCCGCGAGTGCGGGCTGTTGTTGCGCGAGTGCTGGAAATCCTCAAGGGGAATCTCCTCTGAACTAGAATGAAAAAAACAACAAATTTATATTTATCACGAATGAACGGAGTTTTTTTCAATGCCAAAACTTAGCATGCTTTTGAAAATGAGTTTTTTTTATCACAAATCAGAACATAAAATAATCTAACACGTGCCAGTATAAGATAGAAAAAGAAATATAAAATTGCTTCCCAAAGAAGAAACACATGTCATTCGGTGTTTATTTTATCAAAATAATACGAAAGTTATAATGAAAATATATTAGGCTAAGCCCCTTAAAGGGCACTCTTCATACATAAGTATACAAATTGGAATTACAATTAAACTACGTCAATTTTACAATACTTGCTAAATACATGTGTAATAAAGGAATTAAAGAAATTGAAATTATCGAATTTTGAAAATTGTTAATATACAGCAAACTGAATGGGACTTTTTATATAAACATATAAAAGCATTTTAAATTAGAAGAACTACAACACCAGTTTAAACCTTGCCAAATCTCACTTATAACAACCATTCCAAGAAAATAAACCTAACTAAAAATTGGTATGGTTACCGCGGCCTGGGCATCCGAGGACTGTTCTCCCGCGATCGGTTGCCGGTACTTCTGGGCTGGGAGTTCTCCCGCGACTGCGAGGAGCTGTGACTGCCCATGCTAATACTGGGCGATCGCTCCCGATCCGAGTGATCTGCCCTCAGATTCGAGCCCGAAGTTGAGCTGGGACTGCGGCGTCGGGAGCGGCCAGCGCTTTCATTCCTAATTCTGCAGGAAGACGCACAAATGAGGATGGAAATGAGGAGAATGAAGGCACATCTACGTGGACTTACCCCTCGATGGAGCGGTTCGGGGCCATCTGTGTACGACTGACCCCGGCGCTATTGCTTCCTCTCAGCACGGCCGCAAATCCAGGCACTCGATTAGCCGTGGAGAACATGGGACGATGGTGACTGTTGCGCGAGCTGCTGCCACTGCTGTTGCCACTACCGCCGCCACTCGATGTCGCCATGGTGCCGCCCACTGCGAACACGGGAGAGTCCATCTGCCCCGGGATCTCGATGAGCTGCGCAATCTGGTACATCTTCTTTTGTCGCGCCTTGCTGCGTCCCTTGGTCAACCGCTGTTTGGCCGCCATGCAACGAATGTGGTCGTCGAAGAGGAACTTCGCTGAGAGCAGCGGGGTGCGGTTGTGCGTAACACCACCGCGGTGCACAGTGATGTGCAGACAGCGAGAGTCGTCCTTATCGCCCTGCACCTCCACATCCTGAAGAAAACCCACAAACTTGGCCACTCCCCAGCCTAGCAGCTTGGCATCCGGCTCGACGAGGATCAATTGTAAGGCGTCAATGACCAGAAAGCGTCTTTGCTTGCTGCTGTCCTTGGCCACCACGGTGCACGCAATCAGGTCACTATTGTCTGCGGGAATACAGAATGGTTAGTCGAACCGCAGTAGTTTGTCTATTGCTAGTACACACTCAGATCAAGTACGTTCTCCACCTGCACTAGATTGACGACATTTGTCAGAGGCAGCAGTGACTCCTTCTCATTCAGAAACTTTTGGCACGTGCGTCGCAGCAGGAAGTACACACGGATGGCTCGGCGGGCCTTTTCCACCTCCCCGCAGGGAAGGCGTCGCGTAAAGTTAATTCCCGTGAGGGGCGTTCCCGTGGGAGGCAGTAGGATGGTGGAGTCCATGCACAGAAACTCCACGTTCAGTTGTGCCTTTCGCATCTCATTATATTCGTCTTCGAACAGATCCAGAAAGATATCTTCCGACTTGTAAAAGTTTCGAAGGACCACCATCGACTGATTGCGGGCATTGAAGAGGAGATCTTGCTGGGCGGCGGAGATGCAGCGCGTTTCATCTGAGCTGAGTCGGGTAAAGGTAACCAGTAGCTCCAAAGCAATCTCAACAGTAATCAAGCGAATGCGGGACGCTATTAGGGAGTGAAAGTCAATAGAAAATAAGACAACATTGAAATTATATTATGTAGTAGTAATACATACATGACAGACTGGACTGTGTGATGATGCTCAGCAGATGTTCAATCAAGGCTGTCTTATAGCTGAAAGCTCCACGCGTCGACTTGGCCAGTACCTGATCGAACCACTCGTTCTTGATGCCTGTATAAAAAGGATTGAAAGGATATTTAGTTACTCGCTGAAACTACTAGCTGATGATTGATTAGTACGGAAAGTGGCCGAGTTACATACCATCTAGACGGAGTGGGACAGGTACCAGAATATGACATGGTCATTACACACATAGAAAGCAATTAGAATGAAGCACAAATGGGGTGATCAGACCAATGGAAAGTTACACAGCATTAGACCAAAACAGAGTGACTGAGGTAAAGTACAACGCGATCGGGAGAAAACTTACCACGATTGTGCGACATGGCATATATGAGGCACAGTGACAGCAGGGCCAAATAATCGTTCTCGGTGCAGTCCAAAGCATGCAGGACAGTGTCCAAAAACGGCTTGGCCATCTCTGTAAAATCGGACTTCGCTGAGGATGACGACTTTTGCAGCATCTGCTTTTCCTCGTCGGTTATGTTACGCAGCTTTGTTTGCGCCGCTTCCACTGCATCGGCCTGTGAGTCCAGTTCCGTGGCAGCTGGAGAAGATGACTCCACACCGCTGTCCTCGCTGAGCGCATAGCTGGAGGCGCTGGACTGGCCTGTTACGGTGTCCAGGGCCTGTTCGAGGCTCTCGTTGGGCTCCCCGAAACCAGGAACCACCACTTCTCGATGCTCGACGTATGAATTGAGAATCTCAGCTGCGCCCTCTTTGAAGACGCTGTGGTCGCCGTTCAGGATAACCCATGCCAGGGCGTGCACAAGCGGAGCATGCGAGACCACCAGGAAGACCAATGAGAGGAGGAAAAGAGCCACGATAGAGCTTACTCGCGGATTGTGCATCTCCTGGATGTCGATGTCCACGTTGCGATTAAGCACGGCAGCTAGATTCTGTGTGACCACCGCTAGAGAAGGCGGAGGCGGGGCTGGTGTCAGTGAGAATATGTACAGGGGCACAAAAAGCTTATGCAGCAAGTGCTCGGTAAGCACCGCGTTCAGATCCTTGATGTCCAGCAAGAGAATGTCGCTCAAATAGTGCAAGTGATCCAGGTGCTCAGCCACCAGATTGGAAAGCTTCTGATTTGACTGATGGCTGCGGGCAGAGAAGGAAGTAAGTAACTAACAAGAAACGATTATGGAGACTATCTCACTCTATATCTGTCCGCACACAGGTATCCAGTTCCAGAATGTGCTTGCCGATGAACCAGACCAGGTTACTGAAGTACGGAGCAGCCGTTCTGAGGAAAAACTTTTGATTAAAAAGGGTTCCCATAAGAGTGCAGTTGATGTCATACTTGTCTCGGATAAAACGCAGCATGCTGGAGTTCTGGACCTTGTAGACATTTAAGGAAATGGTGCGCACAGCAATCCTCACCATGGACTCGGGGTGATTGAAGAACTTAATAGCCTCCGTGTACAAGGGGAAATCATTTGTGTGCTGTAAGGGAAAGCTCAAATTAACTTGTCATCATAGGATATCTAAGGAAATGCAGACCTCATTGTAAAAGAAGTGTATCGTGTGAGTGTTCAGCTTCAGACTGAGTGTCTTCAGGAAAAGGATGTAATAGCCCATCACATCTTCGTCTGAGAAGTCGAACTTGTGCACCATGATGGAATTGACATGGTTATTGCTTAGCAGATAATCTGTATCAGGGTATAATAGATTAATATACATTGGATATCTTATAGCGATGGATAAGCGTCTTACACAGGGACGTCTCGTTGCGTATGTTCTCAAAGAGTATGTTGAGTGTCTGCAGCAGCTGGACGCACACGAAGCTGGAGCCTCCGCTCTTCTGTCGCATAATGTGCAGGAAATAAGAAAGCATGTTCTTCTCCAGAAAGAAGCTGAAAGAGACAAGGTTTCGGTTATGTGGCTGCCACTATACGGGTGATTCCAAAACTCACTCAAACACCAGGGAGTCATGCTGGTCGCCCCAAATTAGGATCTCGGCAATGCAGCGCAACGACTCCACCAGCAGGCCACGATTGTTCTCCGAAACGGTGGTGTTTTTCTCCAGGATGCTGTAAAGGTACTTGAGGTGTTCCAGCGACAGGCGGTTCTTGGGCCGCCCGCCCCAGGGTCCGCCGAACCAGCTGCGACTCCGGAACATGCTGGCTACTACTGGGCTGGAATCAACTGGCCACGATCCGCCTGGCTGCTCTCATATCAGGCTGCAGAGGATTGCGGGGGCGCTGCTCCCTCCGATCTTCGCATGCACAACTGACCACGGTCACGCCAATTGGTTGGCCCACAAAACGGTAAACCAGAATGCCTGCGATGCACGAATATAATTTTGTAATTTGCGAATTGCGATTTTTCCAACAAATTGCTCTTCTTCTTCACGGTGAACACAAGTGTCACAGTCAGCTGTTGCTTCAGCCCAAGTAAATGGTTATCGTTATCGGAATGTCAGAGATGCGAAATGTTGCTATTGTTGTGACAGCATGGGAACTGCGACTCGGTCACGACTTGTTAAATTCATTTGAGTTTCAACTTAAAAATGGGCTTTAATTATCGAGAACGTATTTATTGAACAATACAGTCAAATGCGGAAGGAACCTAATAGATTACTTGCATATCACATCATGCGTATTATAATAACATTTAAGCAGCTATTTTTATCGGGTAGACCTTTTGAATCCTGATTATGATTAAAATGCCTATATTTTCTATTGATAGTGGTGTAAAGTGTACGAAAACAGTGACTTGGTCACGACTTGCTGCCGCTAAACGTCTGTTTTTACATTATCCTCGGGAACAGCTTTATTTCTTCTACTGCAAATCGTTCAACTAGCTTGGTTTTTGGTTAAAGTTTATGGAATACGAGCCCGTGTTGGGATCCTGTTGCATTTGGAAATTCTGCGTGGACAGGCCAAAGGGTTTGAGTATCATGTTGCCCAGATCCTTTAGGCTGGACATCATCTCCGTCTTGAGCTTCTCGTTGCGCTCGTTGATAATAGGTGGCAGCCGGATCTGTGCCTCACGAGCCTCTTGCTGTCCCGGATCGATCTCGGCCACCTTTTTGTAATCCTCCAGAGCCTCGTCGGGTTTATCGTCCTGCTCGTAGAGCTTGGCGCGCCTGCAGAAAAGTGACATATTTATATATACATTGCTACCTCTCTTACAGATTCAGACCCACCTCAGGAGCACCCTCACATACTCTGGCCACAGTTCGATGGCCTTTGTGCAGTCGTCGATGGCCGCCTTGTTGGCATCCAGCTTTATCTTTGCCGCAGCTCTGTTTCCGTAGAGCACCGCTCGCTCCTTGGTGCTGTCCGAGGGGCAGATGTCCAGGGCTTCTGTGTAGGTCTTGGCGGCGCCTTCGGCATCATCGTTCTTGAACAACTCGTTTCCCTCCAGTTTGAGTTTGTCTGCCTTCTCCTTGTTCGCCGCCAGCTGCTCGGGACTGAGATCCTTCTCCCGTTCGCGCAGCTCCTCGATGGTCAGCTCGGAGTCCACGGGCGGTGGCGTCGCTATGGAATCCCCGCCAGCCGCACCCTCCTCCGCTTCGTCATCCAACGCTAGCTGGCTCTGCTTCTCTACGATCTCGTCCACATCTTTCTCGCTTAGCCGCGTGCTGGTGGCCTCCTTCTCGGTGATCTCCTCGCCGATCGCGTCCTGGAACTCGTCGTCACTGTTGGCGTTACCTGCCATCTTGTGGGAAATTTATTCTAGTGGATATACTGGAAATTTCGGTTTGTTGTGCTCAAATATTGCTCCTCATGCTGACTTATCGTCGTGTCGTGTCTATCGATGACTACCTCCTATCGATGGCACAAGAGCCCTGCTGATTTGGCGCTCTGAATCACTGCGAATCAATCACTTAATCCGGATAAAATGGACATTGGAGCTTATATTCTGAGTGAATATATCCCCGCCAAGCCGCTGGCCGGCAATCTGGAGGTGGTCTTTACGGGAGAAGAGCAGGTGAGTACGGCTACTCGGTGGGAAAACCATTTAAAAGCTTTTTTTTGTAGATACCCACTGAAGCATGTGCCCAGCTGAGATGCGGCGAGGCTTTAAAGTTTCCATTTGCCCGCCTGGATTCCCAGCCGAGGGCAGTAGCGATAAGGGAGCGCAAGGTTCTTGTGGCTGCAGATAAGGCAACCGAAACCAAACGCGTAGTGGAACTGACCCTGGAGTCTTTTTTCGACTACGAGCCTGGGGACACCATAGGAGTCTTGCCAAACAATAAAGCCGAACAAGTGGACCGGCTGCTCCATAGGCTGGAACTTACCGATCAGGCCGACACCAATTGTCACCTAAAGTTGTCGCTCAACTGCGCCAAGAAAAGTGCCAAGCTACCCGCCCACATTCCAGCAACGACGAGTCCCCGGGAGAGCCTCACCCACTGCTTGTCTCTGAACTTCGTTCCGCAGAAGCAGCTCCTCAGCGCTCTGGCTGGATTCACAAGCAACGACAAGGAGCGAAGCTTCCTGGCCTGCTTGTCCTCCAAACAAGCTACAGAGCACTACCAATCCCTCATCCTGGAGCAGGGTCTCCTCTTCATGGATATTCTTCAGCTATGCACCAACTGCAGGCCACCGCTGGCCTTTTTGGTAGAGCACTTGCCCCGTTTACTGCCGCGACCGTATTCCATTGCCAACAGTCCTTTGGAAGCTGGTCACCAGAAGCTCCGCATTATATACTCCCTGCTCAGCCGCAAGCCAGGAGTGACAACTAGCATGTTGGAGATGAAATTAGAGGAATTAACTCTGGAGAAGCCTACTAAAGTGGTTATCTATCCACGACTGAGCAATGCTTTTCGCTACACAGAACAAGATCTTGGCAGCAACCAAATACTCATTGCAGTGGGTACCGGTCTGGCGCCCTTCCTTGGATTACTCGCCCACAAGGAAATGCTTATTAAACAGCAGTCGATGCAGGAAAAAGGACAGTCCTGGCTTTACATTGGTGCCAAGACACCGGAAGCCATTCTCAAGCGGGAACAGTTAATGGCCTGGCAGCAATCTTCAGTGCTCGAGCGTCTACGCATGTGCCATTCGCGAGGAGAATCTCCCAGCTATGTACAACAAATGCTGGCGGAAGATGCCGAGGATCTGGTCAAGTTCCTGCTTAAGCCAGAGACCGTGCTATACCTTTGCGCCGATGGAGCCAAGATTTCCCTATCCATAGCCAATGGGCTGAGTCTGTGCCTGCAAAAAGCTCTGCATCTTACTGAGGAGGAGGCCTCTCGGCAGCTAAAAGAACTAAAGACGCAGGGAAAATATCGCGAGGATGTTTGGCTGTAGGAGGTCAAAGTTGGAAGCAGTCAAACAATTTTTTTTTTGTATTTATAGATCCGAATAACCTATTTCTGTCTCTTAAACCACATAGGCTATTATTTTGACTGCAGCCTCAACAAAAATATACATTTCACAGGATGCTTTGGTAGAATAAGTAAATAACGATATATTTAACAACACAAAATAAAAATTACAGTGCAAGGTAAACTAAATACATACAATTGTGAGGGGCCATCTTCAATGATCGAAGAGGATGGGGACTAAATTGCAAAATAAATCTAAATAATGGTAGAATATACGAATACGACTTAGGTTCCAAGCAAACTAAATGTGCGCACATAAAACATAAAACTTATTGTGGGATTTGCTCTTTGAATTTAAGCAGTAAAAGCGCTAATGTATCGTTATTAGTTTTCCGCTCCTTTAAATATCTAGATCTTCGCATTATTTATCATACTGTTTACGTTTATTTTGGCAAGTCGGGTCTTGACCTTGCGCATTAATATGCATTTTGTATTTTAACTACGTTTAAGTTTAATTGAAATAGAGCCAATTCTTTTAGTGTATAGTAATATAATTACGAATCGATCAAAATTGATGTCAGCTTCTTCTTTCTCCTATTCGTCACTTTACAATTGCAATAAAAGTTGCGTATAAAAAATTATGCTACCTTTTGTTGTTCTTTGTTTGGTTTGAAGACTTATGTTTCATTTACATTTACGTTATTAATTGCAATATTTGCGTTCGTCTTAAATGCGTTTGCGAATATGTAATGTGGGGTATGTCTCGGATTCCAAAAATGCCATCTAAACCCATTTCTACTGCCCTTAAATACTCTCCGTTCGTTGCCTTGCCTAATACTCATTTAAGCTAAACTAGGAAAATCAAGTAAATTTTCGATTAATAATTAAGCTCTTTAAAAATTATGAATGCATAATTATAGGCCAAATATTGGGATTTCGTTTCGTATATAAAATTTAACTATGAACCGATCTGCAGCAGCAGCAATCCATTGCCTACTAATATCAAAATTGCAAGTAAAAGATAGTCCCTATCGGTATGTGTATATATTAACAGTTAAAGAAAGCTAACACCGGCTGGCAGAAGAAACTCGAATGTACCCTTTTTGTTCCGCCTTCGTTGTGTTTCAGTAAAATATCTGGTGAAGAGTGACTCCCTATAGATACACTTTTCGAATAAATTTTGTGGTGGGAAATAGCATTGAATATTTAACTAAAAAAGAAAAGAAAAACGAATTTTGTATAGGGTGTTGATTACTGTCTCTCCAAGATATTCTCTACAGCAATTGACATTGCTTTTAATTCCTTATAAACTTTAGGGATATTTCTTAGTTTCAGTACCTCACTTTAGCTTTGACACACACATTGCCGCGTTAAATAACATCTCTATTTGGATAGGGTTCGGTTTAGAGTTACAATTTTCTTGGTGCGTATGGCAAATATCTCGGGGAAGGAACAAGGAAGTCTATTTAAATCTGTTATTTTGTGGCGTTTTTGGCTAGTCTTAAGTTTGTACTAATTAAAATGGAATATCAAACATTTTTCCCTCAATCCCGTCAACACTGCGATTATCAAATAACAGCTAATATACAAGGTCCGGCTAGCTGTCTAATTAGTTTTCTGTTGCATTGATATCTGTATTCTATGGGAAATGCATAAATTGTGGAGATATTTTCGCTGTTGCTGGTGTGTCGCTTGCTGCTGCTAGCTCTAGTCCTAATGGCACTTGTTACACTCATTTCGACTTGCTATAATTATCGCCCTCATTTTTGTTTTGATTTTTTTTTTGTTTTTTGGTAATTTACAACAAGTATTGCATGTTCTCTGTTTTAGGGTTTGTTTGCACTTACTGACTACGACGAATTTTATAAAGAATCGCATAATGCAGATTTGATAAAATCGCTTAAATCACAATTATGTATATATACGGGTATATAAAGAGTAATCAAACTTATGTCACTACAGTTAATAATACAGTATCTATATCATATGTGCGTGTTTGTGTGCGTCCTCACAGATACATATACATATGTATGTATATGTGCCATGTACGAAGTAAGCTAATTTGCCATAGGACAATCTAATCTAAGCGATAACCCCCGCCCCTCTGCCTCTGAGCGATGCGATATGGATCCACGGTTTTGCGACGGTTTCCTCCGAGTTTTCCGGCGTCTGTTCAGCTCTCTGCCCTCGCTGTCTCGTGCTGCAAAAAAAGATAAAAACCGATGGTTATTTATTGTTTGTAAATTTCCAGGTCGAACTGCTGAGCAGCAGCCAAGAAAAGGGGCAAGACGAGAAAAGCGTAGCGAATAATTAACACATCGACCTCTAATAATTGTCATCACCCTGGAATTCGTTTATGGGCAAATGAATGTACTATAATGAGCACAGAAATAGTTAAAGGAATGTAACGAAAATTCCTAGGCTTTAAAAAAATACAAAAACTTTTGTTTGGTAAAAATGGTAGCTTAAATCATCTATGTATTATAAACCGCAGATAATTTGTGCTATAACTTCCTAATGACTTATTCCAAAAAAATAAAAATGTTTCATAGGAGAACAACTTGTTATTGTTTTAAAAAAACTTAGTTTGCTTGTTTGATTCATCACTTTAAAGATTATTCAGCATATACTGTGTTTATACGATGCCGAATTCACGCAATCATTTCACGCTTTTAGCCGATTCGTGTCTGTATAAACGCCATTTCGTGAATTCGGCAACACACGAAAGTTGACTATGATTTCAGCCTCAAAGCATGAATTGGTGGTGCCCAGCTCTGGTAACTCTGTTACAAATTATCAGCATTGCCAGATCGCTAGAAATAAAAAGCCCTTCATAGGCTAAAAGTTGAAAACTATCACCTATTTTTACCGGTCCGGCATTCCTATCAGCTGAGAGTGAAGAAAAGCATGGATTTTGGATGTGTCGTATAAACAGGTGATATTTCTAGATCGCGCTTTCATGAAATCGTGAATGTCATCGTATAAACATAGTAATAGTGAAGCTAAGTTTACTAGGAAACTTTGGCATTTTTGTCAATTGGTCCTAATACTTTGAAGTCGAGTGTTCGTTCGAAAACACAATTTGTTCGGAAAGAGCAAGGCAAAGTGAACTAATCAAACAACTGTTCCGTTATCGGCGGGCCCCTTATCAGCGCATTTGATACAATCAGCTGATTAGCTGGCCAAAGAAGTCGTTAAAAATAGATCGTTACACTCACGACAGGTGGGTGGTAGGCCCTTGTGTTGGGGGCGTTGAGGTGGAGGTCAGGTGGACTGCATATTGTTATTAATAATGCATTATCAGTACCACTTTTATGGCGATGGGTTATTTCAGGGGCTATCTGCATAATCTTTTGGCGTCGTTCGCCCGTTTTGTTCGTCCGCCTCCCCCGCACATGATCTCTCTGTTGAACAGAACTATTGTTATGCCATGGGAGAGCGGAGCACGTCAATTATCAGCACAATAATTGTTTATATTTATCAGCATGTGAAGCGGCACCCGCTGCAAAGTCACGCTTCGATTTCAATGAAATGCGGCCTGCCGAGCACTTCCAGTTTTCCCCACAGTTTTCCTTTGACGAAATCAGAAACGAGAAGAACAGTCACTCAGAAAAATGTATTTCTATTATTCAAAGGAATTATTTTAAAAAGTGATGATTTGATCTAATAAAATATATTGGGTTCATAATATAAAATAAAAGGTTCACATTTAGCACAATTAATTTTGACTTGTTATTGAAAATTTAAAAATTAAAAATACATTTTACATAACAAATAAAATGACCTAAGTGAACATGGAAAATCATCAAATGAGTCATCAAAGATTACAAGTTTTCTCTCTGTGTAGCTGATAGTTAGTTGGCAGGCAAATGAGAGCGCGTTCCAGATCCAAAGAAGTTCACTCGTGTATCGTGTACCAATGCATGTACACATTACATTACAATCCACTGAGTCTCACCGCAAAAATATATATTTTTATTGCGAGTGTACTTGCAGCGAGTACGTGAGTGTGTGTGAGTGGATGAGTATGTCGCAGGCATTGGAAGCTCTGACTGACAAAACATTCGTTCGCAAATGTTACTAAAGCCAGCGGATTCGGATACAAGTTTCATACACAACTGTGCATTGTTGGTCGGCGTGATCCGCCCGGGTGGCAAGTGGGGTAGGGGTAGGGGGAGGTCGTTTACAAACACCCCCCTCGACGTTGGATGGGAAAAATAAGTCGCTGGCGCAAAGTAATGAATGAATCATCTAAAATTCCGCATAGCTACCAAACAACAACTTGTGTGGTTCAATAAACGAAACACTCACACACGCAGACATTCAGCCGAAAAACCTTTCGAGCAAGGTGAAATTATCATTCGGCGGCGCCATTCCAAATCGAACTATATGTGAGTGGTTTAGTCATTATTTCTGGGTCTCGGGGCGTCGCTCGCTAGACCATTTTCAAATGTCTTTGGGGATTCACGAGGCCCTTTCACTCACTAACGCACGCATGGCTACACAGACAGAAATATTGATGATATTATTATACTTTATACACATCAATTTGAAGTAGATATTAGATTTGTTATCTCAAAGCAAAAAAAATCGTAAATGTATGTTCATTTAGAATTATTATAAAAATTTTAAAAAATACTACGGATAAGTTTTCTTCTGTGTATCGAGTTGTACTTTGGCCCCAGCATCGAGGTTCCACGCCCAGAAGCCAGAATGGAAAACGAAGAAAATGTTTCAGTTTTTGCGAAATTCCTGTGCACAGCTCATTCCCCCCTCTTTCCAGTATTTCCAGCATTCAAGATTTCAATATCCGCAAGTAAGCAAATCCATCGCACTCTCTCACTCCCTCTCCCTCAAAACGGAAAGCAAAAGTATGCGCCAGTAATATAAACAAATAAAGAGCCTAGAGATCCGGTAGAAGTTGGGGAAGAAGTCAGGGGCGGATCTAGGGGGGTTTAAAGAGGATATCCTCCTTTAGTTTTCCTAATAAAAATAATTGAATGACCAAATCTTTAAATTATACCAATATTTTTCTACGTTTTTTAAAAGGTTCTACCCCTTAAAATTTCTTGCTAGATCCGCCACTGGAAAATGCAGAGACAGTGCATCACAATGGAGGGGAAGAGACAAGGCAAAAGTGGGAGTGGGAGAGAGTAAAAATAGCGCAGCCAAGTCGCGACGTCGCCATCCCCCTTCTCGCTTCTTCCAGCAGCAGTAGCAATTAAGTTGAGTAAGTGGGAGGGTGACCGAAGATGCAGAAGAACCTCAAGAGAGAAATTGAGGTAGGGGGTGAGCGGGAGAAGGAGACCCGCCGCCATCAGAATCAATTATACACACTCTCATTCTTTGTGCTACACACACTTTGAGTTGACTCCACTTTCGCTCTCTCACTCGCTCTCTCCTTCGCATAACTTTCACGATCCAAGTTTATATTTTTTTTTAGCTTTGCTTATCACATCGAAAATGGACGAAAATTGTTCTAAGAATTTGATAAATTCCGCTCCGATTTATGGACTGCCTGGGGGAATTACAATAGCACTTATACACTGTGTTGTACTCGACTGATAAGGCCAATACAAATGCACTCCGTCGAGCGTAGGTGTTTCGCTGTCTGTGTGTTTGTATGAATTAAAGTTTTCTTTATTATGATGTATGAATATATTTTGGCCAGACAAAGCGATATTCCAAACAGGAAATGCGAACGAGCGTGTTAAATTGCGTACTTAGTTGTTGTTTGCTGTTGCTGTCGCAGCGGCTTCTTTCTTTTTTTTCGTCCATTGTCAGTTTTCAATGGGATGTCTTGTGCAAAAACTCTGCACGTAATATACGTAATAGGTGTGCCAACAGAAAGAGACAACAAAAAAAACGACTGCATATGCTCTCGGGAAGAGTAATTTCAAATAGGAGAAACCCTAAGTTATTTTTGGGAATATCCCCTAGAAAATGACTTCGGCTATGACATTCAGCAGAAAATTGAGTTGTAAAACATTGCTGATTTCGGAAAATTTCATAACGGTAGACTCTAAAATTAAATAGGAGGAGCATAAAGTTGCAAAACAAGTCTGATTTAAAAAATATGTTTTTTTTAAGAATTAAAATAAACAAATTTATCATCTTAATTAAAGGCAACGTTTGAATCATTATAAAAAATTATGTTCTTAAAGATCAGATGCTATTTAAAACTTAATTTGAATGTTGAGTCATAAAAAATACATCAAGCGGGGTGGCGAAATGCAAACAATTGGGAGAATGTTTTGCCGAAAAACTTTCTAACTCAGTTTTGAGTAGTTTGACACAAATTTTATTATGTTTTCATAATATCGATCAGCATATCTGCCCATTGAGGCGTTGCAATTGGCCGAGTTAAATATTCCCTTTCTTAGGTATAAAAGCAAAGAAACTAATCAAGAGACAAAAACCTCGTGCACTTCGTAACCTTGATCGAATTTAATCTGTTGTTCGAACCGAAGCCAGTTACTGATTAAGAGAGTCAAGATAGTGAACTATCGCCGTTTTGGGTCTAGGTCTTTGACAAAATTCAGACAACGCCAGTGAAACTAACCCATCGGCCAATAAACCGGCAGCCTCTGTTTCCACATGTGCGATTGTGAAAAGGTTTCCGTTGAAATGGATATCGCTTCGCTTGAATAATGAGCTCGGCCAGCTACCTGGGATCGGGTATTCAAAGGGCGGGTGGAAAGCGAGACTTACCTGTTTTCGAAGGGGAGTTGCCGGGTCCTAGTCCTGCTCTTGCTATTTCTACGGTTGTACACACTACAAAGACTACGATCAGCATTCTGTTCCAGTTCCATTTTCAGTTCCGGTTTCGTCCACACAAAACAAATTTACATTGAAAACTCATTATACACACGGGGCAGATCCCGATCCCGATCCCGATTCCGCTTCCGATCACGCGTAGAGCAGCCTGGCCGTCCGGTGATTGCACAGCAACTATACGTTGCGTCGGAGCACCTTCTTGGCGGCCTTGATGTTGGGCACCAGGGCCTTGACCTCGCTGCAGTCGTTGAGGAACGGATGGCTAAGTAGCTCGTCGGCGGTGGCCCTGCGGTCGACCTCCACCTGGAGGCAACGGTCGAGGAAGTCCTGCAGATTGGGACTGAGCTTGTCCCAGCTCTTGATGTCTGGCCGACCGTTGGCGGCGATCAGGTAGAGGGCGCGGAGCGGAGTCTCGTACAGATAGGGGGGCTGGCCTTCGATCATTTCGATGGCCATGATGCCGATGGACCAGATGTCCACCTTCTTTCCGTACTTCTTGCGCGTGACCACCTCGGGCGCCATCCAGTACGGGGTGCCCACCATCGTCTGGCGCTTCTCATCGCCCTCAATGTTGGCGCAGAAGCCAAAGTCCGTTACCTTGACGCAGCCATCCATGCCCAGCAGCACATTGTCCGACTTGATGTCCCGGTGGATGATGCCCTTGGCGTGCAGGAAACTGATTGCATAGAGCGTCTCGCGGCAAACGCAGGCGATCTGGCGCTCCTTCATCACAGTCTCGGTAACGACGTCGGTCAGCGGGCCGCCATCCATGTACTCCATGACCACCCACAGCTGGTCCTCGGGCTCCAGCAAGTAGGCATCCAGAAAGTTAACCAGGTTCTTGTGGTTGAAGTCTTTGAGCACCCGGATTTCGGTGAGTATGAGATCCTTGGAGGACTGGTTCTTCATGTCGATCGTCTTGACGGCCACCTGGGATTCGTTCTGCAAATCACCGGCAATGAAGACTATCCCAGAGGCACCTTTGCCCACCTCTTGGGTGGTCTTGTAGCGTTCCCTTGGATCCTCTGGATTGCAAATAGCCCGCAGCTCATCGTATATCTCGGCATCGGTCTTCTGGGCCCGCTTCTCCTTGGAGCGACGGAGTATTGTCTCGTCCGGATTGTCATCGGCATCCTGGGCTCCGCCGGCCGGCTTGATGATGATGGTGTCAGTGTTGATCTTGTGCTGATTGTCGAAGTCCTCCTCCGTCCGAAGGTCCGAGGTGCGTGAGAACTTCTGGGTTACCCGTGGTTTGGGCTTGATCTGCGGCTTGGGCGGCATGGTGTGGGGCGATTTCTTGGGCGGCACTGGCGGTGGCTCCTGTGGTGCCGCCTTCAGCGTCTCACGATGCTCCAGATTGGACTTGAGCTCCTTGAACACCTCCTCCAAGGCGTCCAGCCGCACCGCCGACTGCTGGCTGCTGTCGTTGATGCTGCTGCTGTTGCTGTTGCCCGCCGAGGAGCCGCATCCGCTGCTGCTCTCCGTCTCCGTGGCCGTGGAGTTGCCATCGTCGTCGGACTTCTCGGGGTCTTGCGACTTGTGCTTGTTCTTGAAGTTGACATAGTTATCGATCTCCTTCGACTCCTCGTGGATGACGTCCTCGGTGATGAAGGGCTTGAAGACCTCGTTCTCCTTCTTTTTGATCGAGTAGTTGTAGTACTTGACGGCATGGTAGGCGGCATCGGGATTTTTGTCCTGCTCATCGCGAGTGATCTGTTGGTTCATCAGGCGGACCCAGGGCGCTGGAAGGCCTTCCAGGTCGCCCGTCTGCTGGTTGTGCGAGACATGGAAGTGCCGCTGGAAGTTTGTGGGTGCACCGATCTCGGATATCGATCCCCCATCTCCGCCCTTCTTCTTGAACCACTTGGTGAAGCTCATCTTGTCAGCGGCTTTCTCTCGTTCCCTTTGTTGTTCGACTGGGTGTACGTGGGGATTTTCTTTCAATGCGTTTAGTTACGCTCGACTTGGAAAATTCTAAACGTTCAGCGGATTTGTTGTTGCTTGAATTTAGTATTGTTACTGTTACTCAAGCCACCACTCTCGCTCTCGCTCTCTTTATCTTTATCTCCTTCTCGCTCTCACTGAACCAGCCCGTGAGTCATAAACACATTCACACGCACGCACACTCGTTCGTTCGGCCTGCGCTTTGGTGTGGGTGTGTGCGAGAGCTCTTCTTATCTCTCTTCTAACTGTAGCTGTAGTTTCGTTCGCTTTACGAAAACGCAGAAGATTTTCACTTTTTATTGGCCCCACTCGCTTCGCTAATTATTAATTTAGCTACCTTAATTTATTCAGCAAATCACCAGTTTTCAATTGCTTTGCTCGACACACAAAGGCGGACGCGGACACGAACACGCACACATCTCGAAGTCGGACACAAAAGGAGTGGCCGTCGCAGTCTTGTTCTTCCACTGTCTGTTGTTGTTGTTGTTCTTGTTGCGGGTCGAAAACTCCCTTCCCGTTTCTATTAGCCCTTCCAGGGTGCCATGACTATGCGGCAGTTTATCGTTTATTTGGGTTTTTAGCCCCTCTAATACGAGAGCTGCAATTAATAACTTCTTTGGTTTTTCCCCCTCGCTTCGCTGCAATCGCACTGCTGCACTCGGCCTGCTATTGCTGTCGCTCTCGCACCACAGTTGCGCCGATAAATGGGTTACGTATACGAAGGAAAATATATTTTACTAGTTTACAATGTAAAGTTGTTTTTTTCGCGGACTTAAGCTGCTTTTTTGCTTTACAATTTTATGTTTTTTAATACGAGCCGAAAAACAAGCGCGAGTGTGTAATTCTTGAAAATTGCAGACTAAGTATGACCGCAGCTCAACCGTTCGGATATACCGGCCAGTGGGACCATTTGTTTAAATATCGATTGGTTCTCGTGACTATCGATTATTGACGTGGTTTCAGTATATTTTTAATATTTCTAACCGTTATTTCAGAAATTTAAAAATAAATTAATTAAAAACTAAATGAGGATTATTTATTAAAATATATTCAATGTAAGCCCTCAAATTTTTTTCCACAGGTTCCGGTTTTTTTTTAAATCGTTTATATATATTATTTTAATTTTAATCAATTTTAATCAATTAAAAAAATAAATAGTTGCCAATGCCAATTTCATTTCAGAAAACATGCAAGTATTTAATAAAATGAATTGTTTTATAGTTGATTGTAAGGATCTTCTGTATTCTTCTGTCAAGGTTTAATCAAAATGGTTTCTAAAATATTTACATATTTTAGTATTGAAAAGGAAATCGGTTTTAAATAAAGCCTCCGTGAGAACCGAAATGATCGGTTTGGTTGCACCTTCTGCTGCATATCCCCGATGGTCTTGCCGGAAGTTCATTGCCGTCGTCAGCGCTGTAAACAGTAATAAAACAGAATCTGGAAGATAGGCAGAGAAAAAACCCAACAATGGTTAATTACTGGCGACGGCGCAGCTTCTACAGAAATCGTGTACCCCGCTAGATAACGGCAATGATTGATAAAACGCCAGCAAATATATCGACTTACGGATTCCGAAGGCTGGTTAGTTTCCACTCGTTCGCAGCGACATGCAAAAGCCTCGAGTTCCGATCGTGCTTCTCCTGCTAGCTGGGACCCATCTGATCCTGGAAGCATCCCGCGTAGAAGCTGCCGCTAAAAAGCAGCCGGTCAGTCGGATTGTCAACGGACGCGAAGCCAGGGAGGGCGAGTTTCCATACCAACTATCACTGCGCCGCCAAACGGTTCACATCTGCGGCGCCTCAATCCTGGCCAGCAATTGGGCCATCACCGCCGCCCACTGTGTCGACGGCCATGAGCAGCAGCCACGGGAGTTCACCCTGCGACAGGGCAGCATCATGCGATCCACGGGCGGAAGCGTCCAGCCTGTGAAGGCCATCCACAAGCATCCGGCCTACGATCGGGCGGACATGAACTTCGACGTGGCCCTTTTGCGAACGGCGGACAGAGCACTCAGCTCCCCGCTGGGCAAAGTGGCGCCCATTCGATTGCCCGCCGTGGGGGAGGCCATCTCGGACAGCGTGCCTGCCATCGTATCCGGCTGGGGGCATATGAGTACCACCAATCCCGTCCTCTCGCCGGTACTCAAAAGCACCACGGTGATGACGGTCAACCAGGAGAGGTGCCACAACGATCTGCGCCGTCACGGAGGAGTCACCGAAGCGTAAGAAGCGTCATTTTCGGTCATCATTGTCACTCATCAGTATAACTTGGAAGATCAAAGATGAACTTTAATGATCTTACATATAATTTCGGACCTGAAAACGTTTTCCTACCAAAACCAATTAAGAATTAGTCTAGAAAAAATGTGGTTTCCGTTTTGGAAAGATTTCCCTAAAGTTCCTAAATTAATTGTTTTCTCTTTTCTTGTCTGAACCTATCATTATTTTTTTAAAATTAAAATAATTTGAAAAGTATTAACAACTTTACTTGACTTGCTTTCCATTTATGCACCTTTTGGTTAACAAAATTAACAATTAAATTCTCAACTCGAATATCAATCTTCCAGAATGTTCTGTGCGGCTGCCAGAAACACAGACGCATGTCAAGGTGAGTGAGAAAAATGAATAATCTCTAGGTTGATAATGAAACACCAAACCTGTTCGTTCTTCCAGGTGATAGCGGAGGTCCGATTAGCGCCCAAGGAACCCTAATTGGAATAGTATCCTGGGGAGTTGGTTGCGCAGATCCCTACTATCCGGGAGTCTATACCCGCCTGGCCCACCCGACTATTCGCCGCTGGATACGCCTGCTCACAAAGTTGTAGATTTGTAGCTAACTATATGGAAACAATACATGAAAATTATACTGCATAAATTAGTTTAACTATTTATTACAACAATTCATTACTTTTTTTAAAGTGTAAATATTGGGAAAGCACTTTTTTTATTTTCTTTCGAGTACACAGATTTTTTCAATATTTTCTTCGAAAATAACTGATTTTTTGAATTTAGGCGGAAAACTGGATTTTTTAGGGGGAAATATTGACTGTTTGACATTTTTTAGGAGGAAATCTAAATTTTCGTCTGGCAACACTGGAACAGCTGATTGAACGATAACGAGAGATAAGCACCGATAGACAATTGGGAAAAAAAAAAAAATAACATTTTTAAAATTTCAATTGCTTTTTCGAAATAGTAGTTCCCATTAAATTAGTATCCGCCCTAACTAAAGTAAAGTCCAAGCCGCCTAGGAACGACACAAATTGCAGCCACCTCTAAGGAACAATACAGAATCCCAAAGATCCTACGAGGGAGTGGCAAGTGGACCACTAGCGGGTGGCGGCACGCATTCTATTTAGGGTAAGTGGATCTAGGCGTAGACATGAGACACCTTAGATCGGACATACACATACAAATCCATACATATCTATTACCCACCTGTAGTTTTGTGCTGAATGTCCTGCTGGCGTTGGTTGTGGCTGGCCCTAAAGATGATATACCAGCTGCTGTGCGCCTCGGTGAGCCTGATCCTCTTCTGCTTCAATGTTTTCTGGCTCTTCTGCAACCTGGCCATCCCCTGGTGCACACTGACCCTAATCGTCGTCTGCATCGCCTCGAAGTTCGTCAAGCTGCAGCGCAGTCCCAACGAGAAGCGACTCCTCAGCCTTTTGAGCACTCCGGAGGAATGGCCCAGTTACTGGCCCATCGCCAATCGGGCGGCCGGCTTCGATGCACCCGAAAACTCCAAGGCAGCCATTAAGAAGGTGGGTGACGTCACTAGCCGGTGGTTGGCAGCACAAAAAATCAATAACATCCCCTTTTCCACCCCTTCGAAAAATACAGTGCCTCGCACGTGGATATCGGAACGTGCTTCTCAATGCCGGTCTCACGTCCTGCGGCGAAATAGTCGTGGCCAACCCCAACAAAATAAATGTGGGCCAGCCGCTGGCGGAGTTGCAAAAGCTAAACATCGTGGAGCAGCATCCATTGGGGTGAGCCAATCAATCAACTGGAATGATCTTAAATCATCAATGTCATGTCATTGCACACAGGTCGCAGTACGAGGCGGAATCGGTGGCCTCCCTGAGGCAATTATCGGACTTCCTGGAAGCGGAAGCAGCCGAGACAACGGTCTTCCTACGACTGCACGACACGAGCGCCAGGATGATAGATCAGTTGCAGAAGTTTATGACCACCGACGAGACATTTACACAGCGCACAATTGTCATCAGTCGTTCGCCACTGGCCATTTATCAGGTGGAACGAGAATTCTTTAATTAGCCTTTTCCAAGAACTAATCGTCTGTGTTTTGCAGCTCCGTAAGCTGAAGCCAGAAATCATCTGCGGTCTATGGCACGAAACCTACTTGTCACTTGCCATCCTTAAATCCTCTACACTTATTACCTCAATCTATGGCGCTATCTTTCGCAACATCATTGCTCCCGTAATCGGAATAAGCGTGGTCTTTCTCAGCAAAGATGAGATTAACTTGTAAGTCTGTTTCAGTTAGCAATGACATTTTAATAATTTTTTGTATTTTATTTTTCAGCCACATTGCCGATCTGTGGCGCAACGTGGGCGTCCGTCCAATAGTCTATATGGTGAACTCACCCAACGAGAAGCGATACTTCCAAAAGACCATGAAGATCCAGTATCTAACGGATTCGCTGCGATCGGAACCGCATCTCCTTATGAAGGCCTAAAAAGATCTTGAGGGTCTGAACGAACAAAACGATTTCGATCAACGCACACACTTACACAAACTGTTTGCATTTAGCTGGCAGAGCTTAGCCTTTAAGAAGAACTTATGTACGCGTGTGTTTTTGTAGAAGCTTTAGAAAGTATTATCCCCAGTTTACCAGCACCAGTGAGATTGACGATATAATTTAGATAAGTTACGTGCTTTACCTTGATTAGCTGAAGCTTTTTAAATATTTTATTGACGTCCTGATTTATTTATTTTGTTATTTATATCTTTATTGTGTTTATTAATTATTGCTTTATTTTATACGAAAATGTTCTCAAAGTTTGTATAGACTCGATGTACAATATTTCTATACTTATGTACGCCTTTTAAGGCGTATGTTTTTTGGATGTGCTATATATGTATACATACACCCAGCTTTTCTATGATTCCCCCTTGTTACCCAAATCCCAAAAGTAATCAATCAAAAACCCAAATAATATTTATCAGCATAGATTTACGTTTATACCAAAAACCAGAATTAATAAAAACTACATTTAATTATGAAGATAAAAGGAAATAAAGATGATTGCAACGATTGATTTTAAATTCATATTTCTGTCTCTTTAATAACAAGTTTTCAGGTTATAGGTTTACGAATCTTTATTATTTGTTGTTTGGATGTTTGATAGTGTCTTAAAAGTTATATATATATATCTTAATAGTGTTTAATGCCTTAAGCCTATTAAGGTTAGATTTTAACTGAGCAAGGGGAGCCGCCATCCCAAAAATAAAACCCACCGAAATGGGGGATTAACAAGAGAACTTAAATATTATCGTGCCTTGATTAATTGATAAATGCAAACTTTTTATACAGAAGTCAATAACGTAAAAAAGATAATATGCAAAATTATAAAATAAACAAAAAATTATACAAAGTAATTCCAGCTTTTAAATGAAATAAAAAGGCTTTACTTCCGGCGTGATCGAGTTGCCCGCTTCGGCGCATCCTCACTAGTGGCGACCTCCGGCGCCGCCTCGAAGTGCACTTTCCTGCCTCGTCCACCTCGCCCTGTCGCCGCGGATATGGATGGCGCATCTTGGTCTTGGACATCCTCGGCGGGCGGTTCCGGTTCTGCTGCCTTGGCGCCTCGTGCTCGACTGCGAGCGGCGGGCTTCTTGACCGGCTCCCCTTCCGCGGTAGCGGCCGACTCTTCCACAGGTGTTTTGGCACGTGCTCCGCCCCGCGCCCTTTTGACGGGCGGATGCTCATCCGGTTCAACCTCGACTTTGACTTTGCGTGCTGCGGCGCGGGCGTTCTTCCTAACCGGCTTGACGTCCGATTCCTCCGATTCGCTGTGCTCGGCCTTTCGACGAGTTGCACGCCCCTTGGCCGCGGGCGCCGGCTCATCTTCCGGTGCTGTCGTCTCCGATGCTGATGGTACCTCAGGGGTCGCTTTCTTTGCAGGTGGCTCCTCATCCTCCACCGCCTTGCCCTTGGGCCTCTTTGGAGTCGCTGGACGCGGCGATGAATCCACAATCAATTCAAGGGCCTTGGCAGTCAGATTGCGCACTCGTCGACCGCGAGACGATGTGGGCTTGTCGTCGTCCGGCGCCTCCGTGTAGTTCTTGCGTGGCAGATTCCGTCCCTCCCGTCGCTGCGAGGTCGTGGGCTCTGGCATGACCACTGTGTTGTCGGGTGTGGCTTCCACCTCCACAGGCGGTGGTTTGGCTACGGGCGTAGCTGTAAGTGATTCTGGCTCCAGCGCCTTATTGGTCAGCGCCTTGCTTGCCGCTGGTTTGCGAGCCCGTCGCAGTCCAGAGTGCGGTTTGTCATCGTCTGGTGCCTCCTCGTAGTTTTTACGCGGCAGGTTGCGTCCCTCTCGGCGCCGTGGTGTAAGTTCTTCTACGTCGCCAGCTTTTGTCGGGGAGCCCGACGTGATGACGAGTGCCGAAACACTGGCCGTTGGCAGATCCTGTAAATCGATCTGCTTGTTTTCATCGTCCTCATGAGTCTCCTCTTTGCGACCGCGACGAGTGGCCGCTTTCTTTGCCACCGGCGTTGCCTCATCGACACTCGCTGAGGCTTTGCGGACACGTCGTGTTGGTGGTTTCTTCTCCGGTGCGGCCGCTTGTGTTGCTTCCACATCAGCGCTTGGCTTCCTGCCGCGCCGCGTTGTCTTCGCCGTTGGCTGTTCCACGACCTCGGGTTGAGACTCCTCTTCCTGCTCTATGGACGCCCTGCGTCCACGAATCTTTGTCTTGGGCTCCGCCAGATCTACGGTTGAGGGAACTTCATCCTCGGTGGCCTTGCGCCCACGCCTGCGTGAGTGGGAGGGAATCTCATCGGAGTTCTCTGGCGAGTTCGTTTTTATCGGAAACTCAATCGTCTCCGCCGTGGGCTTGCGACCGCGTCGCCGCGTTTTGTGCTCCTCGTCTTCCTTCGGCGGTGCCTTAATTGGTGACGTTTCGGATTCCGAAACCGGCTCAGCTGCCTCTTCGATTTGCTGAAGATGCGCATCCTCGCTTGCCATTACAGCCTCAACAGTCTCAGCCGAAGCTTGCCGAGCATTGCGTCTGGTCTTTTTCTCAGGCTCCACATCCTGCAATGGTGGCCCCTGTTTCTCCTCTCCGGCTGGCGTTCTGCCCCTTCGCCTGGGTTTCTCTGTAACTTCCAATGGTGGCTCCTGTTTCTCCTGTCCGGCTGGCGTTCTGCCCCTTCGCCTGGGTTTCTCTGTAACTTCCAATGGTTGCTCCTGTTTCTCCTCTCCGGCTGGTGTTCTGCCCCTTGGCCTGGGTTTCTCTGTAACTTCCAATGGTGGCTCCCGTTTCTCCTCTCCGGCTGGTGTTCTGCCCCTTCGCCTGGGTTTCTCTGTAACTTCCTTGGCTACGTGATCAATGTCCACAGAAGGCTTGCGACCCCGACGCTTGGGTTTTTCAATGTGATCATTCTTAGCTGGCTCCTGGACACTGGCCGGAATAAATTCGGCTGATCTGCGCGGTCTTGGTTGGGGCATATTTTGGTCATCTGATTTTGACTCTCCTTCTTGAACGGTAGACAACGCCTCCTGTGCCGTAGACTTTTCAGCTTCATTCTGTTGCGAATTAGAAGTGGTGGATTCTACCACCTCTGCTGATGGTTTACGACCTCTTCGCTTTGGCCGCTCTTCGCGTGCTTTACCTGTGTCCTTTGACTCATCATCTGGCTTTTCAATAGTATACTGGTCCTCTGGTTTGTGCTTCTTGTCTGGTACATTACTTATGTCTTCTGCAGATGCCTTTCGTGCCCTCCTACTTGACTTTGCTGGCTGGGCACTTGTTTCAGTCTCTGACGTTATTTCTTGCTCTTCCTTGGATACATGTAATGCATCTTGTGGCGCCTCTTCTTGAGAATGATCCGCATTATCTGGATTGGAATGCGGCGTTTCGTCTTTATTAACGGCTGTTAGAATATCTGCAGGATTTTCTTCCTTGTCCAATGTAATTTCTGTTTCTTTTGCCTTCCCATTCCGCCCCCGTCTTTTTGGTTTTTCCATCATGGTTTCCTTCTGGTCAGTATTTTTCTCTGCCTTTGACTCCACCTTCTTCTCATTCACCTTAGTAGAAGTATGCGATTCTTCAACAGGCTCCTGTTCATTGACGGCATCCTGAACATCTTCAGCCTTTTCTTTGTTATCCAACTTTGTGTCCGTTTCTTTCTGGGTTGCATCCTCCTGTTTTTCCTGAACTTCTGACTTAGATTCCTCCATTGCTTTAGTCGACGACACAGCTGCTACAGACTCTTCAGGCTTCCGTTGTTCAGGTATATCCGAAGGATCACTTTTATCTTCGTTGACTGATTCTAAAGCGTCTTTCGTCGTTTCTTCAGTTTCCAATGTGGCTTCCGTTTCTTTTGCAGAGGCCTTCCTTCCACGTCTTTTAGGTTTTTCTACGGTGACCTCCCTTTGATTGGAATCCTGCTCTGCCTTTGAGTCTTTCTCCTCCTCAACTGCTGGCACTGGCTCTTCTTCTAGGATAGGTTGCAGAGCTTCTTCTGGTTTTGGCACGTCATCAATGACTTTCAATTGGTTCTGTGTCGTGGTTTCAGGAACTTCTACTGATGGAGTACGTTTTCGTCCTCTTCTTCTCTCAGTGATGGCTTCTTGCTTGTCGTCATCTACATCCGCTGATGGTTTTCGGGCTCGGCCCTTGAGCTTTACGTGAGCTTCATCCGCTTGCTTGTTATCCATAGCACGCTCTTCTATATTTGAAACATCAGCAGATGGTTTCCTTGCCAGCCTCTTTGGCCGTTCAGACACGCCAGCTTCTGCAGGTCTATCAGAGGAAGCCGATCCCTTCCTAGTCACTCGTTTTACTGGCGTAGATAATCCTTCAAGCGGCGACTTGTTTTCTTCATGATTCGATGGCTTGCTAGGCATCTTCGTTGACTCAAGCGATGAATTTGTCTCAGAAATTGGATTCTCTAGGTATATTTTACCTGTTGAAATATTATGAGCAGACTCCTCACTTGGGTTTTCCTCCGAATGGTTTTTACTTTGTTTAGCATCACCCGTGGAGGACGAAAGATCTTGCGCAAGGTCGGGGTTTTCTTGGGTAGATTCATCTTTAGGTGTTGGCTTGTATTGTATTTCTTGAATAGATTCTGGTTCTTGTATATTATTTAAAACGGCCTCATCACTACTTTTAAAGGCGATAATGGATTCTTCACCAGATTCTGGTTTAACCGTGTCCTCTTTGACCAGCTCAATTGATGTTTGAGGTTCCTTTGAAACAGAAGTACTAGTTACAACAGATTCTTTTTCGGCCACAGATTCTTGTTCTTCTATAGATATAACGGAAGTGGCTTCGGCGTCAGTAGTTTCAGTTCCCTGAGCGCTAGAACTTGAATCATCTAGGTCAATAACATCATACTGTTCGATAACTGCAACTTTAGTCGGTTGGTCGCCTAGCTTTGTTTTTTCCTCGGCACTGGGGACAACCATCTTTACTTGTTCTGATACGAATTCAACATCTTCTTCACCTTTTCCATCGTTTGAAGCATCCAAATCAATTATTGACTGATTTCGGACAGCCATTTTATCCTTTTTGCTCGATAAATGTTGGCTCCCAGGCAGGGTTTTCGTAGAGTTATCCCAGTCAGGTTCTTTTGCATCTGACGATTTTTTCGAAATGTCTTCCTTTACAACTTCCTGTACTTTAGTTTGAACTTCCGGCTCTTCACCTATTGCACTAGATACGTCTTGAAGCTGAACTTCAGGTTTGTCTGCAGATTCATGGATAGAAAGTTTGTTAGCGTGTGAAGTTGAAGCCTCAAATACAGCTGTAGTTTCGGAGCCATTGGAGCTTGATGCATTTAGTATTACTGCTGGTGCAGATGTGGTGTCTATTGAGATTTCTTTCGACTGTTGAATAACCAAATTATCTTTTTCTGCTTCCAGCTTGTGCGATCCAGAGACTTCGGTGATTACGGATGAAGTATTGGGACAGTGTTCTTTCTCGGAGGACTCCTGTACGAAAGAAGAGGGTAAATTGGTTTCTAAAGGACTTTCAGTATCCAAAGAAGTTTTATTATCAATGGACTTGTGCTGGTCGGGTAACTCTTCGGTTAGTTTTGGAGTAACAATTTGGGGAGGAATTTCCTGATCCACTGCCTCGACTTCTTGATTATCGGAAGATTTATCTATTGTCGCTTTTGCAGCCTCATCCTTTTCTAATTTTTCTCCTTTCAATTGATTTTCCTCCGTTGGTAAAGTTTTCATAGTTTGGTCGAGACACGATGATTCCGAAGAAATAGGAACATCGCTTGGGTGATCAGTGATGGAATCTTCGATAAGAGAATTTTCATTAAGTGCAGATCGTTCAACTATGCTCGAGGCATCCAACTGAATCACCTCATCTTCAACTCCGTTTTGGTTAAATGACTCTTCAGATACACATTTTTCTGATTTCTCTTCAAGCATATCCTTAGCTTGTTTAACGCTCTCCTCTTGAATAGAATCACCGATGGAGTCTTCAATCAATAAACTTTCATCCAGTGGACTTTCCTCAACAATGCTTGAGGCATCCAACTGAATTACTTCATCGTCAGGTTCGATATGATTATATTTCTCAGTTTCATTTTTGTCCAACTCCTTATCTTCCTTTGTTTCCTCGAAACCAGACGATTCTTTGGGCTGATCAGTTTCCCCAACTTCAACAAATGAACTCTCATCTCGACAATGCGAGGCTTCCTTTTTATCAGCGGTCATACCTTCCCTTGTTTTGTCCAAAATGGAATCCTCTTTAAAATGATCGGTAGCAAAACTTTCATCTAGTGTATTTTCATGTAATATGCTCGAGGCGTCCAACTGAATGACTTCATTGTCAATTTCCTGTTCAGAGGACTTTATAGGTTGACATTCCACAGTTTTTTCTGAACACACGGCTACAACTTCCTTAGTTTGGTCGGTACCACCTGATTCTTCCAGAATATAAAGTTCTTTATTCTGATCAGTCACCTGTTGCTGAATTTGTGGCGTTGGAACAACTAAGCTTGCCACATCACCGTTTTGATTAACTTCCTTTGATGATTCTCCCAAGAAAGAATTTTCATTTTCCTGCACTATGACGGATTTTTCATTATGCGAACTTTCATCCTGAAGAGAGACATTTGGAGAACTCTGACTTTCATTTGTGGTTGATTCCAAGGAAGTGGCCTCATCCATAGGCAACAATTTTGTATTTTCTACATTTTTAGACGATTGTTCAGCAGTAAAGTCTACATCCGCCACAGTTTCCACTCTGAGCTCATCTTCATTTTTCTCGGGAATATTGGCGTCTCTAGGTCTATCATCCTCCTTCGGATCCACATCTTCAGAATCTTCGATCTCAATTGTTGCGTTGAAGGACAATTCTACAGAAGTTTCTTTCTGAGCTGCGTTTGAGCCGGCCGAAGGTTCTTCCTCTTTGTCTTCAGAGTCAGAGGAAAGAATCACAGTCTCGTTTTGAGTAGTCTGTTGATCTTCAAATTGATCATCATCGATAGCAGAAACTATATTGTCTCCCTTCTCAAAGTTTTCACTTTTATCTTGAGCCACATTTTGGTTGATGTTTGGGCTTTCAGATGAATGGGACTCATTTGCTTGACTTGGTTTATCATCAGTTGGTGCATCATTGTTCTTTTTAAGATCAGGTTTGGTTTCCTCGGGATGTGCTTCGGCAGGTGATGTTTCGATGACCAGATCATCAGCTTCATTGCCAGTGGGCACATCATGAAGATTGACTTCTTTTGAAGTTTTCGCGGCATGTGATGTTTCGCTGACTGTTTGATTAGTGGTCTCATCAGGTTTGGCTTCCTCCGAAAGTTCTTTCGCTGGAGATGTTTTAATGTTTTCTTGATCAGTTTTACCATCAGTGGGAACCTCATCTGCATCTGCATTGTCAGGTGATGTCTCGATGGCTACTTGATCAGCTTCAATGCCAGTGGGCACATCATGAAGATTGGCTTCTTTTGAAGTTTTCGCGGCAGGTGATGTTTCGCTGACTGTTTGATTAGTGGTCTCATCAGGTTTGGCTTCCTCCAAAAGTTCTTTCGCAGGAGATGTTTCGATGTCTTCTTGATCGGTTTTACCATCAGTGGGAACCTCATCTGCATCTGCATTGTCAGGTGATGTCTCGATGGCTAGTTGATCAGCTTCATCGCCAGTGGGCACATCATGAAGATTGGCTTCTTTGGAAGTTTTCGCGGCAGGTGATGTTTCCCTGACTGCTTGATTAGCGGAGTCATCAGGTTTGGCTTCTTCCAAAAGTTCTTTCGCGGAAGACGTTTCGATGACTTCTTCATCAGTTTTACCATCAGTAGGAACCTCATCTGCATCTGGTTTATTTTCTTTGGAAAGTTGTTTGGGACTGGATGTTCCAATGTCAGGTTGATTAGATTCTGCATCAGTAACCACCTCATCAGGCCTGACTTCTTCTGAAAGCTCCTGGAGAAATGTCGCTTCGATGACTTCCTGTTGTATGGAAGGTGATGTTTCGATAACAGGTTCTTTCGATTTTGAATCAGTTTGATGATGATCATTAGTCCTGGCATCTTCTCCAAGTTCCTCGGCAGGTGATGTTTCGATGACAGCCTGATTAGGTTTCTTATCTATGGGTTCATTAAGTTTGGTTTCCTCTGAAAGGTCTTTCGCAGGAGATGTTTCGATGACATTTTCCTCGGAAAGTTGCTCGGCAGGTGAAGTTTCCATTTCCACTTCATCAGGCTTGGATTCCTCTGAAAGTTCCTGTGAAGGGTCTACTTTGATGACTTCCTGATCAGTTTTACCATCAGTGGGCACATCATCTGCATCTGGATTCTTTTCTGTGGAAAGTTGTTCGGGACCCGATGTTACAATGACAGGTTGATTAGATTCTGCATCAGTGGACACCTCATCAGGCTTGACTTCTTCTGAAAGTTCCTCGGCAGATGATGCATTAATGACTTGCTGTTCAGTTTCACCATCTGTGGGCACCTCACTGGGTTTGTTTTCCTCGGTAAGTTGTTCGGAAGGTGATGTTTCGATGACAGGTTGTTTGGATTCAGTGTCAGTGGGCAACGTATCCGGCTTAACTTCTTCAGGAATTTCCTCGGCAGGAAAAGTTTGGATGACTTCTTGATCAGTTTCCCCATGACAGGGCACCTCGTCTGGTTTATTTTTCTCGGAACGGTGTTTGAAAGGTGATGCTTTGATGGCAATTTGATTAAATTCTGCATCTGTGGGCTCTCCTTCAGTTTGGGCCTTTTCTGGAACTGTCTCGGCAGGTGATGTTTCGATGACTGGTTGAGTAGTTTCATTTTCAATGTGTTCATTAGGATTGGTTACCTTTGGAAGATGCACTTCATCAGCTTTGCTCTCCACGAAGAGTTCTTCCGAAAGTGTTGCTGCGATGACTGGTTGATCATATTCTGCAACAGTGGGCACTTCCATGGCTGATTGAGCAGTGGACACCACATCAGATTTGATTTCTGTTGATTCTTCATTGGAAGACGAGGCCTCGATCGGTGGTTGATTTGTTTCTGCTTCAGTAGTCTTTTCGAGACCACGTTTTTCGGCAGGTGATGTATTGATGACTGATTTATCCAAACGTGCAACGCCTTCGTCCAAAGCTTTTTCAACTGAAACTTCTGTTCTTTCGACATCATCAACTTTAGGTAAAATCTTCTCTTCTCTGTAGTTGAGGACATTGGAAGTATTAACCGAACTATCTGCAGTTGAGTCCAGAGGAAATATCTCCGACTCTATTATGGTAATGTCCGCCACTGGGGGTTCATCATTTTCTTCTGATGATGATTTCTCTTCCTTGGAAATATCGAGTTTAATGTCTAGTGATTTCTCGTCTTGAATTTTGTCGCCCTCTAGATTTGCTTCGCTAATACTGCCCTCTATTGTGGTATCTTCAACTTCAATCAGAGATATTTCACTAATAGAATCCTTTTCATTATCGTTTCTACTTGATATCTCCTTAACAGATTTGTTTTCAGGCAAATCGGCGGATTCGTCTAGCTTGTAGGCTATAGATGGTTCCTCAAAATCAGTAGATTTTTTGGGAGTGACTTCGGATTCCTCTGGCTCCTCCTCGTCATCACTAAATACCAGGGGCTCTGTAAGGCCAACGTTTGAGTCCGTGTCTGAGCGATCCTCAGTGTTATCCGTTGGTTGTATGGTTTGTCCCGAAGCCTTCGTCTCATCAACAGTGACGTCGCACGAGTCCACAGCCGACACCATAAGAGCCTCGGAGAACATAGAGTCCGAAGTTTGGTCCAACAACTGTATGCCACTCATCTCGTTTGGGTTTGGCGAGGTCGTCCTGGAGCCAGTATCTGTGAAGCCGCTAAGATTCAGATCGGCCTGCAAAGCTGCCTTGTACGTGGTGCTTGTCAAAGGATCCTTCAGGGAAGCGACCGCAGTGCCCTTATGACAGACACTTATCAGAGCCTCTGATGATACGGATTCATTTAGCTTTGAGCAACCCAAGGGATCAGCACTAGTCGCCGTGCTGAGCGCAGTCACATTTATCTCGGTTTCGGTGTCCTCCATATTGGCTTCACTCGTTTCGGGCACATCGTCGAATATCTTGTCCAGATGCAACGTGGTATTTGTCATGTTTAGATCATATTCAGTGGTCGCCGCCAAGGAATCCACGCGAGACTTTAATACCGCACTAGCTGGCTCATTGGGCACCATTATATTCCTGGCGCTGGGCGTCTTTAAAATTCCGTCCAGTGGCTTTCCCTGTTCCACGCGAGCCACTGTCGTGCTCCTGCTCTTGTGATGAGGAGTGCTACCAACGGAAGTTTCCAACAGCTCGGCCATATTGCTCAAAATTGGTGAGGCGGGAATCTTCGGAGTGCGCATCATTTCCCTCAGTCCTTTAAAGCGAGGTGTGCTGCAATTCTTGGGTGTTTTCAACAAATCCCTCAGGCCGTGGTAGTCAATCTTGTCCACTTCATCGGCTGGCAGTTCGTTGCCGTAATTTTCGTCATCAGCGATAGCAGATTTCTCCTCTGTAACAAATATTATTTCAATAAAAATAGATTCGCTCTGATTGAAAGATAGATTCGGCAAGCCGAAACAAGTAGTGTCAAGAATAGAGCAATTATTATACGAAAATATAAAAAAATATCACAATCTTCTTTTTCAGTGTTCAAGCTACGATATTGCAATGTGGGCTTATCAACTCATTAATGAAATGAAATTACTAGAATAAGGTTATATTGACTCAGCTCACCATCTTCTTGGCCAGCTTCTTCTAAAATGACTCCCATGTCGCCAACAGATTCGTCCACTGGAAGTTCCCTTTTGGGCGTGTTCAGCAGACGCTTCGATTGTCGCGTTGGTGTCGACATTTCCTGCGTGAGTCTACGCTTGCGCTGCGGAGTACCCACATCTGTCTGACTGTTCACCGCCGAGCAGGAAGCGCGGCGAGAGCGCTTATTGTTTTCATTGAAGACCTGCTTATTGCTGGCTTCCATCGACGATCTCCGAGTGCTCCTGCGTGGCGTTGTAGCCACTGTCTTCTGGTCAACAGAGAGGCGGCGCGAACTCCTTCGAAGTACAGGGGTATTTACATTTGGGGTTTGTTCATTCATCTTTTGTTTTGTCTCGCCTGTCGCAATAAGGTAAATATTAAGTATTTTTTGAAGAATTATTTTGAAATACGCTTACCAATTAAAATAGATTCACCACTAGTTTTACTGTCCGATGGCACCTCTTCGCAAATGTTGTCCTCAATTATGCTTTCAGGATTAGCTGTGGAGAAAATAAATATAACTGGTTAAAAAGTGATTAAAATTTAAATTAAGTTTAAATGCTTCCATAAAAGCAGAAAAATATGTAGCTAACAGAAAAAGTAAAGCGGAAAGCTTTTTATAAATAAATATATATCTTGCTTACCAATATCGCTTCCTTTGGGAATATTCGCATGAACCTCCTCACAAATGCTATCGTCGATCGGCTCCTCGCCTTTTTCGTCGACAGGAATGCTTAAAGTTTCGTGTTTTTCCTTGTCTTGAAGACTAGTGCTTGAAGGAATTTTAGTTTTTTCCTCATCCTTAACAGTTTTCAAGTCGTTCTCGGCACATAAATCAAGTTTAGCTTCATTCACAATGAATATGGCATCATCTGACGTAGAATTCATCTTTTCCTCTGCAGAATTTAAATCAACTTCTTTCTCAGTTGGTGGACTGATGGACTCGACTTTGTGCTGGATCAATATAGGTTGTTTTGACTTTGTGAGCGAAGGACTCGTCTTAAATACGGAGTCCAGCTGGAAGGAAACATCACCCTCTACTTCTCCTGTTATGAGAGCAGCCACCGCTTCGATAACCGCTCCTGCAGCACTCCGTTCCTCTCCCTTGGTGTCATCCATGATAGTGAAAGTGCGGCTTAGCTCGTCCTTTGAGTCATCTAATTTTTCAGGTGTGGAGCTCTTAATCTGGGACACGTTAAATGTTTTTCTCGGACACGGCGATGACGGTTTGGGTGAGCCCGGCAAAGGGGATCCACTCTTGGGGGAGTTAAGCGATCGACGTGCCTTGGCCACCAGCTTGTTGCTCTTGTCAACGCCGGGACTGCGTTTAGCCGCCGCAAAGGACTTTCGAAGCTGGGAGACCTTGTTCTCCCTGGGAGAATCCATCAGTGATATCCGTCTGCGTGGCGAGGTTTTGGGCACCTTGCCTCGCGCATGTTCTTCTGGCCGCTGAATTGGCGTTCGTCTATGCGGATGGAATGGCAGGCGACGGGGCGTGGACAAGCACTGGCGACGTGCCTCCAGCAGCGATGGCCGCTTGGCGGTGGCCACGGGGGTGGTCTTATCCGTCTGGTTGGCGGCGATCTGCTTCTTGGTACTAGTCAGCAGCGCCCTTTTCATCAAGGACTGCGGTGTTCGCTTCGGTGTGGCGCCCGTATTGCCAGCCGGTCGCTTAGGAGTTTTGTAGCGTTGTGAAGGGCCTGGTGACGGTGGCGTAGCGGAGTTGGTTATGTCAATGACCAGTGGCGATGCATCAGACGATTCGTCCGTGCTGTCCACACTGATGGGCGTCTGTTTGGGTGTTGGTGTTTGCTTGGGTGTTGGCCGCAGCTTCGAGGGGGTGGTCAAGTCGATCAAGAACATGGACGAAGCCCGCTTGGCCTTTGTCGAAGTGGATGGCGTGCCGAAGTCCATCAGATCTCGGCTGCAACTGTCTTCGTTCAGTTCTGAGAGCACACCGCCCTTCGGAGTGCTATAGACGCTCTTGGGCGTGGAAACGGTCACCGACGCCGAAGTCGATGCCGCGTTGGCCGGCTTGCGCACACATGTGAAGGACTTCTCTACCTTGACGCCCGTTTCGCGCGGCGAAAACGAGGTGATGACCACGTCGGAGAGGGCACATAGTTTCAGCAGCTTCTTATGGCTACCTGGTGGCGTTGCAGTGTTCTCCTTGTTCTGCGTGGACTCTAGAAGATTCACTTTCGGCGACTCGCAGGTTGTCGCCTCAGCGCTGGGTGGAGTGGAGATATTCAGGCTGTCCTCCTCCTCCAAGTGGGACTGACTCAGATCACGCGACTCTATGGATGTATTGCCCTCGTCATCGGAATTGATGCTGTAGTGAAAACTGAAAAGGAATCGGGGAAGATAAGGTTTTATGAGTACCCATTAACAGGCAGCAGACAGCCAAAAGCAACACATGCTTGCAGTAGGGATTTTTTGGTTTTCCTATTGTTGTTGCTCGAAGACATTGAAGGCAATTTAGGGGTTGGCCAGGTAGACGGTCGGTCAGGCGTCTGCCTGCTGATTTTTACTTACTTGTGGACCGTCAAACGTTTTTCGAGCTGCGGTCGATGCGATTGCTAAGACAAATAGAAAACGTAGGGATCATATAGGAGTTGAAAGACTGTACTTGCTGGCGGGGATTGTGATTGTGTGGATATTTACCTTCATCGAGGGGCAGGAGTTCGGAGCCTGCTCGTTGTGCGACAGGCGCTCTGGAGTGCATGGGTCATCGGCGGAGGATTTTGGAAACTCCCAGGTGTATACCTTTCCCCGAATGGTGATCTTTCCGCCATGGAGCAGCGGACGCTTACCATGGATGACCACGTCGTTGAGGTGGATGAGGTCCTCGTTGGACTTGTTGTAGATGGTGACCTGTTGGGAAGAATCAGCGGTTAGTTAGAGCGGCCCATGGATAAAAAAGGGGGTTTCCTGGCATTGAAACTTACCCTGCCGAAGGCGTCGCAGTTTATTTCGCAAATCAGGCGCTCCTCCTGTTCGAGGAGCAGGTCGCAGTTGAAGTAGGAGCCCACTTGAAAGGTGCGTCCCTTGGCCGCCAGGACCACCGTTTCACCATTTTCGTCCTCGTAGCGCAACCTAGCGCCTTCCAGCGACATTTTCCGAGCGGCGTCTCAAATGCGGCTTGGGTGCGGGGAAAACGAATACCGAAGCGTACGCTATGAAAAGCCGCAAAGCAATTGCGAAATCTAGGGCCCTGCGATTATAATTAAACACTGCATCCACAATCTTTACACTGATTCCTTTCACAATATTCCGTTAATTGTCTTTTTTAACGGCCTACATCACGAGTTTTCCGAAAATTCAGTTAATTGTAGTGAAAACTCTGTGCAGGAATTTTTTTTTTTGCAATGGACGCGCAAGTAATGCCAACTCGGTCCGAAGGCGCCGGCTTATGCGTTACTTTTGAATTTCAGGGCGCGGGAACTGGCAACTTGAGTGGTTTTCTAGTGGTTTCTAAATTAAATGTTATTAACTGTGGTGATTTGTATTTATTATCTTAAGAATACCACTTTTTATGCTCAATTTGATCTTCTAATCACACTTTCAAGTAAAATTTGACTATTTTTTAGTAACCGATAATAAAGTGCAGCCCTGGTGAGATTGTACTATTTCGTTGCGAATAGTTAAAATTTAATTTGGAAGGAGTTTGTTGTATTTCTCAAGTAATCAAGTTTGTTCTTAACCTTTAATTATGTTGTATAATCATTGTCTTTACTTGAGTAACCATTACTTTTTAAATAAAATTAATGGTTAAATTAGGTACAGATTTTGCAAACCATCGCACGTACCTAAGTTATCGATTGTCCTTCCAAGTGTCATCCCTAGACTAGAGCCGGAATAAAACAAAAATTCGCAACGCAACAAAAGGCAAGGAATTTGGCAAAAAGTACACAAGCAATGGACTCCGACGCGGCACAGAAGACCTGGGAGCTGGAGAACAACATCCAGACGTTGCCCAGCTGCGATGAGATCTTCCGCTATGACGCGGAGCAGCAGCGCCAGATCATCGACGCGAAGCCCTGGGAGAAGGATCCGCACTTTTTCAAGGACATAAAGATCTCGGCTCTGGCGCTCCTCAAGATGGTAATGCACGCCCGCTCGGGTGGCACCCTAGAGGTGATGGGCCTGATGCTGGGCAAGGTGGAGGACAACACAATGGTGAGTCGACTGCTTCGGGAGATGTGGAGTTCCCCAACATATAGAAACATATCTAATTTCCTTGTAGATTGTCATGGATGCGTTCGCACTGCCTGTGGAGGGAACTGAAACCCGGGTGAATGCCCAGGCCCAAGCTTACGAGTACATGACCGCCTACATGGAGGCGGCCAAGGAGGTGGGCCGCATGGAGCACGCCGTTGGCTGGTACCACAGCCATCCCGGCTACGGCTGCTGGCTGTCCGGCATCGATGTGTCCACCCAGATGCTCAATCAGACATACCAGGAGCCCTTCGTGGCCATTGTGGTTGACCCGGTGCGCACTGTCTCGGCCGGCAAGGTGTGTCTGGGTGCCTTCCGCACCTATCCAAAGGGGTATAAGCCGCCCAATGAGGAGCCCTCGGAGTACCAGACCATTCCGCTGAACAAGATCGAGGACTTTGGTGTACACTGCAAGCAGTACTATCCGCTGGAAATTAGCTACTTCAAATCGGCACTGGACCGCAAGCTGCTTGACTCCCTGTGGAACAAGTACTGGGTGAACACGCTGGGCAGCTCGGGTCTGCTGACCAACACAGAGTACACCACCGGACAGATCATGGACCTTTCCGAGAAGCTGGAGCAGAGTGAGAACTTTTTAGGTCGCGGTACATAATACGAGTCGAGTTAGAGAATTGTGCACTTAATTGACAGTCTTTTCACCTAACAGGAACCGATGTCAACGAGAAGCGTTCCGAGGACAAGCTGTCCAAGGCCACCCGAGATTGCAGCCGCTCAACCATTGAACTGATACACGGCCTGATGGCTCAGATCGTTAAGGACAAACTCTTCAACAAGGTCGGACTGGGCAAATAGATCAAGACTTCAGATATTGCTTATTCCTATTGAATTTTTTAACAAACTGGATTTTCTATGCGAGCAAGCGATTTATGAGCCTCCCCTTCCTTGGGGATTATTTTAAGTAAGTCAAGCTTATCCAAAATAAATATAGAGGCGCCTCTTAGGCGGATAAAAAATCGTAAAACTGCATTTACTTTAATTTAAGAATTATAAAAATGCTATTAGAATTATTTATTATTATTATCTCTCTTGTTTTTAAGTTAATCAAACAACTGTTTAGTTTGAGGGACATATAATTGGTTTATTTATTTAAAAATATATGTTTGCTACATTTCACAATCAATTTTTTGAAATTTGAAACATGCCGGATAACTAGAAATTGGTTTCTGATTGTGTAAACAGAGCCGGCATCAAAAGAACAGCCGAGTGCTATCGATTCGAATATTGCTTTAATTGAATGGGGATTGTTTGAAGTAAACACCACAGAGCCTGGTTATCGTCCTGTGGTGGCCGCAAATGCGCCCTTCTCATCAATCAAATGGTTTCATCATTTTCATCGTTTGAGGTATTTTACAACTTTTATTCCTTGATTGCGTGTTTGGTGGGGATCCCGAGTAGACCCTTAGTCTACGTCTGCCCCTGGGATTATAAGCTACAAGTGAGATGTCAACGCCCTTCCTGCACGTGGCCCAATCAAATTGGGCGTACCAGGGGGCCGGTGAAGAAGGGTACTAATTAAATACGTTGTCACGTTTATGGCCGTTGTGAAGTACCAAAAAAAAGGGGGTGCTAATGCAAATACCCATCCTGCCTAACCGTTATCATCACTTCAGCCAGGAATGGCCATTAAAATGTCAACATTTATGTTTGTGCTTCCCAGGATTTATTCTGTGGAATTTTTAAATCCTCTTAAAAGTAAATGTAAATTGTGGCGCAATACAAGCCAACGAAAAATCCTACATCAAAAGGAAAATAAACAAAATTACAAGATATATTAACGCAGTTGGGGGAAAAGCAAGCGGGGAAGCCTTTATAAAGATTTACGTGACAAACTCTACGAGGGCTCTTCGTTTGTGCGTGTAAGTTATTGGTATAAAAGCAATAAAACTTTCATTTTTTGATATTTTATCGAAAAGTAACCGTCAATTGGCATCAACAAGGAGCAATGACATGAAATGTAACACTACCAAAGGGGGCTAAAACCTCCACTTAGCAAAAATGGGGGAGGAGGAGTCTAAAGCGATTGCCGAGGGACTATAAAAGTCGGGGCGACAAACGACCGGCGCTTCATTCGCGTCCTGGATGCGAGCTGCGAAGCTTGGAATATGCGATCCACAAAGTCCACACTTGCTACGGATATCACGACAACAGTCACAGCATCCTCTCCGCAGTCGTGAGCACCCATCTAATAAAAATCAAAGTACAACAATGGAAAATGTGCTCGCAGCGTGATAGTGCGTGTGTATATTGCTATTGCCTTGGGAACTGTAGTCAGCATATGCCCCCAGATTGTGTGTGCCAATATTAAATTTGCATGGAGTTCCAAATAAATAAGCCCCGGAATATAACCAACCAAAACTAAAATAAAAGTAACGCGAATAAGGAATTAAATACGTCGTCAAGGTGTCGAGTGAATAATAAGCAGGGATTTTTATTCAGGCAAAACCATTGGAACCTGTTGAATAAGGTAGGTAAAATTTATAGATTCCATGAAAGTTTTTTTTAAATTACTTTAATATTATAGCAATAATATATTCATTTTTAAATGCATATTAAAATGTATGTTTAGTTTTTTAATTAAAATAAATATTTTGTGCCCTGCATTTAATACTTAGTGGTAAAAATTTCTAAAGGAATATTTTTAAAAAAATTTCATAACTCTAAAATATTTTCAGAATTTACCACCATGTATGGAATGCTTTACGAGAGTGTGCAGCACTATGTGCAGGAGGAGTACGGCGTCGAAGTTTGGAAGAAGGTGTGCCACATCATCGACTGCAAGCACAACAGCTTCAAGACGCACCAGATCTATCCGGACAAACTGATGCCGGACATCGCCGAAGCCTTGTCCGCTTGCACGGGCCAATCCTTCGACTTCTGCATGAACTTCTTTGGGAAATGTTTCGTTCGGTTCTTCAGTAACTTCGGTTACGACAAGATGATTCGCTCCACGGGGCGTTATTTCTGCGATTTCCTGCAGTCCATCGACAACATCCATCTGATAATGCGGTTTACCTATCCCAAGATGAAGTCGCCCAGCATGCAGTTGACCGCAATGGATGACGACGGAGCTGTGATCCTTTATAGGAGCAGTCGCACAGGCATGTCCAAGTATTTGATTGGCCAGATGACGGAGGTGGCCCGCGAGTTTTACGGCCTGGAGATCAAGGCCTATGTGATCGAGAGCCAGAACGACATTACCGGAGGCACAGCGGGTCCCATTAAGCTGACTGAGGGTCCTCTGACCGTGATCGTAAAGTATCGTCTGGACTTTGACAACCGGGAGTATATGGCCAAACGCGTCAATACGGAGGCCCATCCCTCGCAGCTGAAGATGCCCACGGTGAAACTGGATGTGTTTCTCGACCTGTTTCCCTTCACTTTTGTGCTGAACCACGACATGAAAATCACACATGCCGGAGAGAAGATCGTGGAGACTTGGATCATGCATAATCCCGGGGCCAATCCAAAGGGCTTCATCGGCACTCATGTCATGGACCTGTTCCACTGCCGTCGGCCGAAGGACACCTCCATTGACTGGGATACCCTCATTCAGATGAGAGCGGTGCTTTTTGAGTTCGAGTTAATCCGTACGGGTCACAACCGCGCTGCCTACGACGCCGTCTTGAACATGGACTTTGAGAACTACGACGAAATGGATTTGAACGAGGCCCAGACTATGGCACTGGCCAAGGCCAAGGAGTTCAACGAAGCCCATCCTGCGGACGCGGAGGAAGCCTCGGGTGAGGACGAGATCGATCCGGCCACGGGGGAACGTCGATCCTCTCAGGGTCTGCGGTCTATCCTGCTGAAGGGTCAGATGTTCTACATCAAGGACGTGGACTCGCTGATCTTCCTCTGCAGTCCTCTAATCGAAAATCTAGATGAACTGCACGGAATCGGTCTGTATCTGAACGATCTCAATCCACATGGTCTGAGTCGGGAGCTGGTCATGGCTGGATGGCAGCACTGTTCCAAGCTGGAGATTATGTTTGAGAAGGAGGAGCAGCGATCGGATGAACTGGAAAAGTCCTTGGAACTGGCCGATTCTTGGAAGCGGCAGGGCGATGAGCTCTTGTACTCCATGATCCCACGTCCCATTGCAGAGAGAATGCGACTCAGTCAGGAACAGGTTTGTCAGAGCTTCGAGGAAGTGTCCGTCATTTTCCTGGAGGTGATGAACGTATACGATGAAGGTCTGAATAGCATTCAGGGAGCCATGCAGGCGGTTACCACCTTGAACAAGGTTTTCTCGGCTCTGGACGAGGAGATCATTTCTCCATTTGTGTATAAAGTGGAGACCGTGGGCATGGTTTACATGGCTGTTTCGGGTGCTCCCGATGTGAATCCTCTCCACGCAGAGCACGCCTGTGATTTGGCCTTGCGGGTGATGAAGAAGTTTAAGGCACACGATTTGGGCGATGTGGCCATCCGGGTTGGCATCAATTCAGGACCCGTGGTGGCCGGAGTCGTGGGCCAAAAGGTCCCTCGATACTGCTTGTTCGGGGACACGGTTAACACAGCCTCGCGAATGGAGAGCAGCAGCGATCCCTGGAAGATCCAGCTATCGAAGTACACCGGCGACAAGGTGCGCCAAGTGGGCTATAAAATAGAGTCCCGCGGCACCGTCAAGGTCAAAGGCAAGGGCGAGATGGAGACCTTTTGGCTGCTGGAGGGACCAGAGGGTTAAGAATATAGGATACTTAATGCACCTCAACGTTTAGCACCATGCACTGAAAGATTGTACGACACCTGTGGCTTTTGTAATTTCTGGCAATAAAAGAGAACCTAGCTCTTCCGATTTGTGTTTAAAATGGGTAACTATATAATTATTAGGAACTTATTTAAAGAGACTTGTTTCATAAGTGGAATATTATCCTGGTTGCTGAACGGGTAGCAGAAATACTCTCTTTATGCTATTTACTTTGTTACCTTAATATTTTAGTTCCTTAAGTTTGTTTATTAAAACCAACCTGAATAGAACACAACTATTTTTGTTATCCCTAAGGGCGCATATTTCAGCAATATCCTCACAACTGCTGCCTCAATTACAAGCTAAATTCACCGACCGCCTTTGTCATTTCCAACAGACAACCCCCATTTCTAAAAATCCATTTTTAATAACTTTTATGGGCGGTTTGCGTGTCACTTTGCACACCATCAACTACGCCAGTCACGAAGGACAACCATAAGCCTCTAGTAAAGATGGGTCCAGGGTCCTTCGCCCTTCTCCTTATAGAAATTAAATTAAGCTATACTGCGTGCGCTGGAAAGAGTAGCTCAAATGTCTGGACGTTGGCAATTAATTCCGGTGAAATAATGATAATAAATACTAACAGTACACTGATAAAAAAGACCATCCAATGTCAAATACAAGGTGCCAGGTTTGAGCTTCTTTTAAGGGACATAAATTGTTCACGTACAAATTTGTATTAGCTTATTTTTTTACTGTGTAATTATTATTACGTTAATTCCTTATTTCCTTGATAAACCAAACACGAGATAATATCGTAGTTTTTGCGCTACGCGCGCCTGTCACTTCTGTTATTAATGGCATTTTGAGTGGCTTTTAAGCAGGCCCGAAATATATCCTTCGTGCATTGGACCAAACATATTATCATCATCCTTTCTGGCCGATTCCTGCACTGCCCATAAAATTGTCAACGTTTATTTAATAGGCTTTCCCAAAAATTCGTTCCAGTTAAGTGGGAAAAAGCCCTTTTGTTCGATGCTGTTAAATCCTCTTTAAATTGCTTTAAAACAACACATCAAATATGGCCAGGACTCGGGCAAACATATATGTATATGTGGGTTTTATTGCAGAGGTATGTGTTAAAATGGAAAGGCATTGAGTACAGATGCCCCAAAGCCATCCCTCCATCTGGAAAACGGGGGAGGTGGAAAGGGAATCAAGCGAAAAACTCTACAACAATGATATATTTGACAGACTGTTTTAAATGTCCCAGGGCTTTGGGATGAATTTCGGTGCTTGTGAACTTAAAATGTGTTATTATTATAATTCGCCTGATATAAAGAACTATAATAATGCCTTAAACTACGATGGTATGGAGTTCTGTTCAAATAGAAACAGTGAGAACAGTTATATAAGTGATTAATAATTTATAATATATTTCTTTAAGCTTCGGGACTCCCTTTTATCCATCCCTGGAATCTCGTTTTAACACAGTGGGAAGACCCAAAGGACAATACTTTGCACGGAATGCCAGGACCTCGCGCACACAAACAACGATGTGGGGGAGTGAGGGTCATAAAGGGAATGAACGGGGAGAAAAATGACTCCTTCGGTTGTGTGTCAATGTTGATACTGTATCGGAAGAAGAGAAAGTGGCAATTGAGGCAAAGAGCATTGACTGGCGACGTTTCGTTCCTGCTATAGAATGATGATGATGATGATGATCACGATGGTCAAACAGAGAAGTGCGTGTCGAGGCGCAAGCACGTAGGTCCTAAGTGGGCCGGAAATGTAGCTCCCAATGCAACTTGGCCAGTGGGTGGGCTATAAAAGGCCTGACCGCCAAAAAGGCACGCTTCATTCGACCGACATCGTCCCGGCTGAAAAGGGAAAGCTCTACGGAACCAACAGAACCAACAGAACCGACCGAACCGACAGACTCACGAAGCTCGTCAGAGGAAATCATGAAACAAATCAGACAGCCAGAAGGCAAGGAAGCAGCGACAGGCGGCAAAACAAATTTAGTGTAACAATAGCAACTGCCGACGACGCAACACGGAGTCCGGAAAAGTGAGAGTTCCCGAGAAGTGCGCGTATATAATATACATACCGAGTTTACGCATCCCGGGAAGCTGTGCGTGTCGACATACGCCTTCCTTAAATTATAAATAAGCGGAGGAGCCAATGCCGCGTGGATAAAATTAAAACTCTTTAAGAGGTGCAGACAAACGCGATTCGATGCTGGAGAACTTGGTGCTATTCAGTTAGTGGATTGGAACGAGGCGGAAGGGAAAGCAATTTAAAGTAAGCAAGATGCTTTAGGATATAATAAGCTAATTTCACGGTCCCTAAATCAAAGAGATTTAGATGGAGATTTGAAAGGGTTTCCCGGAAATCGAAAAAGGGCAATTCGTCAAAAGATTACCAAGAAAATTAGTAACTCTTTGAGTTTAATATTATTAGTTAATGCTACATCCAAACTGTACAGTGCTTTAATAATAATCTACTATTTATTTCTCTGATTGAGGTACACTTTATAGCAAACAAAAATTTTATGCTATTTTATAGTTGTTGTAGTAGGGAAAGAAAGCTTAATATTTGCCTTTTATATTATCTTTGAAGGTTTACATTCTCTGAACATTAATCAAATGCCACCTTTCCCTTTTAACCACACGAACAACAGCATTTTTATCTACTTTTTACGACTGGAGGTTTGACAGAAATTTGCATGTTTTTGGTCAAAATTAAATATACCCAAACTCCTGAAAGATGTTTTGAGAATTTATGGCTCAGTTAGTTAGTCTTTGTGGGAAAAAATTGAAAAGCAGTCATTGCCACCAGCGGCGAATTACCGGCAACAGCAAAAGGAAATAAGTCAAGAGTACAATGAGCTATGTTCCTTTCGCCAAGAACGTGACAGGCTTAAGAGAGATTGGTGAGAGGAGACGGAGGACTCCGTGCCTGGGTCTGCCACATGAACTCAAATTAAACTGTCGGGGCAATAAATCAAGTGATATGGAGGAAAAGCAGACTTTCGTTGAGTGTTGTTGAAGGCTAGATAACAGGAAAATCCCTCAACGGTTCTGGCATATGTAACCCGGTTTTATTTACTTTTGAAAGATAATGTATGTCTGTACTTAAATTACTACTCATTTAGATATTTCAGACCCTATATAATATAGGTTTTTATTCGTTATTCTATTATATTCGGCTGTTTAAAGTTTAAACTCAGGAATCAAACTTTAAACTTTAAGTTTAAGTTTAAGTTTAGAAACCAAATTATTTAGAACTCATAGTTTAATAATTGATAGAGTGAAAAGTTCAACTTACTATATACTTAAATACTTTTAGGCAGGACTCCCCATTAAATCCCATCAATCACTTGAGCAATATATGACTTAGTTGGGCTAATCCCTGACCCAACGCAACGAAATTGACTTAAATTCTCCGGGGTAGGAACACAGTTTATCTAATTACCAGATGCGAACGATGGAAAAACTTTGTTTAGTCTCACCCCACTAATGTGCCTGCCAACTTTGGGTCGTTACAGGAAAACTTTTGCGAAAGCAATTTGGTCGATAGACAGGACTTAAGTGACCGCAGCCATCCAAACAACCATCGCCACCATGTACGGAATGCTGTACGAGAGCGTCCAGCACTACATTCAGCAGGAGTACGGGATGGAGACCTGGAGGAAGGTCTGCCAGATAGTCGATTGCAAGCACCAGAGCTTCAAGACGCACCAGATCTATCCGGACAAACTGATGCCGGACTTTGCAGCAGCCCTATCGGCCAGCACGGGCGAGTCCTTCGACTTTTGCATGAACTTCTTTGGGAAATGCTTCGTTCGCTTCTTCAGTAACTTCGGCTACGACAAGATGATTCGCTCCACGGGGCGTTATTTCTGCGATTTCCTGCAGTCCATCGACAACATCCATGTGCAGATGCGTTTCACCTATCCCAAGATGAAGTCGCCCAGCATGCAGTTGACCGCAATGGATGATGATGGAGCCGTGATCCTGTACCGCAGCGGAAGGACTGGCATGTCCAAGTACCTGATTGGCCAGATGACGGAGGTGGCCAAGGAGTTTTACGGCCTGGACATGACTGCCTATGTTCTGGAGAGCCAGAATGACATCTGTGGAGGTACAGCGGGACCTATTAAACTTACGGAAGGTCCTTTGACCGTAATTGTCAAGTATCGACTGGACTTTGACAATCGGGATTATATGGTCAAGCGGGTGAACGTCATCGCTCATCCTTCGCAGCTCAAGATGCCCTCGGTGGACCTGAACGTGTTCCTAGAGCTGTTTCCCTTCACCATTGTACTGGATCACGATATGAAAATCACACTCGCGGGCGAGAAGATTGTAGAAACGTGGATCCTGCATAATCCCGGTGTGAATCCAAAGAGCTTCATTGGTAGCCACATCATGGAACGGTTCAAGTGCCGACGGCCCAAGGACACTCAGGTCGAATGGGAGACCATTCTGCAGATGCGAACGGTGCTGTTCGAGTTCGAACTCATCCGTACGGGACACAACCGAGCCGCCTACGATGCGGCCTTGAACTTTGACTTCGACACCTTCGATGAGGCCAGCAGTCTGAACGAGGCTCAGGCCATGGCCTTGGCCAGCGCCAAAGAGTTCAGTGCGGAGCACGCCAAGGAGGAGGCAGCCGCCGCCGCCACCTCCAAGGATGAAATCGATCCGGCCACGGGTCAGAGAAGACACTCCGTGGGACTCCGATCCATCCTTCTGAAGGGTCAGATGTTCTACATCAAGGACGTGGACTCGCTGATCTTCCTCTGCAGTCCTCTAATCGAAAATCTGGATGAGCTGCACGGAATCGGTCTTTATCTAAACGATCTCAATCCACATGGTCTGAGTCGGGAACTGGTCATGGCTGGATGGCAGCACTGCTCCAAGCTGGAGATTATGTTTGAGAAGGAGGAGCAGCGATCGGATGAGCTGGAAAAGTCCTTGGAACTGGCCGATTCGTGGAAACGCCAGGGCGATGAGCTCCTGTACTCCATGATTCCGCGTCCCATTGCCGAGCGTATGAGAAAGAGCGAGGAGCACGTGTGCCAGAGCTTCGAGGAGGTGTCTGTCATCTTCATCGAGGTGCTGAATGTCTACGACAGCGGGTCCAATAATATTCAGGATGCCATGCAGGCGGTGACCACCCTGAACAAGGTGTTCTCGGCGCTGGACGAGGAGATCATCTCTCCATTTGTGTATAAGGTGGAGACCGTGGGCATGGTTTACATGGCTGTTTCGGGTGCTCCCGATGTCAATCCCCTCCACGCGGAGCACGCCTGTGATTTGGCCTTGCGGGTGATGAAGAAGGTTAAGGCCCATGCCCTGCCCGGAGTGGCCATTCGGGTGGGCATAAATTCGGGACCTGTGGTAGCCGGAGTGGTGGGTATGAAGGTTCCTCGGTACTGCCTGTTCGGGGACACCGTAAACACCGCCTCGCGAATGGAGAGCAGCAGCGATCCCTGGATGATTCAGCTTTCCAACTATACTGCCCTCAAGGTGAGAAAGGTGGGATACAAGGTAGAAGCACGGGGATTTGTCAAGGTCAAGGGAAAGGGCGAAATGGAGACCTACTGGCTATTGGAGGGACCAGAGTAATACTGTAGATTGGTTTTAATAAGCCAGGATGCTTACAATATATTTACAAACCGAAGCCGAAACTCACCGATAGGGTAAAAGTATAAAAATATTTCAAATATATTTTCAAAATCTAAACCCTGATGCTCTCCAAACTCACTAAAACATTTGTATGATAAAAGTGGATCAATTTAACAATAAATACAACACAGATTGTGTTTCCTTAAAATTAAAAAAAAAAACGAACGTTTTTGGACATTTTTTTTAGGGTGATTGGCGATAACTGATAATTAACGAGTGTTCCCGCGCTGGTTCGATCAGCTGTTCGCATCATTGGCTTACAAGATATTTTTTTATGTTTATCTTATTTTAAAAAATAAGAAGATGTTACGCTTTAATTTAATCGTGGCCGTTTGCGAGAACTTCGGCATCGGCATCAAGGGCGATTTGCCATGGCATATTAAGTGAGTTGGCTACCAGAAAATATATCCCGCATGCCTAAGATTTCTATCCGCAGATCTGAGCTGAAATACTTTAGCCGCACTACCAAGCGGACGAGTGATCCCGCCAAGCACAATGCCGTCGTTATGGGCAGGAAAACGTACTTTGGAGTGCCGGAAAGCAAGAGACCTCTGCCCGACCGCCTGAACATAGTTTTGAGCACCACGCTCCAGCAGGAGGAACTGCCCAAGGGCGTGCTCCTTTGTCCCAGTCTCGAGGCGGCCATGAAAGTGCTCGAGGCCAAGAACGAAGTGGAAAACATTTGGATAGTCGGAGGCAGTGGAGTGTATGAGGAGGCCATGGCCTCGCCAAGATGCCACCGACTGTACATCACCAAAATCCAGCAGACGTTCGAGTGCGACACCTTCTTTCCCGCCATCCCCGACAGCTTTCGTGAAGTATCACCCGATTCCGACGTGCCACTGGGTGTGCAGGAGGAGAACGGCATTAAATACGAGTACAAGGTCTTGGAGAAACAGTCAAAATAAAGTAATCCACTAGTTTATTTGCCTTGCACTTCATCTAATCCCTTGGCCGCCAGCATCAGCTCGTACAATTGAACCACCTGGTCGTCCTTGAGCATTTCCACGGCCGCGGGATCGATCTCTTCGCCCAGCTCCCCCTTGGGCTTGCCCCGTATGCCCAGTTGTTGGGTGATCGTGGAGGCATAGCGCTGCAATGGATGGAATTCTTTAGACTGGCACCTTTTTTGTTAATTACGTAAAACTCACGGCCCACTCGGTCATGAAAAGCTGTGCCTCCATGGGATTGCATTTGAGGTGTCGGCGGAACTCGTCCCGCACATAGTTATCGCCCAGAGCACGCAGTTCTGCCGGAAGGCCTTAGGAAAACGAAAGAAGTCCCTATGAAATGGGTTAAACTTATGATCTTATCATCTTACCTCGATGCAGTCGCAGAATGGTTTTGTACAGCAGGCGGACGCGCTGGGGGTGGGTCAATTGGTTCATCAAAATTCTAGACATCCTGAGTTTATTTTCTATATAACATACTAATACTATATTTGTACTAGCCGGCTAAAATACAAATAATGGCTGAAAAATAACAACGAATAAAACGTTTTTGAGCCAGTGTTGGCTAACGTCGAAATCCGGATTCAATTTGCCTACCAAATTATGACAGATGGCAACGTTATAAAAGGCGCTCATTTCAAATCCACTTGCGAAATTCCTTTAAAAAAGTGCAAAGTGAAGTGGATATTATAAAATATTTACAATTTTTAAGTATTCAAGTATTTTGTTTGTTTTATTTACATCTTTAATTTTACGATGAACCACTACGTGGTTAAATTACCTTTGGTAAGCCAAAACTTATAAACCCTTTTCAATTTTACCAATTTTCATAATTCCATTATATTTATAAAACTAAAAAAAGGACAGTCGTAAAGTTAAATTATGTATGTGCTTATTATGACACCAGGCAACCTACAGAAAGCCATTTTCAGAACCCGAAGCAAGGTATCCTAAACTGACAGGAGGGCTTTTTACATCATGGTTTATTTGTAGCATGTTTGTATATATATAATCACATGTGCAGTGTAGGTTCAATCCGTCGTAAAAGCATCCCTTGGGGGTAAATTTAAAGAACATATCGCGTGGAAATTGGGCTCTGCATCAGAAAACAAACCAATAAATGATATACACACACGCTCTGCACCAACTTTGGCTAACTATTGCACGCCTCTCTCTCAATACTATACGCCTAATTACACCAGGCACCATACGGAAGGTGGCGGAGGGGTACACAACATTGTTGTCATCGTCGTCGTTTTGAACAGAAGAACGTTTTAACAATTAAGTTTTCTAGTTTTGTTATTGTGGCGCCGCAGCTGCAGGCGGCGCTGGATCCGCCGGTTCCTGGTCCTGTCCGCCAGCTGCATTCGCAACTTGGTCCGGCAGCAGCGGCTGACCCTCGCCACCCCAGGGAAAGCCACCAGGACGATCTTCGGCGGCCGCCTGGTAGTTGTGCTCGATGTGCTCATTAAAGAGGCGTTTCCTAAGGACAGAAAAGTAGTTAGTGCACATACATCACTCGACTCCGAGGTGGACTCACAAAAAGTAAGGTGTTTTGATCAGTCTATAGCCGTTGGACAGTGTGGGATAGACATCCTCCAGCACGTAGTAGATGTGGCCAACACCCATACCGATCACATCCACCCACACGGTGTTTCCCAGGATCATGGAGCAGCAGAGGAGCACCCATGGCAAGTAGGGCGCCTGGAAGTTGAGTACCCCAAAGAAGTTCATGGGCACAAGTGGATTGCGACGTGACCACACATAAACCAACATTAATGTGAAGGCTTGACCCAGGAACAGCAGGTTGACAAAGATGCCGAAGAAGGTCATCAGGACGCCACCAAAGATGAACATCATGACAAAATCGGAGCTGCGTCCGCGGAAAGAGCCGTCCTCCAGCATGCGGCAGTAGCGATATGTGAACACCATATTGAAGAAAAAGCTAATCCCTATGGTGCCGAAGTACAGGAATGTGGTGGCCAGGCGCCAGATTTGGAACTTGCGCACAATCAGCGTGGGATTAAAGTAGAGCTGCAGCGGCGACACAAGATCCAGGTGCTGGAATGTTGGCAAAGTTAGCCGATTAAACACGTCCACGTCAGCCTCGATAAAGAAACCAATCTGGAATGGACACACTTACCACCGCCAGAGTGGTCAGGACGCAGACCGTTGTGTAGGCCCGAGTGACCACCGGGATCTCCAGGTAGAACTGCCGCAGTGCATTCATGGCGGCTCCTCCTTCTCCGTGGGATTTGGAATCTGCAGTTTGGCAAATGGACTCCGGCTGGAACCTTTGGTCTTCTGGCTGCCTTCCCCTTGCTCCGTTCACATCCACCGGAGCTCGAGCTGTTTGCAGTGGTCGTCTCACCTGGGTATTCGAATCTCCCAAATTGACAAGTGGAAACGGATTTGGGACAGCGCAGGGCCCGATTGAAAAATAATAGTTTTTATTTTTATGAACGGGGCTGTTAGTGGTGAGCCAATCGCTAGAGGTAGCACAGATAGTCTGGCGCCAGCCATCGATATGTGTCCGTCGTGACACGAAAAGCTACAATTGTCTAATTTCAAAATTAATAACTATTTTTTTTATATTCAACACATTCAAATATTTTATTTTTAGTACTCACTCAATTATTTTAGTAACTTGTTAGTGGTAAATATTTTGGTTTTCGGCAAGCTGCAAACAATTTTGAATTGTTGAAAACTAAAAGAATGCTTATCGTTAGATTATTTTTAAAATAATTAATATTTTATTATTTTTTAATATAATATTTTATTATTATTGTTTTTTAATAGAATTTGCGATACTATCGATAACATAAATTTCACATCTCAAATGCAGAATCGACACCAGGAAGTAAATAAACAAAAAGTATACAAACCAAACCATCTGATTTTAAGTATATATGTATTACTAGCATAATTGGCTTTAACTCCGTAAGCAAGTCCAGTTCAGTCAAATACCTATTAGCTTTCTTCTCCATTTTAGAGCAATGGAGTGTCGTGTTTGTCTGGTGACTGAGGGCGAAGTCATGATGAACATATTTGAAGGAACACAGGGACAGGATGTTTCCATTGCTACAATGATTTCGGAGTGCACCGGCTATAACATTCAGACAGACGATCGTCTTCCCCAACTTATTTGCCCTCCCTGTCTACAGGATGTCCGAAATGCTTTCCAGCTAAAGCAAACGTGCGAAAGGAGCTACCGTCAGTTAAAAAATACGTTGATGGAGGATGATTCACTACTTGAGGAAGAAGTGTACCAGTTGTCGGACTGCGAGAGTGAGGTATCAAGCAGTGGTGAAGTCACGCATCAGCAAGTTGGCCAGATTAAGGAAGAAGTAGGCAAAGTTTTGGGAGGGAAGGTGGAACTGCATTGTGACGAGGCTCATGTAAAGAACGAGCCTATGGAAGATGACGATTTTAAGGAAGAAATCGTCGACATCGATCTATCCGAAAACCAAGTGACGTTTGAGGCAATAAAAAACAGTTCACAGAAAGAATATACGAGAGAAGATGAACTCGATGGTATGGTAGATTTGCAAAGACACTTGCTAGATAAAACACAGGAAAGGCCTTTTAAGTGTTCCCTCTGCTCAAAGGCTTTTCCCCTAAATTCAATTCTTCAAAGACACATTCGAATACATACAGGAGAACGACCGTTTGAGTGCTCCCTCTGCTCGAAGACTTTTGCCGATAATTCTACTCTGTGGAGACATTCCAAGATGCACGCACAAAGACCGAACCAGTGTTCCTACTGCTCAAGGTCTTTTTCAAATATGATAGATTTGCAAAGTCACTTGGTTCTTCACACAGATGAAAGACCTTTCAAGTGTTCCCATTGCTCAAAGGCTTTTTCCTCGAGTTCAATTCTTCAGAGACACCTTCGAACACATACAGGAGAACGACCGTTTAAATGCTCCCTCTGCTTGAAGACTTTTGCCGATAATTCTACTCTGTGGAGACATTCAAAGCTGCACGAACAACGACCGAACCAGTGTTCCTACTGCTCAAGGACTTTTTCAGATAGGGTAGATTTGCAAAGTCACTTGGTTCTTCACACAGATGAAAGACCTTTCAAGTGTTCCCATTGCTCAAAGGCTTTTTCCTCGAATTCAATTCTTCAGAGACACCTTCGAACACATACAGGAGAACGACCGTTTAAATGCTCCCTCTGCTTGAAGACTTTTGCCGATTATGCTACTCTGTGGAGACATTCGAAACTGCACGGCTGACGACCCGTGTTCGTACTGTTTCAAGACTTTTTCAGATATGATGGATTTGAAAAGTCTCTTGGAACTTTAGGAAAGACCCTTTAAGTGTTCCCTCTGCTCAAAGGCTTTTAACCGGAAATACAAAGTTACGGATTACCAGCGAGTACATACAGGTAAACGACCGTATATGTGTTCCCTCTGCTCGAAGACTTTTGCCGATAGTTCAATTCTTCGGAGACATTTGCAATATCCCACAGTGCACTAGGATACAACTAGTCTAGCTGTCCAGTAGGTCAATAAGGTTTATTATGGTGAGATGCTTTTAGACTAAGAGTTTAAACATCAATTCCACATTCCTAATCAACTGTGTATCACGTCCCCCATATATTAGTTCACTTAGTTATAGTAAGGATGCGAAGATGAAAATATGGATGGATAAATTAATATTTTTTAAACAAATAAATTGTATTTAAAAAAATATCAAAACTTTAATTCAATTAGGACAAAGTGAAAAATATGTAAACATTCGAAAATCCACGAAGGAGGTCGACCGAAAAAATGAATGAAAAAATTTATATTTTTAAATAACTAAATGGTATTTCCAAAATATCCTGTCAACAGTTTTAGTCGATTGGAGCAAACCTAAATATATGTAGGATATAAATTAGTACATACTTGAAAAATAGGATGATTTACATGGTATGACTATTAAAGATGTTGAAGTCTTTTAAAAACGTTGATGTCTGACCATTTTGAGCTAAGAAACAGTAAAAGGCTAAGCATTTTCTTTAAAAAATTATTTATAGTTTATTATTCTAATACTTCAACTTATGATATTTAAGAACTGTCAGATTTATTGCACTTGTTTCTTAATATCAGATTTATTGCACTTTTTTCTTAATAACATCTAAACTAAGTTGACTAAACTACAAATTGCACTGCGTTTCTATCTAACGAAAAACCTAAAACAATGAATTCGATTTGCTAAATTCGAGCGGACGGCGAAAAGACTGCTCCAGGTTGTGCAACCTCTGCTCCAGGTCGTTCATTGAGTTTCGGAGGGCGTGGCCCCGGGGTCGCAGCGATATCTGCGGCGACTGCTGCATGAGGTCGTCCTTGACCCCCGAGAAGGAGTGCCGCACGCAGGAGCGCTTCTCGAACCGCGTGTTCTGGTAGTGGGGATGATGGTTGGGGTGCTGCTGATGTTGGCGGTGCTCGCAGTTTGCACTACGACAATTGTGAGCCACCAGTGGCTCGTCGGTCTTCAGCGAGTCCTCGTAGGTGTCACTGTGAGAAAAGGTATTCCATTGTTTATTTTAATTGAAAATTCAGTTAGAGGATTTAAGATAGATCACCTGCTGTCTGTATTTGGATGGGGCTGCCGCAGTTCCAAGTGGGCCTTGGCGTGTCTGGGGCACAGCAATTCCGGATTGTTGCTGCGCTTTGAGCCACCGTGTTGGAAGGAGTCCGGCGAGGTCTCGTACAGCTCGCGACTGCTCAGGAACTCCACCCCAGAGTCCTGACCCGTAGAGTGCAGTGAGAATAGCGAGGTTTCATAGTTATTACTGTCGACAGAATAGGTAAGCGTTTAGTTTTTTTGAGACCCAATACCTAAACTATTTTTATATGAAAAGTTTACTTAAGTTTACTATCTTTATACAAAATTGTTTTTTATAAAAATGGTTACCAAAATTCATTTTTTGTGTGTGTTTACTTACAGATTGCTAACCGGCTGACAAGCATTATACTTGAGAACAAATGGAGTGCTCCCGGTTCCCACATTTCCATCCCCTGCACCTGCCGCCGCCGCCGCTGCTGCCTTGGCAATGGATTTGGGAAGAGGTACGTCTATATATTCGCGCTGCTGCTGTCGTTGTTGCCTGAACGAAAAAGGTTGGCTTGGTTAGTGTCAACTGTCCAGAATGGAAACACGTTTGACCAGACCCGGCCATTCACTCACTCATTGAGGTACTGATGGTGCTGCTGCTGCGTGGCCATCGCCTGCTGCTGGTGGTGATGGTGCAACTGCTGCTCCAGTTTCTCGGTGGCGGTGGCCGTCGATTGGGTCTGCGCCGAGGAGCAGACGGACTCCGGCATAAAGGCGCTGGTGGGGCGCTGGCTGCCAGTGCTGCTGCCCTTGCTGCAACGTTGAGTGTGCCGCTGCTGTCGCTGGCGTCGCTGCTTTTGGCCGCGAGGAGATCCAATGCCCGCAATGGTATAGGTGAGACCGGCATCCGAGGCGGTAAAATCGCGCTGAGACCAAAGACGTCTGCAATCAGATATGGGAAAAAACATTGAGAGCTTTGGATAACTGAAAAAAATTATACTAAATAAATTTAGAGAAATTCTAAACTAGGATAACAAAATTAGTGTAAGTTCTTTTTTTTTGTATCAATAAAATAAAATTAATAACTAAAATATTACATTTTGTTTTTCTTTAATTCCTTCTCCGATGAGAACGTTTATGCTATATAAACAAGAATACCTAATTTTTCTCTGTGCAGGATGAGCCGAGTTGATGGGATGAGAGTCGATTTGATTGGCATTCCCATTTGGGATGCAATTGCAGAGATGTCACAAGATCTTCGTCTAATTGCCTGATGTTGCCATTGCCGCATTGTTGCATCTGATGTGTTGTGTGTTTGTTGCTTTTTACCGTTATAATTTAATCGGACAGGAGAGGCCCAATGCCAGCCGGTTTATTCAGAGGCTTAGAAACATCCACCACGTTGGCCATGACCATGGTATCATGGCCATTAGCAGCAGCAACAAATATACCGACAGCAGCAACAGCAGCAGCAGCAACAACAACATTTGCAATTGACTTAAGATTTATTATGGGGGCCTTCGACTTAAACTAAAACTATGGCTAACATGAAATGCATCTATGAGCTACATTAGAGCGCCCAGTAAGCAGTCTTTCGGTTGCAGTTGCAGTTGCACTTGTACGATATGTACGATATTCATTCATACCGTTTTTGGCGCATGCACAGGTAGCAACAGGCGGACATTAGTGCCCCCAGGCTGATGAGGGCCAGCAGAACCACTGTCACGAACTCCAATCCTCCCATGAAACTGGATGAGGAGGCGTGTGTGGGTCGTGGTGATTGTCCAAACTCCGCTAGCTCGATAATGCGGGGCATTGGCTTGCCGCCGTCGAGCTTATGTTGCTGCAGCTGCAGTGCGTCCAGTTGGAGGCCAGCCAGGGAGCTGGAAAGAAAGAAGACGATTCAAGATCATTAATTCACATGACAGTTGTGGGTCAATCGATTTTTGGACGGGACGGCGGCAGGGGGGGGGGGGGGATCGGTTGGGGAAAAGCGCGGAAAACTTACTCCTGCAACTGCTCCATTTCCATAATGGAATTCGTGTGCGGATCGACGGCATAGATGTAGGCATTGGTGCTGTAAATGGAGAGAGAAGAAGAACCTGTTAGATGAATCGGGAGTGTTTTGATTGCAACTAATGGCCAATTATCTTATGTAATGCGGTCAAACTGCACATTTTGTTACAACTTGGATGAAATCTTGGAGTTCTAAGCTATGTGTTTATGAGGTTAAGGTGCTTCAATCTCTATTTGACGCAATTAAGCTTAAGACTTTGTCTGTACTCAGTTATTAATGATTACAACTGGTTTAAAAATTCATTATTCTTAAAAAAAAGAACTTAATAATGTTTACAAATGATATAACGTGTGGTTCCTTCTGTTTTATATATAGAGAAGCTGTATAAATATAAATAAAGAGTATACTAAATCTAGAAGGTTTTGGATTTTAAGTTCATTCCATTCACAAAGCTGACCATTATGTATTAATTAAGTATTGAAACTTACGCTGCTTCTAGGCCTCCAGAATATGGCTCCAGTAATCTCACTCGCACATCCTTGTCAATGGCATCGCTGAGCGCCTCCATGAGTCCTTCAATGCGACGTTCCACCTCCACGGGCATTCCGGCCACCACCAGGCGCACCTGCTTGGCCTCATCGATGATGTAGACAAAGACGTTAACGATGCCACTTCTGCCATCATCGGCACCCATTCGATCCGTGGCCTTCACATCGAATCCGTAGATGCGTTCGTCGTGGGAAAGATCTCCCAGCAGGCGGATATTACCGGACAACTCATCGATGCCAAAAAGACGAGTCGGCTCATTAAGCAGTCGGTAGCGTATCTCGGCATTTAGTCCCTCGTCCAAATCGTTGGCCACCACTCGCGTTACAGGGTATCCAAAGGTGGCACTCTGAGGCAGAACCGCCACAATTGGTTGTCCATTCCCTCGGAACTTGGGTGAATTATCATTTTCATCCGCTATGTGGACCAGAATGCGACACTCGTTAAGCGACAGACCCTCAATTCGTTCGTCTACCACTGGATACGAGACCCTGGCGTAATTTCTAGCTTCCCTACTCAGCCGATCCGCTCGAATCCTCAATTGATACCGCGATATGTGTTCCCTGTCGAAGGGTTTGAGGGCATACAAGAGCATATTCTTGGCATCATACTCAAACGGCGGATGGGCATCCGTTTCATCCAAACCCTCCTCCAGCCACAGGGACCAGCGGTAGTTTTCGGGATTGAGGCCAGCGCTCAGATTCAAGCGCATCACCTCGATGGGAGCTTCGTTGTTTTCCGTGAGTTTGACCTCATAGTAGGCGTGCTGGAATACGGTTACATTCGCCGGAGGTTCTGGCTTGGGCGTGGACTTCGGTGGATCCGTAACTGCCTGGCCCTGGAGATTCACTATCACCACAGCTGTCGCGGATAGCGCTGGACTTCCCACATCCGAGGCTATGACAGAAACATTTAGATGTTCGTAATCGTTATAGCCATTGATCCGGGATATTGTGGAGATGGTGCCGTCCCGTGAGTCGATTTGGAAGAGTGGTGCCTGCATTTCTTGATGACGAATGGAGTACAATACCAGACCATTGCCATTGCCCACATTGTCCTTATCAATGGCCGTCAACTGCCGCACAAATGTGCCCGGTTGGGTGCTGCGATCCAGATAGGCTTTATACACCGGCAACATCATCGTGCGATCCGCTACAGTTGGTATAAACTTAACCGCCTTCACCTGATCATCGTAGCCAATAAACTCCGGGCGATTATCGTTGATATCCAGAACATTTACTTCCACATCCACGCTACTGGACATTCGCTGCATCACAGGAGCATTGTCCGTGGCCATCACCTGGAAGCTATACTTGTCCTTTAGCTCGCGATCGAGCTGCCCGCTGATCTTCAGCACTCCAGAGGCTGGCTTAATGGTGAACGGCAGGTGCGAGTCACTGAGCGTATACGTTATATTCGCATTCTCGCCAAAGTCCATGTCAATGGCCGTCAGTTGACCCAGAACGCTATCCCTGTACTCCCCCTCTGGGGTATCGAAGCTGTACCAGGACTTTTTGAACGTCGGTGCATGATTATTCACGTCCATCACGGTGAAGCGCAGACATGTCGAGTCCTTCAAACCATCTATATCGGTCACTGTTAGGTTTAACCAAATCTCAATGTTCGCCGACAGTGGGTAGTTAACCGATAGCTCTCCGCTGAGTTTGTCGATGGTGAAATAACGCACTCCCTGAACCCGCAACATGGGCATTCCGGGTGTCCGTTCCACCTGTTCGCCGCGTAGTTCGTAGTGCAACTGGGCATTCTTGCCGTAGTCCTCATCGCTGGCGCTCAGTTGAAGGACTTTCGTGCCCACCGGCGTGTCCTCATAGATGGCAAACAGGGGACACTTAGTGGACACGGCACGAACCATTCTACGACGCGACTTAGCCCTGGCTACCACACCCAATCCCGCACCCATTACTGATCCCACCAATTTCTCCCGATCGCCCGAATTAAACCTCGGCGATCCGGGAATGTGATACGGTGGTGGGGCCAGCATCATGGCTGCCGTGGCCTGGGGAGCTGCCAAGCCACTCGAACTCTCCACAAAGTAGATCTCCATGTCGGTGGTGTACTCACGGATCTCTAAGCGGGAATCCTTAAACACCGAGATGCGCTCAAACATCGGAGCATTGTCATTAACATCTGCCACGAGTACAGTGAGATGGGCGTATCCCGAGAGACCGCCCGTATCGGTGGCTATAATCTTCAGGTTGTACAACTGCTGTTTCTCACGATCCAAGCCTCGCTTTCCCGTATAGGATATGCGGAAATACGGACCCGAACTGAGCTTAAAGTTCGTCTGCATAAAGGTGGTGTGCAACTCCTGGTACTTGAACTCATCGTTCCACTGATCCGTCAGATTGAAGATATTGAATGCCCCCGTTGTGGATGGCATCTTGTGCTGAGTGGCGTTTCCAGAGGTATTACTACCATTTACAAACTCTACACTGAACTCCTCGCTATAATCGCCCTGAAGTTGCACTCTGAACTCAGCATTTAATCCCTCATCGGCATCCTGGATGAGAATCGCATGGTTCATCGATAGCTCCGTGCCCACTGCACAGTTTTCATTGATCAAACCCACATAGGTGAGCGCACTGAACTTGGGCGCATTATCGTTGACATCGTCCACCTTGATGTTAACCTGGTAGATCCCCGCTCCACTCACCAATCCCGTGCTGTACTCCACGATCACGGTTAGCTCGTAGCTCGGTTGCTGCTCCCGATCCAGTCCGATCAGCGTCAGCAGGGTTCCATCCTCCGTTATGGATATCTTGTTAACCACCTCCTGCTGATTGGCAATGATATAGCGTAGCTTTAAATTCGTATCCCCCACCAGTCGTCTTGGCAATCGACGCTTCGACTTGGAACTACGACTTCGGTTTCGGCTGCGGAATCTGCTGCCCATGGTGAGATTGCGACCACTGGCTTCAGCAGGCATTTCCCGGAAAGTTCCCAGTTCGTTGTTCACCAGGTTAATGCCATTCTTGTACAGCAATTGTCCAATAATCCCGCCCACAACGTTCTCCTCCACATGGAAGTTGATGACGTTCATGTTGATCTCTCTGAAATAAAAGAATGGAAGAATTAATTAACCGACTAAATATTTGATTTGGTTAACTTATTTTTATATTTTATATTTTTTCTCAAGACCCATTAAACTTTCTAGACCAATTAATCCAGTTTGGAGAGTGAAAATAACACTTACTCTATGACAGGTCTTAGGGGCACCTTTTGCTCTGGCTTACTAACGATATGAATGGTCAGATTTGTGATCAGTACACCTTCATCGCTGAGTTCACCGGGCGAGGCTATTGTGGTCAATGGCGATGAACTTCGAGACATGACCAGTGATTGCGAGGAGTTGGCAAAGAGCTGGGAAAGATCAAATATTTAAACTTACCGAAAGCGAAGTTAAAAGAAAAACTTTACTCACATAGTTAGCCACCGCTTCAAACTGGTAGACTTTTCGTTTAAATTCCGATAACTCTCGAATGACTGTGATAATCCCCGATCTCTCTTCGATGGCAAAGGGCACTCCCTCTGAATAAGTATGCAAGAGATCGTACATAATCTCATCCTCGCCATCGTAGATCAAAGTAGTGCGCACTTGACCCACTGAGTTGCCCAATGGAGTGCTCGCCCCCACCCAGAATTCGTAAGGAGCACCCACGAAATCAATGGCCTGGTCATCAATGGTGGCATAAACTTCAATAGTGATAACTGCCAAGGAGAATCGCCGTTCTGAGGGATTAGTGGGTTGATCACTGGCCTCCACGAAGACTGCAATGCGTCCCCTTCTCAGAGGACCACCCACATAGATAGTGCCGTTCTTGTTATCCAGTCGAAAGGGAATATAGCCACTGCCTTTCGGCCGTTGCAGTTCGTATAGCAGATGACCATTGGGACCGTCGTCGGGATCGTGGGCGACCACCTGACCTATCACATAGCCGGTGGGAGCATTGATCGGCACTTTGAACTCATATAGATTTCCATGTTCGAACTTTGGCGTATTGTCGTTCGTATCGAGCAGCGTGATCTCCACTTGAACCTTGCTGGGTCCCGGCTTCTTCAAATGCTTATCGTCCAGATACGAAGGATTCCTCTCCAGCGCCTCCACATTCAGTTGGACAGATCGGCGCTGTTCACGATCCAGCAAGCGATCATCGCGCACAGTTATCCAACCGGTACGGGAGTCAATACGAAAAGCACCCGCCGCATCCTTAGTTTCTACGAGATTGTATAGGAATTCCGAGTTCTCGCCCTGATCGCGATCCACGGCATTAACCTGGAGTACACTGAAGCCAGTGGGCAGGTTCTCCACAATGGAAATGTTATAGAAATCAGCCTCAAACTCGGGTACATTGTCATTCAGATCCAGAACCTCCACTTCGATGCTATTAATAACAGATTTAGATTTAGTGCTCAATTTCTTACTCTTTTACTCACCGTGCTAAAGCTTTCTTGAGGGGATTATCCTTCTGTCGCGCCTCCAGCTGAAGGACAAAAGTGTTGCCGGGCAAACTCTCCTCCTCCAGATCGATTTCCTTCTGCAGATACATGACCCCATTGTGGGGATTCACCCGGAACAGCTGTCGCTCATTACCCGAAATTATATCGTATACCAACGAAGCGTTGAGCGAATCCTGATCGAAGGCCATTATAGGTGGGGCAAAGTACAGGGGTATCCTTATAGGCACGCCTGTCATGGGATAGAACTCATTGATCCTAGTTCGATAGACGCCTTCGGTGAATTTCGGCGGCAGATCGTCCACATCACGCACGTTGATTGTGATGGTGGTATTGGCCTGGTTGGCAGGAGTTCCTCGATCCCAGGCGAATATTGGCAGCTTAAATTGCCTGATGCCATTGTCAAAGTCCAGTTCCCGCTTCAGGATGAGCAGTGGTCGATGGGGACTCTTGAGGGCAAAGTACGGACTGCCATCCGCCGATAGTTGCTCGGGAACCGTGGACATGCTGAAGTGCACCTCGGAATTCGGGGTATTGGGCTTATCGCGATCAAAGGCCTGTACTCCCTCAAAGATGATGCTCTCAACGGATGTGTTCTCGTCCACATCGACCACATAGGGTACGTTGAGAAACTCCGGCGCATTGTCGTTCACATCCTCGATGTACACGGTGATCGAAAGGTAGCTACCCTGTAGGCAGATTGTTATACAAAAATATTATAGTTTTTCTTATAGATAGGTATATCATTAAAGATAAGATGAAATTTTCCAATACTACGACTAGCTTGTAATAGACAACCCACCTCCTCAAGTTTCTCCTGCTTGCCGGCGCACAGGATCCGGAACTTGAGCAGATTCCGCGGCACATCGCGGTCCACCAGTCGCTCCAGGGAGCGCGCCAAGCTGACCAACAAAGTTGTGGCATTGTGCTCCGTGAGGCTGAAGTACTTGTGGTCGCCGCTGGCATCGGCACCTTTCAGGGCGGCCGTGGATCGCGGATAGGCCTGCAGCCGGAGGATCTCCTTGCCCACCTGGGCGTCTTCGCGCAGTCGGATGAAGCGCACACCTTCGCTTTCCGCGGCGACGCCGTCGAGCGTGTGAAACGCACAACTGCCGGAGGTGGCTAAAAGTGGGGCACGAGATTACAGAGATTACTATATATGTGTGGCATGTAGAAGAAAAGTAAAACTTTGACAAATTGTCGCCGTTGTTTATTTGGGCATGCAAATTTTCGTTCGCGCACGCTGAGAACTGAAAAGCTGAAAACGGAAAAGCGCCTGAAACAACAATTGGAAAATCACCGAGTGGCGATGCGACGCAAATGCGGTGCAAATTGTGGGGACTTTGGGGGGCGGCGGCGGAAAGGTGGTAAAGGGGGCGTGGCAGAACTGGCATGGCGCCATCTAACCAAAAACTTTCTACGTTTGTCGCGTGGCCCATTCGACTGTGATTTTCATGTGCAGTTGCAACACTTTTCCACATGCATTCAACTGTCTCCCTGCCTCGAATTCTCTCGATCTCTCGATCTCTCAAGCTCCATGTTGTTGCTCCGATGGCCTGGCTGCAATCAGCCTTTGCAAATTATTTTCTGCTGCCTTAGTTCCCACCCTCATGACATAATTAAGCATTTTTTGTTTGCCCACGGCTCGACTACTGGCTTTTGGGCCTCAGGCATCCCAGCCAAATGCGTTCCGAGTGACAAGAAGACAAGAAGACGACCCAACAACCACACCGCATCGTCTGACTCGCTGACATTTCTCCGAGCATCATTTTCTTTCTTGTTTTTCGGAAGATCTCCTGCAGCGGGAAATTATCATTGTTGCTTTCAGATGCAGATGCAGTGAAATCTTGGCCATCCTCAAGTATCTTCTGCTTGCCGGAGACTTTGTCGTTGTGGGCATTGCTGGTTTATTGTCTTATTTGTGGCTTAGTTTTATTCCATTTTCGCTGCAGTGACTGCCGCTCTTGTAATTTGAGTTGCAATTTCTATTATTTACTTGCAGTTTCTGGCTCACTTCGGTGTGAACTGTTGGTGTTGAAGGGGTTTCCCCTTTTGGCAGCAAATTGAAGTGCCATTCGTATATATATTGAGCTATAAAAAATAGCGTACACGGATGCCTACAGATTTAAATGATAATGAGTAGTCAAAAGCAAATATTAAATTTTATGAAATTATTGTTTTTTAAGTGTTAAAAACGTTATATAAAATAATTTTTAGATTCAGACTATGTTAGTAAGATTTTTTTTTAATTCTTCATCAATAAGATAAAGTACGAAACATTTTTTTATAAAAATCTTGACAGAATAGTTATAAAAAACTAAAAAGGAACATTTTTAAATGAATCTGAAATGCGTTTTATAAGAAATACATTCTTAAATAGTTGATTTTCAAACAAAATATTATAGTTTTCTTTATAGAGAAACAGTTTTAAAGCTACTTTAGGCAGAGGGAAAAGATTAACTAAAATATTAAGAAATTTCAAAATTCACTTTTTTATTAATTTAAAATTCATTCTAAAGGAAATACATTTTTAAATTATCTTTAATATTACAAATTTTATAGATCTCTTACTATTTTCTTGGTGAATAACGGCACCAAAAGCTTTTTAGTTCCACTTCATTGATATTCCCAAATTAATCGAATGCCTTTTCCCCTTCAAGATCATAAAATCTTTCAGAGATGCCACTCTTCTTATCCATGCGCTGTGTTCTTTTATTGTATTCCTATTCCACATATAATATATATAGTTTCCCAATCATTTACTGGCAGTCACATTGCACTTAACACTTCAAAGATTGAAGACTTTTCGTAACGGTTCTTCAACTCATTTCCCACAACATAAATGTCATTCTCATTGTTCTCATAAAACAGAAATTATATGTAATTCATATGCACCATTCCATTCACATGTGGCCCGAACGCTTTAGCACTTGCTGGCGGTACGTTGTCTAGCAACCATTTAGCCATTCATACTTGGCTCCGAGTTTAGCCATCATCTAGAACATTAAGCTCAGGCGGTCATTCCAAGTAACACAAACAAATTAAGTTTTAATTAGAACATTGCCACACACACTCACTGCGCCAGCGACACTTGGGTTCCCAAGTCGGTTTTTCGAGTTCACGATGGGGCGGTCGCGGTCGTAGATTTACCAACTTGGCCGGTGGAAGGTGCAGGAGCAGGTTAACGATATATGGGTCAGACCATGTCCATGGGACGGGGGCTTTAAGTGGGTCAGCTGTCAGTCATTGCATAAACAAATCGACAGGTTGCCGCATCGAGATAATGGTCTCAAAATAAATCGATTTCCTTGCACATTTTTCGCCAGCGCCTGAGGAAAAGCTGTCGCACCAGCATTTAAATTCGAAATTTGGGTTATTTAACGGTCTGCAAACGAGCCAAACGAGTTGCAAGCGCAGCAAACGAAAGACTTAGGCGACAAACTGCGTCCAGCACTTGATTTACGCGAACCAACACATTAGCACCGCTCAGATGGAGAGATTGGGACTTGGGGGACACACAAACACACGCATTAGCCGAGAGATTTATGAACAGATCCCGCCAACTTAAAAAGGCTATAACGGCTTTCGGGCCATAACTTAGCAACTTGCCTTGCACTTGTCCCGTTTTCGCCGCTTGGCCCACAGCGAATAGCCCAATAATGGCCAGGGGGAGAACCCAAAAACATTTGGCTGCCATATCCTGACAGGCTCTTTAGATTTTCACTTGACTTTTCCTTTGATCTTCAGCACTATCCACACGCTCGCATCGCGCTCTTCCAACCGAAACAACCGACAACGAAAACACCTCGCGAGCAACTGAAGCTATCTTCCCAACTGCAGGCTGAAAGCCGAGTGCGATGAGACTAGTTTTTCACACACAAGAAAACAAGAAAAGCCACGACAAGTGGCTGAGGAAAAGCGCTGCTAGAAAAGCGGGAGTGGGGGTATGTTCGGTACTGGGTACTGGGTACTAGGTCTGCGTATCCTTGGCTCTTTAGACTCTATAGACAACCGTTGCGCTACTATTATTTATTTATTTCTTTAGTGCGTTGCGTGCTGGCTGTCTGAAAAGACAAAAGCCAGGCCCAATGGATGAATGAAAGCCAGCCAGAAAGCGAGAAACAAGGAAGGAAGGTCCAATAGCGCAAAAGCCAGCTGCTCGTAAAAGTATAAACAACAAAAGTGATTAACATAAAGCATAAACATGCAGTTCGCTGGGGTTTCGAGCCCTAGGCTATCTGGATGGTGATGATGGTGATGGTGATGATGCCCCTTGATGGTGATGCTAATAGCGACGGCGAAGATGCCGCAATGGAAAGCCGAGTCAGCAAGTCAGCAAATCAAACAAAACACGGCCAGACAATATAGCGATAATCCGTAGTGGATCCAAATATGAATCGAATGGGAACCGCTGCAGTTGCAATAAAGGCATATTAACGGTTCTTGAAGATGATGCGCTGCGCTGCTTTGCCACCGAGAAGAAAAGAACCAAGGGAGAGCCCATAGGGAGTGAAGAAATACTAACAAGACAGCCGCGAAGAAAGAGCGAAGAAAGGCAGAGGCTGAAAGACTGAGCAGCGTTTGCATTATGCGGTTTAATAGCTTTACATAACACCTGAGTGGAGACGAAGTCGGAGCAAAAGCAGTGGATGCGACTGACCGACGGCCCACAACAACCTACGCAAAACTATGCACTGCAAAAAAAACCCTATTGGCCAAAGAGGCATTAAATAATATTGAAATTCTAGCATATACCATTTTTCTTAAATTGACATACTTTAATTTTTAATTTTAAGCTTAAATTTGATTTTAATTACATTAAAGAATGACAAAAGATGTAATAAATAAGAAACATGTAAAATATATGATAAATATTAGCGCTATCCGTAGAAATTTCAAGAGTTTTTAAATTATAATTGAAAATCTTGTTATAGTTTTAATTATTTTTTCCAGTGTGCCGATTCCAAGCGGCGCCGTCTTGAAGAGCCGAACCGATCGAGCCAGCGGCTTGGAAAATTGGCGCGTGCGAATGCTCCTGGTCTCTGAGCTCGCTGGTGGTGGTTAGCCACTGCTATTCGCTGGAAGAATCAATGCTAATCAGCGAGGGCTGGTCGAGAAGTCGGCCAGTGAAAGCAGGAAGATATGTACATATGCTAATCCCGCCAGCTCACCTGCCATATCAGATTACACATCAGTCATTGGATTCGAAGTGAGGTAAGCAACAAATTGGGTATGCATCGTTGGGCCAAAAGGGATTTCAAAACTGTTGCCTAATGAAATTGAACATTTGCGTATAGCATTCCTTCTTCTCTTTTTCCAAACCGCTTTCCTACAATATAAGCTTTATGTAACTTTCTGTTTTTTGGCCTATGCCAATAGCAATTAATGATCAATTATAGCCATCATGTTGTGCAGTTTGGTGCCAGAGTTTAACGATTTCATGTTTTTTTCGACTGCAAATCTATTTCAACTAGTTTTTGGGATTTGCTGGCTCCCACTTTCATTTCCAGTTTACGCAATGCCTCGTTAAGTGACAAAAGCATTTCACAAAAATCATATCAAAATTCACAAATGCGATTGTGCAGCGCAAGCAAAAGCGACAAAAAAATTTTGAATAGAGTTTGGTATCCATCAATCTTTAAATGATAAAATCAAGATCACAGCGAATGCTTAGCTTAGTCCACCTGCTCTACTTAAATTTATTGAATTTCAAATAATAAGAAAGAGGCACAATGTCGTAACTCACACGCAACATCAATAATTTGCAGATTTACTTTGTTTTATTTTCATGTCAACGCTTTGAAAAATATTTATTGTTGCTAAAAGCTATGTTATTGTTAAAAAAGCAAAAACAAATAAATAAACAAATTCATTTACATTTTAAACTGCGCGCTTGAGTATTTGAGGTCGAATGCTCCATCTTTGTAGTGGTGTCAGATTTTTGAACTAAAGCAGCGCCACCTGGCAAAAATAGTAACTTTTAAAAACAGTCGCGTTTCCATTAGTTGATTTTTTGGCGCCACTGTGCAACGCGAGTAACGAGTTGTGTAAACTCGGTTAACGGAAATGTGGTATTAAAGAAGTATCCAACAACAAATTGGTTTTGGAACACCACACACTCCAATTCTGGAGTTAAATAATTTAATTAAAAATTATATTTTAAAAATCATTTTGGTTTTGATTCTTAATTCTTAATTTCTATCAATTTTTTTTTGAAAAATAAAGTTTAGTGAATATTTTTGATTAATTTAATAAATGTATTTGAGATTAGTTTAAGCACATTTAATTAGTTTTGCATCGTATGCTTAAACAAGTTTCATGTTCTCAAGGCTAAACTGCAAGATAACCACGATAAAATTCATGGCATACGAGACCAGGAAAAGCCAAAACGAGTTGTCCAAGGTGAAAAGGCCTAAAATACGAAACTCCACATTGCCAGTGGGTGAGACCAAAGGAAACGGTGTAGAGGTCATGGCCTGAAAAAATATCAACGCAAAATGACCCTCAAATTCGTTTATTATGTAAAATTCAACCCACCTGTTCGTGAGATTGTCCATCGGGCACATATTGGTGTTCCAAGCACATCTTTCGCAATCGACCTGACCTCTCTTGGCAAAGGTGAGCGGCCAAAAGGACTGCATATAGCTGGACGGCCATAATCAAACAGTTATTGGAAATGGTGAGGGGAACGCCGTGCAGCGACACAAAGTAGGACATAAAGGCGTAAATGTTGGCCAGAATATTGATAAAGTTGCCAATGACCAACAAAAAGAAGCCCAGCTGAAAGACCTTCACGAATCTGTTGACCAATCTCAGCCAGCTGCGTTCCTTTTGCAATAGCTCTGCCAGGTTGGGCTCCTCGCGTTCCAGTTGATTGTAACACTCCAGAATGAGTAGCATGCCCCCGAATACTCCATTGGCATAGACACTGGCCACATGCTGAACATAAAGCTGGATCCCAAAAGCCAGAAGTTGAGACCAGGGCAGGCGACTGCCGGCTCCCTCGAGAAAGGGCACATTGCAGAGGAGTTCGTAGAGGGAGAGGAGCAACTTCAGCCAGAGGAACAAGGTGGACCACCAGCTCAGCTTCCTCCGACGATGCAATCTAGCCAAGCCCGTCATCAGTTTGGCCAACTCGCGGCGTTTTAGGAGGTGCGTTCCCAGAAGGGCCAGGGAAATGCCAAAATCTCCGATCATGGCGGCCAGAGCAATTGTCTTGAAGACCGTCGAAAGCTGGACATTCGTGGCCTCATAAATGGTGAAACTTTGCCACACAACAAGTGGCGCCACCGAGGTGAGCAAAAGCCATCTGAGGGCGGCACTTAAGGTCACCCATCGCTGACACCGGGCCACCTTTCGCCCACCCATTCGAAACGGGGCCAAGGCCAAAAGCTGCCAGAACCTCAGCAGCAAACAGAGACCGCAGACATGCGGCAATCGCGACATTTTCCGGGCAACTGACCCCACAGGCAAACTGTCTTCTTCTCTAGCCCTATTAGCAATCGCTATCGCAGCCCCCGGGACACTAAGCCAATTCCAGATAAGTGCCATCGATATGTATATATTTCTATCAACAAATTGCAAACATTACGATTAAGTGAAAGAGTTGCGCTGTCCCTCGTTCGCCTCGTCCCTCGACTGACTCACTCAGTCCCCAATGGATGTGGATTGACGGTGATTCCGTGACCGGTGCTCAGGTCTTGGGCTTAACACGCAGCTGGAAGGTTTTGGTCAGCGTGGACATAAAGTTGGGCATTTCCTTCATCTGGTTGAGGGCCTCGTTCTTCGTATTCGACTGATACTCGTAGGCCACCTTGCGATTGACGGCGGTCAGCAGGCGTAGGAGCTCGGCTCCCTCCGGCTGGGATGCCTCGTTGGAGGCGGCGAGGTCCAGGACACGGCACAAACTCTGGATGAACCAGGAGCCATCGTCAACGTTGCGGAACGAGAAAAATTCTGAAAGAAGAAGGAGACTTTGGTTAGAACGAAAAATAAATAGCGAAGAATAATCATTAGAGAATAAAATTAGTATCTAAATATTCTTTATAGGCATTCTATTGAGGTATAAGTTGAAATATCCATTTCTTTTATGAAAACAAAAGATAACTTAAGATTCATATGTACAATAAATTCTGACTGTCAATTTAACCCGATTTTATTAAGGGTTTTAAAAAGCTTTTTTGGATGAATAATGTGATCTTAACTATTTTATAAACACTGACCCTTTTATACCAATTAAAACCCCCTATTGATTGATGTTATAAGCTTTTTAAAGTGCGGAAAATTTTCAATTCATTGTGAAACTATGAAAAGAAGATTACTTTTGTCAACACTTACTGTCGAAGGTGGAATAAAAGACGAGCATGTCCGCTGTGCTGGGGATGGCATAGGTAATGGGCTGTACGGGGGCCACGGAATCGGGGACCAGTTCCCTGGTCATCACCGCGAAGCTTGAGAACTCGACGGCCTTTTCCAGATTTTCTCCTCGGCAGGCCTGAATGAAGAAGAGCTTCGGCTTGTTCTTCAGCGTTTTGCAGTTGTCGCCAAGGAAGGGATTCCACAGGCGTTCCACCGGATATGACATGTCCTTGGCATAGACCTTTCCTTCAGTTCCGTGCGACATCACCGCCAACACAAAACAATCGTTCTGACTGTGATCCTCGCGAGCCACTGGAATTATTATAGATTAAGTTAAATACGTAGTCAAAAATATGGGTTTCTAAATATTTTACATATAGTGAGATCTAGCTTTCAAGCTTAATTTCATTTAACCATTCTTGTTTGTTGCTGATTCTGAGATCGAACAAAAAAAAAAACGATTACTTTCTTTATCTCATAATTATTGCAGTCATAAAAGTAGTGACTTTGTTTTGATAATGATAAGATATCGGTGTTTGAAATATGTCACCAATGCCGATAAAAAAGAATCACTTAAAATATAATTTAAATAACAATAATAGTGATTGTTATAAAAACATATTCATTGTTATTATTCTCTTTCAAAACTAAATAAGATAACTCTTTACTCCCAAAAGGCAGCTCATTAAGGAAGACATTACTTTGTATTCCACCATACAAGACAAAAATAAACTTGATTCAGTTGGTAGATAAAGCGGTTTTAGTGATTTATGGGTGCTACGGTGCTTCTGGGCGCTATATGTAACAAGTCGTATGTGGAAACAACACTCACCCTCCTTCAGCTTGTCGTTGATGTCGGAGAAGGTCAGATCGTCGTAGGTCCGAACATCGAAACCGAATCCCTTGAGCGTGGCCTCCATGTCATCCCGATCCCGTTCGGTGCCCACTCGCTGCTTCTGCCCCTTGACGTCCTTGTGGTTGAGGATCACCGCAATGCCCGCCCGCGCACAGTTCTCGTATGTGTCCTCGGTGGTGGCCCGCGAGATTATGATCCTCTTGAGATCCAGCTCCGAGGTGGGCGTCTTGGCGATCTGGGTGGCATCCGCCTTGTCCTTCTTGTGCTTGTTCTTCTGGCCGAAGAGCGAGAAGTCGGTGTCGTCCATTTCTGACCGTCTGCGCGCTTTGGCAACCTGTGACTAAGCGCGATTAGGTTTTTCTGGCTATCAAATGAAACGAATAGAAAAAGAAAAAAGCTCCCGCTCATTTCGGTTCTTATCTAATCAATGCAGGTGTCTGTCTTATCAGCCCCCGCTGGGGTGGAAATTCTCTCGCTCTTCGCGACATTTTTTCGGCTCTTGCAAAACGTTGATTAGCCTGCTCGAGGGGAAGTTACGTTTATTGGCAGTAAAATACAATTCGCCCTGCCATTGCACCAGACAATTTGATTTCCCTGACGGGTCACGCCCACAAAAAGGGGGCGCTCGTCGTCGGGGAAATTGGCAACTTCCGGCGAAAGTGTCGCTGCCTGCTGCTGGGATGTCTTAATGTGTTTTCAATAAAATTCAGATGCGCAAAAAAGCATTGGGCGGCCAAAGTTTGTCACGCAATCCAAAAATTTCCACGCACACAAAGTAACGGAAACCGGAAATGAGTATAGCGTCCTCAAGTCGAAGAAGTTCCATTCTAGAATGTACCAAAACAGAGTGAGAAAAACGCAAGGGAGTCTAGCATTAATTTAAAATAATTTAACAAAAAATTAGAAAATGTATTTATTGTTTATTTACAAAATAAAAGAAACTCAAATTTTATAACTTTAAAATATGAAAATAATACGATATATATTTTATTTCATATTTAAAAGGAATATTTTTTTTTCTGTGCACCCAACAGTTGTACCGCACCGAAGAGAGCGTTGCGTGGGCGCTAAAGAGAAAAAATAAGAGAGAGCTGGAAACGCGTGGCAAATGGAACACATAACAACAATTGCGGCTAATTAATGAAGCAGCTCCTACGACCTCCGATTGGGTGCCAATTATAATTGACATGTAATTATAATTAGCGACATCAATATCTCTTTTAACTCCAGGGCTAAAAAAACAGTTGGTTGGCAATGCAAGAAAGTTGTTTAGCCGGCTTTTCAGAACTATTCCACGGGGTTCTCAGGGGGCCTTGGCCACGGAAAGCAGCTGTTGTCCCTCTTCGGTGACCTGAAATCTGCTCTTATCTTATGGCTCCAAAAAGGCGCAGAGAAAGGAGAGATTTATTGAGTTGATATTCCACAAATGCACTTGGCTGAATGGACAAAATAAAATGATTTATCGAGTGTACTTTTTTGGAATAACAATGTAAAGTTTCACCTGAAATTTATTATTTCATATTTCTTATTATTGAGCTTAAAAAATTATTGATATTGATAAATGGGTTGGTAAAAATAACAAAAATTCATTCTTAAAAAAAAAAATAATAATAATTAAATTAAAGATATTGTATTGTATTTCGTTAATTAAAAACTAATAAACATTTATGTACAATGTACATAACTTTCGCTAATAATTTTAGTAACTAGGCAATTAAAAGTCCATAATTACACAATTCAGAGGGCAATACTTGAAGTGCCATAAGTAACTCCCACCGGTTGATCATGTTTTTGTTGCTGCTTTCTCCGTTGCGTGCTTATTTACCTTGCAACACCTTCTCCAAAACGATTCTCCTCGAACCGCAACCAAGCATCGAACTCAAACCGGAGAGCTCTCTTATAAACGTTGGGATGTTCCGGTTCCAGTGTTAGCAGGAAAGAACTGTTGGATCTCTGTTAAGACCAGGGGGAGCAAATGTACATATTTATATTTATTTTGAATGAACTTTAAAGGACCTGAACATAAAATAAGGAGGACACGGATATGTTAGAGAAAATGTTCTTATTATTATTATTTAACTTTGAACAAACCCTTTCCAAATTAGATTCAAATAATACTTGAATGGAAAATGGTCTAAAAGTGAACAATTTTTTAAAAAAGCCCGTCAGAGCAGAGATCTCTAGGAGCAGGGATCTCTAGTAATTTGGTGTACTTATAGTACTTTTCTTTATCAAACTGTACTTAAATTCACATCAACCTAAGAACGGTACAAGTTTGACAACAGTTAAACAAACAAATTTCTTAGTGTCGTATAGTTGAAAACTTAAGGATAGTTAAAACTTATTAAGCAAATTAAAACAATCAAAAATATTTCCTTATTTAATCTAAATTTATATTCCTATTCATATTTAGTAGTTGTAATTCAACTCTAATATAATGTCATTCTTATAAATATTTAAAATCAATGTGACTAACGCAATAAATATAAGTATAGTGTTCCAAACGTATCTTAAGGGCACAGCAGCTATAGCTATAGAATAACCAGAGAATAAATAAATACTTGTAGTATTAGGATATAACCAAATAATCAAATCCCGATTCAAATGGGGGGGGAGGGGTTGATTTCAAAGAATCAGGCTACTCCCATGTGCCTGTACCTTAACAGATTGTCCGTTCCAGAGGCGGAGGCCTTGCGCCAGAGAAGCGAAGAGAACCAAGCCAAAGAGAGAGATATTGGTCGCGCGCGGACAAAAACACAAGACTCGCTTCATTCTGTTTCGGCGATTCGAATCGCGCGGTCGCATCGCTCCGGAATCGGAAAAATATCTGGGAATCGGGAAATCGAAGTCGGTTTGAACACAAAACCAAAATTTAAACCAAAACAGTGACGCCAAAAGCTTTGATTGTGTTGCCCATTGTGGACGTGAGTGTGTTCGTGGGTTGGAGAAATATTTGGATTCGGAAAAATTCGCATTTTTCAAGGGTCGCGGGATCCTTACCTCCGGGCGTGAGTTTTCTCCCCCCCCCCCCCCCATTTGTTGTTCTTAGATTAAGGATAAACGGGCGAAAGGAAGCCAGTAGGAGAAGGTTTTGAGCTGTGACAACAAGAAAGTAAAGCAAAAACAACTTCAGTGTTGTGGTGTGTGCCAAGTGCAAGGAGTTGTAATTTATAGTTGCCGAAATTAAATTATGTTAAGTGCCCCAAATCACTAAGAAGAAGAAGGTGCAGTGAAAAGGAAGCGGCGAAAAATAAACAGCAACCGTGGAAGAGGAAAAAGAGAAGTAAAAGCAGCCAAAAGTAAAAAAAGTACGTAAGAGGTGAACCAAACAAACTGTTTGATTATAATAAGCGGGGTGCATAAAATCTCATATTCCTGTGTGTGTGTGTGTGTGTGAGCTTTGTATGCAAAAGCGTTGACAAAAAACCTACAACAAATTAGGGTGGCTGGGCTGGACCAGATGACAAAAGAAAACAAAAGGCAAACAAAAAACATTTTTTTTTTCGGCACCATACCCAAATACAAGCCATATACAGAGGGATATGGGAGGAAAAACGGAACCCACAGTGCGAAACGAAAACGAAATCAAATCAAAAGCAGAAAACCAGCACCAACGGCCCGGCGAAAGGGAACAAAAAAATCCTCAGCTAGCTTTTAGGCGAATGCCCTCGCAAAGCGCATAAAAAAATAGATTAACAGGCTAGGCAAGGCAAAAAAAAAAACATTGAAATTCTGACGTCGTCGCTGGCTAAGCCTCTGCAGCAAAAATAACAGCAGCATAAAAACCAAAACATCAACTAGGGATGCCAAAGTTGGGTCTTACGATTATCCACATACCGGGTACCTGGATTTCATTGTCCTTAGAAACATAAAATACTTGGAAATGAGTTATTTTGTTAGGGTATTAAGGTTAAGTAAGAGATTTATAGTTAGCTGTCATGTTATCTTAAGATAAATATGATAATTACAAACAATTTTCAATTCCAATGTTTGATATTACCCAAGAATACTAAATACTTTTTAACTTATTCATAATTTTGAATATGCTTCAGATATTTCCATATACTTTTTTTATTAAGTTCCTTACCTGATGAGTTTTGGGTGCTAATGAGATACAACTAGAGAACTATCTATGGTAACCATATATAGTAAACTGTCATTATTAAACATTAATGGTTAACGACGATCTTGGCACTGAATTGGTTTAATTTATGTTAGGGACTAACAATGTATTCCACGTTTTATACATTTTTAATGAAAATCTTTTTTTATGTCCTTGGAATGGAATTGGGTTTCGGTTTGATCACGATTAAGCGACTAAGCGTCTTCCCCAACTCCATATAGAATATACCCTAGAATCCAAGGTTTACCGACAACAAGTTGGCAACTAACCAGCTGGCAGAGTAACCAGCCGCGAAGATTTGTGTTCCTTTTTTTTTAACGTTCCTGCAAATGAAGTTGCAGTGGACATCTAATGAACCCGCACCTGAATGAGACAGAGACCCTTAAATTGCCGGCACACCTGAAATATTCAAGATACTTTATGGGCATGCCTCAGCTGGGCCACCAGAAGCATGCCAGTCATGCCGCAGGATGCTGCCCTCCAGTCCCTGCCCCCCGTTTCTGCACAACCCATCCATGGAGGTGTAAATTCTATAGCAGAAACATTCATTTATGAGCGGGCTAAGGTTGCGCTTTTTGCTGCCATCCCTCGACCCTTTTCATTTCCCTCGGGAATCTTCCTCTAGGGACTTCTTTACCAGTTTTATGAACTTCAGCTGAGCAATTATTAAATATGCAAGCTTTTTGCAGCTTTAAGATAAGCCTGGGCGGTTTTTTGTGGGTGGCTTCTGCTTCTTCTCTCCTTTGATGTTTTTTTCTGGAGGGAGGTAGTCTAAAAATGCGGGAGACAGGCAAACAAACATTAATTGTAACTGTAAATGGTGTGAAATGAGCGAGTGAGTGAATGGATGAATGACGGAATGAATGGATGCTTAGCAGAGGCTTGAACGAATGAATGAATGACTCTCGAGTGGAGCTGCCAGTGGCAGTGATGCTCTTCGCAGCACTGAAAATTGCGTCAAGTGGTTGTCATCGTTGGCCAGCGACAATTTTGATGAACTCAACACAAAAACACTTGACAGCAGCAGCGCTGAAGATTCGGGGAGCAGGCCATGCAATAAACGAAATTATGACGCTAAATTGAACACAAAACGCCCAGTGAGACGGGGCGAGAGATATAGTAGGGTCAAAGACTAGTCCAGGAAAATATATATAAGTGTTTGTGTGTAGTTGAGGGCGAAAAGGGGTTGGGGTTGGGCTGGGAATGGGAATGGGATGGGGGTTTCGTTTTCAAAAGCATCAGCACAGCATCCACTCCGCCGTAGACCCGTTCACATTTAACGCGCGAATGAACAGCAATCAGCCGAAATGGGGGATTCAGCAACAAAAAAAGGGGGCGGGTGAAGGGACTGTGGGCATGGCTCTGGACCTCTGGACCTGGACCTCGAAAGACCGGGAATCGGATGGGCATTCGGACTCGGATGGTGTGCCGCCATCGCCGGAGGGTTCATTCAACAATAAAAGTCATGATAGACATGGCAATACGGAAATGCTATTTTTGGGGCTCCCACTGCCGCTGCCTTCACACGGGAATGGTCCACGTCCGCCCTGCGAGCGGAAGGTGAGAATTAAGAAATTAGCGTACACCCAGTACACCCGGTATCCAGTATCCAGCATTCAGTATACTGTAGTATACCGTATCCCCTAACCATTACCATTACCATTACCCATTACCCAGTTGGATGCCCCATCCAGCCGCGAGTTGGAGCTGCCAGATGGGAGCCGATGGAGCTGCTCGTAAATTGCCCGCCGCCGCTCACTTTAACTTAATTATATAATTTGTGAGACAGCAGCGCTGAAAAAGGGAGACAAGTCGACCAACGAAAAAAGGAAACATGACAAAAATCATTAGATTCACAGCACTGAACTTTAGATGCCCTGAAAAAAAGGAATTTAATTTGGGAATTTTGGAAAAAAAATGAAAAACATTTTATAGATTTTATGATATTTTTATTTTAGTCAAATATTGTATAGTTTTTTCCTAAATAATCCTATCCGTGATATAGTTTTCTTGTTTACTAGTTGCACTTTTAATTGGCAAAAGAGCAATAGATTAAGCATACATTTATGAACCGGTATCAAAAGTAGTTCTGGGTAACATTTATGCTTGTAAAGAATATAAAGTGTCCATTTATATTTTTCTGCCCGAGAATCACGTTTCAAAGTAGCCACAATTGGTTAAAAAAAAGATGCCTTTCAAAATCAGTTAAATTGCAACGTTTTGAAGCTTAAAAGGATAAAGAAACCGCGCAGAGAAAGTACATAACTCATTTACAAAGTACACAGAATCCCCTTTTTGCTGGTATAGGGTATGAAAAGAAGCGGGCTTTCTGGGTTTTTGCGGTGCACTGCAAATTAAATGAGCTGAATGCATTTAAGCCGAAATCAGCGCAAGCCGTCGGCTTAGTGACGAGGACAAACTGTGTCTTAAGTGAGTCAGCAGGCATCCGGATCCGGGAGCCGACTCCCGGTAATGGGCGTTGCTGGCAAAAAAAGTAAATAATCCTTTAACCACAAAGCAATTATGCAACCCAGCAGCAACGGAACGACAGCGACGCAAAGGCGACATCTTGTCAGCCGGTGAAAAATTGCCAACCAATGACGGCGACAGCAGATGTATGTATGTGTGCTCCGCAGACGGAGGCGGAGGCAGAAGGGACTCGCTGGGTGGCGGCTAGTGGAAGCCCACAGGTTGCAGGCAACAAATTACTTAAATGCCAAGCCGAAAAGTCTGGCAGAAGCTTATGGGAAAATTTAAATTGGCGAGAGACGGCGGATGCAAGGATGGTTGGTTGGTTGGGAACTCACTGTCTCTCATTTTGCGGTTACCTTGCACTTTTGGCCGCAACAAACCGGTGACACACACGAGGTTCGGTGAGAAATGAGACAACATTCTGTGGACCCCAGCCAGTTTTCATTAAAATTTGTTACTTTGTAGGGGGAGGTGGATTTAAAAAGTCGTGGTTTATTTCAGGCACGTCTTAGCTTTCCTTTCATTTTATAATGATCAAGGAGTGTACGGTTTTAGAATGAAGAAATGCTGGAAAGCCCTTTTTAGTTTTATTCGGGGTTGGCATTGCATTCCCCTGGTTCATACAATTGGTCAAAGCGGTCCAGATAACTCAGGGATTATCAATAATCTTGGGATTATCATCGGGTTTTATGGATATATAACCATATTACCCAAATAGTAATGAGTATATTTTTGATCCCTGCAAAATGTTAGAACCTTTCGCAGTCACTTTTTCTCCGAGCACCAGAAGCCACCTCGATTTATCGACTATACATCTAGCTTATCACATCTCATTCATTCCTATCTCCCTGTTTCCAGTGTCTCCTTGCCATTTCCCACGATGTGGGGCCATTTCCAGCTCAGGTTGCATACTCATTCGTGCGCCTTCTGTGCAGAAGTTAAGCGCTTTTCTATGCCTTCAGTGCCAGATCAGAGCGCAATTGATGGGCAACAGCTCAGAGCCTTTAACCCGCCTTAGCCGCAACATGACAATGCCACACAGAGAAGGAAAAATAGAGAGAGAAGGAACAGAGGAGGAGCAGTGGGGATTTGGCCAGACGGAGATGGAGACGGAGATGTGGAGACCAAGACCAAGACCCGGGCTCTCTGTCGAATGTCCAGCTGTGTCTGTTTACATAGCCGCAGCTCTTTAGCAACCCGTCTGGACATCGTTTTATGTTCATCTGGTCCGGGTTTGCGCTTCAATTTTCGCCTCAGACGGGTGAGAGGGGGTGGGTGGAAGTTGGTAGTCGGCAGGGGGGGGGGGCCCTGCGGGTTTGGTCAGTCCGTTGGACGACCTTTCGACGGGGTCGCGGATTTACATTTGTTGCTCGCCTCGGCGCCAGCTCATTCATAAAAACGCACGCAAAGTCAACCGTTGCAAGTTGAAGGTTGCCCCGCCTGTGGTTTTCCCTCCTCCCCCCTTCACCAGCCAACCCATGCAGCACCACCCTCTTCTTTCTGTGCCCACCTTGCACTCGCCTTCTGTGCTCGAGCTTTTATGCAGTTAAGTGCTTAGTTGCGTGTAACTTTACACTGTTTAACAAACTCACTCACTCACCGCACAGTGAGTCAAAGGAGTTGCTGAAATGAGTGCTGAAGAAGGGGTGAAAAGGAAGGGGAAATGGGTGGGATCACTGGTTTCAGCAGTAGGCGACTTTTACCTCACAGAGCAAGTGTGACTTTTTCGTGTGTGCCAGCTGCTAATAGAAAGAGTTACACAGGAAAAACTTTATACTTCTGTTATTCTAATTTTAGTTACACTTAACTTATTGTTAACGAAATGTTAATCGTTAGCAAACACCCAAAATAAATCGATATGAAACGCAGATCTTAACTTGAAATGCGGCCAGGTAAATTTGATATGCTCGGAAAAAGTAATTCATGTAAAAAAGATATGCGTATTGCTTATCCAAAAATTTACATGCGCATTTCGATTTTACGGCGACATGTTTTTTTGTGTGTTGTAGTGTTAGTTCTTGTTTCTTTTATGTCAGGAGTCTCTAATCTTAAAACAAAACAAAAGAGTAATCAATCTTAATTAAAAAATATTTCTTTTGTAATATTTGGAAGATTTTATTGTCTATATTATTATATTTTTTCACTGCGCCAAAGGACATTTATTAGAGTTGGTTAAACTAACCATCCGCAGGAGTGTGTGGGCCAAGAGTTAATTACGACTCCTCCTTAGGTTGTTAAGCACCTGGCTGCCTCGAATGAAATCAAATAAAGTGAATGGTGGCCATAAAAAAGGAAATACCTGGGCAACGGAATGTGTGGAAGCTAGCCCGAGATGAGGTTGGAAAAAATCCTGAAGTGGGGGCTGAATGAAAAAAGAAAAGAGGTAACAGGATGTCGGGTAGCCAAGTAAACAAAAGCAAACATTGCGTGCCAAAATTCCGGAAATTTTCAAGAGTCACAGCATGTGTAAGCTGAATTTTTACAACCAGACACACAAACACACCCTAGAACCCTCTCATCGACCCCCTCCGATCCGTCTGGTTCCATTCCTTAGTGCCATGTTTCCTGTCTAAGTGCTAAATTGAAATTCCAAAATTAAGTAATTTCTCCCAAGGGCAACTTCTGCTGGAAATCTTTACCAAATACGGACACACACTCCGAACAACAACGGAGTGGCCACGCCCCTCAGTGTGGCAAAGAAACGCCCCCCCCCCCTCTCCCTCCCCCTATAAAGAAGCAACAACGCAAACAGTAAAATAAACAATAACAACAACAAGGCTTGCCAATGAGTTGCACTAATAGTTTTTAGTGTGAGTGAGTGTGGGTGTGCAGAAGCTGCCTGTAAAAGAAGGCTCATAAAAAGAAAATCCTTACCAAACACACTAAACTGAGAGAAAGAGAGTAGCAGCAGCCTCATCTACATGAAAACAAGCTGTAAAAATTATAGGAAAATAGCAAACGACGCACACACAAGTATTTTGTTACGGACATTAAAGCTAACGCCAAGATATTCAGTGTATCCAGTGAGTCGCATCGTTTAATCCTAAACTAGAGAGCCGGCATAAAAGTGCAGGATTATCTCACATTGAATGGGACGAGAACTACTATAAGAGATGTGTGTGTAGCAGGCAGGGCGTAAAATGTTATAAAGTATATTAATGCGTTTTTTATTAGAATCCACAAAGTTCTACAGTTTTCTGGGATAACGTTTCCTGGTAATAGTAATCTTGTCTTGTTCTTAGATTATCTCATCTCCTGCAAGCAGAGTAAAAGGGATGGTAAGCTGAATGTATTTTTTATCACAGAAAATTCATTTACAGCAACTCATTCCTTTAAAAATCCCTTCGCTTTTAATTTCCTTGCAATGAACACCCAATTTCTTAACCAACAGCAAGCTTGTTTGACTGCAACTTTTTTTTCGGCTACTTCCAGCGGATCCTTAATCAAAATCGAAGTGGCTCAACACTTTCCATGGCTGCTGTCTTCCAAAATCGAAAGTTTGCCAATTCATTCCGTCACCATTCACCACCCAGCATCCCTATTTTCTTTGCAACATTGTCGTCCTTTTGTGGCCCTGTTTCAGTTAACTTCAAGGAACTTCTCTACTTCAGCTTCCTCAATATTTTTCAATTTAAATGATGGAGCGGGGGAAAAAAAAGGAAATGATGCTTCACACTACTGAGCAAGGGGTGGGGGGTTCCGGGTCCTGGCTGCCAAAAAAAGTAGAGAAAAGCTGAGAAAGGGAAGCGAGGGAACTTAAACACTTCTTGCATTTTTCTTATGGCACGACAACTATTTATTGCCTCGCCCAAAAACGTAGACGAAGCTGTCGAGGATTCCCCCAATGTTGTTCTTGGGCTTCTTGTTGCCATTGTTGTTGTTGTTGCTGTTGCTTACTTTTGTAGTGGCAGCAACAAAGTTCCTTAATATGGCCAACGGCAGGAAGAACTTACACACAAAAAAATGTGTTTGTTTATCTAATGAATTATCTGAAATTAGCATAAACCAAATATTATTTCTTGAAAATCTTAGCTTTTTGGATAGAATTTAAAAATATTTACCGAAAGTAAACTTAATAACAATTATTGTGTTTTTGTTTACTTTAATTTTAATTTTTTTGTTTTATTTTGTAGTATTTTAATTATTTTATCTCTTGTATTGAACTTCTACTGAAACTTTTCTTTTAAGTGTATTACAACGATTTCTGGAGCTGACTACCATGATGATGACGTTGAATATTGGGGTTGTCGATGGTGATGATGAAAAATGCACATGTGTTGCTAACGGCCCGATTATTTTTATTGTTTATTTACTTTGATTCGGGCCGGCCCTTTTTGCTCATTGTTTGCTGTTTTGCCATCATGTTCATGCTTTTATTTGCCACGACCGGACCCGTGGCCATTTCCTTATTCGGGTTATTTGGGTTTGGTTTGCGCATTTGTGCGTAACGAATAAATTTAGCAAAATAAATAAGGACAATAATCCCTTTGAATGCATTGCAATTGAGCTTTTTACAGCCATTGACTGTAACCCGACCAAATATACACATATGTGTGTGTGTACACACCCATACTGAGGCAGGGAGCCACGTACGTGTGGCACTTAACTCAACATTGTTGGATGGCTTAGAAAGCTTTTGCCTCTTGGGCAGGACTCCATTCCGTTTTCGGCGTCCGGCTAAAACCATTTCAATTCTGGCTTGATTTGCATTTCAATTCCAAATCAAATTTTTCAATTGCCAGCTGGACGCACTCACCCACACAAACGCCTATCAATATGTGTGCTAAGTGGCCGCACACACACCAGTTTAATTCAATTTCGGGTTGGAAGGGCGAACAAATTCATAGCATACTTTGCAGAGCAGCTTGACCGGAGTCGGGTCTTCAAAACTTCCCATGTAATTGACAAAAAAGCTGCGCTCCTCGAAATTTGAAATCAATTTATTTTATATTGAGTTAGCTGTCCCCAGTTTCCCTCCGAATAGCATTAACCTTTGGCAGTTACATTGTGTAAAATCGAAATCGATATGGGCAGAGATGCTGGGTGGGTTGTGTGGAATAGGGGAATTCGGTGGCGGGCCAATTGCAGTGTCGGCACAAAACTCAGTGGAAGCCAGTGAACGAACAACGAACCTCCACTTCGCACACATGCTCTTATTTGTTAAATTAAAAGCTTCTCCACCGCCTTGCAGTTGTTATTGCTGTTTTTGTTGTGGCCCGGACGGCGACGTCATCATTATCATCTGCAGAATCATCATCATCGTCGTCTTCATTTGCCATTATTGGCTCCGGAGCGCACAAGACTTTCAATTAGTTTTATTAGGGTGCTCCAAACATTCCATTGACTCGAAATCAGGGGGGTTTCCGGCGGGGGGATATAGTATCCATTGTTGTTTTCAACCCGATGCCGATGCTGCTGCTTCTGTTTGATATTGGCCTTTTGACTTTTATGCTTTTTTCGGGTTTGGCGCAATTTTCGCTTTTTGCGGTTGCGTTTTTGGTGGGGGCCTTTTCAATGGCACGATTGTTTTTTCCACTTTTATTGGGACTCCTCTCATTGTTGTTTTGGTTGTTAGGCGCATGATTGCGCAATGCCAACGCACCGAAAATAAGTAATATTAGATGAATAAATATATATTGGCTTTAAGCGTGTGGAAATGTTTAATCAGCAATTTGAAGCAGCCTAATGAATCAGCAAATTGGAAAACTGTAGACTCTAGACGGGAAAAATACAGAAATTTAAAACTTGTGCGTAAAAATATCATAGAATTTAATAAACTCACTTGTCTATTCGTTAACCTCTGCACTTATGAATTATTTAGCAATCCTTTTAATTATTCTTGAGTAATAGTTTTGAACTTTAGCGAAAACTTTTGCCCAGGGCTACCATATTGGTCAACTTTTGGATACTTTTAGAGCTGTTGTTTTTTTTATTTTTATGGGAAACTTGTTAAAAAGTTCTCAAGCTCATTTCGTTTCTCTAAAGAGCATTACAGTTTCAATGTCTTCCCCTCCATCTTTCCCTCGGTGCTATAATTTCCACTTTATGACTTTTGTATTGCCAAACGCCCCCATTTCTCCCCCTCCCCCACCCCTCTGGCATTATCCCCCTTCCTTCTGGAGGTGGCATGTGGGGCAGAGTTGAAGGCAACAAATGTTTTTGACACGACAAGTCCATGGGTCAAATGCCTTTCCCCGTTTTCGTTGCTGCTCTCTAGATGTTTTTTATTTGTTTCTTGTTTTTTGTGTATTTTTTTATTTTGTCAGTGGCTGCCTTTACAGCTACTTGAGCTAGAAAAAAGTTTTGTGCGAAAAAGTTTCGGTTGCCCGATTCTTGCGAGGTGCTCGGGGCCCAGCTCAGTGGGTCGAGCACGCCTGGTTGAACTTCGAAGCCAAGTCGGTGGCGGCGGGGAGACATCATCCGGCCGCCGACGAGCCCGGCTGATTATTGAAAATGTGGCGACACCGCCGAAGGTCCAGTTTGCACATAATTCATGGGAAAAAAGCAGAAAAAAATATATACGCCTAGGAAAACTTTTTGCCCAACTTTATTTTTCACTATTTCACTTTTCTTTTCTCATTCTGTTACGTTGCAGTTGCAGTTGAAAAGTGAACGCCGAGCTAAACAAGTTGCAATGTGAAGGACCCTGAAAGGACAAGTGCGAACCAAGGAACAGGACTTGTCAACGACTGGCGGGAGCAGCTGCCACTGCACAGCGATTGACAGGGCAAAAACAAAGCCCAACTGGCTGAGAAGAGGACTTCCCACTCGAGTGGCACGAGCAGCAAAAGTTTAACGTTCTTTTTCCGTTCCATGGCCCCCGGAAAAGTGCAGCAACAACGGGGCGCAGTGTGCTGTTGGCCAACTACCGCAGTCGAAGAAGAATAGAAAATCACTCGAAAGCCGTTTCCAAAAAATCCAAAAACAATCACAAGTAGTAAGGACGAAAAAACAGAGCAACCACTGCGGTGCAGCATATGTGTTTTCCTCGCTGTGTGCTTCTTCTGTGATGCCACAAGGACACAAGGACACTTCAAGTGACAGCAACATACGCGAGTTTTCCGTTCGTGGCGAGCCTTTCATTTCCATCTAAGACGCAGCAGAATGCGCAAGCACAAAGCGCCGCCCAGCGGCAGTCCAAGGACAATGCCCCAGGACATTTCGCAATCGGGAGAAGCCCCCGCAGAAGCAGCAGCAGTAGAAGGAGGAGCAGGAGGAGCATCAGGAGGAGCAGCAGTGGAAACCCCACAGCAGTGCCTTCTTTTGGGCCACAATCCAGCGGATGCCTCCGCCACAGCAGCAGCAGCAGCAGTAGCTAGTCGCCTGGCCCCGCCCCCCTGTCAGCCCACCATTATAAACAGCAAGGAGCGACCCACTCGCCCCACAGTCCGCTTCATATCCCTGCTGCACGTGGCCAGCTACGTGCTCTGCCTGTGCGCCTTCAGCTTCGCCCTGTACGGCAATGTGCGGCAGACGCGGCTGGAGCAGCGGATGCAGCGCCTCCAGCAGCTAGATGCCCGCATCGTGGAGCTGGAGCTGCGCCTGGAGCAGCAGCAGCTGGTCCACTGGCCCGCCGACCAGACGCAGATCCTGGCCAGCAATCCCAGCGATACGGAGAGCGGCAGCGGCAACAGCAATGCCACCAATCAGCATTTGGCCTTGCACGTGAGGAGGGAACTGCACCGCCTGCGACGCGATGTCTCCCATCTGCAGCTCACGAGGCGCCAGCAGCGACGCCAGGCGGCCGAGGCGGCGGCAGCAGCGGCCAGCGGAGAAGGCGGATCCGGCGGAGGACAGTGCCAGTGTCAAGCAGGTGAGTTAAAAAAATATATTAGATTTTTTAATATTTTCTATATATTATATTATATTATATTATTGTATTTTCTACATTTTTAATATTTCGATTCGAAATGAAGATTGAATGGTGGAGCCATGAGCTTCACACGACCACTTTTTTTTATTTTATTTCAATTAAGGGTCTGTTCTTAAAGTCTTATGTCACAGAAGTTTTAAAAATCTTTATGTTTATATTTTTATAAAATTAAAATATTTGTTAAACAAGAGATAATATGATCCAAACAATTTATACATCATTTTGTACTTCATTAAAAATGAAAATACCTTTAGGAAATTATAAGACATCTTTTGAAAGAATCATATTTTTTTGAAATTTTTTTTTACCAAAAACTAAACGGTCTATAAGGTTTTGTAATAAAATCAACAATAAAATGAAAAACATTATAAAACTAAATAATCCATTGACCAATATATACTAGCTGCTAATAATGTTGGCTACTTTATAATTAGGCTGTCAAGATTTTACTGACATTCCATGTCAATCTTAATTCCGGGTGTGTCGACTCCCTCCTTGCAATTGTCTGTTTGGCTAACCAAGGTTTAATTCCCTTAAGCGATTACCAAAACCGGAAATGTTTTTCCTCTTTAATAAAGGAGCCTTCCGAAACACACAAACATGCGTGTACCTTTCCCTTGATACTGGGATATCTTGTCAATTTGACAGCCACATTGTTGGCCATGAACATGAGCCGCCTACATTTGCGGTCAGCGCGCAATTGGTCAGAGATGTCAGACGCACACTCGTGCAGCTACACCCACACAGCCATAAGTCAACAAGTCGTTGGAGCCTGTGTGTCTGTGTGAGCCCCATTGTGTGGGCCACGAAATTTAATTATTTGCGTCCGGGCTGAATTTATGGCAGTTTAGAGATTTCATTAATTGGAAAAGTGTTTTCCCAGCCTCCCTTAATACATATACTAACATATATACCGAAAACAGAAGAGGGGGAAAAAGTGTGTGGGGAGTCTGGCTTGAGTTTTTCTCAATTTTTCCGACTACGTTTTTTCCTTTGGCAGCTTTTGCCTGTCTCTGGTGACATTACCGAAACTTTGATTACTCGGGGATTAGCAGAGCACTCCCCGGCACACGCACACACACACACACTTGCATAAATAAGCACTCGGGAAGTGCCAGTTTGCCTTGTGGTTTGCATAAATTTCGCTTAAAATACTTTTTGAAAACTTTTGCGACACTCACGCAAGAGCTGCAGAAGCTTGGGAAGCTGCTCTCTTTGTCCCCGATCTTTTGGCCAAATGGGAGCTGCTAGCTGCCAGCTACTTTACCATTCTGCCAGTCTGGTCGTATTAACGCAATTTGTCTTGACATTCGCACAATTAACTCACCCGCTAAGCTGCCGGACAAACTTTGTGGCTAATCCTGCTGACTTAGATTCTGCTACTGATTCCATGCATTGAGCATATGACGCATACGCATCGTGGGCCGCGAGAGGGGTCGAGGCCAAAAGGCCAGTAAACGCTCGACGCAATTATTTCAACAACTTTGCCAATTCCAGCGAAGGAAGCTGCAGACGAGATAGGACAAAAAGTTTTATAATCGATGCGCTGGCAGGTCGAAAGTTTCGCCCGCCTGGCAACGGTCGAAGTTTCTTTTCAAAGTCACTGCATATAAATAAATTTCTCCCCACTCAAAAACGACAGAGAGACAGGGAGCTTTTGTGTCCCTCAACGAATCCTTGATAAGCGCGTGCCAGGACACACAGCCTTTTCACAACTTTAAGCCCCGCAATAATAAATCAAAGCAGCTGCGGGGGCGGCCCAAGGACTTGTCACTCGCTTATCTGAGGCGTAGACGATGCGGCAAAGTCATCATCGCTTAAGCCAAGTTGTTCCCCCTGCATATATGCAGGCTAGGGCTACCTATCGAATCTCTCCCCGCTTTTCCATCTTTCTCCAGCATTTCGATTGGCTGCGAAGTTCACATCAAGGACATTGCAGTTGCTGGCAAGAGAGACTGCCGCATTCCGATTAAGTCGATTAGTTTGTCGGTTTTATCGACGTTTTGCCCCTCAGTTTTGGCTGGGAAATTGATAAAATTAGTGCCATTGGAGGAAGTATTAAAAGCAATCCCACATTTTGGTAAGCGAAACGGAAGCAACTGAACAGTGGAGCATTGCTTCAAAAGCTTCAAGGACTTAAAAATGAATTTAAAACATTATTTGTGCATAAACAAAATCCCACACAGTACTGAAACTAAAGCCGATAAAAGTATTTAATATTACACCTAATTTTTCTTTATTTATCTATTTTTAAAGCGCTTAAATTATAACAACAAAGGGTAAAACAATTTAAAATGCATTGGAATGGCCCGAAAGAATTTGAATACATTTTTAGGACTTATTTAAATATTTGTTTAAAGCAAAAAATGTTATTAATATGAATTTAAATTGGCCTGTGAATATAAATGAGTTTGGCATATTGTAACAAAACCATTTTTAAACTAATTTCCAATCGACGGCCATTTTAAAAAGCTAATTCAATTGATTAACTAGATAGCATTAGAATAATTTGAATTCATTTCCCAGAGGAAGGTGATTTCCCTGCGGAATCCGCCAGCTTGAAGCGCATTTCATTTTTTATGAGCATTCCAAGTTTTAGCATTCAAAAATTTATGAGGGTCCCATGGTGCAACCACAAAAACACACACAGGGACATGGCTGGCTGGTCTTGTCAAACTGCAAATGACATTTGGCCACTTCTCATCCACTCGCATCCTTAGCATCCTGGCATCCTCGCATCCCATTCCCAAAACTGCTGTTGCATCCCGTTTTTCGAAAGAGGATGAGTATCGGGTGCCAGAGTCCGGGGTTAAGGGTTGAAGCCTCGGAGTTTAGGTAACGATACACGAATCTACGGTCTACGTACGGTCCGGCTCAGTCTGCTGCCACTGCCACTCTCGTTGTCCAGCTGAAAACCCTCAATTTATCATAGCCGAGCGCAAAATCCACTTTAGCAGCTGGGCCAGCGACATCGTTGGCTGCGTGTGACATTTTGCAAAGCCAAAATATGTAGAACATGCCACAGAGACACATCCAGATAGTCGAGAGGACTCACCGACTCTGAAACACAAACTCACACGTAGCCACTCACTCACAGAACAGCAGTTAGGAAAATGGCATATGAACTATGGAAATTCCCAATTAGGTTTTAATGCGTACAAGTGCTTTTTATTCACTGCAATTTCTCACAGGCCCCCCGACTGCCACAAAGCGTTGGCAGCATAAGGATAAGGATGCGAATGGGTCTCTTCTACTGGAATTCAACTCACGACTCAGACTCGGGGTAGAAACGCAACTCGGCAGCAACATCCCCTGTGTGTCTGTTGCGTTTATTTGCCAGTCATAAATTTCAATCACGTTGCCGGGTATAACACCGAGTGGATATACTCCATATATCAGCTATGCTCTCCCGATTCCTCGACCTGTCTCTGCATATGCTCTATGGTTTGGTAGCATAGCACCTGCCAACCCCTCATCGCCTTTTATTTTTTTGGCTGTCAGTGCACAGGAAAAAAAATGATATTAAATGATAAATCATGGTGCTTTGGGTAACAAAAAAAAGTGTCTCGTTGAAAATTTGAAATGTCTGTTAAAATCTCACAGACAGTCTTACTAAATGTTGAAAGTAAATCTCTGGATAGAGATTTAAATACTATATGCTACAAAATAATATTAGACTAGATAAATATGTAATATTTTCTATGGGTATTTAAATACTTACATTTTAACAGGATTTATAATAGCTCTAAAAAAGTTGTGAATATTAAACTAATAGTTAAAACTAAATATTGTTCAAAAATCTTAAAGAAGAATCTACACACAAAAAAAACATGTCGCCGTAAAATCGATATTCGCATGTACATTTTTGGTTATGCAATACGCATGTCGTTTTTACATGAAATACTCTTTTCGAGCATGTCAAATTTACCTGACCGCATATCAAGTTAAAATTGATATTACATAATGTAAAATCGATCTACGTTCCATATCGATTTTTTATGGGTGTACTGATAATAATATCTTTCATTTTTTAGCAAATCAAAGCCTCTATTCTAACCCTTCAATATAAAAAGGACTTCACTTCATAAGGCGGGTGAATATATGACATGAGGAAGTGGTTCTTTCTGTGCACGTGTGCCTGTGGTTGTTTTGGGGCGTGTCAAGGCGGCAGAGTGACAAAACCACCCATTGCCTGGTCCTTCGAGCGTGTCCACAGAGGCTTGTGCGGTTTTCGGACTACCGAACCTTCCAGCCACTGAACCACCGAGCCACCGCACCACACCTCGATGGGGTTTCGTCCAGTATCGATTGTCCCGGCACATCAATTGATTTCCTTCGTTTTCGTTTTCAATTTGCCAGGGACATTTTTGTTTGTGTGCTCTGGCTCCTTCGTCCGGCCTGCCGGTCGTTAGTTCGGCCTAAATTTGAGTTGGTTTTTTTTTCTTCCTGGCCAACTGACTGGCTGGCCTGGCAATTTGTGACTTTGCGTGACTTTTGGCTTACCTACGTGGGCCGGGGTAGCCACCACTCCTTGATTGCCATTTAAATGCTGCGCTAATAGGCCAATAAACCATTTCGCTGCACAAAAGATATCAGCAACTGAAACTGAAACCAGCGCAAACAACAACACCAACATTTATTAATTAGTGAGAAAAAATTAATGCGCAACTGTCATCATTACTCCTGCCCCATCCACAGGATCCTTTGGTGGACATTGGTGGCGGATATGGTTTGTTGTGCTCCCCGCTTTCCCCATACAGACCATAAAAATACACAACCACCCACACAACAACAACGTTGGCCAGCGGATGCCACATTTGTTGACAAATTTATTTGTCGTGTGCCATGCTGACACGCCCCCTCCGCAGATTGCCCCTCCACTTTTGTTTTATTTGTGGTTCCAGCCATCTCATCGATGTGCGTTGCTCGGCATTCCTTGGTGGGGAAAAAAATGCTATTAAAAATATCACAAGAGCCCAGGCGAACAAACTAAAAGAGAAATAAAATAAGGCAAAGTAAATTCATTGGCAAAACCACACACACACAAAAACCAAGAGAAAAGAAAAGAAAAGAATAAAGAACAGGAATGAATTGCCCGGGAAAAAAGGAATTTCATAAATTTCATCTGATTGCGTTGCAGATTTACGAGGATGTATGAGTATGACTTTTATTTTTGGCACGTAATGCTATTTTTTTCATGGTACTGAGATCATTTTAATGAGCCAAAAATGTAATTTGTCTGACTGGAATCTTTTAAGCCTGTTAGCTGCTGGGTGTGTTCATTTAAATTCAAGAGCGCTCGAAAGTTATATTTTTATGGCGAACGCGACTGGAAATATTGCATTTGCAGGCGGTGTCCAGTGGTTTGTAAAAGAGTGTGGAAATTGATGTTAAATTATGAAAAACCAATCGTTCTGTGGGTAAAAGTTAAAAGCGGATTTTTATGGCATTTTATGGAGCATATTTTACATTTTTTTCTTTAGGCTACTTAAATTGCGTCAACTCTCCTGGAATAATTAAATCTAAGAGAACATTGGCTAAATAAAATTAAATTCATGAATTTATGAACTTAAAAAGCTTTAAGAGCTGATATAATTTATCCGCCCAGCAATGCGTTTCGCTTTTGGATTATCCCCATAAAAATGTTATGGCTCTTTGAGCATTCGCCCCACATCTGTCGGGGGAAATTATAAATTTGAAAACCAAATGAATTTATTTGAGACTTTTTCTGGTTGTTTTCAAATTGGTGATAACTTAATTAAAGAGGCGATAAATTAATTAATAAAACGGGAATGTGTGAGTTGTTGGAAAATTAGTATAATTTACCATGTAATTCAGTGAATGCACAGTGTGTTTTTTTTTCACTATCCAGCCACTTAGCTTAAATTTCCTCACTAATTGTCAATATCCACACTCTAATTTCCCATTAGCAAGCAAATCAAATTAGTCTGCGAGTAAAGCTGCCGCTGACGTTAATTTGTCGTTTTTCTTCTTTTTTTTTCGTTAGCTGTTGGCCAAAAAATAACTTGCTAATTAGGTAACAAAACTTCGGAAAAAGAGCGATTCGCAGGGAGGAGCTCCGGGGACATACGTATCATCAATCAAGTGGAATCCCAGCGCCGTCCAATCTGACAGTCCATGTCCTTTCTGTCTATCTGTCTGTCTGTCTGTCTTCCATCCTGCCGTCTATGTAGCTGGTGTGTGTGTGCGATGAAGTTCAATCAACCACATCCAAAGTGCTGAGGGTTCAGGTACTGATGGAGATACAGATACAGATATAGATGTATATGTGCCACCGAAATATAGGTTGTACTTGTATGGCCTTTGCAGCTGCGACCGGCAAGTTTCTGCATTTGGATTTTGGCTCGATTCGCCGTTCAGTTTGGCTTCGTTTGGTTTATTAGCCACATATGCTTGGATATTTCCCTTGCCATGCCTCTGACTCCTCGCTGAAAATCCAATTGAGGGACTGCTGCGTAAATATTTCAGCGGCAATCTGAAATTTATTCGACTTTTGGCTCGCCAACGATACAGTAGAGCAGCAGCACTTGGAGGACCGACCGGCAGACAGATTTCATTTTTATACATTTACGTGATTTTCAACGGCAATTCAGCGAGTACGGCGACAACGACAACAGCGATGACGACGCACATGCTCCAGTTTCAGTCCCAAACTCACGTACGCCGCGTATTCGCCCAGTGGTCCGATGGCAAAAACTCCATTCAGGAGTATGGGGATCGGGGGTTTTGGTGATTGGGGATTGGGGAACGGTGGCTGCTTTATGATTTATTGCCTTGACACTGCCTGCGTGATGCTGCCTCTGTTTCCCGGCCGACTAGCTCCCTCCACCCTCCGTTGGCCAGCGTTTATTTAAGCCATCTCTTTGTTTGTCCCACTGACTATCCGCAATACAAACAGACACAGGGAACTATTCGTAGCCCAGGATTTGTTGGGACATTCCGCTGCATGACATGTCCTCACAGTCCCCATATTTAGCGATAAATACAAGTTTTATGATGGATAATAAATGGCTTCATTCGCGTTGACAAATAGTCTCAGCCTTCATTTGTTTTTCCCACTGCCATTGTGTCTCCGCTGGCCTTGTCTTTGTTTACGTTTTTCCGCTTTTCCTCTTCGCCCCACGATGCTGTCGTCGTTGATGAAGCTCCGGCTTCCGCCGGAGGAGTCGGTGGAGAAATTTGGGTGGCGGGGGCAGCCGATAAAGATGATATATGACGGTTTTGGGCTGGCAATCTTCACTCTTCTAGTTCGCGTGGCCTTCAAGTGGGTGGATTATGTTTTCAGTTCGGGATTAGCAATTACGCTTATAAATAGAATTTCCCTCAATTTATCATGCATTTTTTTTTGTCTTCTCGTTCTGGTGAAATCGACGGAAAATCCTCTGGCGAAATTGTTAAACGAAAAAGTTTATTGCATCATTTGAAATTTGAATCTACATACAAACCATCCGAAATAACGATAGGCACACCCTGAAATTCGGTATGAGTATGTCTGTGTGTGTGTGGTGTGTTGTCCCTGTGGATTTTATAGCCAAATAATTTGGTTGCCTTTTATGCGGCATTCATTAACATTTTTCCCAGACAGCCGGCAACCGAGTTATTCATTTTCAATTTTCGACTATTTATGCAAATGAACCGAGCGCTGTATGCATAAAAGCCGAAAATGTCATCATTTTCATTTCATTTTTTTTTATGCTCGTCGAAGCGCAAAATATCACTCATACGCCCCATGGCGAGGGCCAAGTACGGCTCATTAGGCCGCAAGAGATTTCCACGCCGCATTGGCCTGTCTCGTTTATCTGCGCTGCTGTCGTTCGGCTTTGATTTTTTTATACATTTTTTAATGTTTCAATCAGATGAGAAATGAAAAGGAAAATCAAAACCCCCATCAATGTCACGGGGTCGCCGGCAAGTCGTTTGCCTTTGCCTTTGGACCATTTGGAGTGTTTTACAATCTGGTAACACAATCTGCTTGTAATGATCTCCCTCCACTCCTTTGGCCAGCGAAAGCCAAAATCAATCTTGACCGGGAATCGGTCACCCATATCCATTTCAGCCGTTTTCTCTGGGGCTTCTTTTCTGGACACTGGTTTTCCGTTGGCCTTTCTTCTCTGCTGATTCGCCTGCTTAGAAATTAATTGCTCAGACCGATTTGACGGCGTCGACATTCTTACAAATCACAATCGATCATTGTCGAATGTCCAAACGTATCAACAAAAACCCCCTATATATGTATTCACATATATATTAATCGTTAGAGAAAAGAAACTCGCTTGGTTTCGGGTTCGCCCTGCTTGTTCATGGTCGATTGCTTGTTGGTTATAATTAAATTTTCCTCTGTTCTTGATTTTTTACATCTTTTCCCAGAAAATTCAATAAAATTTCTGTGGCTGAGCATCGATTCCCCCGGCGATTTGGAGTGTGGGGCGTGCAAGGCGAGTCAATAACCATTTCAATGCTACTGTGCGTGATGGCTGGGGCATGAGTAATTGGCCATTGGCAAAGGGATGGGGATGGAGATGGTGATGGGTATTGGGACTGGAATTGGACTCTGGGTTGGAATAGGTTGACAGCCGAAAGGAGCTGCACTGCATCGAAGTGGACAAGGCGAACTGGTTTCTTGCAGTTGATGTTGATAAATTATGGTCTATAAATAGTGAGCGTTCGAGGGTTTCTTCTTTTCTTTCTTATTTTTTTGCATATCCTGGGAACATAACTTACAAGGTGTCCCGGCTCTTTATCTAAAATTTTCATGGTTGCTTTGGCTTCAATTGAAATTCGATCCGGGCAATCTCGGGCAGATGATAAGACGACTCCTCCCGGTTGGGATCTAATTTCTGAAGTGAAAGCCGAGAAATAAAACTATGCTGCTGCCGCTGGGGGAATCGATGTTCGATGGGAAACTCAATTATCTGGTGCCTCTTTCGCCTGAGTGAACCGCATCAAAGAGAGACAGCGTTTTCCAATCGCACTTTCCGTCGACGACACAACCCTTTTCGGATTTTCTAATGGAGTGGCAACAATTACCTTTGGTTTGGGTTTCCAAGGGGGGGATTCTTTTGTCATCGAAGGATTCGTGCGAAAACTCAATCAAAAGTGTCGCCGTTTGTCAACCGCTTCCCTCTTTTTGTGCCGCGCCCTTTTCGCCGGCTATGCAATTAATTCGAGCTTGGTTCTGTGGGTTTTTCCTTTTTGACTGTCTGGCCTGGTCGGGGCGCGCCTTGTCTGGTCGCCTGCATTTGCATTTTGGCCCAAAACGCGTTTCTGCCAGGCATGCAACGCGGTTAGACCACCGCATTCGCATCCGCCGCACAATTGGAGCGCTTCCAAAGCGCTCCTAAATCTAATCAAAGAGCGCCTGACTTTGGCTCTGGGTTGTCGTCGCCGTTACCAGGTTGTTGTCGTAGTTGCTATTGTCGTTGTCGCCTGTCGTCTGTCTCTTGTCGCTTCTCGCCTGTTTACCAATCACTGACGCCTTTCTTTCGCACCCAGCCCGCATTGCCTGCCTACTCGTTTAAGCTCCATTCCACATAGGCTCACACCTCACTATATCACCGAGTATATAGAGGAGTCCGTAGGCCGATCGGTCGCCATTTCGCCATTCAAATTACCAACGGCGAACGGCAGAAACAACTGCTGCAACACGTTTTTCAAGTGCATCGCAGACAACACCTTTTGACATGCTCGTTGCTGCCGCTTGTCGCTGGTTCCTCTGTCATCCGTGTCTGCGGTGACCACTGTACGGTGATACTCTTTCTCGGAAAATAAGTGATACTTATACGATCGAATATTATTGATTTTTGTGCTAAGCATTAAAAATAAATAATGGAAATCTTAAATTCTGGGGCCAGTGAAATTAGGTTCAAGACAAGATAAAAATTGATTTAATTTTTTTTTATATATTTACTTAAAAATATATAAAGTAGACAGACAAATTAATGAGCAAATTGACTCTAGTTTTGGAATTGTATAGACTTTTTCAGAATCTATGTAAGATATAAGATTCCTTGACTCTCCAAGACTGCCTATAGTTTCATCTTTTAAATAATATAATTAACTTTTATAGTATTGTCATAGAAAACTAACTTTAAGATAGAAAGAAGATAAACCAAAAGGGAAAGTAGATTTTTTTCAGAAACCTCCTATACTTTCAGTAATTTTAAAGGATCGGATTCTTTCTACACCCAAGATATAGGTCTAATTTGGCTCTTCAAGAGTACTTAATGGCCCGACTCGAATGAAATACAGCCAATCATTCTTGTTTTCATTGCATTTTTCTTAGCGGTGACTGCGACAGTGACTGCGGCCGAAAACTGCGACTGGGTTTCTGGTTGGTTTTTGGCCCGTCTGGTTTGGTGACTCTCCAGCGGAGTCGTTGAATGGCTGGGGCTTTGCGGTTTCGCGTCCGCCTGTCTGGGCCTTTTGTCACACTCATCTTCGTCGGCCGTTGTCACGTCAATTTCACTGGAATTGCATTTCGGGAGACCGTCGAACGCAGCACGCATGCGCAACGCTTTTGGGAGGTGGTTCGGCAGAGGTGCAGTGGTCTGGGCCATCGGATTGGGAGTCCCTTGCTCGCTCCTGTCGCACCCATCGAAGCGACGACCAGTATGTCAACCAGTCGCCGGAGCAGCTTACAAATTTAATCAGCTTTAAGCGGCGGGTCTTGAGGCTTGGGGCTTACACAGCGAAAAAAACAAATTGTATTCAAATCCGTTTCCACCGAATTCCCCTTAAAATCAATGACCAACATTAGTGTTGCCTTGTTAGGAAATTCAAATTGAGAACACTGAGAAAATTGATTTTATTTAGTGAAAAGATCTTCAACATATCAAAGAACTAAACAAGAATCGTAGGAATAATCGTATAATATTATTTTCTGAAGTCACAACAAATTTAAAATTGAGTAGTTTTCAAGCTAACTTGAGGTCAAGAAACGCCTTCAATTTGAATTGTTTATTCTTCGCATAAATATTTTTAAAATATTTTCCTTTATAGATTTTCATATTTTTAAAGTTTCCTATGACTAAATAAAAATATTAGATAAAAAAGTAGTAAAATCCTTTTACATGCTAAATAATATTTAGTAAATATTCTTTAATTTATTATTCAACTTTTTTCAACCATCTACATGAGTGTTAAATTTTCTATGCTCCACTTGACGGAGACTTTGTGACGTTGTTGGCAGCGGACCATTCATAACTACGCATCGCTTTCGGATTCCAGTTATTCCCTCATTTCGTATGCAAGACGAGCTCGGCATTCTGGAGCATCTTGGTGCTGCACAGTGGACGTGGAAGTGCAGGCACAGTGGGGCTCATTGGAAGGTGCTCAAGTCAATGGGCTGGCCGGACGGACCGCCCTCGTTCACTTAACACCTCTGCTCAGTGCACTCATGCGTGGCGCTCTCATATTTATTTATTTTTGGCCTTTTCACCTCGCGGGCTTTGTGTGAAGCGTTTTAGCATCTTTCAAGAGCTGAGCACACTTTGGCCATAAACAGGGCAGCATTTACATAGTTAAACACATTAGGCATAAGCAAATGCATTTTGTGTAAGTGAAATGTTTATGCAAACAGTAAGAACAACAAAGAGCGGGACGATCTTGATCTAGTGTGTCCCACTGTGCAGGCGATGAGGTGTTGGAGTCCCACTGTACGAGCACCAACAACGCCAAAGAGTTGTCAATTAAAGTCAACAGTGGAACGGAGCTGCAACAACGACGATTATGGAGCCATAACAACGACGACAACGATTGCCGCCTTATCAAGAAAACAGAACTGACGCATCTCGCGTGGGGAAAAGGGGAAAACAAGGGGAAAACCGAGGAAAAATAAAAAGAAAAGACAAGACAAGACAAGCGAGAACCTGAAAACAAACACTGAGAATCACATTTATTTATTATGTTTAACAGACCCCCGATGGCGTCAATGCTCCAACACCTTCAACCCGAGCGAAGAGCCGTGAATGTCGAGTTCCAGATTCTGAAAAGGAGATACATAGATACGTTTTTATGGCGCTACGAAATGCAGCTTAAAGTTGTCACTACAAATTGGTCGGGGTTCCACTCCATTCCCCGATTCATATACCGATTCGGATACTCGGGCGTTCTATTCACATTCCCCGGCTTGATTAAGCCCCATAAATCTTACGGGGTTTGTCCCGAAAAATGGGCGATCTTTCCGTAAACGTTTTGTTAGCCGGCAGTTCACTGATCTCCCGCCAGCTGCTAGACACATTTAACACTTTATATAATTTATTGTAATTTTTCTCACTCCTCCATTAAGTTGTGAGTTGGCCTTTTTGTGGCAGGCCGTTGTTAACAAAACGTTTTCAACATAAACCTCGCACCTTTTTCAGACTTAAGTCTTAGGACTGAAGACTCTGCAACTGCATCGGCATCTGCATCAGCATCTGCATCTCTATTGCTGCTTTGCAGGCATCAAACCCACTCAAAATTCAGATAATTTGTATTTGGCCGGGGGCAAACGGGTTGCGCAAGCTGCCAAGTCGCCGCTAAGCTCTGGGATTGAGTAAACACTATGTTTATGCGTGGGTCGATCGTGATTAGCGGATAGATCGGGAGTGCTCGGGTAGAACCGATATCAGTTGATTGAATCTTTCCGTGCGTTGACCCAACTAGCTGTTGAATACAGTTAGAAGGGAGCTAGAAGATTTTAAATGGGGATAAAAAATGTTCTTAATTAGAATGAGTCCAGGTCTATGAAATATATTCTCTGCTATGATTATCTTGTATATAATTTACAAATGATCTCAAACTTTATTCCCACAGTGAATATAATCCTACTACAAACTGAAGTGTAGTTACTAGTAAATAATTGGGTTTGGTTTGGCAGCATGACAAATATTATTATGAGGTAGCCAGGGAACTATTAAATTAAGCCTGCCATTTAAAGACCAACTGCACGGTCTACTTATTTCAATTCCACATTCAACTTAATCCAGTTTGAAAAGGAGTTAAGTTAATCGACCCGCTGACAGTTGGGCAACTGACCGGAAAATATTTGCCTGGCTCTGGCTGCAACCCTTATCACATGACTAATCCCACGTGTAAACACGTTTTCGCACTGGAAACTGCATGGCCCTGTTCCTAATTGCCGCTTGTTCCCAGTAACAAGCTCCTCGTTGCCCAGCTCCTCAGCTCCTCATCTCCTCGTCTCTTTACCTCGGCTGGTTATTAGAACCTTGTTCGATCTCTATCGGAATCGGTTTGGTGCGGCATTAACTCTGTTTGCCTTTCCTGCTAAGCCGGCCCCCTCCATATTTCCCTCAGACGTCCTAACCCTCCGGCTTACCTGTCCCGGGTTTTTCGCCAGTCTTTGTCGATGCTCTTTACATGTCAGCGGCTCTAAGCTGTGAGCAGACGACCTCCCTGCATCTCCAGTCCGCCTCTGCATAGTTTGTTTGCACTTGCAGAAAAACTATATTTAGATTTAGTTCTTGGAACTGGAAAAGGAAACCATGGTATCTGGTGCACCAGTAATCACTTACCAAGCATAAGCTATAGACAAATTATAAGACATTTGTTTAACCCTATATATTATATAATATTTGTATTATATTATATTATATTATATTTTTTTTAATAGAACATTTTTTAATATAGTTTCTATATTGTAAAACCTTAGAATCATCAGAAATACAAGGTATACTGTATTTTTTGCTGTAACCCGGTCATAATCCTTAATAATCTTCTGAGTTTCGTAAGTCTTGGTTCTCAGTTCCTCAGTTATATCTAGATTTCGAGTGTGGTTTCTTCTGTGCACTGGTAGCGCCTCATAGCTCCTTTCCGGCCAGCCCACCGCATTTATCGTGGCTTCGCCTTTCGCCTTTTGTCTGCGATTTGTGTACCTCCATCGCCTCCTGTCTGCCCTCCGTTGTGAAAACGAACCGCTGCCTTTGTGAAACTCGTTTGCATATTGTCATAATTTCTGCCCAAGCACACACTTACACACTCATGCTCGTAGTCATCCGTTTAGGCGGCTCAGCTCAGCTCCGGGTTCAGTCATTCTCTTTTATTTTGTTGCCATTTGCGGGCTATGCTGCATGTTTTATTGTTATTTTGATTGCATTTATTGTATTATTAAGCTGCATTGTTATGAGCTCTAAGCCGGGCTGCCTAGCAGCAAACATTTGCCATTTGTGACCTCCGCCTTCTCGTATCCATCCCGATTCCAAACTCCATCCTCATTCCAGCAGCACATGTGTCAGTTTTCGGTTTTCCGAATTCCGCATGTCTGGCTGCAGGGTGTAATCCACAAAACGAAGCAAATATCGATTGGGATATAGTACCTACTCAGTGAATATTTTTGTCAATCATATTGTCAATCTGGGCAAAAAGTGGGAAGGGGGAGGGGAAAGTATGCGGATTACAATTCTAGGAAGAATATCCAGATTTTGCTGTTCAAACATAATGAAAGTTTGCCATTTTGCAAGGAAACAATTTCAAGGCTATCGAATTTGGCAATATAAAATGGATAAGGAATTTAAAGCCGATTTTATTGCATGTGTGTATGCCAACTTAAAGTCTAGTTTATAATTTCCAAATAAGAAACATTTTTTCTAAGATAAAATAAATCTTAAATCTATTGAGAAGTATTATTGTTGCCGTAGCGAATGGCATAAAATGTTATGACTGCTACCTACAGTTTTAAAACACAATTTCAAGCCTAATTAGCCGATTACTTTGTGTTTATAGGATTATACGGGGCTTTAATACATGCATTAATGCACACATATTGATTCAAGCCTAGGCATGTTTGTTTATTTGTTTTATAAATGCTTTAATTGATACCATAAAATATTCATTTATTATATTACAATTATTCGAAATTAACCGTAGCTAATAGCGTGAAGTTGCATAATGGATGCAGTCATTATTGTTGCAGCACATTTTCCAGTTTGGTACTCCCGCCCATTGTAAATATTTATACCCGTTACTCGTAGAGTAAAAGGGTATATTGTATTCGTGCAAAAGTATGTAACAGGGAGAAGGAAGCTTTTCCGACCCTATAAAGTATATATATTCTTGATCAGGATCACTAGCCGAGTCGAACTAGCCATGTCCGTCTGTCCGTCTGTCCGTCCGTATGAACGCTGAGATCTCGGAAACTATAAAAGCTAGAGGATTGGCATTTTGCATGCATATTCTTGGAGTTCCTACGCAGCGCAAGTTTATTTCAAAATGGTGCCACGCCCCCTCTAACGCCCTCAATCGCCCTAAACCATTTTTTGAAAGGTGTCTGGCGCCCACACCATAAAAGATTTTGGAAAAGTAAAAATGCAGTTTTATTGTGATTATCAATACTTAAAGAAATTTTTCAAATCGGACCATTCGTTAAAAACTTATGCCCGATCAAAGATTTTATATATCTATCTCCCTCGCACTCCCTTAGCTGAGTAACGGGTATCTGATAGTCGGGGCACCCGACTATAGCGTTCTCTCTTGTTTTTCCTCAGTTCCCTCGGTGTCTCCGTATTGTTATCAGGCTTTTTGTTTGACTAACGGCCGGGGTGTTTTGTTGTCATTTGAAGGAGCGTTTGCCTGTGGACCTTCCATTAGTGCGATCGGTCGAATGCAGCATGCTGCAGAGATTCTTCTCGGGTGTGACGGAACCGAAGGTGTCAGCTTACCAAGAAAACAGAAGCAGAAAAGCAGCAGAAGCAGTTCGACTGCCGGAGGCTGTCATAAAAACCCGTTGAGCGTAATTAGGCGTGTTGTGCGCCGCGTCGTCGGCGGCTCCTTCAATGAGTCATGCGCTCATGCGAGCCAATATATCAATCCGCACGCACTGACGGCCCATTAGACATGCTAGGCATATGTACGCTCGGTATACGGTATACGATACACGAGTATATGCAAATGCATGCGGTTTTCCATCTGCTAAATGCAAATGCCAGCCAGAGCTCTCTGCATAGCTGATGCTAATTAATGACTGCTCCTCCATCGACAAGAGCTGCCGAAACTTTGAGGCCCCTTGCCACTGATTAGCGATCCCTAATTAAAGCAGAGTTCACGGCAAAGCAAACTTCTTTCCAACTCCTAACACGCCCTTGTGGCGCCTTTGAACTTGTAACCTGTTCATGTGTGGGCACTGGGAAAAAAAGTATCCTTAAATTGGTACTTAAACTGATACTTTTGCATGCAAAATACTTACAAATATTAAACTATTAAGTGCGGGTAATGATTTTATTTTAAAAATTTACTTAAAAATTATAAAAAGCTATCAAAATAATAATATTTCAATAGATTTAATACGATTTCAAATAAACTCTATTAAAATCAATAACGAATTTAAATACCATAAACATTTTTCTTATTTATGGGATATGATTTCCTTTAAAAGCATAATTGATTTGATTAAAATCATATTTTATATTCAATACCACAAGAAATGTATAAAAAGTCAACTTTTTTTCTGCCTGTTTGAGTGTGTTATTTGTGGGTGTGGCACTTGTTCTCTGTTCTGTTTGGTTTGGCAACTTTTTCCACCGAAAAAGTTTTTGCTACCAATTAACGAAAATAAATTTCGCCGACATCAAGGTGAAACTATATTTCAATATTGTTTGTTTGCTGGGGGCTGGCTAGGTGGCTTGATTGGAAAATGTCTGAATAATTGAAGTGGAAAAGCACGAACGAGTGAAAACGATTGTGATTCGATCCATTTAAAAAAGGGGTAAAGTATTGTTCTAAAGCAGGCCCCACTTAAACTTTTCCCGACTAGCTGGGAAATTAAGTTAATAACTGTAATAGAGCAATTACCTTGCGGATAAGGGCGCTCTTCAGCGAGGGAACCCAGAAAACCGCAGAAAATCACACACAAAAAGTTGACAAAAAAAGTTTGGCCAACAAAATTTGTTGACTGTTTTATTTTTTGATCTTTTTTTTTTTGCCTAACAACCAGCAGATAAATATTTAACGTACTTTGTGGACTTTTTGCAGCAACCGCGTGGCATAGAAAACTAGTTAAATATTCCCCCGACGGTAAACCAAAGTTAACTGCTAGGGGCAAACTCGCAAAAAAATCGTAGTCCTTATTGATTTGCTCTCTGCAATTTGTTTGCACATAGTTATTGTTGTTATTGCACGTGTAACCTAGAAATGAAGACAGTCAACAGCAATAGCAACAATCACAAGACACGGTCATAAATAACGAAATTGTAAGTCGCAGCCGAGCGGAAAAAAAAGGAAGAGAAACTGAATTGAAAAAGGGCAACATTCGCCGGAAAACCCCACGAATATCAACTTGCCAGCCCATTGTTGTGGTGTTCGTTGTTGTTGTTGCCGCTGTCATTGTTGTTGTAGCTGCTCTTTTTTGGGCCGTGTCTACTGTTGTTGCTTGTGTAGTTAAACAACAAACTGCTGCGCCTGCAGGTTTTATTTGGGCAAGAAAGCGAAAGAGGAAAAATAACTTTTAGCTGGCCGAAAAAGCAGCACAGAAATTGGGCAGACTGACAGACAGAAAGACGTAGGATAAACAACACCGACGATATAACACGAATTGTGGAAAATGCTACAAAAGTGGCATGCTTTACATTTGAGAAAAACAGCCCGGAGGTCCCTTTTCGTTTTGGCCTCTTTAATTAATTGCCAAAAAGCGAGTCGAGTTGGACAAAAAACGAAAACACTTGTGGCCCAACAAGAACAGCAAGAGCAACAACAAAAGCCAGTCCGTTCGACCGGAAGGAAGTCAGTAAGATTTTAGAGCACAAAAGGCCCAAAAGGACTGGCACCCACACATACACACAAGGACACCCAAACACACCCACACAACGAAAGCTGTTGCCATTTTGTAGCATACTTTTGTGCGCGCCTCTGTTTATGCGCCTTGTAAACTTGGTCTTCTCGGCTAGCCGTGTTTGTGCTGCTTTGTTGTTATTTTCTCACTTCCCTGCTGATTGCCGGCAACATATTTCGCAAATTGCTGTCAAAGTGTTAAGGAAGTTGACTCGGTTCGGGGCCAAAAGGGACCGCAATGAACTCGAGAACCGGCGTAGTAACTCCGCCCCTTCTGGAATGTGAGTATGTATGTCGCCTCCTCTAATTGCAGGCAGTTCGGGAAGATGAATTGCTAATGGTTTTATGTTCCCCTTTTTTGTGTGTGCCCACTGGCAAACAATAATAATAATTATAATCATGAGCCGACTTCGGTTTTTATAGGCCAGTTCTTACACAGTTTCGAGTGTCAGTGCGGTCACAAAAGAAACCGTCAAGATATATGGATAGGCTACGGCTACTGTGGAGTAATGATGATGGAAAGTGCCGAGAATGAATGCTGATGAAGATGGAGTAGGTATGTGTGGACTGTGAAGTGCTCTCCAAGGTTTAAGGGGTGGTGTGAAAGTTTTCAATTACCATTCGGTTTACAATGCTCCTATCGCTCGAAGCAATCCCTCAACTTGGATCTACCTGAAGTAGCTTCAATTAGTGGAAAATGCAAGATATTTTTCAATTAGCCGGCGAAGGACAAGGGCAAAGTTACTTAGACAACGGTGGTCGGTCGGGAATTACTGGAAACTAGAAAACTGGGAGAACTAAGAAACTGGGAAACTGCAGAGACAGCGCATTGGGTTTCTGCGGCTTTGGGCGGTGCAATTAACAACATCACGTGACCTGCAACCCAAGGCGAAGACCGAGCACTCGGTGGCATGAAAAATGAAGTCGAAGCAGTCGCTGCAGGCGTCTTAGCATCCGCCTCATCCTCAACCACAACCACCTCCTCTAGAGAGCCTCAGCTCAATCACGACCCGAATTGACTTTTGGGCTGCTGTGCATCATTAATTCACTTCAACTGAAATTTCGGAAATTCGAATTGAAATTGACTTGGTGTTTTCGGTGGGGTTTCAGGACGGGGAAGCCGAAAAACCGAATGGAAATAATAAAAATGTAATTAACGCCCAGGCCATAGACAAAGTGTAAGTGGGGCAGGCAGTCAGGGTCGCATTGGTGTTTTCTTTTGCTTCTTTCCCTCCCTCAGCTCGGATTTTGTGGGACCATTTGGCTCATTTCTTATACAATTAAGTGGCCACTGCTTATGGCCAAGGGGTCCGGACTCCGGAGATGTCCGGGGTCCGGAGATGTCTGCCCTTCTTCAACTTTGTCTATGCCTGTCATGAATCCCTTTGAGGGGCGGTCGTGGGCGTGGTCGTCTCGTTTCGTTTCATACCCGCCGCTGTTTTTGTTATTGCTTATCTGATTATGCGGATGGCTGGCTGCGCAGTCCGGAGTCCCGGGATTACGGACTACCGGCTGAGTACTCCGGGAATCTCCGCCGGGGTCTCGGGTGACTCGTCAATGACAGCTCCGAGGAGAGTTCAAAAGTTTAATTACCAGTCGCAGTAATCAGTGTGTTTGGATAAATAAGTAGGTTTACGAGTATGTACAATAGCTGGGGCATAAACAAAAAATTGCGCAGAAATACCAAAAGTGAATCAAAAATGCCAAAAAAAAGTGTACAAATGTTTTATTATTTTTTAAGTCAATTTGATATTTTTTGTGACCTCTTATTTATATTTTTTTTCAATTTTATTTAAAATGGAAAGTGTTTAATTATTATTATTATAAAATTATAAATTTTCTTTATTCACTTTGTAATAATTCTCTGAAATAATTTTAATATTTCTTTACTGTTTTAATTAAATAAGACTCAACTAATAAAATGTTCTTCTTTTTAATTGCAGGTATGTTGATCGGTCTTGCTAATGACTTCTAAAAAACTTCCATTAAAATGAGTAAGTTTTTATTGAAATAAGATTTTCCTTGGACCAACATTTAACTTCCTCCTCGTATTGATATAACAAATATCCACCGCATAGAGTATTTAAACCCTCCGGCAACACAAAATTGGAATAAAATTCCACTTCCTGGGGTATTTTTTTGTTTTTTCGGACAAGTTGCCTTCATGTGGGGCGGTAGTATTGGCTTTCTGATCCCAGCGGGTTATATTGGATAGAAATAACGAAACAACACAAAAAGTTGATGAACAACAAGACAATGAACTATGTAAAACTTCTAGCCGCAGTAAACGGCAACACCGGAATGGGCGTTAAAGGCCCCCCGACAAATTTTTCGCTCAGTGCAGGAGGGGTGGAGTGAAGTGGACTTTGATAGTGGGGGAAACGGACAAAGGGTCCTTGTTGCCCCCGGGGGAACTGGGCCAACGTAACGTCCGCAGCGCCAAAGGAAGCGAACGATGGGAGCTGAGATACCATCCGGCTAATAGAGCAGCCAACAAAATGTTTGGACCAGAGGGAATATCCGCAGGGATCGCAACAAAGTGGCAACTGTTCGGCACTAGATAAGCTCCGTTGCATTGACCACTTGCCCGATCCGAATGGATTGGGGCTACTTGGCGTCCACTTAAGATACACAAAGCTGAAAAAGATACAAAAGTGGGCCAAGATAAAGGAGAAGAGGGCCACAAACAGCTCAAGACGCTGGCAGGCGAAAAGGCAAGAAACACGAATATCGACTGATGGATGGGGGGGAAAAACAGAAATTGATTAATGGATGCAAACGATTGAAAAACGACAAACACAAGAACAACAGAATCAAAGCTGCTCAGTTGATGGCAGATGGGGGAGTGGGAGTGGATAAAGGGGTGTGGGTGAACCGATCTGAGGCAGGGAACATCAAAGTTGAGGTGCATGCGGCGCGTGGAGGTGCTGACCCCAAAAAATACAAGCCAAAAAAGAACATCAATTTGGTTGCCAATCAATTGAATAGGCCCCGCAATCAGCTTCAGACAATCGAGGACAAAAAAGTAGGTTCGCTCTTAGGTTATCTGACCTATATAGAGAGGTCTTAGCACTTAAAGTTCTAAATAAAGTTCGAAATCCAAATGTTCCTTAATCGTTTTATTATTAAACCCATTTAAATATATATGTATGTTGTAGGACCCCAAAAAGCTTGAAGTACATTATATATAAAGGTTTTCTGGCTGTTGATTTGAAATATAAGGACTAACATTCAGTAAAACAAACGAAAGTCTTTAAAATCTGAGCTAGACTGTGCGTGCACATAAACCGACTTGCGGTTGCTTTTTATTGCACACTAAAAATGATCCACAACGGCATTGGATTGAATGCGCTGGCGTCGGTTGCAGTCCATCCATCCGGCCAGCCAGCCAGCCATCCATCCATCCATCTATCCATCCATTTGTCCACCCATCCATCTCGTCTGCTGACCCGGCTGCAATTGTTTTGTTTGCTTTCATGTCTGCCCCGCAAAAAACACACACCCATCTTGCGTGAAGGAATTGTAGCGCAAGAATAACACAAGTCAGCGACGACGTCGGCGTGCTTAAAGTACGGCAAATGTTTGTGGATTTTATTATGGCGGGATGGGGGGATGGGAGTTGGGAATCAGAGAGTCAGATGCTGAGGCTGCATCCAAGACCAAAACGAAATGCCCGAGAACAAGACCGAGACGAAGGCCAAGCGTCGTCGATGACGCTGATGAATTTCTATTTACTTTGTTTAATTTCTGTTTTTATTTGCCATTCGACGGGCCACTCAGCAGCGAGCATCCAATGGATGTGGATGTGGATGAAGAGGTCTGCGTGCAATTAACGCAAAGTGCTTCACTGTACTTCGATGACGTGGGTGTAAGCGGGAGAAAATTGAAAGGGGAGTCAGTGATGCCAGATTTATCAATATAAAAAGCTTAAATCAGATGAAAAAAATTTGAAAAATATATTTATTTGTTAATTATTTTAAAATCTTTGTACTTTTTAGGAAAGTCGTATATAAATATACTTAGAATTCTTTTAGCCCTAACAAATTACTTAAATATTGCAGGCTTAAATCTTAAATATTTTCAGTTGTTTTTTGGTTACAAAAAAAAATAAAGAACTTTAAACTTTTAAGTGCTGTTGTCAAAATATTTCGAAAAATCGAGTATCAAAAACCAGACTTCCAACTCCGATGGGAATTTGTAAGCTGCAATTACCGTTCGCCTGTTGCCCATTTAATTGATTTTGACGCCGGTCGTCGAATAACATTGATGGGTTTGGTTCCTCCTCCCTACTTCGCCATACTCCCTCCCTCCCTCTCGCACCCACACTCGCCGTCCCTTTCTCTTTTACGGATGCAATTAGTGCACTGAGCTGGTGCATTTTCTATATGTGCTAAGTACACATTTCCAGCTCCTTCTCGTTTTCCCTGGAAACTGACCTACAGGGTCAGTGGGAAATCTTAAATCCCGGTGCAACTCTCATTTTTCTTTGGCTTCTTGGGTTTTGTTTACTCTTCGTACTTCCTTCCTGGTTACTTTGTTTGTCCGGTGATTAACTACTGCTAACTGCTTACTCTCACCCGTTTTTTTCCTTCGTTTATCCATTTCTCCGGCTTTGATTTGCCGTAAAGAGAATCTCATCCCATTTTGGTAATTATTTACCCAATATTTTTTTTTCACTCAAAGCTAACTTTTTGGATTCATTTTTTGCTCGTTCTGTAAGATTTGTTTGGCTGTCGAAGTAAAATGATGTTAAAATACGGATACCATGTTGCACGGCGAATGGAGTGTGTGTGTGTGTGTTGGCCGTAAAATATTTTAGCTCAAACAGATAAAGTTACTTGCTCAAATAGATTTGCCTCTGCCACTGAATTTGCATTGCTGCATCAATCCTGTGCACGTTGGGAAAACGTCAGAGTCGGAAAAGCAAGATGGGAAATGCAAATCAGGAGAAATTCTGAATGAATCACCTTGCATTGAAATTGAAACCTATTGTAATCATCATGAGATATGTATGTACATATGCGTCAATATTGTATTCGCAAGATATTAATTTCGAAATGCTTACATATTAGATAGAAACCTAAAGCATAAATTCACTCAACTTAGTATGCGAGAATTTCCCACTAATTAGTTTCTGGTATTTCCCCCAAAGAACAAGCAAATCTGCAATAACAAATAGCTGCCGTAAATCAATTGGAACCGAAACTAGGAATTATATGAGCCATATATATGCCCACAAAACGGTCCCATAACTTTCCGCGCCATTGCAAATGGCTGCACCGCCCACCCTCGAAAGCCCCCTCCCCATCCCACTCCCATTTATCCCCAATATTCTGTGTATATTCTGTGGACTACTGGTGAATAACTCACAGTTCGAGCGGAGCGATTCATGAGTGTGCCAAATGCTGTTTGCTTTTCCCCAGCACTTTTTTTCTGGATGGAAATAGCGAGCGAGAAAATGAAAAATATTTCATGGCAGCGATGAAAGCAAAGGCTGGCCTAGTCCTGCTATGGAATAACTAATAAATTGGCGCTTAATCAACTTCTGGGCCAAGAGAAAAGCAAAACATAAAAAAATAAAAACAAAACAAACACACTGGCCACATGCAGCAGCTGGCGCACAGAATGTTGCAAACTGCGGTCGAGTCGGGATGAAAATTGTGTATCAAGTGGAATTAATTTAACGCACGGACCGCAGCCGAGGCGCCTCTTTCAGCATCTTTTATATAGATATGGCAAAAGTAAATAAAATGCAATCAAATTAAATGCAGCACAAGCGCAGCGCACTAACAGCAGCAGCAACAATCTGAAGTGGCAGCAACTTTAGCGGCAGCGGCAACAACGGCGAGTGCACTCGAGAGCAGGGCCAGAAGTTTGGGGATTGGCGAGCTCTGGCGCTAGTTGAGTCCAAGTAAAGACCACTTCTCAGGGCAGAAGCACTACTCACTACCGGTAACTCCCCACCCCCCATAATCCCATAGCCTGTTGCTCTTGCTCCTCCTTGCCACAGCATGGTGCAACATTGTTGTAGTTACTCTAGACTCTTTGGTGTTTTGTTTGGTAGGCGCAGCGGAAGCAGGAAAAATAATAACAACAAGGCGCATAAATTTCACCAGCCACCGCAGCATCAACAAACAAAAAACCGGCAAGAAGGAGCGGAAAAAATACAAAAGCCGGACTAAGGAAATTATAATCTCTGTCCCGCTGTCGCTGTTAAAGTTTATACGGTTCCATCACACTTAGCAGGCAGTAAAAAGTATCGCTGTTGTATTTCAATTAAAGTGTTTGGCCTGGGGAAAGTCAGAGGGGGCGATCCAAAACCATAAAAAACTATATAATACCAAAATTTCAGTAGACTAAAAAAGTTTTTTTTTACTTTATTATTTTATATTAAAACCAAATAAATCTTTAAAAATCTCTATAGTAGTTATTTTAAACATAGAAATAGATAATACTTAAATCTAAATCTAAATTTAAAATATTTAAACTCGTAGGCTTAAACTAATTTTTATGAATCATCAATGTTGTTTACCTATTTATTCATTTTTTTGTACTTTTAAAATATGCTTAAGAATTCCTTTTTTATAAGAAAGGTGCGGTGCCACCTTAAATTTAGCTTGAGACAACTTGAACTTCTTGGCTGCCCCATCAGTCGACAGCTTCGGGTAGTTTCTGTTGTCTTCGCTGGTCTGACTTGTATTTATTTTGATTTGGCAGCCTCCTTTTGTTGGCGGCGCTAGTATTTTGTTAATGATGATGAAGCGCAGCATGTTGAAAGGCAAATAAACAGCGGTGGGGCTGCAGCTGTTTCCCTACACACGCACACACACACATTCGCTTTAATTAAGCAAACATTGAGAATGCTCAGCGTTGCGGCTAAAAAATTCATTAAAACAAAGTTCCCTCCCTTTTGGCTGGCGACTATAACAGCGCGGAAAACGCTACGAATTGCTTTGGGGTCGCTGCTTTTTCGCCCAGCTGCCTTAGAGCAAACAAAACGCACGCGCTTCACTCGCAGACATTTAATTTGCATAAAAAGTTTGCCACCCGACTTTGCGACTACTCCTGAATTCCGTATCCCCGTCCACCGCCAGCGGGAGGAGTTTTGTGGGCCGAACGCAGACCGTTTGGCGTCTTGGGTCCAGGTCCACCGATCATTTGTGGGCGTTCGGGATTGTTTGACTGCGGCAGCGACCCGCGACAATGTCGAGTATAATGGCAATTGGCGAAATTTGCATAATGTTAATTTTAATTTGAAATTTGGCCACTCAACGGTGGCCATGGATCAGAGGACCAGCACCAGGACCAGCCCAGCACCACATTTATCTTACAACGTGTTGATGCGGTACATAAAATGTTCAGCAGCTCGGACGCTAAAATAATAGAAATTATTACCCGAGGGCCAGAGACTAGACAACATTTAAACTCGGCTTTTACAGAATAAAATTCCTTCAATTGTTAAGAAAGTTAGAACAAAAATTCTTTTGGCTAAGTAGCTTAAATTCCATTATTGAGTCCGTTTGTTATGTACTCCAAAAGTAAACTATTTTGCTAATATCTTAAGCTCTTAAATAAATTCTAGGCTTCAAAGAATACTCGTTGAGGAATTTAGAATAAAATAAAGATGGCAAATCAAAGACATAAATTCTTTTGGTTTAGCAAAAATGCTTTTTCAATTGTTGTGTCAGTGGATAAATGAATTTTATTTTGAACAGCCATCAAACTGAAATATTCATATGCAATAATCTGGGCAATAGAAGTTTAATTAAAATCTAATGCTTGGGTGTGAAATTTCATTTGCTTTTAGTGGAAATCTTTGACATTAAATAATAAAACACGATGGCTATGAATTCGTAATAAGTGCAAATATTGCATTTGATTTGCTTGTTTATTCGTAATTATTGTGTTAGTTGGTAAACGAATAAGGTAAACAACATGCAAAGTCAAGATTTTCCTAAGCTCCGCAAACTGCAGTGGTCGAGCATAATTTTTGCCTCAAATTGGCGGTCTGTGTGGCATGGCCCCAAAACCGATCGGCTATCTTTCAGCTGCAACCACTTTTGGCCTGCGGACAAAGTTGGGGCACTTTTTATTCGACTTGGCAGGCCGTGTCATAATGCGACTGGCCGAATGGCTTGAGGTCATGCCGTGGCCACCAGTCCGGGATTTATGTGACCCGTTTTGTGGGGCAAGTGTTCCGGGCAGTTAGGCCCGCTCGGTCATACCATAAAGTGCATAATTGGCCCAGTCGGAGATTTATGCAGCTGCTGCTGCTTCTGCTGCTCCTGTTTCCACTGGCCACCACTACTGGCCACTTGAAGCAGCATAATTAGCGCACTGGCACTTGCGCCTAATGACCCTGTTAGACACGGCCACATAACATTAGGGCCACTCAGATGGGCTCTGCCATCTGGAAGGATTCAGGCCGAAAGGTCAGCCCCCGCACACAGGGCGGCAATAAATAATATATGTAGATTTGGGTATGTGTATGCCTGTGCAAATCGCCCATTCAGGTTCATGTTTCTCAGTCTCAGTCTCAGTCTCCGACGAGCGAGGAGCCCAAGTGCATTGCCCTGCCGGCAAATCATGCTGTCTAAATTTGTATTTATTAGACAATGCGCCACGGGGCGTATGTGTAATATGCCATGCCATGCCATTAGATGCATTCCGATCCAATCCATGACAGCCCCAGAGCAGCAGTGGTGTGTGGCATGTGTGTTCTCTAGCCTGTGGTTACAACATGACTAGCAATCTTCGAGAGCTCGTGTGGGTGCGGGAAAGTCCGGATTAGCCACGAGATGCTCCTTTCTTCTCGGCAAGAACTGGGAACTGAGAGCCGGGAACGGTTCTATTGAACCCGTTTGAAGTGCCCACATTATCATATACCCCATTTCTGAGGGCCCCCAGGAAAATCCAATAAAAATAATGAAGCCAGAGACTGGCGAGCAACAGCAACAGCAACAAGAACAACAATGGCGACGACGGGTGCTAGGAGCAGAGTGGGCCATAAAAAAGGAGCTGAGCAGCGTATGAAAAATATAAAAAGTTAAAATAATAGAAAGCTGCTACTGCTTTCGCTGCTGCTACTTTGTGTGCTGCATATTTTTTGACTCCAGAATAAATAGACTTTTGCATACGAGACTGGGAATGCGTTTATGCTCGTATGCATGTGGCACATTCTCAATTTATTTACAAAGCGCTACCCTCAGTCACAGCTTCACAGCTTCGCTCTGTGGCAGTTGTAGCGAGACATATACAACATGCGAAAACGAATTCGAAAAGTCAAGCCAAGGGCGTGGCTCTCCATCCTCCGGATCCCGATGCATTTTTGGCCAACTTAGTTCCGCATTTAAGCAATCACGGTCGTTCTGCGGCACTCGGAACCGAACATATCAAACATTCTGCGGGAAAATGGGCACTGAGACCGACTCCCTCGGCGCATCCATCCCATTCACACTCAATCACACACTCGCTGACCGTTCAATGGGCAAATAACATGTCAAGTCTCATTATGTTTCACAACTCGAGCAACCGCAATCATTGCAACAGTGGGGCAGATGGCTCTTGAAGGCCTGTTCTTAATGATATTTTTAAGATATTCTGTTTTTAGAAAATCTGAAAAACTTGAGCATGGATAAAAATATTGAATTTTTATGTTTAAATTTAAATTTTATATATTCTGCAACATTTGCTTCCCAAAATTCCAAAAGATTTAGATTTTAGAGATTTTGATTATTTATTCAAGGTGTTTAATTAGCTGATATAAATGTTCCTTTTTTAAATGACAGCTTCCAAAATATGAAATTTACCAAATATAAGCTGAAATATATTCAGAGCAGTTAGCTCCTTAAGTAAGAGCATTAAAAATGAACATAATACCTAAAGAAAGACCATAAAAGACAATTTAAAACAGGTTTATCATCTTGTGGTGGCAATTAGTGGCCTGCTTATCAGCAAATATGAAGTCGTTATTATAAACAGGTATTTAATCACCCGTAGGACCACTGTGGCAGTCCCATCGGATGGACTCCTCACCGTCGGCCAGAGCATCGTTTTTATCAGTCAACCTGCGCCCCTTTGGCCCTGCGGCATTGTCCAGGCTGCCCCACTTGTCCCCTTCCTTCCCCCCCGGGAGTCCATCCACTTCCATGTCTGCGGCTGTATGTCTGCTAAAATGGCTGGCAATTTAGAATTTATGGCAGCTGCATGATTTGTATGATACGAACGTAAGCAGTTTGCACTCACGTACCAAGGGGGGCAGTCACAGTCGTACATATATACCTATATATTCGCGGCGAAAGGGGAGCAGGAAGTGGTGGCACAAAGGGTTGCCGGTATCCGCATCTGTATCGGTATACGTATATGTATATATAAATCTGTAACTCTTCCCCGGGCGGCGGCGCATTTGTCTATTTGAACTTGTGTGCTGGGCGCAGTGTGATCATTTAATTTGAATTCGCGTCTGACATGGCCGCCGGCTCAAAATTAAACAACGCAGGATGCGAAAGGGCCATTTATATATATGAATAAAATCGTGGTATACTTTAGCCGCCGCTCATTTGCATTCGCCAGTGAAATTGGTTAATTTCATTCCCATGTAGCTGGCCACAGAATCAGTCGGCGGTGGTGGCTCGCCTGTAATTTGCTCATTAAAGCGACGGGACAGCTGCCAAACGGATGCAGGATGCTGACTGCTGGCTGAAGGACGATGGACGATGGATGTGGATGCGAGTGGGGATGCCTCAGCCATCGGCATCCGGCCATTCAGCTGTTGCTGCCCGTGCATCGCATTATGCGCGTAAGCGTAAAACTTTCAATTATTTAAATTATGCCACACGAACAATGCCACAAAAGCTTGAAGCCGGCACATATGCCACCGAAAGCATCAGCTGCAGGTTGCTCCTGTTCCTGTTCCTGCTGTTGTGGCTGATGTTGCCACTGCAACAATGTTTCCAACATTGTCGCCCATCGTCATCTGCTCGTCTGCAGATTCCATGTTACAAAATTGCCGCAAGTTAAACGCATGTCGACACAGACCCATCCTCATATGTACTCCCTTCCCCCCTTCCCCCCTCCCCCCAAACACCACATTCTCCGCCACACTACACCACCCACATAATTCATTCATATCATCAGTGTTCCCGCGCCACGGATGAGACATCGTCGGATGAGTGATGGCTCCAACATATCGCGCATATCGGCAACATAACCATTGTGTAAATGTCACTTCATCTCATCCCAACCCAACCCATTCCATTCCATCATATCGCATACCGTTCCCAAGTGGGATGCTGAGGTGTCAGCAAGAGCGACTGTTTTCTCTCCCTTTTATTTATTGGGAATATTGCACATTCACCGGGTATAGCTCGTCAGAAGAAGTAACTAGTGAAGCGTGATCTGTTAGTTTGCTGATGGACTGAGAAAAATTAAAAAAAAAATTTGCAAATAAATTTTTAAAAAATGAGGCATACAGAAATATTTATATATCAACTATTACGATTTTTTAGCGAAGTAAAATATTTAAATAAAATAAAACATTAATATTTATAGATCGATTTAAATATTATATTATAGATCTTAAATTGGAATATTTATTATTATTTTATGGGTGATTATAGATTGGTATTTCTCAAAAGAAGCCTTCTAAATATGAGAAAGTAATGTTTAGTTAAGGGTTTATATTTTTTCCGAGTGATAAATACCCGCTGGCTGCTCAACTCCGGTGTAAATGCATGCGGGAATATATATGAGAAATTATTTACACCGCTTTTTTGCTGAGAAATCACACAACAAAGCAAAGGGTATAGCGGGATCGGTATCGGTGGTGGGGAACCGCTGCAAAGGAACTCCAATTTGCAGGACTTGGCGCCATCGGATGGGCACTGTCAAACAAGTTGTATGCCTGGATGGCCAGCCACCTCATCCGCCGACGCTGACATCACAATTAAGCCATAACTCATCGGGCAATGGCAATATGTGAGCTGCATTTTGTATTGTGTCAGTGGCTCGGTTACATTCCATTACGGCCATAAAAAGAGGCTTACCACCGGCGATGCCAAAAAAAGCGGAAGAGTAGATGGGGGACGGAGCAGAAATCCGTACCAATGCCACACACGAACTGCAACGGCAAAAGGCGGTCGACGAGCTCGAAAAAAAATGCTACAGATTCAGATACAGATACAGATACCGATACAGATACATTTACGGCTACCCCATGCATATAGATATGCGGATAAATATGGCCATTCATTGCTCCTCTGCCTGTTTCATATTCGCATGTATGTATTTACTTTGTATCACTTGTCACATTTTTTATTGTCACTGCTGGGTGCTGTGATTTTTTATGGCTCATCTGTAGCCGGGACAGCGATTCATTCGCCGGGGGATCCGCTGCTATATTATTATTATTATTGTTATTATATCATTCTTCATCAGCTTGATTCGCCCATTCATTGTTGTGCTTATAAGGCGGGCGAAAAATAAAATATCTTTCATTATTTGTTTGACGCGCTGTCGCAGCTGCTGAAGGGATTAATTTCTTGATTTACCCATGGAATATATTTACATGCCGTAGTCTGGAGAACTGAGCTGGGAATAGGGAATCCGGGCCGCTTTGTTCTTTTGCCGTTGTCCCTGGCAGCAGTTGCTCCACAGCTCCGATTTCGCTGTGGTCTTGGCGTTTTTCTTTCTTTTTTCCTTTTTTTTTTATTACCGACTGTGCAATTGTGTGGAAGCGTATTGAAAGCTAGTCGCGAGCACTAGGAGCCAGCGGGAAATATGCTAATGCCATTCGATCAGCGGGACGCTGGAAAAGCGGGGGAGTGGAGTGGCCCAGTCAGCCATCAGTCAACAGCGTGTCAGAGGCGCGGAAAGTGAAATGAAATTCTTATTTTCATTTTTGTTTTTCCTTTTTCCTTTTCACTTCTAAGCGCCAAACACTTTCTATTGTTCAGAGAGGACTTTGCTACCCCATGTATTTTTTCAGGGGATTATCATTCAACCATTTCTGTTTCTTTTTTTCCACGACTCTGTTCGTTCAAATTGTTTTAGATTTTCCCTTTGTTCATTGGAAAGCGTTTTGGAGATACTCTACTGCTTGTTTTGGACCGAAAAGTAACAAAACAACAACTTCCCAGGGATTATCCTTCGGTTTCTATATTAGTCCCGTATTTGTTTTCTATTTATTTGTGAGCAGAAACAAAAAAAAGGCAGGGGAAAACAAAAACATTAGAATTTCGAGGCCACTGAGGGCGGAAAAAGGGTTTGCATACACAAGTTTGCCTTATCCCAAATACCGGCCAAAGCCGTTTACCAATTACTTAAACATAAGGTAAAGCCCCGGGGGATTTACAAGTGTTTTTTCCCCCGCTTTCTGTTTATTTTTTCCTCTGTTATGTTTGCTGTTCGCATCAGGAGACAGGCGTTTTAATAAACTGGACTTTGAGGACCTGCGAAAAAAAGGTGACAAAATAACCATTAAATCAAATGACTTAAAGTTTTCAAAACAATGTGAGAAAGTTTTCAACTTGAGGGGAGGCCTTTTAAAGTACATTAACTCCCGGACTTAATCAGTCATTTTAGGATTCAAAACAAACCGACTGGCGGCTGTCCTAGTTGTCACAATGCAAATTATACCCCGTCCAACTCCCACTGAAATTGTGGTTTAATCAAATTGCATTTAAAATGCAAAGCGTGGAAAAGCCAAGCCTCGCAAGGAAAAGCGCAGTGGAAATCTCTGGCGAATGGCAGAGAAAACGAATTATTTTATTAACGCTTAACAAAAGCAGAGTCGAAAAACACAGCGCTCATAAATAACAAAGCGAATTCAATTCCCCGCCGCTCTATTAAAATCACATTACCCCTCATAAAATGCCATTTAAATCATAAAAATTTCCCATAAATTCATATAACAATAAAGCATTAATTTTAAGCAAATAAAAAATAATGTGCTGAACGCATAAATCAAGGCAGGAACTGCAATAAATTATGCAATTTGCATTCAAAACCGAAATATATAAATAACAAACAGTTGAAAACAAAAAGGAGCAATGAGCAATAAGCCGCAAACAACAATTTTCCCGGTGGCAACAACAAACAGAAGTGCAATGACAAACAAATGTGAAGCTAATTTGTCAGCTTGTTGATTTCGATGGAGTGGGAATCGGGGATTGGGATACGGATTGGGTCAGCCAGATGCCAGCGAGAGACCACAAAGCCATGAAGCCGTCACTCAATCAGATAGCAAAAGCGAATTGAAAACCGTGTGCAGGCGATAGTGAATGCAATTTACAATTAACCAAAGAATGCTTTTTTGCCAGCCCCTCCGACGTTGGCAATTACCTATAATATTTATGGCCAAACCGCAAAACATTTGTCGAGCGATGCGTTTACATGTGTAATTGGCGGGTGGGACGGTGGGCGTGGCAGCGCTAATTAATTGCCCCACAAGAGCAACCTGTTGGCGTACACACTCGCAATACGTATACGCAATGTCGGTCATTAGTTTAAACCGTTTTTGCAGGAACCCCAAGGATTTGCCACTAATCAGCATTTCGGGCATTTAATTAGAGGGGAAGTTCTAAGCAAGGACGTGTCGACAAATCGATAGGCGAGGGCAGGATCTCAGCATATTGCTGCTGTTCCATAATGCAACAGATTTGTCAGACATTTGCCTTCTGGCCATGGCAACACATACAGCTGCCAAACATTTGCACTTGTCATCTGTGTGCGTGCTTGTCTGGGTTTTTGCTTTGCCAAACCGCCAGGCGTTTACCTCGTGCAAATGTTCGCCTGTAAATAAAACCAGACGGAGCCAAGGATCCAACTTACTGCTACTACTACTTGTGTGAGAGAGAGACTTCCTGTGTGCCAGTTACTGTTTCCGTTTCCTCCACCCACACACAAGCACACACACAGCCAATAAAAGTTTGTCATAATGCATTTGTCGAACATCAGACATCGCCCGAGGGCCACTAATTTGGCCATTGACCATTGTTGATTACTTGCCTGCCATAATGATCTTGTCCTTTATGGAGTTATAGTTACGCATCCTGCACACAAGACGCACATAAGTCAATTAGAAGGCATTTGTGTGCGCTGGAGTGAAATAATTAGTTCCAGCCATGGTTACCACTTGAATTGAATTATAGTGCAGCTCGAAGATTGTCCATTAAATTGGCCATCTGAATTTAATTTGACGCGTTGACAAGGACAACCTGTCTTAGTTTACTGATTTACTGTTTAAATATTTATATTTTTATAGGTATACATATATAAAGAACAGGTTTTTTTCTGTCCTAATGAGCGGGCATAAATCACCGAGAACCCAAACGGGTTTGCGCCCATCTGATAATCAGCAAATCATATTCAGGCAGGCATTCTTATCGTTTTTGTGGCCCATAAAGAGCAGGTTTCCAGGAAGTAACCGAATAGCTCTACAATTACAGTCGCCCAGAAAGGAATCCCTGGGACAAGAACAACATGAGACACTTTTGCGAACAAAACACCGCTGGCGAAAGAAGACAAGCTGCACGAAAAAAGGAGGAATAAGAGCAGACGAGAAGAGTTATTTTGTATGGAAAGTATCGCATATCAGCAGACGACAAGGACAAGGACAACACAGGACGCCCCTTGCGTTTGCATATAATTTAGATTCCCATTCGCAATTCGCATTTATTGAAGATTTACAGCGGCAACTTGCAGACAAACAACTAGCAACACAACATTTGGCATTCGAGCAACTCGCATATTTTCCTCGTCCTTTGTTTTTTGTTTTCGCCGCTGGCTACATAATTTCATTTCAATTGGAAAACTGAGAAGGGGGTCCTAAGTCGGAAAATGCGTGACTCTTTGGGATGGGGAAGGGGTGATGGGCAGGAAGCAAAACTTTTGCAGTTATGTCCGCAACAGGAAAAAGCACATTGAGTAAAATGCTCTAAGTATGCTCACCATTTCGTATTTGGCTGCATTTTGCATCGTGAATTCTGCATCCTGGTACCTGCAACCTGCCACTGACGCACGTACGAGCCAGAGGACACCGGGGAACTGAGCACAAGGACGACACACGTCACGGCAAAAGTTAAAAGTTTACCATCAATGTTTGCATTTCAAGTTTCACTCCTGGCTGGCAGTTCATTTTGCGCTGCGCACAGACGTCCTTGACAGGATGACAGGGATCCTGGATTGCGGACCAGCTGCACTGCACTCCTTCCGCACTTTCAGCCACTCTGCTCTTTAAATGAAAATTTAATTTACCCCTTATACTTGGGGGTTCGCTTTAAGCACAGCTAATGAAAATGCCGAGTTGCTGCTGGCTTAAAGCTCAGGAATCCGCTTTTCAGCCAGCAAAAACTTTTTGCATAGCTCAAAGACAAGCAGCAGGTGCACTTATAGATAAAAACTTTTCAAGAATATATTCACAGTTTGCTTTGGCATCGCAATATTAATAATAAAGTGGCAGTGCAAAAGGATTAAACATATTTTAATTTTTTATAAGCATAATAGTACTCCAAAATGGCTAACTTAAACTTTTAAATTTGTAACAGTTTTTGATTGATTTGGGTTTTTCTTTAAAGACCCACCTGTCTGCCCCATAAAATCGTTCGACTTCGACCCTTTCCGTTGAACACCCAATCAGCCATCTATTCAAATCGTGCCCAAAAGAGTTATCCTTTTAGTGAAAAATCAATTGAGCTTTGACCACAAGACTGAACCGAGTCAAGTCTTTGAACCCCGAATTGCCTGCTGCCCTGCTGCCCTGCTGTTCAGTCTGTGTTCAGTTTGCAACTTGGCAAATTAGATGAATCTCTGGGAGAATGAACAAGCCCCAAGTGTGGCGGCAAAGTTAGTTGATGTTGCAGCGGGCGAAACTTCAATTCCCCGATCAGGTGCAGAACCATTCTGGTTGCCCTGGTTGCCCTGGGAAATGGGGTTGTAGTCCTTTAGTCCCCCTCCCTCATCTCTTTTCTCCCGGGTGTTTGCCAACTTGTTTGGCCGTTGTTTGTTGTTCATGTTGTCGTTGTTGTTGTCGTGGTGTTGTACGCACGTAAACGATGCCAAGTCGAGTATTTATTACGCTCACAACTTGACATAATTCCCATTTTCTGGGGGGCGGCAGCCTGACTGAGCTGACTGAGCTGATGCAGCAGTTGAACTAATGCCATCGATATAGATTTATAACTTCGCTGGCACGTATGTGCGAGTACGTTCAATTGCCTGCACCATCACCATCATCATCAGCATCAGCCTTATCATCGTCATTGGAGGCGACATGGCTGCTGCCATCAAGTTGGGCGGAAAGAAACAAGTTGCGACTTAACAACTTCATCAGCTGGCAGCGCACTTAGTTTCGCTGACAGCCTATATATAAACAAGTATATATATGTGTGTTCACAATAAGATTTCTTAGCGCATTAAGCAGCAGTATCAACAGGAGCCGGGAAGAACAACAAATAAATGCCATTAGCAGCCAACAAACTGTAAGCCAAAATGGCGCCATCAACGCGAAAATAATACGGAAAATGCGGCGTTAATGGCAACGATGAGTGAGGGGGAGTGGGGAAAGCCCGGGAAACTCGGGGTAGAGAGCACCCATGTGAAGGCAAACGATGTTATGATTATGATTATTATGTTGCTATTAGATTAAGAGCAATTTTAACTTTTTCCGCCCGCTCACAAAGGTCTTCCGCTCGTCCCTTCAGCAAAGACCCATACTTCCCTCTTTCCCAATTTTCCTCTCTTTTCTTTCTCCTTTTTTGTGCGTCAACGCTTTCCGTTTGGCTTTGGCTTACGACACTTGACGCTCAAGTCCCGCCTTTTGTTCCCCCTTCCATGTGGCTCCCAACTTTCGTACACCCCGTCGGGCCGAGTTACTCCTTCATTGTTTCTGGGCCGGGTCTTAGCCACGCTTAATTGGTTGGCTTTTATTACTTGGCAAGTGCTGCAAGCGCATAATTTGCGACCACCACAAACAGTGGGCCAACTTCAAGATTAGGCAAATTTAATGGATGGCTTAACGAAGCACTTCTAGGGCTTTCCCATGGCAGATCTATTGATTAGCCTAAGCGGATAGGAAAGAAGCTCCATAAAAATGTTGTTTGCTTTGTTTTTCTTGTTTGTCTATCCCGAAAGTAGCTATTAAAGTTCTTAAAAATATTTATCAGAATTTTTGTTAGTTCCTAAAAACATATCTTAAGGTCGGAGAAATCTTAAATAATGGCCAATATAAAATCGTTTATATTTAGAAAACTCCCACCAGGTAATCTCAAAGTTTCGAAACAACCTTTACATTTCTTGTAAATATACTTTAGTAGTCTCGGCTCCTTTGCTTTTTATTTGCCTTCGTACTTTCTTGTTCTCGGGTGCGTGAACTGAGAAATCTTTTTTTAATTAAATAAGCATCCGTAGATTAGGAGGAAGGGCGAAGCACCGGCGAGTCATGCTGGCTGCCTCACTTCGCACCTACATAGTCTACAACATGGCCACGCCCATGCTGCCACCGCCCCCTCCCATTTTACCACCCACCGACAGAAGGGGCGCGTGCCTTTGGTAGTTTGCGGCGCCATTTTAGCGCGAAATGAATTTAAATTGTTTGCCGGCGTTTCCTGCATTAAGGGCAGCTTCCTTTCGACGACCCTGCTGCTTGGTCTCGCTTTCTTCGGAGACGTAGAAAAACGAAATTACTTAATTACAACAATTATTATATGAAACGGCTCCAAAAAAGTTCCCAGAGAGAGAGGAAAGGGGAATCGCTTCCTGTAGTTGCCCTGCTGTTGCTGTTGTCTGCTGCCTGTTGTTGTTAATTTAATTAAATATTTTCACACCTTCCGACTGATACATTGGACTATACGAAAGTCGTTTGGGTGCCTTTGTCTTGGAATTTTAGGTGTTAATTTCCTGTCCCGTGGATGCAGAAAACAACAAGTGCAGCGGGTCGGCTCTAATAAAAGTAATTGCCATGGGCAGACCGGCAGCAGCAGAAGCGGCAACTGCAGCAGTGGAAAATTACAGGACAAGACACGAAGGACCTCGGCTGGGAGTTTTATGCCATGGAAAATTGCATGCGAAATAATTGAAAAGCATCGACTGCAGCTTTGTCCTGGTCCGTGCTCCTTGGCTCGGCTCCTTGCTCCAAGCTCCTTTGGGTTCTTTGGGCAGATAAAGTTTCCTCGCAGCACCGAAATAATAGCAGCCAAAGTGGTTGTAAATATTTTGTGCCCGCCATTCGCCATTCGCCAGCAGCTTCTTTTTTCCCGCAGCGTGACAAAATGCTGCGAAAAGTCATTTTTCAGCTAAATGAATTTGCGCCAACTGCGCAAAAAACAACGCCCCAAAAAAGTAGCTCAACGGGAAGTGGGGAATGGAAATGTAAACGGGGAATGGGAACGGGGATTTAAGGAAATGGCTTGCCACTGGTCCACTGACATCCGCATCCTGTGGGTCAGCGGCAAGTTCAATGGGCAACTAATGAGGCGACCTTAAGATTGCTTTTTCACAACTAACTCTCGAAACTTTCCATTGCAGGTCCTCCAGGTCCACCAGGTCCGCAGGGAAAACGCGGGAAGCGTGGCAAGAAGGGAGACGGCGGCGAGAAGGGCGATCCGGTAAGTGGCAGCTGAAAACAGGAAATAAAGTCCATATGCTGGCAGATCTTCCGATTGGAAGTACACTCTTGACATAGATTTTACCAGAACTCACTTAGAAAACAATTTAATCTTTACAATTTCTTTGAACTATGAAAAGTATTCGAGAATACATTTTTTCCTGAGTGTAACAGTTTGAATCTTTTCACTTTAATTTTGGAAAACTTAAAGTAATCGATTTTACTAACCAAAAAAAATCTTTCGTAAAACTATTATGTGTGTTCAGTAGGTTCTTAAATGGAAATTAAAGCGGATTCAGCTCTTTGATTAATTTTTAGAACATGGATGAAAATGAAAGCAGCATATTTGAGATTTAATAATTTTTAAATAATTGTGAATAACGCAATAAATACCAATCTTTGACAGTTACGATATAAATAAATTGAATTCTTAAGAAAAAAATCTTAAGGAAAATTCCACAATAAATTCAAAATATTAGTATTAGTCATTGAAGCACAACTAATTCCGGAAATTTGAAAAACAGGAAAGAAACTAATATTTAAGAGCACTTTGAATATATTTTCTCCGCCTAGGGCCTGAATGGCATCAGTGGGGAGAAGGGCGCGGCGGGCAAGCCGGGGGACAAGGGCCAGAAGGGCGATGTTGGCCACCCCGGCATGGATGTCTTCCAAACGGTGAAGGTAAGTGTCTGCGTCCCAGTCCTCCTCCACAAAATCCGCAAAGGCTGCTGCAATTCTTGGCAACAAATTAAATAGACTCTAACCGGATCCAAAATTGCTTTGCATTCCTAGGGTCTGAAGAGATCGGTGACAACGCTGCATGGCGGCACGCTGGGCTATGCGGAGATAGTTGCTGTTAAGGTATAGCCACCACCACCACAACCACCACCCACCTATCAACCAAACTCTTTACCACTTTGCCTTCCCCATTCCTCATTCCCCATTCCCTGTTAGACGTAGACATGGTCAAGACCATTTTTCAGGGGCCAAATGCAGATGGCCAAGAGATGGCAGCCCGGCGTACAACAAATTATTCGCAACTTGTTGTCCTTGGCTCAGTCGCTCGTTCTCTGGATTTGTCCTTCTGTAGTCGTCCTTTTACTTAGTTGTGTAGTTGTGTTTATTGTCTCGCTTCATTCTCGTTTGTAATGCTTTTAAGTTGTCTCCTGTCTTCTGTCGCCTGTCTTCTGTTCTGTCCGCTGTCCGCTGTCCCTTGTCCGTTGTCCTGCTGCCTTGGCTCCTTTGTTTAAACTGCGCCATAAATTCGTTGCAACATCGTAGTTTTCGGTAGACTTTCCCCCTTTTCCTTTCTTTTCGGCAGTGGCAACTTTTTCGGACAGATCCCTTCGGTAGTTTTTAATGGAATTTCCATCCTATTTGTTGTGTAGTTTTGAGTTGTTACCCTTTAAGAACATTTAATTTGGTTTATTTGCTTTTAATTTGGCTAACAACGCTTTTGCAGCAGCTGAAACTAATTTTGTTTTTATGATGATTTATTAACCATTGTTTTGATTAACCCATTTGGTAATGTTTTCTTTAACTATTTTTATGTTACGTTTTGAACTTGTTGTTGTTTTGGTTTATGTTGATGCTGTAAGGACTTGCAAGAAGCAGGCGTCAATGTATCCGCTTCCACAGTCATACAGCTGAAGGTGAGTTGTTATTTTTAAGTTCCATTGTCCCAGCATGTCCTGTTCCTAGTTTATGTCCTGCACGTGACCCCAAAGTCGGTCAACTCGACGGGAGATCCAGTTTCAGATGCCAGATCTAAAGCCCGAGCTAATAAACATGTTTCCTCATTTCCACACAGGGAGAGCCGGGCGAGCCGGGTCCGCCAGGACCTCCGGGCGAGGCGGGACAGCCTGGGGTGCCCGGGGAGCGAGGACCACCGGGCGAAACCGGAGCACAGGGCGTGCAGGGCGAGGCCGGACAGCCCGGAATCGCAGGACCGCCCGGCGTGGCCGGCGCACCTGGCACGAAGGTGAGTCTTGGCCGGTGATTCACCGAAAATCCCTTCACAAAAAACGTCCAACCAAACAAAGGACGGCAGATAACACATCGGAGAAGACATAACAATGAAGAGAATCGGGGGAGGAAGATGTCACCAGGATTAATGCATTATTTGTATCTGTTGGATAAACACGGCGACGGTTTAAGTGACTGCCAGTGATTCGTCCTCTTTTGTTCACCCGACTCTCCCATTTCCTTTATGGCCTGACCGTGCGGGTCTCGGGTTTTTCTCTTCTCACTATTTATCGTTTATTTATGCATTAAGGCTGCCCTGGGTTTTCCACTTAATTTCCACAATGACTCATTCACTCTCCGACTCGCTGACTTTGCAGGGCGACAAGGGCGATCGAGGCGATCGCGGACTAACCACAACCATCAAGGGTGACGAGTTCCCCACGGGCATCATCGAGGGTCCGCCGGGACCGGCGGGACCACCTGGTAAGTGTTATTGTTTTGGTTTTTATTTTTGTTTGTGCTTGTGCTTGCATCATCCAACAGCCACTTAACGGATACACAGAATCAGATACAGATGCAAGAGATCGATCGATCGAACGATGAGTTTTTCAAGTGCTGCCACGCGGCTGCGGGTCGCCTAATTTATTGTCATCCGCATCTGGGAATGCTCTCACAGTTCCAGCAGCTCACAGCTCACACATATTCCCTCCATATGCTGCCCCCATCCTCATCTAATTGAGCCATCGACTAGCACTGTGTCCCATTAGTTTGGCCTTTAAGTTGGGACTTTTATTTTTGGTCGGCTCGTTTAAATGGAAATCAGAGTGGCAAAGCGAGCGCGTACTACATTTCCCGAATATTTTATGGCCCCTTGCATATTTTAAACATTTTATTCGTTGCCTCTGCCATATTTGGAAATTTTCAAATTTCATTTTCCACTGCTGCATTTTGCGATAACTTTTATGACCTTTGTTGTGCGCCCAGTTCGGACTTCAACGTCAATTAAATGCTCATAGAAATGTCGGGAGTCCGGAATCACGGCCACTCGAATTGCCCCGCCCACAACAATAATGGAATTTCCATTCAACTCGGTTTTATGAGCCCGGCCCCAAACACATTTCTGCACTTTATACGAATTTAATACACGAAAATAGCCCCAAAAACATGCCGCTCGAAAATAGTTGAAACGCCCGAGAATCAAATACAAATCTAGTGATTCTCATAAAAATTTGTAGACCCCGAGAATTCGTGGCACTGGCGAGCAGTCGTAAAAATGCAACTTTATGTCATTTATGTTGCTTTTAGCGGCTCATTAGCATGACTACCATCGAGTTGGAGTACAATAATATGGGATTCGATGGGATGGGATGGGTTGGGCTGGTATGGTTAGACCCCGACCCCAGTGGGACAGCTTGTACTATTGTTTTACTAGGGGCACTCACAGTGGGCGCAATAAATAAGCAATCGCACGAGCTGTGCGACTGATGGATATAGTAGATGGATTGATGGCCAATAAAAGTCGGCCTGATGACACTGGAAACTTATTTAACCAATTGATGGATTGCGGATCAATGGTGTTGATGATCCGCGGTGGAAGTTTTATGGCGAGAATAGAATTTTAATTTAATTTTGGTTCTGGTTGTGGCTGGGGTAATTTCATTTTAGTGCTTTGGAATAACGCCCACTTGAAATAACGTTAAATTCAACATTGAATGTCCATCAACATAATTGGCTTTAAAATTTGTTATATGCCGGTTTATGTGGTCATTTAAATTTAATTTAATCCAATATTTTAATTACAGAATAAAGTATTTTATGTCTTTGAACACATGGTGATAAATGTATGTAAAAGTTATAAAAAAAACCTTATAACTTCATCTTTTAAATTATAATCACTTTTTATTTTTGAATATAGGTACTATTACTAGCCTAGTATTAACAAAAAGTTAAATCCCTTCATTAATCACTGTCAACTGAAAAATTTAAAAATATTTAATTTAAATATAATCAACGTACGATTTATTTTCATTTCTTAAGTTCTTTTTGATTGAGTACCCCTACCGCATTTGACCATTCGTTAGGCCATCAAGCAACGCCATCAATTAAGCGCTTGGCTGCGGTTTACGCAACCCGCATCATTACGAGGGTCCACGCCTCCTTTGCCCCTCCGCCCCTTCAGCCCCTTTACTTATCAGTTGGCTGGCATCAAAGTGCTTCGATGTCGCCAGTGGCGTTTCGATGTGATTGCAATGACGAGGCTCATGTTGCTGGCCATTGTTTCTGGATTTCTTCCTGGACTTTTGCACTCTAGGTACAAGATCTGCAACTGCGATATCTGCCGGCAGTTGCAGTTACAGGGGCAGTTGCAGTTGCTGTTGCACTAATGCTGCATTCGATTACTTCCGCCGATGAGCTGCAGGCCCATCCAGGCATACCCCAACCGAGATTTCCCCCTGGTGCGTTGATGGACATGAAATTGCAATTTATTTTTCCCCAAATTCGGCGACAAGAGCCAAGAACCCAGGGGACACTTCTCCGGCTTGATTTGAATAAATGGAACGTCATTTGTTTCCGGGATTCCCAGCGTCTGGTCTCGACGGCTTATCTTATCGGGTCCGTAATTAGTTAAGCTTTCTTTGTGTGTGGGCCGGGCGGTCCAGAGTCCAGAGCAATTGAATGTGTCGTTCTCGGGCGGAAAATGCCGGTTGGCCCGGCATTCAGCCCTGAAAATCCCAGCACATAGCACACAAAACAATGGCAGCAGCAGTCCCAGCTGTAATATCAAAAAATTCAATTTATTTCATGATTTATTTGAATTTCGTTTCATTTGGTTTTTGGTTGATTGCATTGCGTCTTCGGGCCTCAGCTTCCGTTCTATGAAATTAAAACTTATCTCGGGCATTTCATCTGCGCCGGGCAAGCAAAAATAAACACTAAGCTCTGACCGACCGGCAATCCAATATCCTGGACTGGACACTATAAATCCACAATCCTCTTTGGACCCTTGCCCAGCCCATAGTTTTTGCCACACTGCCTTTGCAATTGTCGCTTAAAATGCTTAACGGTGAATTATGCATACATAAATAGAAAATTTCAGGGGCCAGACACCATGGACAAATGCTTTATAAACAAATGGGAGGCGACATCGCAGGATCTCTCTGTCCTGGCCTGCCGGTAGATTTATGCTCTCCGCAGAACGAGGTCCTTTTGCGTGAAACGCAATTTTACGAACTTAATAAATTCACTATATCTTTTTTGCCCTGGCCCCGTTTTTGACAAGCCGCACAATTGGATTTATCTATGATATGAGCATGAGCCCTTCGTTGTTGTTGTTGTTGTTGTTGTTGGTCTGTTGTGCAAATGGTCTCGCTTAATGGTCCTGGCAAACAAGCCGAAAAAAAAGAAAACGCAATTTCTCATTATTCTAACTAAACAGGTTGGTCGACGAGCGCACAGTGGGCCAAAGTCAATTTGCCGCTGATGGATTTACGAGCCACTTCAGCTTCGTCGCGGCTTAGGAACAAAGCACGCAAATTGAGTGAAGAGCCAGCGTTTAGCAAATGGTATGGAGATGGGTATCTTATGATGAGCTCAAATTGGATTGGCAGCCAGCTGGAGTATTTGCCTTAAACACACTGAAATCCAACGGGGAATCAGCGATGGAGGCATAAATATGGTTTGCTTTTCCAGCTGCCAGCAAAAGTGCAGCTTATGCATATTAAATTGTTATTCTGCATCTGTTTGCATTTCAATTGCCGCGTACAAGGGAAAGGTATTGCGACGTTATATATAGATATAGAATACCATTAACTAGGTCAAGTCGTTGCCATCATTAGCATAGCGTCGAGATAGCTGGAAGCTGGGGCCCTTGAACCATTCACAATCGATTGCCGACCACTGTGAACTCAGAGCATTTCATTCGCAGGCAAATAAACAATTTGCATTGCCAACTAAGCCCCGACCATCGTTAAACCATCAAGAGCCTGTCCGTCCCTTATCATCAACCAGTTGAACAAATTGCTGACCAAAACCAACAGAATGATGGGATTCTGGGGGAGGGGTTTGTAGGGGCTTTATTGAGCTCTCGGTGCTCTATAATTACAAAGGCCACGCCCACTGTTTGCCCAACACTTGCGGGCGTATCTGTATCTGTATCTCTGGTATCTGTGTGTTGGAATATAGGTGGGTATCTATATATATCCCAGGCATTGTTTGTTCGCATTTTGAAATCTGTCACTAGAAGCGATTCGCTGAAATTAACATTTTGCACACAGGTCCGCCTGGAGAGCCGGGAGTTCGAGGAGAAGCGGGACCCATCGGACCGGCAGGACCGCCCGGCGAGAAAGGACCGCGCGGCAAACGCGGCAAGCGGGTGAGTGTAATCAACATAACACAAAAAGCTCAAGAGCAAAAAGTAACACAAAAACGAAAAAAAAACCTGATTCCACTCGATTTTTAATTAGAAACTCGACGGCACAGGCCGTAAATTGAGTTCGAAAACAAGAAGTGTATTATCATGTAAATTACTTTTGTACAAATGCGTGGGCGTGTGCGTTAATTTTATGCTAATCTGTAAATACTAGTAACGCCGCGGGTGTAAATATGTATATACATATCTATATGGCACATATACCAACATATATAGTAGGGCAAAACCGAAAACTTGTCCTTCCGCATGGTTTCACCTGCATGTTTTGGCAGTCGGTGTAATGAGCATGTTTACACGGCTGCGGGAGGCGTGTTACTTAACTCATTACAGCAAACTATGCGAGTCCTGTGATTTCGTTTACAGCTTTCGTGGAGCTAGAGAGCAACTTTGACAAGCTGCCAAGGGAGGTGAGAAAAAAGTGCCAAAGTATCTGCCAGATACTTTTGGCAGCCCCATTCCCGAGAAACTATGTCTTTCGCCGCCTAATCTGATGCTTAAATTATGGCGCCTCCCCCGAGAAATACTTGTTCCATATCGGAGGCATTTATCTAGTATCTCGCAGTTATGGCGTTGTGAACGCCCCCCACCCCGAAAATGTCAACAATGCTAAGATACTTAACATTTTTATTGGCACTCCAAGTGTCGGCAGCTGTTGCCGCCCCTTTGACGTGTTGATGGATGCGCGATTCTTCGGGGCGAAGCTGGAATTTTCATTTCATTTCCTTTGCTTTTTTTTTTGCGCATATACGTATGGATATACCCACATATATATATGAATACGTGGCCTGCACGTGTTTGTGTGCGCTATGAAAAATGCATAAGCGCCGCCGGCGAAGCTGCTACGCCACGGATGAGTTTGCTAGGACTGAACTTTTGGCCAGGGGTTCGTGTTTATGTATTATGCTGCTCAACCAGTGCGCAAACATTTGCGCATTTTGCCCATTTTCACGTTCGAACCGGGGGGTTTGGGGAACTAGGAAAAACATTCTGATTATCGTGCAGCAGCAAAGTCAAAGTCACGGCAGCCGCTGTTGCCACCGCTGTTGGTGTTTTTGTAATAACGCGTAATGCCAAAAGAAAACGGGAGGCATTGGCCAATATAGAAGACGACTTTCAATACGCCCAGCAGCGAAACAACAAACAGAAAACGCGGCGGCAACGTGCTGAACTTCTTTTATGAGTTGCCCGTGGATTTTCTTTTCAGCCAACGAGGGCAGATTAAGCCCTTGATGTTCAGGAAAGTTTGAATATAATAGGACTGAAGAGTTATAAATATATTTTAGGGGATTACGACGCGAATAATTGCATACAGAGGCGTAGCTAGGATTTAGTTAAATGTGGGTTTCAATCAGGGCTGTGAACCACTCCGGAGCTGAACCACTCCGAACCGGAGTGGTTCACATTTTTTTAAAAACGAACCGAACCGTAAACCGGAGCGCCAAATTTTTGTATAATTGAACCGGAATCGAACCGGAACTTTTATTTTTGAAATTCGGTTCGGTTCAGTCAATCTAATAATATATAACTTCCAAGATATTTTCCAGTATGCGCACATTAAAATTACATGATTAAATTCATGGTAGTATACTGGTATATACTAAATAGTAGATGATTTCCAGTAATGCTATAGACGATTTTCTATGCGAAAAGTTAAAAAAAACATATTTAACATCTTGAATTAATTATGTGAATGTAACAAAAAACAAGAGAGAACGCTATAGTCGGGTGCCCCGACTATCAGATACCCGTTACTCAGCTAAGGGAGTTCGAGGGAGATAGATATATAAAATCTTTGATCGGGCATATCTTTTTAACGAATGGTCCGATTTGAAAAATTTCTTCTACATTTCGATAGGTATTGATAGTCACAATAAAACTGCATTTTTCTTGTAGCCTTACTTATAAGTCTTATTGTTTTGGTATATATTTGAATGAAAATACATGGAAATAAATGTTGACTTTATAATTTCATTAAAAAAAATTTATTTATTTGAACCCTGGTTCGAACCTGAACCACGCTCCGGCTTGTTAATGAACCGGTTCGCAAACCGGAACATTATCTGTCGATTAGGTTTGAACCCCGAACCGAACCCATGCCAAAATAATATGGGTTCACAGCCCTGGTTTCAATACAAATGTTGTGTAGGATTCGTTTACTCATATAAATATAAAAAAAAAGAATAAAGATGGTTTAAAAACCACCTTAAAGGGAACAAGTTAATCTTTGAATATTATTACATTAAGTGTGTGAAGCTCATACGGTAAACTTTTAATCAGCTTTAGGCCAATTTAAAAATACATAAAAATCATCTTCAGTTTAAAACACACTTTTAAATATTCACATAGTAAAATAGCCAAATAAATTCCTCAGCCAAGGAATGAACTTCAATACAATGTTCATTTCCGAAAAAGAATAAAGCAAAAATAAAGCTACACATAATATTTCCCAAGCACCAAGCAAACCAATTAAAGAGTTCTCAACTTTCATAAGATCGACTTTAGCTGCAAGAGATTAGTTTTTGTGGCAAATAAATTTGACTTTCTTTTTTTGCCCAAAGAAAAATGAATAGTATTGCAGAAGAGAAAAGAGTTATTAGGTATTCCGTAAAACTTTTCGATCTTTCCTTCCTGCTAGCCAGTTTCAATGAGCCGATTATGTGTACCCTCCAGCCCCCGTACCTCCTCGCAATTCTCGAATCCAACCGAACTGCAGCAACGTGATGTCAAAACAAATGAAAGTCATAAGCAAACGGCTTCTGCCTCTGGGCCGACTTCTTCCGCAAACAAACAAAAGTTTTGGCAACAACAGATATAACTATATTCGCACTCATGCGCCGCACCGCAGGCAGTGCAAGGCATAAAAAATGATTTGCAACAATTGCCGTCATCTTCGGTGGAAACGTGACGCCTTCCAGGCAGCCAGTCGATTTTCAAATGCGGCATCGATTTCCCTCTTTGAAAAAAAAGGAACCCCCAACGCGATGTCGCTTTTGCCAAGGTGGGATAATAATAATGATATGATAACGATAATGATGTGAGGAGCTGCATCGGTGGGAATGGTTTGCCTGCCTTCTGTAGCCCCTAGAAATTAGCTCAACTTTGCCATAATTAGTTCGGCAAATCGTAAAAAATGCCCGAGCTATTTACGAAAAATACATTTATCCGTTTCTCGCCAACGGCATCTGGCAATGGCTAAAAGCATTTTCCCCAATTTCAAGCCTCCTGCTGTTTTTGGGGTTATTGCCTAGCCGTCTGCGTCATAAAAAAAGCATAACGCAATTGCTGGCATTATAAATTTGACATGTTATTTTCGTCGCCTCGTCAGAACGAAATGCTCATATAGATTGCCACATGCCAGGGGGGGAATACTGATGAGGGGTTAGCATATGAAATGAATTTCGATGTGTGTAGTGAGGCGTGCGGCAGAGTTTCGCAAGGAACCGATGCTTTTGTGCCCTATATTCACTGCCATATCAATAAAATCTATGCACTCACTAAGCCCAGTGACAAAAGCCAGCTAAGTCAGCTGTCGAAAATCACAAAATGCCATAAGTCACAAACAAAATCTCTTTAAAAATCATAATACCCATTGGCCCATAGGGTATTCAAATCATTTTTACCCGCAGCACAAACAAACACGAAATTTACGAGCGGGCATCATATTTAAAATTTAAATTAATTTCAAAGCGGGTGTGTCGCATGGAATTTCCTATGTCACTGCTCGTTTTAGCAGTTGCAGATTTGCACTTTCCACATCTATATCCCGGTTTAATAAAGTTGAAACGATAAGTCACTTGAGAGAGGGGGGTTAGCTGGATGTTAGATGTAGGATAGCTGACAGCAATCTCAGCCAGAAGAAACTGTTTGTGAAGCGTTTATGTCAAATTTATGCTAATGTATTTTACAATCGTTGCTCAGCCAGGGCCCCATGTCAAGTTTGTTGTCTTTTGGGCCCTTCACATCAGCATAAATTTACCTCCCTCGCCCGGTTTGTTTTGCTTATCAACAGGAAAAGTTTTGCCCTGCCGCCTGCGTCTAAGTAAATGGAGTCATAAAAATTGCGAAAGTCGCAAAAAACTTGTCAATTCGCTACACGTCACACGGTCTCCGTCTTCGTCCCTCCTCCTCCCCAAAAAGAAAAGGAAATGCGATCCCAGGAACTTTGAGAGCCTGGCATACTTTCCTCGGCGAAATCAAAGACTTAAGGTTGCTTACAGGGAAATCCAAATGTGGCAGGACCTTTTCATGTGTTTGTATCCTGCACTCGCATATATGTACCATCATACATACATATATCTTACTGTCTGCCACTCAAAGGGTTCATCGCTGTGGCTGCCACTTGGCCAATTCGTTGGCTCGGGTGTTGCCTAAACGACGCAATAAGCTTAGCACTTCCACCACCGCCACCACTTCCTCCACCTCCCCCTCCTCCTAATCCTCCTCCTCTGAACTCCGGATCCTGGGCTCATTGCCTGGATTTTCATTGCTTCAGCTTGAGTGGAGACGACTTCCTCTTTTCCTTTTGCGATTTTCCGATTTGATAAGCGCCACGAAATGGGCAACAATGTGTCTGTGTTACGTCATTGTTCATTGAAAAATGCGCAGCATGCAAATCTCGCCATCTTTGTGCGCAATTTTCCAATTTTCCTTGGCTGCGGCAATTATTTGCGGTCAGCGACCATATATCTTGTATTGAATGCGAGATGGCCAGATTGTCCGGGCTGAAAAGCCGGCATAAAAAAAGGAGAAACCGGTCAAGCATTGAACACGCCGCAGGACATGCGTGGGTACACACACATATGCGATGGGGGAATGGGAGTTGGGGGTAATGTCCTGGCCCCCAGGGTGTGCGTAACTTTTATTTTATGGCCGCCGATGATGAGAGCGCTATGGGAGTCGCAAAAACGATTGAATAAAGAAATCCGGGCTCACCCCCACACACTCACACACACACACACAATCGCAGACCTGGCGACAATGCCCTCTGACCCCCAATCACCATCCCCATCCCCACCCACTGAACCTAAAACCCCCCCGCAGTTAGTCAGTCTCATAGAAATTTATAGGCACGCGTGTTACATTGACGTGGGTTTGAGGTTGCCAACTCTGGAAATCCGAGAAGGGGGATGGAGGGATTGTAGGGTCAGGAAGTGGGGAATAAGGAATGAGATGGAGACCAACCCACCCCTCCACTGTGCATGCAAAAGTAGCAAAATTATACGAAACCAACGCGCTTTGGCAACCCAAAAGCCAACAACCAACCGCACGAATGCCAACTGCTGCCATCTTGGCATTGATGTGGAACTGGAACTGTTGTCGTCGGATGGCAAAACGACGAAATCTTTAACAACGATTTCCCTAAATACTTCCGAATTTCATACATATTACAATATCACGGCAGCCGGAGCAACCGCAGCTACATTGTACATTCTTGGGGGCGAAACGAAATCACGCGAAATTTTTACAACGAGTCTTGACTTGCTTCCTTTTCTTGAGCTCGGAACAGTGGTTGTTAGGGAGGAAATATTACACAGATATTTTGATACACTCTTAAGGATTCCAAGACGGATCCCTAGAAATGGTGAGATGGGGTAACAGATTTTATTAAATAAGAGATAGAGGGTTAAAATGTTAAAAATTAGTTAAATTTATTAATTAAATTAAGCTTAGCAATTTGGAATATCAAAGCTATCAAGAATTTGTTTCATAATTTCAAAACTTAAGAACTCAATAGCTCCATTTTTTATGGGTCCAGATAAACGAAAGACTTAATCGCTTCCGTACTTGTAATTTTTATGATATTTTCCTAGACCAATCTCGGAAGTCCAAGTTGCGAAACAGAAACATTCTCAGATTGTTTATAGTTTCCGCCTTTATGGCCCGAATCGGCCCATTGTAATCGGTATCAATGCGAGGCGGAACATATTACGAATTTAATGCGCTCGCGTACTTGCGAAGAACTTTCCGGCCACCCTCGGATGTTTTGTAAACTTTTGCGGCAAACGCGCAACGCATTACACGCCATGAAGTGGCGGGATTTTGGGTGTACGGGTGTACGGTAGATATAGCTATGTGTGTGTGTGTGTGTGCGTGCGTGGGTGTTTGAGCCGGAAACGGGCTGCAAAACTTTCACCTCAGGTGGGTGTGGGTCGTTCAGTGCGCTTTTTTCCTCCTTCTTCCGCTCCAGCCGAGAAAAATATGAAATTTCAAAAGAGAAAACTGCCGGGGAAAATGAAAAATTGTGAAAAATATGCGCGCACGCAGAAAGGAGGAGGTGGGAACATGCTGTTCTTGAAGGCGAGTCCCCCGAGGTCTGGTCCTCCGCCAGCCTGGCCCTTCTCTATCTGGTTTGCACCCAACGACATCCGCAAAAGGTCGCGTCGAGATCAAAATGATTTTCAATTTAACGCGTTTACGTGCGGCCATTTGTCTGTTTTTCCTCCTCCGGTTTTCCTGCCAGCTTTAAATGGAAAAACTTCGCCGGATGCATACTGAGAGAGAAATCCGGACGCAGCGACGGACATTCCGATGGGGCAATTAATTCACAATTACCATTTGTACATTGACAACTAAAATGGGGCCGAAAAAAATGAGAGAAAGGTGTGCAGGTGAAAAAAACGCCGTGTCAGTGGAAGTGGAAAATTCATTTGCCTCGTCATTTGTGCGTTAAATTGAAAGGCGTTTGTGCAAATATTTTGAATATTTACGCATAATTTAAGAGGACCCTACCCACACGCCCACTCATGTGACTGTGTTTGGATGTTTGGATACTTTGAGAATTAAATTCAACCCGAGGCGCTCGCTCGCACAAATATTGATACATTCTAATGGATTTCCTTACACACACACACTTAGGGCCCCCAAATACCGATTGGTTTTTGGGCGTCTGCCGAAAAGGCAGAGGCTGAAACAGTGTCTTTTTTATCGTAGTTAGGCAGCTGCGCCAACAATCGTCCTTGCGAGGCCCACAAACATTTGCCCTTCGCATCCACATCCACATCCACATCTGTATCTGAATCTCTTATTTGTGTTATTTATCGTGGCTGCCTTTAAAAGCCTTTAAACCCTGCAATGCCCTTCTTCTGATCATCAACCGGCCGGCGGGGAAAATGTGGCTGCGTAAGCCCTCAAAGTGTCCTTTAATTACAGCAGAAGGCAAACGTTAAGCACTCGGCTTTAATTCAAATCGCTTTAATTGCTCTACAAATGGCCAAGGCAGAACGGCAGGCGGGAGCGGAATTCACCATTCCGCATTAGGAACAATGTGCAAAAGTTGCTAACAAAGGTCCCAACTGAGGCACACACACATACCAGGAGCACACCACCTGCTCAGGAGCTTGGAGCCAGGATCCAGGAGCCAGGAGCCAGGAACTGGGAACTAGCAGCCACATGCAGATGAGCTCTCGGGGCAAAAAGAAAGAAAATGCCAAAGGGGGGAAAAAGTTGAAATTGGGAAGTGCATTTGTGGTGAGGCAAGGACTTATGTGCAGCTTCTTCATCTTGGTCCTTGGCTGTCTTTGCCGCCTCGTCCTTTTGTCTGTCGCCATTTCGCAGGACCAACCAACAACTTGTGCATATGCCAAGCCACATCCACATCCTGTCCGTATAAGTGTGCGTTAAGCGCTTACATTGTTATGCCTTCTCGCTGATGCGGATCCTTATGCCGTTGTCCTTATGCCGCTCTTGCTGTTGTTGCCGGGTTTTAATAACTGTAAGTACGCCACTTCCTGTGACAGAAGAAAATGTAATTGTTGCACATGCCCGGGCATGCCGCAAGGAAATTACACTTCCACAGACACAGATACAGCTGGCGATACAGAAAGAGAAACAGAAACAGGATCAATTGCGTAATGCCAGGATAGAGGTGGAAGAGTGTACGCAATGGATACTCTCATGCCGTATGCTTGTACACAATCACAAGACTAAACGGATACATTCAATCAGATTTGCAGCACGACTGCTCGGGGAGCACTTCCCTTTAATTCCACGCAGGACCCGGCTTTAATGCCCAACCGAGGCCCATTTTATTCCCAACTCGATTTGGCCCGAATGCGATTGAATATTCCAGCGAAACGTCGGGTGGAGTGTCTGTGTCTCTATTTGCTTGAACCACATGTGTAAATGGTTTTCCCCATTCGCCTTTACTCTAACCATTTTCCACGGCTCCTTAACATTTTCCGCTGCACTCGCTGTTTTTTGTGCCAGAGTTTGCCTTTTATGTCGCTCAGCATTTGCCTAATAGAGGTTTTTGTTTGGGTGCATTGCGGTCTGAAAGCAGCAGCTCCCCGCCCTTAAAAACTTTCGGTAATTTCCCGTCAGCCACAAAATGCACTGAAAAAAAATATAAATAAAATATCAAACTCAAGAGCTTAAAGAGGATTATCTTACAATAGTATCCAAATTTTTTACAGGTCAAATAAATCATTGATAATTTTATTATGTTTCCTTATATCAATACTACCATCTCATTTCTAAGGGTATTCTTAATTCTTAATTATAACTTTTGGTTAGCAAACTTTATATTTGTGTAACCAATGTTTTTCCAGTATAATAAGGTCGATTTAGAAACCTGGTAGCCATCGCGATTTCAAACATTGATTTTGAATGGCTTTTCCTGGAGCAGTGCACTGTGTATATATACGTATGTGTGCTCACTTAAGCCCCATCGAAACTTTGGTCTTAATGTTTGTTGGGATGGCCTGTTTGTCTGTGCCTTGGAAATTTGCCTCGAAGCGTGCACATTAAACCACCGAAAAAAAACACGGGAAAAAAAAAAGAATTAATTGTCTTTTGCAATGTACTCACTCACTTAAACTCACACACATGCGCGCACACAATGGCAAGAGCCAAAGAGCACCCACACACTCGAAACGCAGGGGGCACTGGCACTCACACACACAGGCACTCGAAGCACGTAGAAAAGTCGCTGTCGCTGACTTGACTTTATTTTCGACTCCCATACACCCCGAACACCCCATATATACCTCCTCCGGAGCTCCACGGAACACACGGTTCTGGTTTAAAGATTTTCTATGCAGTCATTGTCTCAACGGGGCTGAAAAGTGGGTGGATGGGTGGCTTTGGTGGAGGATGGTGATGGTGCGATGGCATGGATGCTCCAACTTGCACTTAACACAATTTCGTGGCACACAAAAGACTTTCGCTGCGGCACAGCCACCAGAACACGCCGCACCAACCCGGAGAGCAACCATCCCCCATTTCCCCTCTCCTGTGGGCAAACTTTTTTTCCTTAGCTGCGAATTACGCGCCGCTTTTGTTTTCCCCATCAAAGCGTGTGGAACGAGCGCGTGCAACGCCTCGGGCGGTGCCACGTGGCATAAATTAATCTTCCCACTAAATTTGCCATCTTCTTCTCTCCTCCAACCCTTGCTCACACGCACACCCACTCGCAATCCGGGCAGATATTCGGACCCGGAGGCACCAAGATAGACGAGGACTACGACGATCCGCCGGTCACACTGCTGCGAGGTCCTCCAGGACCGCCCGGCACCTCGGGCAAGGATGGACGCGACGGCCGGGATGGCAGCAAGGGAGAGCCCGGTGAGCCGGGTGAACCTGGTTCGTTAGGTCCACGTGGCTTGGATGGCCTGCCCGGTGAACCGGGTATTGAGGGACCACCTGGCCTGCCGGGCTATCAGGGACCGCCGGGCGAGAAGGGCGATCGGGGCGATATAGGTCCGCCTGGATTGATGGGTCCTCCGGGATTGCCAGGACCTCCAGGCTATCCGGGCGTCAAGGGAGACAAGGGCGATCGCGGTGATTCGGTGAGTACTTACTAATGTTACACCCTAAATATAACCTTAATTAAACTCCATCTCGAGCCTGAATAATCCCCCATTCGCTTTCAGTACCGCAAGATGCGTCGTCGTCAGGATGACGGGATGTCCGATGCTCCGCACATGCCCACCATTGAATATGTAAGCTATCTTCGCTGACTTTGATTCACCACTCCAGTGGCTTAATCTCAACTGATGTGATTCCTTTGCAGTTATACGGCCCGCCGGGACCTCCGGGACCCATGGGTCCACCAGGACACACCGGCAGTCAGGGGGAGCGCGGCATGGACGGACGCAAGGGGGATTCGGTAAGAGTCGAGGCGTCATTAACTAATATCTCTGGGTAGCAAGCTCTAAATCTGTTTCCAATCTCCTCGGCAGGGCGAGAAGGGCCACAAGGGAGACCAGGGACCCATGGGGCTGCCGGTAAGTGGCGAAATAGCCCAGAGTTCAGGCCGCGATTATAATGAAATATGTAATTGCAGGGTCCGATGGGCATGAGAGGCGAGTCAGGACCTTCGGGACCCTCGGGAAAGGCTGGCATACCGGTAATTTGAATGGAAACCCTCATTGTTTTGGCTTTTAATTTGATACCTTTACCAAATTTGGGACTACTATCCCATCCCGCTTAGCTAGTCGTAACCCTCCCGGCTTTCGTTACTTTCGTTCTTGTAGATCTCTTACTAAAAATATCGTTGACTAACCGAAATGTGTGTTCTCATCTCTCTTTCTTCTCTCCTTGAAACAGGTGTGGGGCGACTACTAATACTAGTTAAAGGGCAGTCTCTATTAAACAATAACCAGCACACATTGCGCCAAAAGTCGAAATGAAATGCGACTTGAAATAGAACCACTTATAACTCACCCACACACTCAAAAAACACACTCACACACACACACACACTCAAACAGAAAGCCCCCAAAAAGAAAATGAATACATATGAACTTCATATTACGAAGATGGGAAATTCAATTTAATCAAAGCAAAACAATGTTCAAAGTTACGAAGCCGCTCAACGCTTGTCAAATGTGCTCAGCTATCGTCTATATATAAAATAATATATATATATATATAAATGTGTATAAGACAGGCGTACTACATATATGTATATCGAATTGTACAAACACGCACCCATGTACAGAAAACAGAAATCAAATTCAAAATAGCAGCATGTCAGTGTGCCGAGTAGCAAATCAATTAATTGCAAAAGGCAAGGAACCGAACGAACCGAACCGAACCGAACCCCTCCACTCCAAACGCATGAGAAAAAATTAATATTCATATCATTTAAAATGCCCCAAGAGTCAAATAAGTATTTATGTATACAATCAAATAGCGCAAACAAACGTGAGTCCACAGACGCGTATTTACAAACATCAATCAATCGAATCAACTAACACACTTTGAACACCCATCCACACTCACACTCACTCGAACCCACTAACAAATATATGCAATGCAAATATTTTAATTGCATTTCACTCGCCGCCGCTCTGTGCGAAGCAAATGCAGCAGGAGAAGCGAAGGAAAAGCGGCTTGAAAATGCATAAATCATACGCACCGTGGTACGTGAAAAGAGCCTGCCGTCGCATTGGATCGGGATTTCCCATGGCTTTCAAGTGTTTCCCCGAGTGCGAAGCTACTAATTGCTGGATTATGACGAAGCTAAAGTCTCAATCATCGGCAATTGGCCATAAGTGACTTAATTACTTGCGTAATCAGATTATTCTTAGCAATTGAACCGTCAGAGTCTTCGACTTTTGTGCTGCCTCAGCTTCCTGCTCCTGCTCCTGCTCCTGCTGCATCCTGCATTGTTTTAGGTGCCGTCCATGGGCTTTGTCTGAATATTCGAATAGTACTCGTTCATACAAAGCATTATTGCCAAAGCTTGAATGTGAAACAAGAAGGCTAAGAGCAGAAATCCACTTAATGTGTGTGTTTAAATAAGGAATTGTGCTAATTAAGGGTGGCAACACAGAAGAATTGTAAGATACTTTCATCCAGATCTCGATGTCTACAAATAAAATATATGGTTTAGTTACTTAACTACACAAGCACACACCAAACCCTTACTAAAGAGATCTATGCTTACAAGGCAATGTACTCGTATATCCATAAGAAAGAGCTATCCAACCCAATTGTGCATATTTTTCAGTGTTAATAAAAACTTAAATTCAATAGTTAGGCTAAAGTTGAATTCTAAAGTCGTGAAATCGATGCTTTCCAATTTAAATCGAGGACTCAGCTTGGAAATGCTGCGAACCTGGAGTATCCTCCCCTGAAATGCGAAATATCAACAATAAATACATAATCTTACCACGAGTATGTATCCTATTGGTTTCATGGACATCTCAAACAAAGTAACGCAAACAATTCTATTTATACAAGAACAAAAATGAAAGCATAAATTAACGTTTACGAGTATCTGCAGCATTTTCAATTTCAAACGCTCCAACTAGGCAAAGGACGAATAGAACGGCCTGAAAATCAAACATAATCAATGCAAATGAAATAATGCCATGGAAATATGATAATAAAAGTATATACATACATGCAAGCCTACTGCCATTTGACAGCCGCCTCAGCCCAGCCCAGCATAATTTTCGCATCGACAACAAGAGCCAAAAAAAAACTGAATGGGAATTATTGAATATGCAAATGGGGAATGGAAATGTTGGCAGCTTTAAAGTTTACTCGCAGTGGGCAAACGGCAAACGGCATCGAAAATCAGAAAGAATATGTCAATTTGTTTTCAATTAGATGTGTCTCGTTGTTGTAATAATCCCCAAATGGAAAACAGAATACACAGGCAATTTGCATGTCAATTTTCATTTAATCCACTAAATGTCAAACAAACCCCAATGTGTACATAAGCGGTAACGGCAAAGAACGGAACTTAATCGTAATTAATTAATAATTTTTTCTAGCTCTATTCCCCACTCTCTCTCTAAAGTGTTTACTTGCATCTCTCTATAGCTCTATAGATTTATGAATACTTACTCTGTACCCCCTTAGCTTTCTTCACCTACTAACTACGAACTCAACTTTCTCGATCCATAGGCTAGAATAATGAATTGTGTTTTTCGCGATTTAAACCTAACATTAACCTAATAAAATAAATAACTATATTTGAGGAGACGTAAAAACAGGTTAAACCCCTAATAAGCCGCTAACAATAATTGTAAGTGTAAATTTGTTAATTACCCAATAAACGAAAAGATGTTTGCAAACGAAAAAAAAAGAATATACAAATATATATATATATATATTTACGTGTATTTATGTCTATATACATGCATATACCGAATGTCGATGTGCGAGTGCATTATGCCATCACAAAAACACGAAATACAATATTTTTATCCGTGCTGCTGCATTTCAAATGTATGATTCGAATGAAATAAAAACGAATGTGAATTCTGGGTATTATTTGCCGTAGCATGTGCAAATTGAGGTGGCAAAAATACAAGAAAAAACACACACATTCAATTGAATGACCGAAATGTAAAATGGCTAAATGAAACTAACATAATTTTCGAATTAATTATGCATTTCCAATAAAGTGATGGTTTTTTACTAAAACAAACAGCGGTCCGCAGGACACTTAATACTTTAATTGCGAGGCATATTTCCCATTTCCCGCCGCTCTGCTAACCACACGCTTTTCCCATTTTCTTATTTCTCTTCCATTTGCTGCAGGGTCCTCCGGGCTTGGATGGCATGAAGGTATTTTCCCCGAAAACAGCCAGTGATGTGAAAACAATATGGTAATAACCGATCTGTTTTCTGTTTTCCATGTTCGCAGGGCGCCCAGGGCGAGACGGGTCACAAGGGGGAGCGCGGAGATCCTGGTCTGCCGGTAAGCATTCGCAGCAGCACCCGAAAAGCATCTGCTCCTCGGGGCCTTTTCCCCTAGAAAATGTACTTCTACTCCGTGTGGTTGCTAATTTAAAAATAATTCGTGTCTTCTCTTTCTCCTTTTTATTGTTTTTACCTCTGTTTGCATGCGTATCTCTCTCTTTCTTGGCGTCGTTCACTACCTATATGCACATCTCTCGAACATCCAACACCAACCCCCTTTGACCTTTTTGCCCCCTGAAAACACCCACCACATTCACCCCCCCAAACACTCGAACACACACCTACGGATAAACGAAACAAAGGGCACGGATGGCATTCCGGGGCAGGAGGGGCCACGCGGGGAGCAGGGCTCCAGAGGGGATGCCGGACCGCCCGGCAAGCGGGGACGCAAAGGAGATCGCGGCGACAAGGGCGAGCAGGGCGTGCCCGGACTGGACGCCCCCTGCCCCCTCGGCGCCGACGGGCTGCCGCTGCCCGGCTGCGGATGGCGGCCGCCAAAGGTTAGCATGCGTTATTCGTTATCGACTAAAAGCCACCCAGTATCCCCAATACCCATTCCCCGCTATCCATTACCTCACACGGAAAATAATTATGGTTTCATCTCGAAGAAGAGCTTTTGATTTGAGTTTATTAGATGCTTTGCAGTATTTATTTATACAGGATAAACCAAGTGGAATCTTGAAGTTTTGTTTATAAGAATAATTTTATAAATATGAATCTGGAAAACCCATACTTCTTTTTTTGGCATATCTATTTCTAATATCTATTTAAAAAAAAGAATTCTAGTTTAGTCAATCATTAAACATTTATAATACCGTTTTTATCACATCCTTGTTATGTTTATAGATTTTTAGTATTAAAAAAATAAATTAAATATAAATAATTAAAAAATATTTAAAACTCAGATCTAAAAGAATCTTTAAAGGACCAAATTAATGATAAACCTGATTTTTCTCTGTGCATTCCCAATTGGCTGTCGGAAAGTTGATCGTTGGAACTTTGCATGCGCCACTCGTGGCCTCCATCTACTTGGTAGTATCTTGTTGTTGTCCAAGTTGGTTAACTAACTTTTGCTTTCGCACACACTCACACACACACACACACACACACGCTAAAACTAACACTAACACACTGGGAAACGCACTGGCACACCCGCCAATTCACAAAAACACACATACACGAACACGAACACCTAACACAGGAGCCAATCATCTCGACGCCCGTGCACAAGGATTATTTGCCCGATGTAACGCAGCCGGAAAGCAACGCCAGCGATTACGAGCAGGAGGAGGAGGAGGAGGACGAGCAGGCGGAGGATAATGAAAACGAATATGATGAATATCAGGATAATTTGCATAACAATGAGTGAAAAGGAAGCAGTCACCCATCCAGCCCAGCGAAATGGCAAATGGCAAACACAGGCGCATAAAGGCGAACCGACCCTAAGAACCAACCTCCTTCCTACCTCCCACCACTACCGGCACCACCCACCAGCAAGGACACCCACACAGGCTACACGCACACAGACGCAGACGACTAGTTAAGCATTTCCGATTTCCGCTGCGAATCCTGGCTCTGTTTCGCTCTGTTGACACTTGCAATTAGCGCTAACAAATGCCAAGTGGCTGCTGCTCCTAACGGTTCTGCAAAGTAGATGCTATTAGCATACTCTATCTCTGTCTTTAACCCTGCTCCTCACTTTCTCTCTCTCTCGCACTCGCACTTACGCACACGAACACAATTATCCTTTGGCTAACACACACACTGGCTTAACTTGGTGACGGGTCCTGGCGCTCCACATCTCTCTCAGCTCCTCTCGAATTCTCTCATCCAACTCCGGCCGTTTCCGGCTGAACTTCTGTCTCGCCCCTCGCAGGAAAACTGGCAGGCCTGGCTCAAGGACGAGCTTAATGCACTGCAGCATCCGCGCTCAAAAAACTAATTGCCAGCGCCGCCCCCTCAACGGCTGCAGCGATGGCGTTGTCCCGCAATATCCAGACGAATCTAAGCGCTTTGGTTTTAATTTTAGTAACTTGTTATTGTTAAATGTAGACATCGGACAGACCTATAGCTACTACATCCATCGCATAGTAAACATCCTATCATAAACACTGTATAATCTGAATCTGCATCTGTGCCAAATTGCTCCAGGTTGCCTAGGACATTGCAACCTTTAATTATAGTTCTACTTTACCTAATATTATATGAACTGTATCTACTGCAGCTACTTCTACAGCTATTTCAAATACCTTAAGCAACCAAGGAACCCAGCTATTTTTTACAAGAAACCCCTATTTAAAAACAAAACTTAAGAAATAAAAGTCGACAAAATATAAGTAATGTGGTTTTTTAATTCAGTTATTTTAGGATATTTCATGATGGTAATATTTCATCTGTTTATAAAATGAAAAGCTACGATCTGCTAAGGATCGGATTTTCGGATCGCCGGCACATCAAAGCAGTCGGAGAAAACAATCTCCCACTTTATCATGTGATTTACGTCAGTTAAGCCTACATAACCCAAGGGGCGAGAACTTTTGATAAGTTGTGAAAACATTTGAATACAAAATTTTGTTATATATTTTTAAAGCGGTATATCGCTTATTCTCTGATGTTGGTTACTTGATATAACATTTTAATTTTGAAAAAGGACCTATTCGGACTTCAATGAAGTTAAGATACGTAAATTATTGTTATTGTTTAAAATTGATTTATTTAAGTTCAACTGTTTACTAAAATTTACAAAAAAATCATGTTGCGAATACCGAAACCACAGTTCCGTAATTATTACATTGAGGATGGTGTGGCATACACCGAGGATAGCAAGGTTGTGCGACGGGTGGAAATCCGTGGAGTCTTTTCCTTCGAAAGAAAGACGCTATTAGACTATTTATCGAGATTTGGAACAGCAGTTGAGCTCCGATGGTGTCCGGTTAAGATGGTGGGATGGGTGCTGTTTAAGGAGCCCAAGGAAGCGACCAAGGCTTTGTATATTACCCAGCACACTTTGAATGGTCATACTTTTCTTTTGCGCGCCAGCTGCACCTGGGATCAACCGCCGGAGCAGGAACCAGGGACTCTAAGTGCTTATGATTTACTCGTTGTCGACGACGTTTGGGGCAATGTGCTAAAATACCTGCCCCTGGACACCCGTCTCAACTTTGCCGTCAGTTGCCAACGATTCCAGGCGATCTACGAACAGGAATCCCAACGGATGAATCATGTTCTTAATATGAAGGATGTCGGCAAGCTGACCAACTGGGGCATCAGGCGTTTGATGCGCCTTTCAGGAGAACATATTCATCGTGTGGAAGGTGGACCGCTTCATCCGCGTTGGAATCTGTTGAAGAAATTTGTCCAACTTTTGGGTGTTAGCTGTCCGAATCTAACAGAACTTCATTTCCACCGAATTTCGCTGAGTCCGGGCAACTTGGCTTTACTCTTCCATAGGACCAATGGCTCGTTAAAGATTACCAACCTATCACTGCGCCGTTGTGACCTTACAGATATTCATCTGCACCTCTTGCAACCACTCACCGAACTGAGGTCACTGAGTCTTGAAGAAAACCCTGGTCTTCTGGGAGATACTTTGGGAGCTCTGCCAGTTTCTTTGGAGGTTCTTAAACTTTCAGGCTGCGAGAACCTGCAGCCCAAGTGTCTAAGTAATCTGGCCGCCCTGCCGCTTCTCAGAGAGCTGCGCTGCAGTGAGATTCACTTGCGGTGTTTTCACAGGGATTGGTTGGACGAGGATGAAGGGATTGCATTGGCCACAGACAATCTTGTCTATCGGGAGCTGGTGCGGAGCTGTCCACATCTTGAGGTCCTGGAGGTGTCGGTATGTCCATATATGGACGAGAATCAGTTAGGCGGTCTGTCACAATTGCGAACCTTGGTCCTTCGTGCCATAGCCCTTGAGCCGTCACCTTACAAGGTGGACAACTCGCTGCTGTTGGCCCTCGTAGAGGTAGATTCACTACGCCATTTAGAGTTCCAGCAGGCGGGACCTGGTTTCGTGGATGCTACCGGTCTAAAGATCATTTCCCAGCTAAAGGAACTACGAACTCTAATTTTACGGAATCAGAACTTCGAGGCGAATGATCTGAGGATGCTGCGTCGACTTAACGCCCTGGAGTTTTTGGATCTTAGTGATTCACCACAGCTCTCCAACGAGATCGTTGGGGAGTTGGCAAAGACGCTGAGCAAGCTGCGTCGGTTGAAAGTCAAGCGATGCCCTCTTATCTCTCGGCGGCTGACAGAGATCCTCAAGGAATATCACATGCTCCAAGTAGAAGTTTAAGGTCAAACTTTCATGGTTACTGTTTTTTATTTGTGCTATTTTTTGTTTATATTATATTCGTGTGCTTTTTTTATCCCTTAGTAAATGTATAAAATAAAAAAATTCAAGAAAACAAAATTGGTCAAGCCAAATTACCCCTTATAACAAAATCATTTTTTTTACCAAAAACTGTTTTACCAACTTTTAACTAAAATTATAATATTCCATGCAAGGGTTTTGTACACAGAGTGTACAAAAATAAAAGTCAATCCAATATTGAGGAGTTTGGCAGTTTACTAAGATTGATTACTTATCTAAGATTACTCCTTCAAAAGCTTCAAGTGCTTAACGTACTTATGAACTGAATCCTTAACATATGGTTTTAGGGCAAGGCAGGTCGGAATATTCTCGGGCTGTTCGATCCACAATTTATGCTTAATTTCGTTCTCCTTCAACTTTTCGCTGAGCTTGACTAGAGCTGCCTCATCTTTGGCCTGTCAATATAGAAAGTAGCACATTAAATTTAAAATAATTTTTTAGTGAGAGTTAAACTTTTTGCGAGAAGTAAAAAAAATAATGTTTTAAATATTTAAAAAACTAAGCTATATATGTTCATACCTCAAGCACCACTTTGTGCATATTGTCCAGATCTTTAAAATAGGCCACGGTGTCTGCATCCTCTGAATTCAAGTGTAAAACGGCCGCTGTGGCGTGGCAGCTTTGAGCAATCACCGCCCCCAAGGGCCAACTAAGTGCGGAACGCAAATCACTGCGGACAACAATATACTGCACAATATTGCTCATGTTTTTAGAAAATATAAAATATGTTTTCTAAAAATGAATGGAGTTTAAATGCCAAAAAAGAGAAACAGCTGTTTTTGACTTGCCATATGTTTAGGCACAAAGAGATGCCACATTGTTGAAAAAAGTTGGAATAGCTTGTTCACACCACCGCTTCTGCAACAGCACAAAAGACTTTTCTGATGTTAGAACTTTTGGTTATTATTATCTGTTTTTTGCCATCTAAGATATATATTTTTAAAATTTGTATTCAAAATTAAATAGAAAAAATAAAATGGACTAGTGCTGGCATTGCATTCACAGCGGCAGTGTGAACATGGGTATGTAGAATGTATAAAGTATATTTACGTTTCTACTTTTCTGCACCAGGGGTCGCCACTGCTGTAAAATAAAAATGAATTTTTATAAGTAAGAACCATTTACGGGACTTTTCCGGGGAAGACCCATTTTCAAAGATTTTCCTGTTTGGCAGAGGATCAAAACCACTGAAAAAATTAAATTGTTCCGTTGACTTTGCATTGGCTTTGGATAGTTTCCTCCACACTCCCTATATTTTTCCACCTTTTGTGTTGTTTAAAATAAATATTCATGGGCTTTTGAGCCATATAAAATTCAATTACATAAAAGATAAATTTTCTCTAAAATGGAAAAATATTGGGGTCACCATTAGAAATTTTAATTTGTATTACTCTCTTTCGCGAATATTACTTTAAGCTCCATTCTGTTTACTTACCAATGCATTGGATTCCATTAGACAATAGCTGACAGTCGCAGCCAATTCACACGCTTTGGCTCACTGTATTATCGGGAGAGAGCTCAATTTAAGTGCTGCCTGCATGCGGGGGCATAAATTAAGAGCTTCTAAGCGCTGCAAAGTAAGTTTCCTCGACGCTGACTGACCAGAAGCACTTTATCCTTAATTTTCATAAATTGCCCGGCACACGTTGATTATCTCGCACTTGGTGCGCTGAACTGGCTATCCACCACTCCCATTGAAAGCCATTATAAATCGAAATTGCAGGGCCAGCAACAAGTGAGGGACGTGATTCGTGTAGATACTTTGATTTTATTATCGTAATTTCTTGGAACACTTTACATTTACATTTAAATTTATACGCCATAGATGCGAGACGATAAACGACGACTACACACACATAACAATTTGACAGTTTAATTGATTTAATTTACGCACCACATTGATACGGATCTGTAATTGATATCTTTCCTAGACATAGTCGTAGTTCGTAAAGGTACACTTCTGCATGCACAGTTGCATTTGCACGCGTAGAGATACTCCAGCTTGCTCATTACTCGAAGCTTTGGTATATAAAATATAAATAGGTTACAGACAGATTACGCTACTAAATTAGAACATTGAATTGGGCAAAACTTGAGATTCTTGGAGAGAAAACAACACTCAACTAACAACGACGGAGCTTCAAATCGGGAGGCTTGAGTTCTGCCTCCCCTGTCGATAATATAGATATATTATATTTATTTTAATAATAATTTCACGTGTTGCATTTGATCAGTATCCAGTCCAGTACATCGGAGCTAATTTTTATTTCTTGTTGGCTGGGTCTTAGAAGCTGGTCTTGCCGAAAATGTAGTTTCCCGGCGCATTGACATCCTCGGCGGCAAAGTACTCCTTCCACAAGGCGGCGAACTGCTCCCGGGTCACCTCGCTCTGGCCCTGGGCCATCTTGCCGAAGGCCTCCTCGCACTCGGTCTTCTCCAGGCCGTAGCTGGAGCAGACCAGCGTGAACTCGGTCACATCGATGCCGCCGTCGTGCGAGGCGTCCTCCAGGTCGAACATGAAGTTCATATAGGCGTTCTGCCAGTCCATCACGCTGCTGGGATCCTTGGCGTAGGCGTCCCACATGTTGCACCACTCATCGACGCTGACCTGGAAGAGCCAAAAGAGCCATAATAAAGCGTCGAGATTGCGGCTTAGGAATCGCCCCAGATTTATGCATCCCGCCTCGTGCTGAAAAGCCCATTAGTCGGGCATCGCCTCGGGCGGAGATTCCCCATAAAACACCTACCCCTCGTTATGGCTATTTTGGGGGTGTAATTTATGCCATCTAGTGATGCGATATTAACATTTTCTGGCCGCCAATACCGAACAAGACCATTACCGCAGTATCGCCTTGACCAACTTGGCTGACCGCCTTCGACGGCGTTACCAAAAACCGAGTACCAGTGACCAGTTACCAATATACTGGTAGCTGTACCCCATCCCATTAATTGTGGCCAGCCGTTACGTTTTGGCATGTTTTAATGCGGCCATAAATAAATGCGAGGGTTGTGTCTGACCGGGACCACTTGTAATGCCAATTGGCAGTTGGCTATGTTCGACCAACAAACAGCCCCTTCCCCCCGAAAAACGAACTCTAAACAGCCATTCGAACTGAATGCATATTTCTATGTTTATGGCCACAGACTGAATCGAAACGATTTGGCCCAGATCCTTGACCCTGCGAACGGCCAATAAAATGCGTAGACTATCAAACTGCAGCTACTTTTCCGGCTAATTTGGGGCCGTGTCACGGCACGTGCTCCGACTTGGATTGCCGGGGCAAGTGAACAATAAATCTTAGGCTGGCTGCCACAAAGGCGGACCAACAATGGCCGAGGGATTTGGCATATTTTGGCAGCAAACTCCATCAAGTTCCTTGGCTGTTGGCCAGAACTTTTGCGGCTTTTGTGGCAGTCGAAGTTCCACTTTATCCACTATCCACTACCTCATCGAGTTTAGTTGCGCACAAAGTAGCCGTAAACCCGAAAACCCGAAAGCCCGTAGCCCGTAGCCCGTAACCCTTGGAATGCGCCAATAGAATTAAGCCGAGGTTTTGTCGGTCTGACATTTCAATTTCTGTTCGCTTTGTATCGCATTGTTGCGGGTTTCGGTCGCCGTTTGTTGATATTGAACTGCGTTCTGCTGGGCCGGATTATAATTTAATTTGCTGCAACGGCGGTGCGATTATGCCAGGGACATTGCCATTGTGTCAAAAGGGGCATGCATTCTGGGACAAAAAGTTGGTCTTCGTAATGAGAAGAAAGTTGGTGGCAAAGTCCCCGGCCGGAATTCGGATAGCACTGCTCAAATAATTCACAATTCAATTTCCGCCCGCTGGCAGGGAATTTGTTTACCCCTCGGCATTCCGCACCAATAAAAAGGGAAATTTATGAACGAAATTTCTCTTCCGTTTTTTGCGTTTGCTTTTGTCGGTTTGTCTGTGCGAAGGACACTGTATGTGCTGGTGTGCGGGGTGTCCTGCACACTTGTCAGCTGCTGCCACAATGGCATCGAGTGCAGTCCATGGATTTCAGCACTTTTGGCACTGACAATGGAGCCAGACAAAAAACCGAATCACTTGACATGTAGTTAGTTGGCTTTGCAACTCAACGGACGACCCGCACTGAACTCACCTGTCCATCGTTGTCCTTGTCGGCCTTGGAGCGCAGGCCAGTCCAGATTTCCATCATCAGGTCGTAAGTCTCCTTGTTCTTCGGCGTGTCCTTCTGCCAGCCGCGCAGTTGGCAGACGCGCTGCAATTGGCAGAAACAATAACAGTCAGCACACGACACTCCCAAATTGAGTTATCTATCAGTTCATATTGGCAAAAACTGCATGCAAAATGGGGCACGAGCACAAATAGCACCGAAAAAACAATTGCGCAGCTCTTTTGTTGATGCATGCATGTACTATGTATGAACGGACGACAGCACTCTTCAAAAATATATTCAAATTTCTGCTTGCTTTTTTGCCAGCAGTATTTCCGCTCCACTTACCTCGATGGCCAGCTCGAAGTCCTTAACGTCGATTTCGCCGCTTTGGTTCACATCTGTTGCGGCACGCATTATGCGCAATGGTTGTTATTTTGGAGGAAGAAACAGAAACAGAAACAGAGGCGGAGGCAGGAGTCAGTCAGCGTGAATTGCATGTTGTTGGTGCCGCATTGTTTGCGTTGGTCAGTCGGGGGCCAAAAAACCAAAACCCAAACGGCGAAGGCGAAAAATAGCCAAAAAGAATTCGAATAGAGTGATGAGCAATGTGTGTGGATATTTTTGGCAGGCTGCGACACAGTTCCGGTCGGCGGTAGTGCGAACATCAACAAAGTGGAACAGCCTAACTATTGGATTGACACCATCACATGGGACTAGCCACACTCAGAAAAAAGTAAATCGAACTCAGTAAATTATAAAAAAAAAGCTATATATGGAAATATTTCATCAATTTCTAAGAAACCCATCCTTACTATATCATAATTTAAAAATTTAATTAGTAAATAATAGAAAATATAACCCCAATAACATTTGTTAGTATATTAGGATAGTTAAACTTTTATCACACCAATACCTATTTGTAACAAGTAAACTTTAATTTAAAGACTCTTAATTCTAGATACAGTTTCATTATTCAACAATATAATGATTAATATTTAAATTGATTTTATTTTTTCTCTAATTCTACTTATACAGTTCCATTTAAAAAGAAATGATTCGGTCTAAAATAATTTTTATAAATATTTCCTACTTATGGGACGCAGTTTCAGAAATTATTTCCTAGTTTATGACAAGAATAATATTTAAATCGTAAAAAATAAACCCCAAAGCAAACGTAAAAAACTAAGTTTTATTTTTTATATTCCTTTTTTTTTGTGTGCCATTCTCTGCCAGCTTTACGTTTGGCTTTTGGCCATGCGGGCGTTCCATTATCATTTGCAACGGTGTGCAAACGGCCACTTGAGTGCCAGTGTCAAGTGTTTGGCGCTTGCGTTTTATGACCTTTTTTTTCGGCGCTACTCTTTTGTTATGGCCTGACCAGCTGCCGTCGAAGGGCGGGCAGTGAGCCAAGTTGGTGGAAAAATGCATGGCTGGATGGTAGGGATGAGCCAACCGCACCGGTGAATTAGTCATAATTGAAAAGCACTTAACCTTTATCACACACAGCGTTGCCTACTTGCGAGCGCTTTCCACGAAAGTTGTTCCTTTCGACATTTGCATTGCGTTTAATTCAATTTTAAATTGGCAAGTTTTGTTTGACTTTGCTGACAGGCAAACACTTCTGAGCATTAAACATGGAACGGAATACACTCGTCGTATTCAAGTGGATTTGGAGCACTTGCGTATACGCGATGCATGAACCCCACATTACGTATACGCGCTGTATGCACAACCCAGATGGAGAAGATTAAATCGGAAGCTGAACTGCATGCTAATATCTGTCATTCGCTTTACGATTTAACTATAGGAAGCCCCATATCGCCATATTCTGGCCAGCAGCTGTGTCCGTGTGTTGTGTTTTTTAATCCTCTTAAAGAACTAATCAAAGTTTTCCAGCAATGGGTCCCAGAAGTGGCCATAACCCAGGCCATTTCTGTCTGTACTTAAGAACTCCATTTTTCGCGTGGCCCGGGCCATTCATCATTCTGATAAATACTCACCGAAGAACACATTGAACAGGAAGAGCAGCTTCTTTTTGCGGAAATCGGAGATCGACATTATTGTGTTGTTTTATGTTTGTTTTCCTTGCCGCTGGTTGTTTCTTTATTCTTTATTGCGCTTTTATTGGCTCTCCACTGTTGCAGCCGGAAATGGGGAACTGCAATGACAACGAGAAACACAATTACATGAGCATCGTGAATGGCATAAAAACGAGACTGCGTTTAAGTTTAAAGTTTTCTCTCAATTAGGGTTGGAGATGAGGGAGGGGGATCGGGGTCGTCCGGAGGTCGGCTCGTAAAAATAACAGTCAAGGAAAGAAACTAAAACCAAAAACCAGCAGAATAGAACCAGAAGCAGCAGGGAAACGGATTGGGTTTGCTCTAGTTGACTGGCTTAGTTTATGCCAGCTAATTCAGGCAAAGGAAATAAAACAGGACCGTCTGAGGATGCGAAAAGAGCGAAAGAGCTGCTGCGCGCAATGCAAATGCATCCTGGGGGAAAAGGGGCGGGTCGAGTGCCGAGCTAAAAGCGACACAAATGCAGGCACAAATGCCTTGGCTCAGACTGTCCCCCCTGCCCCGCCCCCCTTGCTCTATGTGTGTGTGTGTTTGCGGGGCTCATGGCTCATTTAACCTTCAATCAGAAGCCAGTTGCAAGGCAGGGCCATGTGCTAAATTAGACAGAACTATATATGCATGCATTGTGGAATGTATCTTGGCAGCAGACGCACTAAACAGGGCGCAAACATCAAAGGACCCGACCAGGCCATTGCCAGCGCTAAAAAGCCTGAAAGCCTTCGTGTTTGCATTAACTGCCTCTAAACGAGAGCTTCATGTTTACTACGTTTATGGCTGGTAAATTACGAATCTCAAGGGATTCGAAAGTATGCAATGATTTATTTTATTGAAAAAAATAATAATTTAGGGAGGTAATCAAAATGATTAGGTTTTTGGAAGCACCAATAAATGTGATAAAAAATATTGGGTAAATAAAACTATCGTACTAACAATTTAATCGGATATTCTGAATAAAAAATATTATTGCATACTTTTAGACACCTTTTGCTTTTTTTGCTTATATCCGTAAGGAATTGAATTAAGTGAACTATTCAAAATGCTCATCCCATAAACACAGTAAATATTTGTGTTAGTTCACTTTCGGGGACGCCAACTGCTGGCAGCCCTCACTCCAAAAAAAAAAAACAAAAAAGGCATTTGTTCAGCGCTGCTCGGAGCGGCTAAGGTAGCCAAAGCATAATTCCACAACAGAGGGAAATTGCAGCGAGGATGTCAAGTGGAAAGTGGAATGCAATGAACATGACAACGGCAACGAGGATGCCGTGATGCTGCGATGGCCAAGAAAGCGCCGATGGCCAACGGCTGATGCCTGATGGCTGATGGCTAAAAGCGGAGCACTTCCTTTTGGCAAAAATGCAGTTTGCCTCGGAAATGAAATTAAATGGAATATCTCCGAGTCGCCAATTGGATATGCTGTTAAGCGGCAAATTGAAATAGGGCATCCGATCCAAAGCGGCGCAAAGCGAAAAGGCTTTCGGTCAAGTGCAGGTAAATTTGACTCTAGGTAAAGCTAATATTATTATATTATTACGGCGGAAAGGTTGGCTTTCGTTGGCAGCAGCAGCCAAGGTTGAAATCGGGGGACATTATCAATATTGCTTTTATTGCCATCGGGAATCTAAAATGAAGGTGAGTGCTTCGACAAAGTGGGTTAAATAAAACAAATGGCTTAACGAGTTCAACAATATAAACAACGTTGATTAACATAAAACCATATTAGCTGCAGACTGCTGCAATTAAAAGGGTCAAAGTTAATGTAATGTACAAATTAATCTGAATTAATTATTATTCATTTTTTCATTAGCCCAAAACCCACTAAGCTTCCCGTTCGGTCGATTAATCTTATCAAAAGCTGACTTGGATTTAAACCACTACGGTAATCGTAATTAAATTTACAAATTTCGCTGTCATAAAACTTAATTCTGACAATTATTTGGATGCGGAAAATGGCTTGTTTAATTAATATATTAATAATTGGGATTTGGCGATGGTAGCAAACAATGTGGCAGCCGATGTCAACTTCATTTAGCATTTAATGCACACACATTTACGTAAAAATCAGACTGTCACAGTTCATTAATTTCCCACATGCGCGTCAATTAACATCAGGTGAAATCGGAGGGGGCGTGAGTGGGTTTAAGTGAAAAGTGTACGTTGAAAAAATAATCCACACCTCAACTGGCTAAAAGTGCACAAAAAGTGTGAAATTCAATTTGGCGCCCTTTTCATTTTCATGTCCATTTGCAATGGCAATTGCGTGAAGGTCCTTGACGGGGAGAAAGTATTTTTTCACCAGAAATACAGGCACGTACCAAGTGGCTTCGGAAAGATAATGCTTTATACAGAAAGACAAATTAAATCTGGATTAAATTTCGACAAAAAACATTTTTAAAATGCACATAAATCCAAAGACATTACTTATAATTTCTAAATTTTAAGAGGATAAAAGAGAATTTATATCCAGCAAAATTGAATTTTATTTATGAATTTGATTTATTATTTTTGAAATATGCTAAGCCCAATAAAATTTAAACTTTCAAAGATATAAATATTCGTTTGATCATGGCCATAACATTCCTTGATCTACCGTTTTTAAGCCAAATTGAAATAGGATTTAAATCGACGAATCTGCTGGTAGATGTTATTTAAGCCAATGCAGCGGAATCTCATTTCATTGCCACTTACGCCTCGCAATGGCGAATGGCCGTGGAAATTTAAAGCCTTTTAATAGCCTGATGGGCGGATTATTTATCCTCGAAATTAATAATTAAGTATGTGCGAAAATTGAATTCATCGATGCCATTTGTTTCTCAGTTTTCCGTCGCATTCTGTTCCATCGTCGTTCGTTTTGTCGTTCAAGCACATTACGCATACGCCGTGTGGCACCGCGGTTTTTTTTGTCGTCGTGGCATGGGCATTTAAGCCGCCACCCTCCCATTAATTACCAATACTCATGCGCCAATGCATAAAAGCCACGCGCTGTTTGCCACAAAACTGCGTCGGCTTTTGCGGCACGAGGCGACCACATTAACCAACATCACCGAAGGCCCGTTAATTGGGTTCTGTTTGAGTTTGTGCATGAGATTGAGTTTTGCTCGCGATTTTCGGGCTATGCCGCACAACGAGTTTCTAATAATGAAAATATTGCGGAATTCGCGCACTTTTTATAGCCTCTCCGGCCATAAATAGCCATCTGCGAAGTTATAAATTTCAATATGGAGACATCAATGTTTTAATTGGACTTTTAGTGCGAAATGGGATGACTTGATTCCGCAATTTATTGGGCAATCAAATTAGAGAACGGCCTCTGCCCCTCCCCCCAACTGGCCGTTTATCAACACAATTTGATTTGCATAAAGCTGATTCTTTTTTGTTCGGCCTGCAATGTGTTTATTATGCAAAATCCAAATCCCCCGGCGGGCCGAAGGCAGGTGGAGGAAACTCATAAATTATTAGAGAATAAAATGCGGGGACGGCAGCAATATTCATGGATAGTTTGATACAGTGAAGAACAGTGAAACAGTGCTGAAAAGTATGCTACATGCGATTGATCGATTTTGCAAGTCGATTTGTGAACAAATTGTAATTGTTTTGCATTGATTGGATCAGCATGCAAATTGGATTTATTTATTTGGCAGTCGGATGAACGACAAATCGGATTGCTTAATCCCAGATGACCAAATGACCCAATCTTAATAGCTCTTCCAATTCTCACCCACAGCTCCATTCTCAATTCGATGGCACAGTTTTCAACAGTCGCTAATTACTTTTGCGCTGCCGTAAATTTGCGCAGCCAATTTAAAATAATAGACAATGCAAGTGGCGTCGTCGTTTGCTCTTTATCTGCTGATGCAGCCCAGCTCCGGGGAATATTTCGCTATGTACCATCCACTATCCACCACCCACTATCTTTGTTGCATTGTCCGGCTCGCAGTAATTTTGTGTAATTTGCATTAATTTACATTTAATTTGCAGCCGCCGAGGAACCGAGGAGCCAAGAAGCAGACAATGCGCGGCCTAAGGCCACCGACGCATGCCTGGCCAAACAACAGGACCAAAAAGCAGACCGAATGACTGACAGGACGAGGATCCTTGGGCTCTCGTTTCTCCTTGGCGAAAAACTTTTGACCATGCTTTCAATGAATTCATTATGGGCCCGGCCCAAGGTGGGGAAGTAAGAATATTCTTCCAGTTGTTAAATTGTCGAGAGTCTGGTTGTGTTTCGGAAAAGTTTCCCCCCACTCCTCCACTGAAAACAACCCAAGCCACCTTTCTTTCACGAAACTATCTGCTCTGCCCACTCAAGAATATCTGGGTCTCTGGTTCCTGTTGAGCCAGCAGCTCTTTGAGCCACCCACTTGTGCTCGTTACTTTTGGCTTGTTCTTTTGTCGGTTTTTGAAATGTGTTTTTTCGAAAAATTTTGCGCCATTATTATGCTTGTAGCGTCGGAAACTCTTAACACAAACACACAGGTGCAGCTCACACTCACAGATGCAAATACGTTAACTTTACCGTTTGTTCTGAACAGGCTCTGTTTTTTGACTGGTTTTTTCGGTTGTCGGTTTTCGGTTTTCGGAACCCTGGACTCGTCTGCTCGGCAACGCGGTTGGCCGTCTTGTGATGCTCATTGCCATCGAGCCACCGCCTTTTATATGCGCCCTCCGTCTGCGCCGACGTCGCTGCCGGCGCCGGCAGAACTTGGGCGCTCTGGGTGCTCTATGTCATCGCTGGGGTTTTATCTTATCGCCAATTCTGCCGACGCCTCTGCCGACGCCCGTGCACTCGTGCTGTTGTGTGAGTGAGTGCTGCACACGCGAGTGTTCTGGCGATGTAGCTGTAGTGGTGGCCTGTAGTGTGCTTTCTGGCCACCACGTGCACTGTTACGAGCAGAGCATCGGCTCTACCATCACCATCCGACCATCAGCATGCGGCATATTTGCTCGTGGGTTTGTTTTGGGATTTGACACTCGCAGAAAACTCCATGCTGGGCGCTCTTGTAGACTGCACTTTATATTTTGGTAATTAAATGGCGCTTCTTATCGCGGCTGCATACAATGTTGTTGGCCCAGCGGTGGAGCTTACGATGCCTCGGACAGCCCCGAAGAAACACTGAGGGATGTGCTGCTGGCTTACTGGGTTATCGTCAAAAATAAGAACTTTTACTTAGCTCGCATCAAAAGTTTATAACCCATTCTTACTTTACTCTCAGTGCAAACGGATGCTTAAAACATGGATTTAGCAATATACCAGAAAAGGATTTAATGGACTTTCAAACAGTTTCCATAAAATATAACGATATAAAAAAAAGTGCTAAAAAGTATTTTGAATGGAGAGATTTTTTTGGTATTTATTAAATCAAATGGTATGATTTTAAGAAATTTATTAACTTATCTTTCATAAATAAAATAAATAAATATATTTTTATTTTGAGTACTAAAATAACTAATTCATGATCGTAAATATTCATCTCACAAGATTTAAAATCAATTCTTAGTGTGCCTAAAAGTAGGCAACAGTTAGTTTTATCTTTAAATCCTTGCTCAATATTATATTCAAAAGGATTTGAACTCCATAAGACTTAATATTTTATGGCAGCCATCCAAGTTAAAGCATTTCTCGCCGTGCACCACAACATAACAAATCAAAATGTGCAAATGTTCTGGACAAATTTTTAGTATAGCCTTGACACACACACAATAAACTGAAACTCACACACACAAACACATACTTTAGACTCATAGGCTGGCCCGTGAGCTCAACTTGGCCAAAGTTAATTTGGCCCAAAAGAAGGCAGCCGAAACAGCTGCTGCAGTAGCAGTAGCAATAACAGGCACACTTGGCGGCATAATTTCTGGTGGCGCATTCAATCTTGGCCAAGAGTGGACGGTGGACAGTGGACCACCAACCGGCTAAAAAACAAAAAAAAATATCAGCATTTAAGCCAAGCAATTTCCAGGCTTTTAATTACACAAAGCAGACATATACAGCTCATGTATTTCAGCTGTTAATTGTCAAGTTTCGGCTGAAATGTCGCTGCCAATTTATCAGGCGCCTCAGGAGCAGGCTCCCTTTTGCCATTATGCCATTTTGCCATTCTGCCATTTTGGCCCACATCCTGCTGCTTCTCGCCCAGCGGGTGTCCTGCAGCCTGTGCCTGCTCGCTGTTCCACTTTCACGCTGTTCCACCAGCTGATGCTTATTGCAGATGACCGTTTTACCAATGTTTCGTTCCGGCCTGGCTTTCTGCTTTCAGCTTTCTCTTTTCTTTTTCCCAGTATGTGTGGGAGCGACGGTGCGTGTTGGAGTAGGCAAATGTTTAAATTTGTGGCCTTTTTACCTGTTTGCATCTCAAGTGGCCAAGGGCTACGTCCTGCTGGTTTTTCTGTGTGTGTGTGTCCGTGTGCAGGAAACGGAAGCCGACATTGACACAGTTTGAAATTAACATGAGCCTGGCCGAAGACCCACCTAAAATCTTGAATGCCTTCTAGCGTTTGGCCCCATTTCTCAGCGTTTAGCTGTCCACCTATTCCATGTTGTTTTTGGCTTTCCATTCCACGTCTGCATCTTCTCCTGCCTTCCTCCTTTTTGCTCTGCCGCATAAGTGGGACCACTAAACGTTCCGTTGTGGCTCACACACGAGCGGACAAAGTACACTGAGAGAAGTGGATGGTTGCTCCAAAAAACCAGTCGAGCACACTCGAGGAATCACTAAATGATTGCTAGGTAAAGCTGATAAAAAGTTGATCTATTTGTATGCAATTTAAATAAATTCTTAAATAATATTGAGAAACCTTATCAATGATATATTCTAAGCATTACTTTTATAAAAACGATTGAAGTCAGAACTCTTGTTCGACCCTCTGCACATGTACATTGTACACTTTAAACTACTTAAATAGTTTAATACTATGGAAATTAAACAAATATTTTTGCCAAAAACAATCACCATTGTAAACTTGCTATTGTAATCTTATATTAAGAATTTCATATCACTATCATAGCACTATCTATGTTTTCAAAACTGATAATGGGACTACAAACAAGAGAGAACGCTATAGTCGGGTGCCCCGACTATCAGATACCCGTTACTCAGCTAAGGGAGTGCGAGGGAGATAGATATATAAAATCTTTGATCGGGCATAACTTTTTAACGAATGGTCCGATTTGAAAAATTTCTTCTACATTTCGATAGGTATTGATAGTCACAATAAAACTGCATTTTTAGTTTTCCAAAATCTTTAATGGTGTAGGCGCCAGACACCTTTCAAAAAATGGTGTAGGGCGATTGAGGGCGTTAGAGGGGGCGTGGCGCCATTTTGAAATAAACTTGCGCTGCGTAGGAACTCCAAGAATATGCATGCAAAATGCCAATCCTCTAGCTTTTATAGTTTCCGAGATCTCAGCGTTCATACGGACGGACAGACGGACAGACGGACAGACGGACATGGCTAGTTCGACTCGGCTAGTGATCCTGATCAAGAATATATATACTTTATAGGGTCGGAAAAGCTTCCTTCTCCCTGTTACATACTTTTGCACGAATACAATATACCCTTTTACTCTACGAGTAACGGGTATAAAAATAATTTTAAGTGTAGGCATGGTAAAGGTGCACGGCAATGGCGAATTATTTGAGGGGAGCCTGGCTGCCACCCACCATTCATGCCCAGGACACTCCTCTCTTCAGATGGGCCTGGTGCTCCTCCTCCTCCTCCTGCTCCTCCACCCCCTGGCCACCTTTGTGCGGAGGACGTTCCGTGCCAGCCACACACTCGTCGCTTACCTGCTCGGCAATGGCAACTTGATTAGACCAACATGAAATTAAGTAATTTTGCTGTATTGTTTAGTGTTCCAGCTTGGCAACAAAAGTGGGTGGGCTGGGTGGCGTTCTCAGGTTGGTTCGCCTTCCGTGGGGATGGCAGTAGCAATGGACACCACAATGGCGACCGAGAACAAAGCGGGTCACAAAGGAAACCACCAAACAAACCGAATTTAATGAAAACATTTGTATCCCAGCCGAGGATGAAGTCTCCGGCCCTGGACTTTATCGGAAAAAAGCGGGAAGAGCGAAAGAAAAATAGAAGAAAATAAATCATTTATTTTGGATAGACCCAAAGTTTTGCTATCATATAAAATTCCATTTGCACCCCATGGTCGGTGGCTAGCTGGCTGGCGGAAGCTGTGAAAAAATCAAGAGCACGCTCTGCAGTATTTTATAATAATAGAGCCAGTCGCTTTGCAAGTTGGCTAAAAACAGAATGCAAAACTCGTGTGTCATGGGCAACTTCAACTAAATTGCATTTACCTCCAGCACTCACTCTTCCTATCACTCGTGGCGAAATCATCTCATTTAGCATAATCAGAAACGGAAAACTTGTGTGTGCCATGAATTCTCATATCGCAAATGGCGAGTAAAACAATTTGAGTTTGTCGGAGGGAAATTGCATATAATCCGGCAAAAGTGGAAGATTCCCTTTGAATTTAAATGCGCCGAGTGAGGCGAGCAGCCGTAAAAACGTTAGGGCAATCCGTCGACGGTCGACCCCTTCTAGTTTCCATCTCCCAGCTCCGCCCATGCCTTTTCGCCAGCCAGATGCAGGTGGGGTGTTGCAAATTGCGGCGTTTTGGGGCAGGACAGGTGAGTAAACCGTTAACCCTTCAACGCCCACCGCCTCGTCTGGACTTGGGGTCCTTCGTCCTTGCTCCTTCTGCAGCCTGGGGATTAAATCAGCTTGCCCCGAAAATAACGCAAGCTTGTCATGCATGGCAGTAGGGGAAGGGGGCGTGGCATGGGGTACCCGGTGCTTGTCTGTGTAATTTACTATTATTTTTTAAGCACTTTCCTTTTATGCTCGCTGCTACATACAAGCGTTTTTATTGTTTGTTTCATTTGGCATTTTGTTTGTTTTCAGCTGGGCGTCCTTCCGCCCCTGCTGTCCCTCTCCCTCCCCCTCCATTGTGTGAAAAAGGTGGGCTGCATGGGTGGGGGTGACCCCGCAGTTGCACGTGAGAAATTACACATGTCCTCCAATGTTTTCAGCATGTCTGCATGCGATTGCAGCAGGAGTATCTGGATCCGAATCCGTATCTGTGTATCTGCATCTGCATCTGTAGTCGCACTCGTATCTCTGACTATTTGTTTGTTCTCTCATTTCGCTGTTTGTTTGTTTGTTTTTTTCCCTTTTCTGAGAGGGGGTTTCCTGCTTTTTTTGGCCAGGTCTTGTGTGTGTTGGCTGCCAGATTTATGTTTTGCCAAACGGAATTTGTCTCGTGTAGTTTAGTCGCAGCAATGGAATGCCCAGATACCCAGATCCTTCGCTTCCTTCGCTGCAGCCATGCCGAATAGCAAATTGATGACCTGAGATTTTCGCTGCAGTTGCAGATTTCCCCTTAGCCCGGAGCCAAATTGAATTTACCGCTTACCCGGTGCAAGCGCTTGCGTAATTATTTCCACGTGCTTTGAGGGTCATTTCGAGAATTATTACATTTCCCACCCACAAAACAAAGGCTTACATAACGCCCTCAGCTTTCCACTCTTCAGACCGCATAAACTGAATTTTAATTTGACTCGCCAAAAGCCAACAGCCTGCCGACTGCAACACCCGCAGGCCCACCTTTTGGCCCAAAACTGACCTTCCGACACAATTCGGAAATTCTTTTTTGCTTACACCCAGGAAGCAGGGCAAACAAAATACTAAATATGAAATGGCAAATTGGGCCCAAGTGCAGCCGTAATGCCCTATAACTTTTTTTCAAACATTTGCTTCTAATTAAATATTAAAGATCTACTATCTCTTAGTCAGCTGATGTGATATGTTCTTGACAATTTGCTCAGATAGTGCTAAAGATATCTGCAGGGGACTATCTCATGTTTGAGAAGCTATTTAAACACAAAATCTTTGCCCTAGAAACAATGCTATAAATAGAATTACCATTATTAAACGAAAAATGAAATAAATAAAGATTGTTATAGCTTAGTTAAAACATTTATAATCTCGTTTAACAAAAACAAAAGGGTTTGCCGGCTTGAAGGACCATTAATTTGAAATTGTATATAAAATTTTCTAATATTTAATCTGTCTTTCGGTCAAGATTATGGGCCACAATTTATAATTAAGGACTAAATTATCGTTTCGTAACTGTACTTTAATGATTTTTAATAATAAAATTTGATTAAATTTTATTTTTATTGAAAAAAGTTAACAAAAATTGTACCTCTTTTTATCTAAAATATAGATTTCTTATTAATAAGAATATTTAAAATTTTATTTTTCAGTAAATTTACCTCAGGCCTTTAATCACTTAATTTGCAGCAAAGAGAATAATATATTGAGAATACCCTTGTGCCTGGCGATTCTAGTCCAAATTTGGCCAATACCCGTATGCAAACACATATGCAAAATAAATACCAGACAAACGGATGGTATAATAACAATTATTGCCTCGCCGGCCCAATTTCACAATCCCCACTTGGCTTGGATCTCTGGCGGGAATGGGAAGGGCGCAATGACAGCGGAAGCTGAAAATTTCATTGATTTTGGCAACGACTGTGGCGACGGAAGCCATGAAAAAGCCAGCAGTCAGCAGTCAGCACAGTGGGTCTCGAACTCTGGGCCAAAATATTCGGCAGTGGCAAAGGCAACGGCAACGGCAGCCCAAACCAGACCGTTCCACTTGACTATGGTAATTTATATCTTCGGCGACCTCGACTGCCACTGGGTGGGTGTGAGCTCCTTTTTGAGTGCAAGGATGTGTGGATGAGTGGGTGATTGGGTGACTGGGTGATGTGTGAGGTCTAGGCTAAGGTTATGACACGGCCGGGCCAAATTTTGGGTAAACAGCAGCAGGGCAATTGCCGCATTTGTATCTGAGACTGCGTCACTTTCACCACGAAATGTTTGCCAGATAAGACTAAATGGGGCTCTTTCGTATTTCTTGTGATAAGGTTGAAGGGGGTTTTCTTATCGTCGCCCCCACCGTCCTCGCACTTAAACGTCATCGAGCGGAGGCGGCTGATCCGCTGATTGGGGATGGACCAGCCAGCCAGCTCATTTGAAAATCAAATTTCATCCAATTGCCTTGGCTTTTGACAGGCCTCAATCTAAAATGCAATTAGTAATTGTGCAGCCTCACTATTATGGCTTTTCTTTTGCTTTGCCCACTCGTCTGTGCGTTTGGTAATTGGCTCTATCTGACTGTGCCATCTCTGCACTGCGCCATAATCTCGGGACTGCACATGACATAATTTTCGTATTTAATCTCAACTCACCTTTGATTAGACAATCTCCCTGGGGAGTCGCCGAATGCGATTCCGAGGCGGCTGTTGCTCAGGTTCAATCGAGTTCAAGTCGTCTAAATGCCGGTACGAATAATTTTCGACTTGACAAGCATATATCTCCGCTCACACACAGCCTCGCGGAGTGGTTCACTTACAACGATTTCGCATCAGCGCCACATGGAAACCGCAAATTTTGCGCCACATAAAACAACCGCTAGAAGAAAAGCGAGGAAAACGCGGATAAACCAAATCGAAAAATACAAAAAAAAAATAAAGAAATAATAAAAAACGAAAACAAACAAGAGGCCGCAACTTCCAGGCATCGAGCATATATATCTGTTGTTGTTTGTTTTTGTTTGCTGTTTTTCGCCATCCAACTAATTGCTATTAATAAAAAGAAACAGCTTCCAGCAGGTGAGACGCTATTAGGCGGCATCTTGGCATCTTGTGTGGCCCGCTGGATGGAAAGCACTCCGGCCGATCGGAATGGCCAAAAACCTGCAGCCATACACAATGGGGCCCTTACCTACTGCAATCTTGTTAGCCCAGATGTGGAAAGTCAGCCCTATCCAATCCATTGTCTGGCGAAAAGAGAGAAAAGCTGGTTGGCCAAATGGGAGCTCATCTGTGATTATGTTTTTATGGGGCTTCCCACACCTGTTGATCGGACCTGGCATTCGTTATTCGGCATTCGGAACTCGGAATTCCGCGGGGCAAACTCCGCACGATTTTAATCGACTGGAAAACCAATATATACAGATGCACGTTAATTCAAATTTATTGCATTAACAGCCACTAATTGTTTGAGTTACCTGCATTTAAACACGCGCTCATACGAACAACACAAACTCATAAAATAATGTTTATGCTCGACGAAAGGCAAATACTCTGATGTATAATATAATATTTATTTATGGTAAGTTACTTAACACTTTATTTATATTTGCGAAAAGTATAATATTTTAGTATCCTTGCATGCAGTTTAATAAAACTGCTAAACGAGCTTCAATAAATGTATTTAATAAAATGCTTACACTTCGGAGCTTTGATTAAGTAATACCTATTTGGGTTTAATTCTTTAATTACCTATAATAAAAAATTAACATAGAAAGTTAAGCTTTCGGAACTCGGAAGTGTTGTTCTACTGAAGTTTATCTTTATTTCCCAATAACTGTAAAACTTATTGCTAAAAGGTTACTGATCTATAGCTTGTTTTATTTAAATTGTTTTAAAATGAAAAGCCAAGCCTTACGTAGTATTTTTGTTTATTTTCATTTAAGTGTCATATTAAAATATAAATCACAAAGTATACTTTGCCTTATAAAGCGTAATAGCCCCATAAACGTGGTAATTAGTCAAAAAGTATAAAGTGTATATTAGGAATATAATAACAAATATTAAAGTACCTACGAATATGTGGAAAAACATCCAGCTGTGCTCGGAATTTGGCTAAAATCTTTAGAGAACTTTCGGTTCCAGTTGGGTGGCCAAAGTGAGACCCGCATGACAAGTACAAGTACATTAACCCTAGACAGAAACAGAAACAGAAGCCGAAAACAACAACATTTGCCAGCGAAGTTTGTCAAACTAATTACCCTTGAGCTTCGGTGCTGTCACAAGCTATCTGGCTGTTACGCAATCGCCGGCGAAAACGCCACTGATATAGACGTCGATAACTGTATCCCCTGGCAGTTACTCAACTTGAGATGAAATAACAATAAAACAATTAATTATATGGGCATCGACAAAGTCAAATTGCCTGTCTGCAGAGTCTCTTTGTTTGACAAAAGCCAAGCAAAACAGTTCGCATGGGCGGCAAATGCATGTGGCAAGCGGCATGCCATTGCCATTGAAATTTGCCAATGCCACTGTCAGTGGCAACAGCAACACAAAGGCAACAGCAGCAAATGCAACAGCAACACAAGAGCAGCAAACATAAACTTGGAGATACAGGAAACACACAACAGCCAAGGCAGTAGATAAATTTGAGCAGCAGCATCAGCTTGGAAACGTGCGACTCGGGTTGCTGCTGTGCAGCAACATTGGTAGGAGCAACAGCAACAGCAGCGGCAGCAGCAACAGCTGGCCAACCACTTGAAGCACTTTCGTTTTCATCTGATCGCCAGTCGGGTGGAAAGCGCCCGTTCGTTGTTGGCTGTTGGTAATGTAATGCGCGCATCTTTAAGACACGCCGCATTGTAGTTGCTGCTGTTTGTGGCGATGTTGCTGCTGGTATTGCTGCTGCTGCTGGCATGCAAATGCTGCCCGATATCGATCGGTGAAGTTGTCCGGCCTACCATTTGTCTAATTGTCGAGTTTCTCGAACTCTAGCAGAGCATCCGCCGATCGGAGGGGCACATGTTGCTGCTTCTGCTGCCGTGATGATGATGCAATTGCCATTGAATAACAAGCGGCAACTGCAGCAGAGAAATTGCAGCCCCTGCACTCGCCACTGGCGGCGCATTCAAGGTCCCGAACTTCGATTTCTCCCGACTCCGAAGCATCCGACTCCGGCTGATCTACGTGCCCAGTTCGGCTGGCCTGACCAATTGGTACGTTGCCGTCTTGACCCGCAATGCTTCCGTCGATTGTCATCGCATCGGGCGGCCAGAGGCATGCGTAAAAACTTATTTATATCCACTGGCCTTACTGTCTTCGCTGTCTTTACTGCTTTACGATTTCAATTAAATGCCAAAGCACACAGCCATTATTGTTATTATTATTTTCGCAACACGGCGGGAAAGTTCCCACCGAAAAACAACCAAATAATCCAACCAAACAAACAGTCGTCGAGCTGGGGAACTTTTCTTCAAATTGTCTTCGATTGGGCAAGCGATTTGGGGATTTCGAGTTTCTGATTTTGATTATCCGGTGGATACAGGCATTCGGTATTGCTTGGGTGCTGCAGCTTCGTCCGTCATCGTCAAAAGGCGCCTCTTAATTGAACAACAACGGCAAATGCCGAACAAATGCCAACGCCCACCACAACAAATTGACAGGCAGAGTCTCTTGGCTTAAATGATCAATCGGCTGCACAAACAAAACTTCCCCAAGCCGTTGGTTGTTAGTTGTTGTTTGTGTTGCTGGTGTTGCATTAACAACTTCCCCATTGGCTTTGTGTATGTTGCTGCGGTGCAGCAACAAGCAACATGACTTATGAGTTTGTGCATCAACACGGAATTCGAGTCGTTGTAGTTGCTGCTGCTGCTGCTGCTGATGTTGCTGCTAGTATTGCTGCTGCTGCTGCTGCCTTCGTCGCGTAATGAAAACGAAAGTAACTCGCACTCACATACAGACACTCACTACTCACTTGCCCACCGGTTCGGGCAGCCACACGCCACATCATTCACTCTCCCGACTGGGGGCAGACCGGAATTATGCGCATATTTAAAACTAATCGCAATTAAACTAATCACTTGACATCTTACATTGAAACAGGCGTTGAATAGCTGCCCGCTGCTAATTACTCACTTAAATGGCACACATAACCAGCTAGGAGTAGGGAAAAAATGCACTCCAAATGCCGCAATGACACAAAGTGGCATTCGGGCGGCAATTAATGGGTAGCAAAGCAGATCGAACGGAACGGGGTCCTATGTGATATGTAACATACGAGACAATCCAATGTTGTACGACCTATGCAGCCGTTCGCCTTTAAATTAGATTAGATAATTGGTGGAATCGTTCGGGCAGCGTCACGAATGTGAGATCAAATGGCTGCGACATCTTATCTAACTATACTAGACTAGATATCATCGTATCATATATATCGCTTACAGCCACCGAGCTTATTCTAATGGCGAAATCGAGTTCACAGACATCAATAGTTCTCTCACAGCGGAATCGCCTTATAAGCATGCTAAAACGAAAATCGAAATAAATAAATAATTATGGTAATGACCCACTTGTATGACTCAATTTTGCAATTACTACAGTTTTACATTTAGTTGGCAGTTACAATGCCCTGCTGGCATGCAATCAGCATTTGTTTTTCATTTTGGGTTAATTTGTTATCCATTCGGGCGATTGTAATCAAAAAGTTACAAAATAACTATGGAAAGTTTACCAGATCTTAAGTGCTAAATGAACAAACCCTTTTAAAATAATTCATTTATTTGTTTCAAGAATATTCTCAATGATCAAATAAAGTTAAATACGAAAACATTAATCAAAAACCCAAAAGTAGAACGTTTTAAGGTTTAAATCAATGATAAGTCATTGAAGAATTCATTTAATCAGGAAATAAATATCAAAACAAAGTAATATTTCAGCGTTCATCATCATGCTGATGAATATGCAAATACAAACTTGAAGTTATGAAATCTTCAGGGGTATTCAAAGCACAGCCAAACATTAAACCAAATAAACCGAAATAATCACTATTTGCTGCCTAATTTATTCTCTTGTATTGCCACTTTCCACGGTAAATGATTTCCGTGGGTTGAGCCGGGCCAACTTACCCTTTTTTCTCCATCGCCATCTCAGCTGGCCATCATCTATGTGGCTTTTGATTGCCCCCCAAACGTCCCGCCGTCTTTTCACTTTCGTTAGCTTGGCTCCGCTTTTGTTGTTGCTGCTGCTGCTGCTGCTGCTGATGTTGCTGCTGTTGCTGGTGGTGGCGCGGGGGCATGCCACATCGCAGTCGACGGCGACGTCAACGTCTGCCGCTCTGCCATCGAAACGGTAAATGTTTGCTGGCAAACCCGAGCAGAGCACAGTTGCATTTTGGCGCTCGTCCCCAGCGATTCGCACTCGCACATCTGGCGCCATTCAAAAGCCAAATCAAAAGCCGTCAAAACACCAAACTTCGCTGAAACGTCGCGCATGCGCACGCGCGCTAAACGAAATCGAAAACGAAAAGCAGCCAAAGAGACCGTTATTATCGTAGAGCTCCTCTGGCTTCGGCCAGCATCTAAAGTCGTTATATAATCGAGAGTGGAAACTGGAGACCCGGGCTTCTGGCCAAGTTAAGACAAGAAAAAACCGAAACCGAAACTCCAGCTTCTGCGCACAATTCGCCATGTCGTCGCCGCCCAGCCAGCGGACTAATTAATGCGCGGTCGTGGAAAGAAAAGCAAAAGCGGAGCTGGGAGACCTCGTAAATTATAATACTTAAGGCCGGAAAAAAGCGCGATCCGCCTCCGTTCCCAGTTCCCGAACCCCAAGACAGTCCCACCGGAAAAAAAAAACACAAACCCTCTACCGCCCATTTGACTGGCAGCGTGAAAGTGAAAAGCATCTGGTCATCGGCAGCAGGACAAAGCTACAGATAGAGATACTATATAGAGATACGATCCGTAAACGGCCTCTGTGGGTCAGTCATGCGCGCGATGAGCAGCTGAGCTGCGCCAGCTGCCCGAGGAGCGGCCACCAAGATGATGAAGCCATCACAATCACAGTCACTGTCACGGTCACAGTCGCGGTCACTCTCGCAATGCCGATGGCAGATCCCAGTGGCTAACACCACGACCTTGAGCTGGCTGTGCCTTCTGCTGCTGCTGGTGCCCTCTTCCAGGCAGTTCGAGACGGGTAGGTCTAAAATTATTGGAAAATGTGGAAAAACATTAAAGAAATCGTAGGAATAACAAAGTATCCTAAATTAAAATGATATCATTTCAATCACAGCCATATTCGGGGTAACATAAATCTCTTAAAATGGAATATCTGATAATGTTTGTAAGAGTTGCTACCGAAATCCAATCGAATAGATTTCTATATCCCCCCTTTCTACTTCTCGTTAGTATTATCACATGGGAATATTTACCATAGACATTTTATTTCATTTAAAAACCCATTTTAGGATTTTACAATGACATTCTACTTAATTTGATGATTGTAATTTATTCATAAAAAATAATAACCCCATAGCTTTAATTGATATCATTGATTTTTTAACGACCCGTAAACGAATCAAAAATCATAAACAAGATTGATCGATTGCAATTGGGATTTCAACACCTCAAAATATAATTACAGCTTTGAAAGGTGGGGAATACATTAATCATGATTTTAAGGCTTTATCATCAATGGAAAATGTAAATTAGTTGATCTAGGAAGATTACATGTAATAAAAATTTAAAAAAACTTTAAACAAATTTTAAAAATTTAAAAATAATTTAAATAAAATAAAAACCGAATGAATATTTCAGACTGTGGCTGTCGTCCAGCGCGTCGAGGACCGCGGATAATTGCTGGAGCTTCCACTAACGAGGGTCAGTTTCCCTGGCAGGCCTCCCTGGAGCTACTGCACCCGTCGCTCGGATTCCTGGGCCACTGGTGCGGGGCAGTGCTGATCCACCAGTATTGGATACTCTCCGCCGCCCACTGTGTTCACAAGTAAGTCCCATGAACTGCAACTCCGAAGCGTGGATTGTAATATGTGTATGAAATATCCTACCCAGCGATCTCTTTAACCTGCCCATTCCACCGCTGTGGACGGTGGTACTGGGCGAGCACGATCGCGATGTGGAGACGGGCAACGAGCAGCGCATTCCCGTCGAGAAGATCGTGATGCACCACCGCTACCACAACTTCCGGCACGACGTGGTGCTGATGAAGCTCTCGAAGCCAGCGGATCTCGCCAGGGCCTCCAACATCCGTCGCATCTGCCTGCCCTTCCTGCTGGCCGAGTCTCAGAATCCCATCCTTTCGGCAGCCGTGTCCCCAGCTGCATCGTCCCCAACGGATGAGGATGTGCTCATCCAGCAGCTGGAGCTAGAGGATGTGCCCGAGAAGATTGACAACTTCCTGCGGAGCGTCCAGAGCCGTCGACGCTATCGGAACGTCACGGCGCCCAGCATGAAGGAGCTGATGAACATGAAGATCCTCAGCAGGATGCGTCAAGCGCTGGCGCAACGCTCCCCGCGCAGTTTAAAACGTTCGCGAAGGCGAAACGATAAGCTCATGAAGCTGGGTCCTCGGCGGGATTTGGAGGATTCAGTAGAGCAAAAGCATCTCAAAGTCAGCGAGGAGCCAAAGGAAATGGCCTTTGTGGACTGCGTGGCCACGGGTTGGGGCAAGGCCAACATCAGTGGTGATCTCTCCAATCAGCTGTTAAAAACACAGGTGCCACTGCATCAGAATGGCAGGTGAGGGAAATAACCCACTCAATTTCATAAGAAATTAATAGGTAATGAACGAGCAGAAAATCTTAAGTATCATTATCAGTACAATTTTTACACTGATAAAAAAACATAGTGAGTTCAAAAAGTTTTATTTTAAATTTAATTATTTTTCACTGTGTTTATTAATTTTAAATATGAAAATATAACGTTAAACAATTAAAGTAAATTTGAAAATGGTCAACTTTGATTTAAGTCTGAAATTATTTTTTTAATAACGTAAAATATTTAGAGTAAATGCGACAAACAATGTTGATTTAATACCTTGATTAAAATATTTTCAAATTAAATCATGCAATTTGATACGATTCAATCGTTTTTCATTTAATTTAAATATGTAGTACGAATATAATATGCAGATATTTATTTTAATTAGGCCATTTTTTATCAGTGTAGAAACTTTAATGGCGATAATAATATTAATTAAGTTTCATGGTTGTAGCATTAACATAAAATCAATTAATCTATGAAAATATGTACTTAAGTTTTGTATGATCCACCCTTAACAGTTTTGTATGATCTTACCTCTCTGCAGGTGCAAGGACGCCTATGGCAGCTTCGTGAACATCCACGGCGGTCACCTGTGCGCCGGCAAGCTGAACGGCGAGGGCGGCACCTGCGTGGGCGACTCCGGCGGACCACTTCAGTGCCGCCTGAGCCGCGACGGACCCTGGATCCTGGTGGGGGTCACCTCCTTCGGCTCGGGCTGTGCCCTGGAGGGCTTTCCGGACGTCTACACCCGCACCTCGTTCTACATGAAGTGGATCGAGGACACCATTGCCGCCCACTGAATCAAAAGCAAATCGAGGACCACAAGGATTAGATAGCTATCGACCTGTATTTATCGAGTGCAAGCTCAGCTGTATATTGCTTACTGTTACCACTCTTAATTTGTAGCCCTAGCTTATAGTTATCGTTAACTAGTACGTAGGCAAGGACGTTCCCTAAGTTGTTTCCGATGAGCACAATAATTTACACCGAATCTTAAGCCTAAATATCACAGTGTTGCCCCTTCTTGAGTTGAGGTTAGCATTCCGATCCTCTGCTCCTGGGTTACGCCTTGGACAATTTGGGTATGAAGCTGCCGCCGCCGAAGAGCAGGTGGTGTTGCTCCTCGGGATCCAGCTGAATGGAGGATTTACGCAGCCCGCTGGCCAAACTGAGGCCAGCTCCGATCACCTGAATCGCCGTGGCCCCTCGCTCAACCGGATCCACCTTCTGGAACTGCTTGGTGGGTGGCCAAATGCAGAGCATCAGGGCGCTGCACAGCTGATAAACGCCGGCCAGCAGCATTCCCAAGGCGGCGCTCCACTGCAGCAGCGGGAAGCCCCACTTGATGCCATGGATGAGCAGGCGCAGGCTCAGGCACAGGACGTCGATGTTGAGGTCCACCCACAGCAGCGGCAGGATCATGTTCTCGAAGGGCGCCATCATCCGGTTGAAATTCACCTTGCCCACCACCTGATTGGCCTGCAAACGCAGGTGGGTGCCCTGCATCGGAGCTCCCAGTTGCTGGAATTTAGGAACTGCTATTAGATTGGGCTATCTCGATTTACTTTCGATTCCGCCTCACCGGTTGCACAACAAAGGTAGAGGCGAAGCGCGTCTCATTCGGCTGGAGGCCTTCGAATGGCTCCAGCAGACTGGGATCGGCATGCAAGAAATGCGGATAGGTAATCGCTAGAGGAATGTCTGGTAAAAAGCAAGTAATCTAGTTAGTAAAGAGGTTTATATTATTCCAAAAGATCACTACTCACTGTAGTAACAGGGCGACACGCTGCCAACACCCTTCTTCAGGCAGCGATTGTTCTTGCAGTAGCACGAGGAGTTGGCGTTGTCCACCTCGCTGTCGAAGGCGTCCGGCTCCATCACGAACTCGTAGGCATCGAGGCCATTGAATGTGGTGGTGCGGTTGAACTTCACCGGCAATCGGCGGCAGAAGGTTCGCCTGTACAGGAAGAACTCGTCGTTCTCGTCCATGTCCAGCGGAAAGAGCGTGGCATCGTGACTGCCCCAGATGCGATTGCACATGGTTCCACTAAGGCGGAATTGAATTGTAAATCTTTCACCTAAAAAGGAGGGTCCTTTAACACTTACTTGTTGGCATTGCTGTACTCCCAACCCTTGAAACCACGCTCTCCATTGATACTGTCCACGGTGTAACCACGAGGAGCATCCGGCAGCCTCACCCCATATTTGTCCTTGGGTTCCGGCAGGTTCATGTTGAACACATTGCTCTCGTTTCCCTCCCGAAAGAGCTGGGATAGTACAAAATATGTAAAATCTTTCAAAATTCAAGGATAGAAAAGCAAACCTTCTCCATAATGCCAAAGCTGCTGAAGTCAATCCAGTTGGGCACGAACCGAGAGGCCAGTTCCACCAGGTGATCCTCGTAGCCCCACATGTAGTCGTGGACACTCATTTCCAGCATGGGCTGCGAATTCAGCTGCCTGGTTATGGCACTCAGCCCCAAGGCGGCGAACATCGACAGGCTGGAGGCCAAAGTGGTCACTCCCATCAGCGGGATGTTGGGCGCCCGGATGCGGTCGACCTTGGGGTCTCCCACCGATCGTTCCGGCGCAAAGATATACTCCCGCTTTGGCGTGTAGGTTATGGTGTTGTTGGACTCGTTGTAGGTGATGTTGTGATTGCTCAACACCTCCTTGTAAACATAGGGACCCACCTCCTGGAGCTGCAACTTGGTCGCCCTGCCCGCCGTGAACTCATCCACATTGGTGTAGTTGAACATGTACACATTAATGTAAACATCCAGCGGCGGCAGGAGCCACAGTCGATGGAGCAGGGCGCCCGGCTTCAAACTCAATTGCTGAAAGACAAAATATTACAAACATTTATATCAATTTCTATACATTATCAGTGAACTTAAGGAACCAACTAGATTTCTATGGAATAACAAAGGTTGGCCTACAGAAATAACTTCTGTGAACTTGTAGAGCTTGAATTTGAACTTCCTATTGATACTAAACGCAGTATGAATTTAGCATTTTTTATATATAAGTATATAACTGAAAAATGTAAAAAATTATTTTATAAAAATACCTATAAATAGCTTATATTCCTATTTATAGTTTGTATTTTGCTTTGAATTAAATTTAATCCTAATGTGAGTTTTCAGATTGGTTGCAAAAATACCAGTTTCACTTAATCTCGACACCGCTTACAATTAAGTAATTAAAGTTACTAATTGATTCGACAATAACAACCAGATATTAGTCATATTTATCGGATCAAGTCGCTGTACTATCTTAGTAGTTCATTCTTACCGTATCCAGGATGCTCTGGAGCGGGTCCGCGATGATCACCAGCGACCCGAAGAACAGCAGGGTCATCCCGAGGGCAGCGCTGCGCAGCAGCTCTGCAATAAATAGATCACCAGGTGAGTTATGGTCATGCAAGCGCCGTCAGCTGAAGTTGAACTGGTTTGCCGCGGTTCCAGTTTGTCGATAGCGTGCGCCCCCCATAATGCCCATCATGCCATTGACCTTGGCGGCGGATTCGATCCGAGATCCGATCGGAGCGAACCGGGTCGGCCGAGATCTGCGACCTACCTCAATGGCAGGAGCAGGAAAGGAACAGCAGCTCCAGGCCAACATTTAATAAACAAAACGATGACAGCCGGCAGACGATGACGATGCCCAAAAACGGTGGCGGTTCAATGAACGTTCTTCGGTTTTATAATCACAAAAGCGGGGGAAGGTGATGCCTGCACTCAAAACAAAAAAAATTCCCATAATTCTAGTTAACTGCCCTTGCGCTCGGACATTTTTTCCGGCAATTTAAATATATTGTCTAAATTTAAAAGCCATATTATACGTTTATAGACGCCACTAACATACACCTACTGCCTAACTGCCAACTGGTTTTTTTTAGCAAAATCGCCGACTTTTTAGCATAAAGATAAACAAAAAGTATTTGTTTAATTTATGGTTACACCTTAAATTTAGGAATAGTTTTTTTTCCCACTGTCAAAGCGACTTGTTGGCTTGTTTACTTTTCAAAGCAAGGGAATTTACTAGGCTGAAAAGTGAATTGCGACTGATTGTGTGCTCTGTTTACACCAATTGGATAAGATTGCCGCTCCTAGAAAAGTCGTAAAAATCCAGTTTCACTGACCTTGTTTGGAATATTAATTAAAAGTACGGAAGATGGGCAAGGCAATCGAAGCATATCAATCTAGGCTGCACTTCGCCTCATATTCACTTGAAGTGAAATCACTCACTTTACGACCGAAACTCGTTTGTTCTCACCTTCCGCGAAGATTATTGTCTTTGCCCAAGCGATATTCACTTCCGCACTCGAAATCTGGCCGGAAATTGGCCAGAGGTCTGATAATCCAGAGCGTGGTCGCACCCTATTCTCCTTTTGGCCGATTTTCAGCGATCATGGCCGCACCGTGAAGAGCACGTTCAGTTGGGGGCGATCATAAATCAAAAACGCACAATCTTGGCCCATTTATCGCTACAGATCGTTTAGCGAGTTCTCGCAATAAAAACAAAAGCCGAAAAGCCCCACAATTGTTGGCCCACATAATAGGCGTTTTTGCATGGAAGTAGAAACCGAAAGCGACGACCGATAGACATGGATACTTGGATACATAGATTCAGATACACCTGCCAAGATCAATGAACTGAACTGAGCTGCCTAGCACGCCCCTAACTCGCTCCAAAATGGCACGATCCCACAGCATCTGCGATCGGCGGTGGAGATCGAAAAGCAAACAGCATAAACTCATTAACAATTTCGCTTTGGTGTCAACTTTGGTGTCATAAATAGGTTCAAGACTTCACAATCAAAACAAACGATGATACATGACAAATTATGCGTGGCGCCGATGAAACCAGAAATCCAAACATTTATTCCATTGATAGGAATTACAAGTGTGCACAGAGAAAAATGGTTTAAAGTATGTTGGTATACCTAATAACCTATTAGAATTTTTTTCTCAGTCTTATTTTGTTGATTCGTATTTTAACATACCTCATTTTCTGTTTCGTCTTCGTTTAATGATAAAATACACAAAATTTTCATCCGAATTAATTATGAATCTTTAGCTTTGCTAGACGAAATGGCAAATCTGTTGAGATTGTCTTTAAATCTTTCTAAATATTTTTGGGTTCTATTCTTAGATCTTAAAAAATAGAAAATATTTTTCTTTTTTACTGAAATGGTAAAACTATGTAAAACTATTAGTGTTTAATAATAAAAAATACATTTTGAATAAAATAAAACTATTTCCAAAAAATATCCAAAATATTTCAAAATTTTTCTCCGTGTAATCTCAGATGCTCATGCATATCCTTGCCTTGAGTGTGACAGCCGAAATTCCCGAACTATGGGCCCACCCATAAATTAGGCCGCACACAAAGCGCTCCAAAATTATTCTGCTGCAATGGAATGACCAATGCCAAAATCGACACGCAAAGTGGCAAAACCACACGAAAATCTCCACGGGCTGGCGAAAAAGTGGAGCTTGAATTGCGCAACAATTGCACCGGCGAGGCAAAGTCCGCAGCCAAATCGACGATGACGGTAGAAAGATTGAAAGATTGGAAGATTGGTGGGCCAAAACACACAAAACACACTAAAGACACAGACACACGGCATCATGAATGAAAGACGCTTGTCTCTCGATCGCACCAGCAGCTGATTCAGTGAGCTGTGAACTTGTTTGCGACAGCAAAACAGCAGTCGGTAGCTCAATATCAGGCGGGATCGGATCGGATTGGATCGGATATATCAGTTACTAAGTATGAGCTTGACGGCTGACGACCGACGACGACTGTCTCTGCCTCTTCTGCAGCGGTCTGAAGTTCAAGTTCGGTGCAATTCACAATTCGCAATTCGCCGGCAAGCATTAATAAAAACCTGAAAATTAACCCAAAGCGACTCCAAGTGCACGGTGTGCTGGAAAAAAATTAAATAAAATATATAAATATAAATATGCTTTTGACCAGTCAAAGCGTCACCCAAGCCATCCAAGCTGACCCACTGAAGTCAAGAATGAATTTGTTTTGTTTCTGACGGAACACCTTCGCCGGCTGACAGGTGTGTGTGCGACTTCCGTCAAACGACAATAAATTAGGCAAATAGCCATAACTAAAGCTCTATAGCTGTAGCTGCGACGCCGAGATTCGTACTCGGTTATCCACGAGATCCATCGATACTAATACAAATACTACTTTTTTGTTTTTCTAGCAGCATGTGCCGATCGACTGGCTGACTGACTGGCTAATAGTCGTTATGACGATGTTTGTGTTTGCCTGTGTTTGGCTAGTGATTAATCCCAGATCTGTTGCTATTTGCTTTTAATCATCACCAAAAGCCAGGCCAAAAAAACCCAAAACCCTTAAATAGTCGCAGTCAAAGTCTCGCGGCAATTAGATGCTCGCCAATAAGGAAAAGTAAATATGTCGCTCGCCAAGTTTACAACTTCCCCGATTCGCAGGCTATAGGCTATAGGCTATGATGATGCTCATAACGAATAACGTATAACGTATAACGTATAACGATGCTGATCCGATTTGTTCGCCTTTGAAACGGATACTTTACTCTGGCGATGATATTGTTATTGCTAATGCCCGGACAATAGCTGTTATTTGCATTGTTTAGCGGGCATTGAGCTGTAGATCGTATATTGATTTATGGCGCACTCGCAACGGGGCAAATTAGTTGGATCTATGGGTTTGTTCTCGGTATCGGTAATCTCTGCAAGTCATGCCTGGGATTCCGATTCGGATTTGGGGGATCTGTCAGCATCTTGTCGAGCTATATCTACATATATCATGGAGCCAATCTGACCCGGACTGGGCAATCATCGCGTTCACCTTCAGTTTTCCCAGCGCATTTATGCTGATTGAAATCATCGAACTTCATGGTAAGGTAATACGTGACATTTTCAGTCACAAGCGATTTCATTTCAAATCTTAATTTATGCAAACTTAATTGCACTAACCAGGTCCAGATCCGTTAATACACATAAATACACGTACGCTTCCGAATGACTTTGCCAAAACTGGAGATCAGGAGATCTACATACTACATGTGTACTCGTGTTTACAATCATTTGTGTGTACAAACCACAAGCTGCTTACAATTAATCTAGAGTGACCCTACTACACAACTGACCTACAAAGTATAGAACCCTACGCCCTTGGCAGCTCATTTGTTGTTATGCAAATCGACCGATCCGATGGTCTGCCCCCTTTTTTTTTTTTTTGAACGTCTTTGAACATATGTTAACAGCTTTGGCCAAGAGCCTCGATGGTGACGAATGATAGCAAATAAAACAAAGATATAAAACTAGAAAGCACTAATTGATACGATTTTAGATTACTTTTTTCTCAGCTCGAATCGCTTTAACTAAATAGCTGTCGTGCTGCCAAAAATCGTTGGACTTTAGAACCCGAGCTCAGCGAACTGGTCTGCTATTTTTGGGGGACCAGATACATTTTTGCAATAAATAAAAACTAAATATTTACGCGTGCGGCCAGCTGTCGGTAATTCGGTAATTAGCATTCTAATTTTCGCCGGGAACTTGAATGAGAAATTTCGAAACCGTTTTAAAATCGGCTTGATTAGCATGCACGAGCGTTTAAAAATCCATTGCACCATTCCTTCCACATTTCAGCGATCTTAGCGGTCTTGTTTTAGGCGATTTAAGCTGTTTTGTGCAAGAGATCTTTGTTGACATTTTTACGATCGCGTGGGGGCAGCAGCAGCTCCCTTGGCTGCAAACGGTGGTCCCCAAGTCGAATTAACTTTTATGGGCCTTTGGCTTTGACCAATGCGGACAATGGTCGCCGACTCCGCTTGGCTTAATTAAGCACTGGCCACTTTTGCTTTTTTTGGACTGGGCATACTTTATACTTGATACTCACTTGCATTGCGCTGGCTTTGGTTGGTAAATAGTTTCATTTCAGCACCTAAAAAAGTTTAGCTCCGGCGCGATCTGATTTTATTTTTTTCCGTTTTTCCCTTCCTTTCCAACGGGCTGCACTTGATTGAACGGCTGGTTAGTGGGTTAGTTACTTATTGATTTATTACGAAAATCAATTAATTCTTGTGTTATTATTTATGACCGCTAATTAAACTATTAACAGGTCGGTCGCGTTACGGATTGTGATTGTGATTGTGATTGAAATTCCGATTAGGATCGGGTGAATTTGCATGGTAACCGCAGTGGTTTAATTTGTTTTGATCCGATCGGTTTTAATGGGATCTAATAGGCCGAGTGCCTGATTCCTGGCGATTGTCCACCCGAGAGTCCCGCTCCAACGTGATCCGATCTGGGCCTTAGCTATTGACTATTGCCTGATTTTGATTCTGTTCCGGATTCCGTTTCTTTACATTCGCTGGGCTAGAATCTCGCTGCTTTGTCTCGAATCGAACTGAACTGTCACGCACTTCCTATTCTCACAAATTTTGACAACTTAATGCGGCGATCTCGACTGCAGCGGGGACCTTTATATGGACTCTTGGGCCGATCCCCGATCTCTTGATCTCTCGACCGATCGAGTGCCGAGTGTCTGGCGGAGATCGGATCGGCTAGCCGTTGGCAGATAGCTAGTGAGCTAGTACTAGCATCTCAACCTTTCTACAACCGGTCCACATTCAAGCCTCTGCTCGGGCTTCGCGCTCGGCTAAAACCGCACACGTTCGCACTCACTCGTTGGCCAAAACGAAAACCCCGAGCATTAAGGCACTTTTTCTGGGCACTGGCACTGGGAATGGGAATGGGAATGGGACTGGGTCGGGGGCTATGAACCCCCCTAGACAAATGCGAATGCGAACACCCAACCCTCGAAAACCCCTGGGTTAGATAGAACAACATTTACCAGGGGATCGCGGGGGTTAGCCATTGTCTACGGGGATCGCTTAGCCCGCAATTGCCTTCTCATAAATTTAATGGCTCAAATGACTCTATTTAATCCAGCGGTCACTATCTTGAGCACAGCAGACACGCACACGTGCCCGTGCCCTTTTTGCGGCCCGGCCATAAATATGCATGAAGTTTTTGCCGCAATTAAAAGCCACTTCTTGACGCAATTACATCCAGTTCTGATTCTTAGCAGCCAATAACGATTAGCTATATTAACTGGCTGTTCTGATAATTGTCCGTCGGTTATTTAGCTCGATATTTATGACAGATCTATGAATTGCTCATGCGATTGATCCGATCACGCTGACTAAGAACAGTAAATATTCTATGATGTGACCTATTTCGATCTAAAGTAGTTCCTGAGACTCGGGTCAGTATATATCATCTTCACATGTTCTTCCCGACAGACGTTTCTCTGAGAATATGCCATTTTGTGTGTTTTTATTACCCGCCATTGTTTGAGGTTGCGCGGACTTTAGGTGATCTGATCCCGAATAGAACAGACAATAAGCGGCTACCTCCTAACCACCATATGGCATGTTAGCCGCAATTTGCCACTGGGCGGCTGTTGTTACCCGGCTCATTGTTGTTTTTTGTTTATGGCAAACGCGGGCCACAATTATGGCGCACAAAGGGGCATCCCAAAGTCCCATTTTCCAGCGCATGCTTTTTATGCTTTCTCCGAAAGTTTCAAGAGTTCCAGGTTGTGTCCCCAATAAAAGCTTTTTACTGGGATATAAAGAGTCCTGGATATGCTAACCCAATCCTTGGCCAAAGGATTGCATAATCAGATTATTTAATACGTCTGTTCACCTATTACTCATTTAGTATAAGCCACTAGGCACCTCAACATCATAAATTTACGCTTAAATAGCCCATAAATGTATAATAAATAGAAACCCGTTTCTTATTCAACCTCATACATCCATGAACCCCATAAAATAGGTGTGAAGAAATCTTCTATGAGCCCGCCAGCCTAAGGAAATTCTTTAAGGTCTATAAAGATTTTATCACCAGCATGTGGATAAATTAATTGAATTGAAAAGTTCAATATATAGTTTGATTTGTAATTAATTTATAATACTTACATTACAATTTTTAATGGAAATACAAGACTTCTACAGCAAGATTAAGCAACTAATTGTTTTCAAATACCGACTTACATTTGATAAACTTTATTTTACAATCGTTTAATTACTGCGATCCAATTACTTGTAATATTTTAATTAGAAATACCTAGACCTGCTCAAAACAAATTAAAATTGGTAAAAACCATATCTATTTTCGTTACCAAGAATTGTCTCTGACGTTCAGCCACTGACCCTTTACACACTCGACTACCCTTCGCTGCCCAAGTGCCGGATTCACGTGGAATACCACGGATCTGACTAACCCTTGGATGTAGTTCAATATTTGCCAGATTCAAAAAGCCAAACAAAAAATCACACACAAATAGATGCAAACTTTGTTATTAAGCTGCGAAATTTTTAGGAACAATTATCATTGGACTGCCAATAAGCCTATTGTTTGGCGACCGTCTAATTGGGAATCTTCCAATGGGGGACCATCCTCAAGGCGAGGAAAGCCCCAAAGATCTGATCCCCAACAGATCTGATTGGTGAGCAAGCGATATATTTGCTCATTCCACTTCGAAAACACACTGTTCCGCATACATTAAACGCTCAATTACCCCAAGTAGTTTTAAACGACCGGGAATCGAATCGAAATTATTAGCATCTACGCAAACAGCGAGTCAGGGTTCTCGAAACGGTTCTCCTCCGAAATTGGGGGCTGGCATGCAAAAGTATATATTTTATGCCGACCACAGAGCTGACACGAAATGGGCCTGGGAAAGAGGAAAAGCCCGGTACTGAAATCCGAAAAACGCAGGCCGCAACTTAAAAATTATAACTGTATAAAACAAGGCACTTTGTCGTAATTGCAGCACCGCGTCAGCCTTAAGTATTGTCTGAGGCATTGGCTGGCACGATGACGTTGGCGATTTAGCACATGGAAGGTGACAAAAGCCCTGCAAAGTCGCAGCCAACAGACAGAACAATGAAGTGCATATAGGAGGTGCTGGGAAAAACCGAAAGGCAGCAGCAGCCCGACTTGACCAGCTCTACTGGCTTTCAATGCGGAACATTCGACTGCATACACGTATGTCCTTGAACCAGCTCAGGGGCTTCCCCGGCGAACTATCAACTGATAAAGTAGCAAAGTCTTAAAGCCAACATTAAGATTATTTAGTTTCAGCTTAGGTTAAGCTCTGAACGCAATTAATATAATTATTTGCTCTTGCTTAGAATAAATATGAATATTTAAACAAGTTAATTGTATCTGGCCAAATGACTCTTAAGCCTTACCTTTAAATAACCCATACGACTCGTACGCTGGATCAAATTTAATTGAACAATATTTGTTCAAAACGTTAATTGTTTTATTAAAGTCTGGTTTTTACAACCAGAGATTTGGAAAATAAACAAGCTGGTTAAAATCGTATTAAGAAAACGATTAATTTGTATTTCTTCTACAGCAAATTTTAAGATATTGGAAGTTCCTTTGATCATTAAAAGAATATCTCAGTAGTAGGCTGAGTCACGAAAAACTAAAATAATAGCCAAAAGTGTATTAGAGAACGAAATAAAAATTAATTTGTTGTTGTGTGACTGTCGACCTTTTAGATTTTGATCAAATATGAGGTTTATTGTCGTCGCGAGGTCAGGGAAACGAGTAGAAGTATAAGTGAGGTTTATTTTAAGCATACACCGAATTTTAGGAACTACAATAAAATTATTTCAAAAGTTTTTGTATAAAATTTACCACAAATATTCTAAAAAGGACATTAATTTTAAAACGATTTACTTGAAATCATTTTTATGCATTAATTATTGCTAGAAATATCAAGTGGTAGATTATGCAGACACCCTTTTAAATGGGTCTATACTTATCTATATTTTCTCCACGTGTAATACGGATAATGGATAATTATAACAATAATGAAAGTGCAGGAAAGTTCAGGGGACTTCGGCCAGACATTGTCCGATGTGCGGATGCTGTAATGAATGTCGATTCGATCGCAAGGTAAGCATACGGGGAGTGCCGTCCCAGTAACCAGTAGCTAGTAGCCAAAGCATGTAATCGCCTATCATAGCTCCAATTAGGTATTAGCAAAAGGCTAGTGCTCTATATTGGCGGCCGTTAATGGAATGGAACTGGAACTGGAGCTAAACTCTCAGCCGAACAATGAGGAACCACAATGTTGGATGGCAATTAGATTTAAATATGAAACGCTACCGCCCAACGCAAATGAATATCTAACGAGTTTAATTGGAGCGATAATCACAACAACAACAACAGTAGCACAGGGAACGGAGACAAACACAAACCAAAAACAAGTAAATAAGTAATGGCTAGAGCGTTAATTAGTCAGAACGGTTATAACAAATATTAACTTAATAACCATCCAGAAGAACCAGAGAACCCGCTCCACGAATGTGAATGTGATGTCATGTTGTTGTGATCTCGACGGGGGGAAAGCATATTACGTATACGCACTGCAGCCACTGGGAAGCAGATTACAGCAGTGCGGCGGTTATTGAATCGCTATTGAAATTACTTAACCGCCTGACCCCAAATTAAACAGCAATGGGAAGTCGAGCAGCGCTCACTTAATACCTCATCGGCCGGGTCGCGTATCGCAATCAGCGTCGCCGTCTAAGCCAACAGTTATTAAACAATAATCAAAATACTATAATTAATGATACTGAGCCGCAACTGTGACGCCAGCGAAGGCGGAAGGAGGAGTGCAGCTAGGCTGTGAGCTGTGAGCACATAAATCACAGAACCAAAGCGAACCAAACTGATTTCAGGTGGGGCAGGAGCGGACACTATAATCCTGCTTATCGAAAATTTGTCATTTATTCAGTTATGCGTAATTCTGCTCCTGATAGCCCCCCATTTTCCAGATATCTCGTTAGCCAACTGTCACTATTTGTTAGCGCCCGCCAATCTCCGTTCTCTGGTCTCCACTCTCCGTTCCCATTTGCATACCGCCCACCCACTCGGATTCCCACTCCCGGTGGCTCTTCCGTTCCAGCTGCTGCAAAAGTTCAAACACGGCAGCAGCCACATAATTAGCCTGCATATGAAAACATTTTAGAGGTTTCGCGCGCTGTTCGTTTCGAATCGTTCTGCCAACTTCCGTTCGCTTCTGCTCGGAACCTGGTTGAGGGTGGGATGGGTTGGGTTGGGTCGTCCATGATAAGCCGGGCACATCCTCCAGCCGACGACTCCTATAAATACCTGTTGCCAATGGCTTTTGGCCAACATTTATTCACGGTCGCGTCCGCTGATTACACACAGTCCGCAAAACAATTGCATTGTGATATCGCTAGCGCTCTCAAATACTCAAATTTTCTCTTTGGACCAGGTAAGTTTTCAAAAACGACATAGTCGCCAGGCACAATTTTCCATAAATCACTTAAGATAGTTCATTTTAGCAAATATGTCTCATTAAAAGCAAGTAAAGTAAAGTAAATAAATACGCTTTCTTAGAACTATTCTGGTCGTAAAACAATGATTCACAGCTGCATCCTTTGGTTCAGGTCAAGTCGGGCCTAACTAGAAGCTAAGTGCCTTATAATACTCGTAATTATCGGCTTTATTTGCTTTTTTGCTGGGTGCAAGTATTAGCAACTTGCGTCAGTCCCGCCCAAAAATCATTGAGGGACCATAAATGACGGCCGTAAGCTTGTGTGATCATTTAACCGAGATTTAACAAATTACCATACCAGATTGCCCGCTATTACGTGAGGCCCTCCAAAGATCCAGACCCCTAAATAGGTCCCCGAGTGATACGAGATCTAAATTACTTAATATCGGTACTTAGTTCTAAGGTTTTCTCTACCCTGTAAACGATTATTATGAACGGAAAAAACCATCTAATTATAGGTACACATTGTAACCTTTACGTATTCCACATAACAATTAATTTTTATAAGTTCTTTAAAAAGACATTATTTTGTTATGCACAAGAAATATTTATATATAAAATGTACACAATCATTAGCGGCTGCTAATTTTTGACGACCTTCCCTAACTTCGGCAAATAGTGAGATATTTGTTAAAATGTTGGTTTTGTATTTATCAAATGTGTAAAATTTGCACTTTACAGGCGCCACTCATTGAAAAATGATTTTAAAACAAGCTGATTTCGATGTTAAATTTAAATAACATATCTTGTTTAATAACCTTATAATTATGCAGAACTATGTGTCAAACAATGCGTTGCATCCTGATTGTCTGCGTGGCCCTCGCTCTTCTGGCCGCCGGCTGCAGTGTGGAGGCCTCGAACTCCAGACCTCCGCGCAAAAACGATGTCAACACCATGGCCGATGCCTATAAGTTCCTGCAGGATCTGGACACCTACTACGGAGACAGGGCCCGAGTTCGGTTCGGAAAGCGAGGAGCCCTAATGGAAATCCTTAGAAATCGCGAGATGGACAACTTTAACCTGGGAAAAAGTGCTAACAACGGAGGAGAATTGGTAACCAGAGAAGAATTCACTTCAGACGGAAAATTATAGATTTATCCTGCAGGTCCGCGCTTTGGATGAGGAGGAGGTGTTTTAAACCCACTCTACGCAACAATGGCAACGTCACTAACTCATGATTATAATTATTAGCATACGCCTTTTTGTTTAGATTGATTTTCGGGGCAATAGTTTAACGTGTTGGGAGAGAATTTGTAGTTGCAGCTACAGAATTAAGTATTTACTATAGTCTTGATGTTTGTTGAATAAATGAAATATCCAAATAATTGTCATCAAGATGCTACAATTTTATTAAAGAGTGCAATGATCAAATGGTGTCTTTTATTAATTTGGCATTGAACAAATCATTAAACTTTATACTTTAAGTATACCGCAGAAAGTTTGTTTATATACAACCAAAGACTTATTATTCTTGCCTACTTTTGGGCCTGTACTTGGAGAACCTGATTGAACCTGTTTGAAGTTAAAACTAGGCGGATTAAATATTGAAATATGAGGAGTTATTTTATAAAAATAAAAGCACCGAAATTACAATGGCAAGTATCCCTCCATGCAAGCGGCAACTGTGAGAAAAAATATTAAGAATAAGGGAATTAATAATAAAAATCTCAATGATTGGCTTTTACTCAGAGGTAGAATAGCGATCGCCAGCAGGAATATCTCGCAATTGTCCTGGATGTAGGAACCGACCAAGATAGCTCCAACAGCTGCTCCACAGCGACACCACATCAGGCTGATGCACAGAGCCTTGGCGCGAATGTAGGTGGGCACAAAGCGCAGGAGGGCACCACCCAGCAGACCAATAGTAACGCCCGGGAAGGCGAGCAGGAACACCATCGAAAAGAGTTGCATCATGGGATTGGTGACAACGATTAGCAAGAAACCAAACGTGGAAGCGGACACCAAGGAGAAGACGAACATCACCTTCTTGTGCACGCAGAAGAGAGAAAACCAGCAAAGGTTGTACAGCACGACATACACACCTCCCAAGATAAAGGAGTTCTTGAAGCCCAGGAAGGAGTCGTCACAGACCTAGACAAGGGAAAGAGAAATACTGAACAGGATAAACAGAAGATTCCTGAACTTACCGCCTCAAAGTCAGCCTCAGTTTCCATAATAGGACCGGTTTCGGGGACAAATAGTAGCCTGCAGAAGGTCATGCCCTGCGTGTTACCCTGCCGCATATTGGCGCGATTCCTCATGGCCGTAAACCAAATGCCCAGGCCATTAGCCCTGCGGGTTTGTGGACTAAGTAAAGGGGAATTCTTAAGACACCCAGGACACTCACAACAGACCTAGGACGAACATAACAAAGCAGACGCAGAGAAAGTAGCCGATGAAGGGCTTCCGGAAGAGGGGCATCGCATCGTCGAGCAACGAGCGCAGGACGTTATTTTTCCTTTTCCGCCGCTTCACACGGACATGATCTTCGTAGGCGCGTAAGTGTTCTATCTGCTCCTCGCTTAGACCATGTCCAGTGTTCTTCTGGGATATCCATTCCATGGTCGCCAATCCCCTCTGTGTATCGCCAATCATCATCAGGAACTTGGGACTCTCCGGAAGGTGGAGTAGTAGGAAAAAGGCCACCACCCCTGGTAGGATGTAGACCATGCCCAATACCCGCCAGGGTCTCAGCGTCAGGTCACCCACCAATGGCACCTCAAAATCTATGAAGTTCGGGCTCAGGAAGAGCGTGGCCCACGCAGGGCAGGATATCATGGCGAACCCGGAGAACATGTACATGTGGGTGACGGTACGAACCAGGATCCGTTGTGAGCAGAACTCACTCAGGTATGTCGCTGCCACAAAACTAGGACCGGCCACACTGATCGGAGAATAAATCTGTCAACTCGTTAAATTTACCTATGATACTCACAAAATACACGTCACGAAGCGCATCACAAAGAAGCCAGTGGAGGTGACCGAGAACATGGAAGCGAGTGAAAACAAATTGCTCAGAAGAATGGTTCGCAACAAGGTCCAACGCCGACCTTTCTTGTCAGTAATGTAGCCCCAGAAGTAGGAGGAGCATATGATGCCCATGAAGCCGGCCGCCGTTAGCGAGGCCAATTGCGCCTGATTCATGTGCAGATCACAGACAGAGGCTGGTCCGATGGTGCCCATGCCCATGGTTTCTTGCATGGTCAGCATCTGCAGAAGACCCAGCGTCAGCGTAGCAAACAAATGGACCCTCCCAAAACCTGTGGGCGGTAAACTAGGCTTGTGCCTGCAAATTCTTTGTGGACCTTGAGACATTTACCGATCTGCTCCATGACGAAATCAAAGTGCTCCATCTCCTGTGTTTGCAAGGACAATAAACTTGTAAAGATTACTACTTTTTCGTATTTGATGTGTTGGTGTCGTGTTTGCTTCGTTTATTTCTGACTATATTCGCAGAGCCTAGACCAGCTGAATGTTCTCCACTTCCTTGATCAGATCCATGTGCTTGAATTCATCCGGCTTGCGAGTAAAGGTGTTTAGCAGGCTCAGCTTGCCCTCGTCCGGCTTAAGGTAGAACATCTGGAGTTCGTTGGCCAGGCACTGAGCCTCCTGGGCGGTAAGTACCTTGGTGTCGTATTCGCCGCGCATCAGGACCACTCCCTTGTCCTGCACCTCGGTGTAATGGACCAAGGTGAGGCACTCGGGAGCGTTCTCGTGGTGCACCTGGTAGGCCAGCAGCGGTGTGAAGTGTACGGTGTTGGCGGCAAACTGCAGCACGAACAACTCAAAGCCCTCGCTGCGGGGCAGCGGCAGCAAAAAGACTGGGTGCTCCTTGGCCCGCGACATGAGACTCTCGAACTGAGAAGTTGTCAAAGTGGCGGCCAGGACCTCCTTGGTCTTGTGATACTCTAGCCAGATCTGGGAGACTTCCTCGGCGCTCTTATCAGCAATCAGCTCCAGCTTCATGATGTCGGTGAGCTTCTTGTGGGGCAGCTCAGCCGCCTGCTCGGCCTGCAATTTCTGCTTCGGATTGAGCAGCTCCGAGTAGGACCTAAAATTGTGTGGGTTTCACCAAAGGATACTTCTTTTGAGAACTTAGATCTCACCTGGCCTGACTCTGGCCATCCTTGATGGGATTCACCACACGCTCCACGCGATCCAGGAACTCCTCGGCCGACGTCTGCTGCAACTTGGCGATCTTGCCCGCGTACTTGGAGTAGTAGGGATTGTCCTCCTTCAGCTTCTCGATGGCCTGCTCGGCGCGACGGGCGGCGGACATGGTGATGGTACGGTTCGCCGTCAAGGAGTTATTCTGGAAAACGCGGAAAAGCAATTTTCTGGCGCAGGCCATTTCCTCACATCAAAATTATACAACGAGACAGCTGTTTGTGCTTCGCAGTAGTGCTGAGAGCGTGTCGTGTTGCTGCCAGTGTTGCCAGACATCGGTCGTCATTTGCAGCAGAACGTGCCTTAAAAAATAGCCAAAAATAGCTAGATTAAAAAATATAAAAATAAAATAGCCGATTGTTGTTTGATGAATACCGGCATAGAGATGTATTTATATGCTAGACATTTTAGTATTACTTCATTTAGTTAAATTTTTTTGTCCGCTTAAAACCTTGAAAATTTATAGAATTCCGAAGTTTAAAGCATTCTTTAAATTTAGCATGTGGACGAGAAAACGGTCCAAGTTTCGCTTAAAAATTTCTGTGCGGTGCAAATTACAGTTATTTGTAACTATGTATTACGAAAAAAAGTGAATTCGAAAAACCAAAAAAAATTTTTTTTTAAATTTTTCCTTTTGTCTAAGCAAATAAAAAATATGTTACGAGGCATAAGAAGTGATGTTTGTAATAAAGTAAGTGCTCAACGCTCATGTAATAGACTTAGGTCAGCGAAATTATTATTAAACCCCATGCTGTGGGTGCCAATTACAGCAATAATTACACTGGAAGCCATGCAGTACTAAAACAAGTAATGGTTTGAAATTTATAAATTTATTTACAAGCCGTACTTAGACCTTCTTTAAAGCCCATTTGGTTGGCAAATCACCCAAACAATTTATAGGAATATGTAATTTTTTTATGAGGGAATACAACAGGGATACAAAAATAAAATTAAATTAGACAATTTTTTAAATCAAATATACACTCCTCTGACTTTTCGATCCCTAGCCTTAATTTAAATTAAATTTGGAAACTAAATTCGAAATTAAGTACTATAATATTATTCGTAAGTACCAGCCCTGGGTCTGTAGTTCACCGAACGAACACGAATTTTGTATAAATATCCGCAGTGAATTCAAGGTGAATTACATTATAGCTGTTCCTAGTTAAACACGAAGTCAACGTTTTGGACTCTTTGCCGCCACATCGAAGTGTAAACACTACTTTTGAAATTTATATGTTGAAATGGATACCGATATTCAGAGATGTTTCCGCAGCAAAACTGTATTCCTAACTGGAGCGACAGGCTTTTTGGGAAAAGGTAAAAGAAAAGACTGTAGGTAATGATATAATTCACACTAATAGGAATTCGTCTTTGGGTTCTCTTTTAATATTAAAGTAATAATTGAAAAGCTATTGCGAACCACGGAGGTGAAACGCATCTATGTATTGATCCGACCAAAGCGGGGAATTGAGATTCAGGAGCGGATCATCACATGGTCAAAGGACGCGGTAAGTAAAGAGTTTCCATACTTATGGAATAACTCACTAACGAATTTGAGAAAAGGTATTTGGACTGTTACTGAAGTCCAAGCCGGAGGCCCTTCAAAGGGTTGCGCCCATTGCTGGAGACTGTCTCGAATCCGATTTGGGTATCAGCGAGAACGATCGAAGGCTTCTCGCCTCCGAGGTGCAGATTGTCATTCATGGAGCGGCCACTGTGAGATTTAATGAACCACTCCATGTGGCCTTGGCCATCAACACAAGGGCCACCAAGCTGATGATTCAATTGGCCAGGGAGATGAGACAGCTAGAGGCGTTCGTTCATATCTCCACAGCCTTCTCAAACTGCATAATCTATGATATCACAGAGAGATTCTATCCCGAGCATCTTAACTGCAGTTCCGATAAGGTTCTGGCCATGATTGAACTGATGAGTGACGAGCTGCTGGACAACATGGAAGCCGCCCTATTGGGATCCTTTCCCAACACATACACCTATACCAAAGCCCTGGCCGAGGATGTGATCTTGAGGGAAGCGGTTGGCTTGCCCGTCTGCATCTTTCGACCGGCAATCAGTGAGTGATCTCTCTTTGTCTTACTTGTCTTACTTTTTTTAGGGAAAGGTTTTTCCATTATCCAGTCATTGCGGCGCACAAGGAGCCCATCTCCGGCTGGATTGACAACATGTACGGACCGATGGCCATTCTTTTCGGGGTGGCTCGAGGAGTTCTCCGCATTGCCACTATCGATCACAAGGCGGAGGCGAGCCTGGTGCCCGTGGACTACTGTGCCAATATGACGCTGGCCTGCACTTGGAAGACCATCGAGGATGGCAGTGGAAAGAGGTCACCGGAGAGTCCGAGTCCTACCATCTACCAACTGGCGCCGAAGGAGGAAAACAAACTCACCCACGGGGAGTTCATTCAGCACGCCCTCGATGCACGCACCTATTGTCCGCTCACCTCAATGATATGGTATCCCTTCCTCCACTGCATCACAACGCAGGGGCTTTATCCGCTGGCCGCCTTCTTCTATCACACCCTGCCTGCCTACTTTTTTGACCTGGCCCTTTGGCTGAGTGGCCGGAAACCGCGACTGGTGAAGATCTACCAGAAGATACACAAGAACCTGGCCATTTTGGGTCCCTTTGCCTGCAAGAGCTGGCACTTCGACATGGACAACACGGACAACTTAAGGCAGCTCATGTCGGAGGAGGATCGAAGGATATACTATTTCGATATGATTAGCCTGAACTGGACTGAGTACTTTCTTCAGGCCCTTCGAGGCATGAGGCAATTTCTCGGAAACGAGGCGCCCACTCCCGAGTCCCTAGCTAAAGGCATGAAGCTGATCAAGCGGTAATTACCTATTAAGAACTTCGTTGGAAGCAATGTACTATATATAGTCTCGTTATAGCTTAAAGCTGCTCCATCATTTCCTGCAGTTCCTCCTCTGTTTTGTGACCGGATTTGCTGTATTTTCGCTGGTCAAGCTCATACTGTAATATTCGATTTAAATTTGTAAACAAAACTGTACAGACTTAATAAATGAGTCACTAAACAAAAATATACGTACTGCCATTGTTTTATTTCTATTTCGATTTTATTGATTTCCTATATCTGTCTTCTGGCTTCGTATAAGTAGCGAGATGTCTAAAACTGGTCGGAAGTTAATAGATCCGTTAACTACTTACTCCTAACAAGAGTTAAATAAATTGGTTATAAAATAAAATGGCAATATATATGAAAGGTAATAAATAGCTTTACATATGCGGCACCATTACGTGTACAAACACAGTATTGACGTAATTACTAAAAATTACGAGTTATCCGAAGCGCGTTATCGTATTGCTAATTCTTGCTCATAAATGATAAGTATATTTAAATTGGTTTTATCACTGAATGCAGTAAGACAAGCAAGCCAAATTGAATTTTACACTTCCTGAAATTCATAAACTAATTTAAATTAGGCGTTAGAGAAAGCAGCTCGGCCTATTTTCATCGAATCAGTACGATTTCAAAAAAATTCTCTTGTCATTTAAAGGAACCCAAAAAACAATGGTAAATATTACGTATATGTTCCAAAACCACGTCAAAAATTGATTAAAATCATTATGGTTTATTTGATTATTTTGAAGTAATTACACATTTGTACTTTATATTGGTAAGTTCGAACCCATACGTAGCGGTAACACGCGCTCCTCCCTAAAACGGGAGTCCATTGTCTGCCTTGAATATGCTGAACTCGACCTTTTTAGGGTGTCTGTAACTTATAGATTCCTAAATAAATAGAACTGCTAGTTTGGAATCACTTTTCAGTTCGGCAAAGTACCTCAGTCGGAATAAAATGGATAATGGAATACAAGGCTTCTTCAAAAACAAGACCGTCTTCCTGACGGGCGGGACAGGATTTTTGGGAAAATGTAGCCCAGTAGTGTAGTGGAATATTATCACGAACTCATGGATTATCATTTTCAGTGGTAACTGAGAAACTACTGAGGACTACGGAGGTTAATCGGATTTATTCGCTTATTAGACCCAAAAAAGGAGTGCCCATTCAAGAACGTATTTCGATCTGGGAAAAGGACCCGGTGAGAAATAGTTTTGTCCCAGGAAGGATAGATAGGTCACATATCCCGTTCTATTTTCGAAGGTTTTCGAGGTGCTCCTGCGGGCTAAGCCAGATGCCTTGCAGCGGGTGTGCCCCATCGCTGGTGATTGCCTGGATACGGATCTGGGAATAAGCGAATCGGATCGAAGGATCCTGGCCGCCGAGGTGCACGTTGTGATCCATGGCGCTGCCACCGTGCGATTCGACGAGGCCTTGCACTTGGCCGTGGCCATCAATGTTCGGGCCACCCGTCTGATGCTTCAGCTGGCCAAGCAGATGACCAAACTGATCTCCTACGTTCACGTATCCACAGCCTATTCCAACTGCGTGGTGACCGACATAGCAGAGCGCTTCTATCCGGAGCACTTGAACTGCAGTTCGGATAAAGTTCTCGCCCTGGCTGATCTGGTGAACGACGAGACGCTGGACAAAATGACACCTGCCGTGGTGGGATCCTTCCCCAACACGTACACCTATACCAAGGCCCTGGCCGAGGATGTGATCCTTAGGGAGGCGGACAATCTTCCCCTGTCCATCTATCGACCGGCGATCAGTAAGTGCATTACTCCGAACGGGATTAACCTTCAAAAGCTGCAACTTGAATATTCGCAGTAATGTCCACCTACAAGGAGCCACTGAGTGGGTGGGTGGACAATCTGTTCGGACCGTTGGCCCTCTGCTTTGGCGGAGCTCGCGGCATAATGAGGGTGACCACTGCGCACACCGATGCCACGATCAGTTTAGTGCCAGCTGATTATTGTGTCAATGTAACGTTGGCCTGCGCCTGGAAAACGGCGGAGAAATCTGTCGAAAGTGGGAAAGAGAAGAGGCCCCCGATTTACGCGTTTGCCCCCAGCGCGAATAACCTGATAACCAATGGCGAATTCATTAAATCATCCGTGGCGTACCGGGACGTCATACCGCTCACCAAGATGCTGTGGTATCCCTTTGTCCTGTGCATCTCCAACCCCTACCTCTTCCCCCTGGCTGCCTTTTTCTTACACACCTTGCCGGGTTATTTCATTGATGTACTACTACGTCTCAAAGGCCGAAAACCCATGCTCGTGAAGCTCTATCAAAAGATTCACAAGAACATCGCCGTCCTGGGTCCCTTCTCCAGCACCACTTGGAACTTTGACACGTCCAACACGATGGAACTGAGGCAATCGATGTCCAAGGAGGACCGCAATCTGTTCGACTTCGACATGGCCCGTCTGGATTGGAGCGAATACTTCAAGAACGCCATGTACGGAATGCGTTTGTATATTGGCAAGGAGCAGCCCACCGCAGAGTCCATTTCCAAGGGTCTGAAGTTGGGGTTGCGGTGAGTTTTTATTATCCCAATTCCTCTTCGGTTTGATTCATAACATCTTTTTACAGCCTTAAGATCCTTCACTATGCACTCACATCCTCGCTGATCTCCGCAGCTGTTTTCGCCCTGTGGTCTTTGGCCAAACTTGTAGTTTAATTTACCCAGCAGATAAGAGGTCGAAATAGTCAACGAGAGATGTTTGTTCTGAGATGTTTTAACATTTTATGCTTGAAAAAAATGAGGAATATTAAAAAAGATACAAATTAATTTGTATGTTTTTTTCTTTATGTGGATTGATAACCCAATTATTGGTCAATGGTGGAACCGTTGGACTGGGACTGACTTCTTACCTTAAATTCTGCAAAATTCCCTGATATTACTACCTGAAAAATTTCTCTATTCTTCAAAAGGCAAATCGTATGCTAAGATTTTAATGACGTATTACAAAAAGAATTTAAAGATTTGTAGTGGTTTTTTTTTCTTTATTATACCCGTTACTCGTAGAGTAATACCCTTTATATTGTATTCGTGCAAAAGTATGTAACAGGTAGAAGGAAGCGTTTCCGACCCTATAAAGTATATATATTCTTGATCAGGGTCACTAGCCGAGTCGATCTAGCCATGTCCGTCTGTCCGTCCGTATGAACGCTGAGATCTCGGAAACTATAAAAGCTAGAAATTTGGGATTAACAACACAAATTCTTAGGCTTCCTACGCAGCGCAAGTTTATTTCAGACGAGCGCCACGCCCCCTCTAACGCCCACAATCGCCTAACGCCCACAATAAACGAGTTTAAAAAGTGTCTGCCGCCCACACGTTTAAAGATTTTGGAAAAGTAAAAATGCAGTTTTATTGTATTTATCAATCCCTATCGAAATGTAGAAGAAATTTTTCAAATCGGACCATTCGTTAAAAAGTTATGCCAGATTAAAAATTTTATATCTCCCTCGCACTCACTTTGGCTGAGTAACGGGTATCTGATAGTAGGGTACCCGACTATAGCGTTCTCTCTTGTTTTGCTTTATTCTTCTTATATATGTATATTTACAATTGTTTTCTTCTTCCTCATTTTCAAACGTAAATTTGAATTTTAGAGTGACCAGATTTGTTTTTTTTTCAGCCTAAAAGCATCAAATTTTTTTTGTTGGAGTTAACATTTTTGTGGAGGACGTTTACATTAAAATAAAAATGTTAATGTTATGCGAAAAATAAAAATAAATAATGTTAAAAAAATAAGCTAGAGGCGAAGAGGTTTGAGGCTGCGCTAGAGCCAAGGATAATTATTTATTTATAAATTTATTTATTATTAATTAAATTATTATTTTATTTTTAATTACTAATTATTATAATTATTATTAATTTTTCAGGTTATTTTTTCTCAGTTATTGTTATTGTTTCTTACAGGATGTACAGAATTTTTAAGAAAAGGTTAGTGCAGGATTACTTGGTTAGTTACGGATAAATACATTTGATTTCATATTGTAGCCATAATAGAAACACTGTTAAGATCACTGTTAAGCTATTGACATCTGATTTGGCCATCTGTAAGAAAGAGATAAGTCTCCTGGCCTCCGAGGTGCAAATTGTCATCAATGGATGAAATTAATGATCGAACTAGTTAAGAAAATGAGTCTTCTGTAGTCCTTTGTTCATATAGCCACAGACATCAGGGAACGTATTTCAAAAAGGCTATAATAGGTCTGTTTAAATCAAAACATGTATTTAAATAGTTGTATAGTTATCAAATGGTTTAAAACTTTCCAACAGCCGAGAAATGCAATCCAACCGTAGCTGTGACTATTCATAAGGCACTGGAGTATTCGGGTTAATTTTGCATACGATTGGCCGGGTCACTGTACAAATGACTCTGCGTCTAACGGAGCAGCATATATAAAAAGCGCGACCATACCCAATTGATTTCTTATTGAAGTTTGCTTTCAACTTGAAAGCTTCGGCAGAATTCCCTCAGAATGACACCGAAAAACGAAATATCAAGTCCCGAAACGGACACCGGGATCGGGATCCAAGGATTTTATAAGGACAAGGTGGTGTTCCTGACAGGCGCCACAGGATTTTTGGGCAAAGGTATTCAACCAAGGAAAGATTGTACCAAAATGCATCATAATAAGCGTTTTTCTTTTCTTCCTATTATTTAGTGATAATTGAGAAACTCTTGCGAACTACGGATGTGAAACGAATTTATTCAATGATCAGACCGAAACGGGGTCATGATATTCAGGAACGCATTGCCTTGTTGCAAAAGGAACCGGTGAGTGATGAGTAAAGAGAGAGCCCAGAACCAAGGCTTAATGTATGTTTCTACCAAGCTTTTTGAAGTGCTGCTGCAAGAAAAGCCAGACGCACTGAAGCGCATCTCCATCATCGCAGGCGATTGTTTGGAGTTCGATCTGGGCATTAGTAAGGCGGATCGCCAGCTCTTGGCCTCCGAAGTGCAGATAGTCATCCACGGAGCAGCCACCGTGCGATTCAATGAGCCACTGCATTCGGCTCTGGCCATCAACACACGGGCCACACGACTCATGCTCCGACTGGCCAAGGAGATGGTGCACCTGCAGGCCTATTTGCACATCTCAACGGCGTTCTCTAACTGCGTGATATTTCGAATCGAGGAGAAATTCTATCCCGAACACCTGACCTGCGATTCGGAAAAGGTTCTGGCCATGAGCGAGCTGCTAAGTAACCAAATGATGGATAATCTGACGCCCACTCTACTTGGATCCTATCCTAATACTTATACCTACACCAAAGCGCTGGCGGAGGATGTCATCCTGCGAGAAGCCGGCGACCTTCCCCTGAGTATCTTCCGACCTTCTGTTAGTAAGTAAATTAACAAGAAGAATTTCTAGATATCCCTATGAACTCTGGCTATTATCTCTCTCAGTAATTGCAACCCACAAGGAACCAGTATGCGGATGGATTGACAATCTCTATGGACCCATTGCTCTCATTTATGGCGTGGGACATGGAGTTTTGCGTCTGATTACTTACGATAAAAACGCCTACTCCAGCCTGGTGCCCGTGGATTACTGTGCGAATGTGGCTGTGGCTAGTATATGGCACACAGCTAAGGAAAAAATCCCAAGAGATTCGAAATTACAGCCGGCTATCTACACTCTGGCGCCCAGTGAAAATAACCTACTGAAGACCATGGACTTTGTAAACTTCTCTTTAAGCCTCCGATCTGAGTTTCCCTTGACGAAGTTGATCTGGTACCCCTTCTTGCACAGCATCTCCACAACGTGGCTTTATCCGCTAGTCGCGTTCTTTTATCACACCTTACCTGGATTTTTCTTTGATCTGGCCCTAAGACTTTCGGGAAGGAAACCTCGTCTGGTGAAGCTCTACGGAAGTATTCATGCTAACATCGCGGTTCTGCAGCACTTTATGCACAACAGTTGGCACTTTGAGACGAAGAGCACAGATCGGTTAAGGGCCTTGATGTCTCCAAAGGATCAGCGAATATACAATTTCGATATGGAGGCACTGGACTGGAAGACGTACTTCCAGAAAGCACTTTTTGGCATGCGACTTTACCTGGGAAAGGAACCTCCAACCAAAGAATCCATCGACCAGGGTCGTCGCCTTTATCAGCGGTAAGTCAGAACTGATGAAAATGCCACCTTTTCAACAATTGATCCTCTCTTAACCAATTAGGTTGAAGATCCTTCACTATACCCTGATGACCATACTTTGTATCATTGCGGCCATAATCTTGTGGACTCTGTTAAAACTAATTATTTGATTTTTATTTTTGAGTACACTCAAAACAGAACGCTTTTAAGCAATATTACGTAAAACGCGCTTTCCTTCATGGGAGAATTTAATAGATTTAGAGAATAAATGTAGAATTAATTGAAATAATTTTAACCTAAAGATAGAAAACTAAATTATTTGGAAGTTTTATTATACAATGGCTTGGCATTTATTTTAAACTCAATTAAAAGGTTTTTATGTACTGAATGCCAAATTAGTTTTATTTAGTAGATCCTAACAGAAATCTATCTAACACTTTCTTTTTATCTTTTGCTTAAATGTCAAGTGAAGTCCATGACTTCGATATCACACAAGAGTTTTTATTAATATTCCTAAAATTCTTGAGATGTGCAAGAAAAAGTATTCTTATCGTAAAAGCGCCATTATATTCCTCGGTGTGATAGCAGGATTTGTTCCGATAGCAATTGCACCTTACCAAATAGGTTCGTATTCAATCTCAGGTCTATGACTGACTTAAACCTCTCTTCTAGGAATAGGTCAATTTTATAAACTTGTGATTACATTTGGAATTTTAGTTTTGTGGGCGCTACTTCTGATGCCACCTATTTACATCATCTATAAGAAAAGGGTAATTTTTAATATATATGACATTTCGGTTGAATATTAATTCTGTTTCAATTGGCAGAAATACATTAGACATTTGCTGCGATATTCTTTAATATGGCTAGCTTTAAGTCTCCTTATCTGCCTGTATTTCATATTAAATTCGTTTTCAGTCCTGGACTTTGCTGGCGGCGGGAGTACAGCTAATATGTTTACGCTGAGTAAGTTACAAATAGGTCATCTGAGATTATAATATGATAATCGTTAATTATGTAGTCGGTTCAGTGTGCGCGTTCTGCGTTAAATTAAGATATTATGTTTATATGAAAAAGAAAATGGATGCTGAGGATGCTGAATGAACATAAGTATTGTTTGCCAATAAAGGGAATCATTTTAACTAAAATAAATAAAGTAACTGATTTTCAGTAAGATACAAATATTTAACAAATATTTCCGTAACTTTTTTAACAGAGCGTGCTCCCAAATTCCGAGTTTATAGGATGATGGGGGGTTGATTAAGCAATGTTTCTGAAAAATTTCATAAAAAAATTATCGTCAGTTTTCGAATCACCTAAATCACCTAATTTGAATTTAAAACGGATATTTGAATCCCGCCAACTCCGATACAAGAACCATGGACAGCTATGACTTGAACCGCACTATCCGACACTACAACCGACTTGCAAATTCAATATCGACGCTAACTTAAAAATAATTATTTCGACTTTCACAGAGCGTGCTCAATGTTGCCCGGTATCGTTAAAAATCAGAAATTTAATGAACTAATTATAGTAAAAGTTTCTATCTATTACTATCGTCAGTTTTTCAGATATTCGTCCAACAGTTTGGCTGCACGGGGGAATGACGCTTATGGCCATGATTTGGCCCCCATAAGCCCCAGAAATCAAAAAATAAAAATAGGCCCCATGTTCCAGATTCCACCGTTCCACAATCGTTGCTAAAGTCACCGCCGCTATTTTCATCTGGCAACACTAAAAGTGGTATTTAATTCTGCGGGCACACTGCTCCGCTTAAACCTGTTCTTGTTCGTTTCAATTTTCAATTCGAAAAAAACGTTCGAGCGTGGTGCACGGTTCGATTCCTCCGACTGGTACATACTCCCCTCTGAATCTCTGAATAGTGAAAAATCTATACTGTGCATACGATATAACTCCCGAATACATGGGTGCAAGCCATTTCGCTGTTCTTGTTATTGATTTACCACTGCGCTGCGTTCGTTTGTGTGCTATTTAATGTCTACACGTACATTGCATAATTTCTGTGGCGTTCGTTAATTCCTGCAGCCCGACTTTCCAAGAATTTCGCAGAACAAAAACCACAGAAAGAGAAAAAAGTGCCGCAGCAGCGGAATGGGAATGCGCATAATAATTGAACACACAGCGGAATCGAGAAAAAATAAGACTCAATAAGCGTTTCTAACAGTCTAATAAGCGCAGCTTTGCGTTGTTTCGAGCAGTTTTCATCTGTGTTGTGCTTGCCGATTCCTCGGTGGTCCGTTTCTCGCCTGCCGTTCTATATGTGACATAACGGTATTCGGCCTGCAGAACAGGAAGCGCAGATAACCTTGCGAAAACAAAGCGAGCGAAAAGCCAAGCACTGCAGAAAATGATATCTGTGAATTAATATTTTCATTTCGAGGAATACTGTTTGCTTGTCGGCTAACTGTTGTTTGCCTTTGAATTGCAGATTCTTAATCGTAGAGCAGCACTCACACTCGCACACGGCCCCCGCAAAAAAGACAAAAAAAAAAGCCCAACACACACACACACACACTGCCAGCAGAGTCCCCCATAAACAAGTGTTGTTGCTGAAATGAACGCCGCAGCGCTGCTTTTGGCGCTGCTCTGCGCCGCAAACGCAGCCGCCGCCGATTTGGCGGACAAATTGCGCGATGACGGGGAACTCTCTCAGGTGAGTCAGAAGAAGAAGAAGAACAAGGAGATGAAGTGGAGGAGGAGGAGAAAGAGGTGCTAGAATTGGAAGAAGTTGAAGAAAGCAGTAGCAGCAGAAACAGTTGGTGCAAGTAATGCCAAGAATAATAAACGAAACACTTGTAGGCAAGTAAGCCCCAAGGCACCACCCACCGCCCCCGCTCGTCATTTCTTACCTCCTGGGTACAGTCGGCACTACCTATGATGAATTTACTAAATAAAGCTCATCCCTCAAATGCTAGATTACTTATTTTTATACATGGGTCAAAAATCTATCTTCAGTTAAAAGGATCACTGTAGACAGCCGAACTAGTGACGAAGCGCACCAGGAGAGTGTTAAAACTAAAAAAAGGAAACAAATTTCAATATTTTGAACCCTTTTTTCTATTATTCGAATCCTTAAATGAATCTTTTAGCCTGTTTCTATTAATTCTATTAGAAAATATTGTCTTAGAATTTGAGACCAATTCTTGGAGTTTCTAAATCGGTAAAAAGGTTTACATAAAATAAATCAATTTTCGATAGACCTTCGTAGTCAAGCCATCGAAGTGCTTACCGTGGCAGTGTTTAGTCCCGATTTATCAAAGTTCGGCTGTAATTGTGCCATCCATCCCCCGAGCAGAGTCGCCACATTTAACTGGCCTTGAAAGGAAAAGCCTTGACAGAGTGTGCGAGGGGGAGGGGGCGAGGGCGAGGACGAGGCGGAAAAGGAGCCTGCGCAAGAGGGACGGACAGATGGCCTAGGCACCCGCATTTGGGCACAGGTAGCTATGTATATCCCGGCAGCATCGTCCTTGACCTTTAGCCAGCTCACTTGTTGTTGGGGCTGCGCAAAATCGATGATGCTGCCCGCAATCCGAAATCCCTGGCGGAAAGTCCAGCCGACCGCTAAACTCCATTTGGCAGCATTTCGTATGCATGGCGGAGTATGTTATGTAAAAATGAAAAGCCACATAAATTAAGCAGAAGTCGGCAGCCGGGACTCTCCCCACAAAACAAAAAATAAAACTCGCCGGCCGTTGACGTCCACTGAGCATAACAGTTTTATATCTAGTTTTGCCTTTTTACACCTTCACAGGCCAACTCACACACAAAGCGCATAGAAAAACACATTAAAGTGTAAAAAAGTCTGAAGCCAACAAAGGTACGCGGCTGAAATAACAAGAACAACATGTGTAATGAACTCAGAGGCAGGGGTTTTAGACAGCAAAAGGGTTAGCAATTGTACACCAGAAAAAATATCAGAATTTAAGAACTAAATAATAATTCTTTAAAAAATGTAGTTGTCGGTTTAGCCTAGCCCCCACCTTCAAAAGTAGCTCTTCTGTATTATTTTTTAAGTAGAGTTATTAGTTTGAAACCCTTTTGGAAATACTAAAATAAGCCCCTGCATTATTTTTTAGACTGCTTTGCATTTAACTCCCAAAAAAAAAAAAGATTTCCAAGTAAAAAGAAAGCGTGCGACAATAGAGTCTGGGGTAGACGAGTATAATTATTGCAGCAGGTGTCTCTGAACCGGGGTCTCTCAGGGAAGTAGTTGCATCCACACAGAAAACACAACCTTTTCCAGTCGCGATGGACTAAACAGAGCGTAGAGCGAAAAATTAAAACTAGAAGGGGGATTCGGCTTGCTCATTTGCACCCTTGCTTTAGGGTATTCTGACTTCGCACAGAAGTTTGCCACTTTCAGAGAAAAAAACATTTCCGGCCGCATATAGAGTTCGGTATACATGAGGGTGGGTCCATTTGGTCGTCATAAAAACGTAGGGGCGGAAAGTAATCTTTGGTTACTTATGTAAATTTAATGCCGTTAAACTGAAGGATTTAAGTCGACTTTTAGAATTGATAAACCGATAAGTTTTTCAGTACTTTAGCAAAAGAATCAGACAATTTCTAATAACATTTCCTATATTTCTATATAATTTTGAATGACTCTAATCGTATTAAATTATGAAGAATCTCTTTTGAAAGGGTATCGAAATCTTCTTAAGCCGAAGCTGGCCTTTTTTTTCTCATTATGCCTGCACTTCTCATTACATGCTCATGGGTTAGATAAATATAGGTTCACTATGTCTTGGCTTGCGGCTTACGGCCTGTGGTTTTGCTTGGCAAATTACCGAGATCTGGAGAGAGAGAGAGAGAGTTTTAAGTGAGCTGATATCGCATATCCCATTTCCCGCTAAGTCCAGTAAAGTATCCAGAAAATAAATATTGCACTGACGGAAGCTAATTGAGATAAGCAGAGCAGAGCTGGTTTTTTTTTTGTAGGATTCCCAAGTAAAATTTCAACTGAAATTAATTTACGTAAAGCAATTGTATATAAAAAAGAAACACTACTGTCCATGTGCGGGTCCGAGAAACGAGCTGACCTCCTGCGATTGACTGACCCCCCACTTCCTGTCGTGCGTCAACGTCTTGCGCGTTTTATTAATTTTAATTTTTAACCTTTGACTGATGCAATTGCAGTTGGCCGAGTGGGGGTGTGGACAGCTCGGGTTGTCAACTGCCGGCTGAACTCTGTCTAGGAACACTCACCGTACCGAACCGTCCGCACTGAGTGACACTCGCAGCATCATCGAATTCAATTAAATTTAATTTAAGAATTCAATGCGATGCCAAGGCGCGTTATTTGATATGCGTCGAGCTCCATTACAGGCGAGGAGGCGATGAATGAGCCACGACTGACCTTAATGGATCCAGATGCTCATAGACGGATCTCCGTCCGTCGGAGCTATGTGTGCATGCATGTACATTTATGATCCGTGCCGTGGGGGCGGAATGGCCTCGGAGTGATGCCACTGTAGAAGTCCCAGTCCCCGTCCCCCTTTCGATCCCCCCCCCTCCTCGCCGCCCTGCCAATTAAAAGAGAAATGCTGCGCTGCTGCCCGAATCTCAATTCCAATTCCAATCCCGAGTCGGGGGTTGAGATCGCTTTCGCTTCTGTTTTCTGTTTCTGCTGCCGCTGCAATTATCAAAAAGAAAATATACTGCACAACCGACATATGCATACATAATTTGTACCAATTAAATTTATTTATACAACATGCACTCGCTCAGAAGGAACCAAAAACCAACAACCTACAACCATCCCCCCTAAGCCCCCTGCTCCTGCTCCGATTTCGTTTTCGATTTCAGTCCCTATTCCGAAAGACGAAGCTTGGCTCTCTAGCTCTCTTGGCTAATTAGTTTTAATGGCTCCATTAGATGATGGAAATTGAATTTCCTCAAGTGCCGATCCCCTCTCAAGTTCTGTAGATGTTTTGGTATAGGAATTAGTACAATTTTTGGCTACAAATCGAAAGAAAACAAAACAAGTTTGAACTGCCAGCGGTTCTCTCTCTCTCTTTCTTTCTTTCTCTCTCTATCTCTTTCAGACTGCCAAATCCTTGAGGCGCCTTATGCCAGTTAGGGTAAGCTGCAATTCCAAAACATTCGAAACAAACAGAAACAACACGAACACAATTAAGCTATTGTAAAATTGGACAAAAAACAAAAGACCTCATTCATGTACAACTCACATGTTTTTCGACTTAATTTAGTTAACCAGTATTCATCGGGCCATTGGCCAAATTATTGTTTGCCCCGCCGTCTGACTCGTACCCTTGCTTTTCGGGGTGCGTCTGTGGCCCCAGGGTCATTGGCTTGGCACTCGGAGAAAATCAAAATGCGCCATTGAAAAACCCTCCCCTCGGGAGCAATTTTTGGCGGTGGAGTTGCGAGTGGTGTTTGCATAGTAAATGAGACGCCCCAGCGTGCAAAAAGGGAAACTGTTTATCGATGACAGGATAATGCTCTAACAATTGTATCAAATTCGAGGGCTTCCGAAAAAGACTCCCTGGGGAAGAGTTAGCCGCCTTATCGCGATGATGTGCCAAAAGAGCCGGAAACTCATTAGGCTGGGTTCCCATCCGCCCTTCTGTCCTTTCGTCCTTTCATCAAATGCAAAACATTCGATAACGAAAATTTATGAAAGTAATTGCATCTAATTGTCAAAGGCTTCTGGCCCAAAACCCAAGGGGGTTGAAATTGGTAAGGATGCTGACAGATGGCCATTGGAAAATGGCCGCCAAGTGAAAGTGTCACAGTTTTCGGGCAAACAATATATTCTTTTCAATAAAACCTCGCTCGAATCTATTGGCCCATTGTACCTGAAGGTATCCCATATCAACCTGTGACATATGCCACAGCCAGTCTTTGGGACCCCACTTAACAGTAGGGCACTCTCTCTTGGCAGATAAGCAAAAACATTTCGAGAGCGAAATAGAAACCGGCCAAGGAGTTCTGGCCAAGAACAGGAGACCAACAGCAAGAACAAAGCCAGCGGCGACTCGAATGTCCACGACCAGGACAACAACAGCGCTAACGGCAACGACAACTGACGTTCTCAAGTTACCAAAAAAGAAAATGAATGGAGAGCGAGGATAAAAAGTATTTACACTCGGGGAAAGGAACGTAGTGAAACTGTTAAAGAATTTTAATCTAATCCCCATTAGTTAACTTATAGATCTTAATCTTAAAAATTATAATATTGTTTTGGAGAAAATTTAAAAACATATTATCGTGTATCAAAGCTATTTGTTTATTAACTTTAACAGAATGAAGTTTAATCCTGTAATAATTTTATTTTATAAACCTAATCGCAAAATGCAAGTTAGCCAGGATAAATATTGCATTTTAACACATTCCACACTGATCAATCTTAAGGTTATTATTTACAAATGTGTAAAAAATCAATAGATATCCTTAGCTTAGCCCTTTTTTCTCGGTGTACATGCGTGTGCATTGGCGATGCCACAGCATAGATATGTGCAGCAGGCAGGGAAAATGGGAATACGAATGGAAAAGGGAAAGGACGGACCTTTAAAGCCAAATTGCCATGACTCATGCTGTGCAGCAGCGAAAACACGAGAGTCACACGACCGTTTTAAAGGAGGGCACGGAAAAAGGTGTTGTCCTCGGCAGGACATGCACCCACACACAGGCACACCGAGACACGTACACAGATATATCCGCAGGACCTCATAAAGCCGACTGGGAATGTGCAGCGGGGCGTGGCGGTGGCGGTGCCGGTGGCCAGTGGTTCTTCGCCGGGAAGCCGCAGAGTGTGCGGTTGCATGCGGCCTCATGTGGCAGGGGCAGGTGGCCCAGACCGGCCCGCTCGGGCAACTGACTTTGGGCCTGGGCCTGGTTTAGGGTCAGTGGCTGCCTTTTTGGGGTGGCTGGAAAATGCATTTTCACATCCCGCTCTCAATTGAATGACACACAATCCACTTGGGCGGCGTAACCCACCCCGAGGCTTACGTAATTGGTTCAATAAACCTTTTTTTCTGGTACGCCGCCCCTCCGCCCGCCCAGCCTTCCCAACCAGGACATGCATAATGTTGTTCCTCATTTTATTAGTTTGTTAGCCGTTGCCATGGTGCTGGCCGTTTTGCCGTTGCCGTTTTGCCAAAACCGCCCAGCAACCGTCCAGGAACAACCCCCAAAAAGCACCCACTCCACCCGAGAACCACCACCCACTTACTCCCCCCCACTCGGTTCGATAAGATATTGGCAATAGAGCGTCGCGAATGGAGTGTAACGAACCCGTTTATCTTTGCAGTTCTACAGCCTGCTGGAGAGCAATCAAATTGCCAACTCGACACTTGCGCTGCGCAGCTGCACGATCTTTGTGCCCACCAACGAAGCCTTCCAGCGCTACAAGAGCAAAACCGCCCATGTGCTCTATCATATTAGTGAGTTCAGTTCCAATCAGGCTGATTAAAAATAATAAAATTCATTATAACATGACTGTACCCTCTGAATTCGTATTCCCATTGCAGCCACTGAGGCGTACACCCAGAAAGCATTGCCGAGCACCGTGCCATCGGACATGTCCGGCAATCCGCCGCTGTACATCACAAAGAACACGAATGGCGACATCTTTGTGAACAATGCCCGGATCATACCCTCACTCAGTGTGGAGACAAACAGCGATGGCAAGCGACAGGTGAGTGTCCTCATACATATGCATATATTAAATTCCATTATGCCACAAAACCTTCTGTATCCATCCACAGATCATGCACATCATCGACGAGGTGCTGGAGCCGCTCACCCCCAAGGCTGGCCATTCGGATACCCCCCGGAACCCGAATGCTTTCAAGTTTCTTCAGCAGGCCGAGGAGTTCAATGTGGACAACATCGGTGTCCGCACGTACCGCACCCAGTTGACGATGGCCAAGAAGGAGTCGGTCTACGAAGCAGCTGGATTCCACACCTTCCTGGTTCCCGTTGATGAGGGCTTTAAGGTTTGCCTCTCTTTTTAATTTGTTGTATGTTTTGTTTTGCATCCTAACCCTTTATCATTTTAGCTAACCGCTCGCAGCAGCCTGGTGGACGCCAAGGTCGTCGATGGTCATGTGATACCCAACACTGTCATCTTCACTGCCGCTGCCCAGCACGACGATCCCAAGACTTCCGCCGCCTTTGAGGATTTGCTCAAGGTCACCGTCAGTTTCTTCAAACAGAAGAACGGCAAAAGTAAGTGATCTAACTGAAGTTTCCAAAGACTATTTTCGCTTTTCTTTAAAATATGTACTTGGATTCTTAAATTCTGAATACTTTCCTAATATATTTCCCACTTTTCTTTTCTCCCATTGCAGTGTATGTAAAGTCCAACACGATTGCGGGTGATGCCAAGCACCGCGAAGGAGTGGTTCTGGCCGAGATTGTCAAGGCCAATATTCCAGTAAGCAACGGAGTGGTCCATCTGATCCACCGACCACTGATGATTATCGATACGACGGTCACCCAATTTCTGCAGGTATGTGGGGTGTTGGAGAAACGCATCCAGGGCAATTGTTGCCACACCGACACGACACAGACAGACAGTCCAAGACACACAGACACCCAGAAGCAATGATAGTGCCTGCGGCTTGTGATAAGGCTTGGCATTTTGATTGGCTCGGCACGCACTGAAAGATAACGCTGGCGGCAGTTCCGACAGACTGGGAAAACCAATTGAAACGCTTGCCAGCTGCCCCAGCGAATGCTACAATACATGAGCTTAACACATTTAAACACACAATCGGCTATTCTTTGCCCTTGATTGAGCAACTCCTCAAAAAAATATGTCGCCAAAGGGAGAATATGTAAGCGCTCGATTGAGGGCAAAGCCAAAACCAAATAAAATGGCACCCAGAAACCACAGCTTTAACACATACAAAATAGAATAGATCAATGCAGACACTAGATCCTCTGAGTATCCTCTAGATACATCTAATTTATACCAATAAAAACCCAAAAGACTGATTTTATCTAGAACTGAATTTTTCCCCAATTTTGGTGCAAGTTCCCTACAACAAAGGAATTTGCTCAAAAGTCAGTTTTCTAATTCGGGTCTATGTAAAATCAAAAGCAAAATTTTATTTTAAAATAATTTTTAAAATATAAATTTTATTTTAAAAAAATTTTGGGTGTAATGTAAGTATTGCCAAAACTGAAAAACAAAACAAAAAATTATATAAACGTATTGTAATTCATGTAAATTTTTCTATGAATCAGATTTCCGTATCAAAGTGCATTTCACTGGCAGTTATTGCACTGAAAGGTGCAATAGACTGATTCAGTTGGGCAAGGCGCTCGAAATTGGCCTCGAAATTTAATACGTGATTTTGTCACCAATTGGCACACACTGAAAAAATATTGCTGAACATGCGCTTTGCTCGATCTGACCGAAATCGACAAAAGCTTCATTCACAAAAAACAAAACCCATTCTTCTGTATTGAATGTATTGGCAATTTAATAGCCCCAAGATAACATTTATAAATTAATCTTTATCATTGATTGGCTAACGCTCTTCGAACCCTCAATCGCCGTGCACCTCAATGGTCAATCATCCTTCGCTCGCTATCAGCCGGCATGCTTTGATCATAACCTTAACCGTAGCTGTGTATGTTTCTTCTAAGACTAATTGGAAAAAAACCACCCCACCCGACAAATAGCTCCCTCATAGGCATACGCATTATGTGCAGTGCGTTTCGAAACTATCAGACATAATTTAAAGAAAAGTATTGTATTAGTTTCGAAACTAATAATGTAGTTCTCCTGTAGTTAGTCGAATAGTTATGAAACGGACTGTAGAATGGCAAATATCATTCGACCGCTCGAATCGTCAGCGCCTTCATATCGTGCTATCGTTTTCGAAATTTCCAGTCTAGTTCTGTTGTAATTACTTGTGAAACGCTCCTTTGGCTATTTACTGATCCATACCTCTATCCTTTGTTTCTCGCCACATGCCGAATAATTGTATCTTAAACTACAACACCACCCAATCCAACCACATATCGCTCTAAAATTGAATCGATGCACCGAACAATTGAAACAAAAACCAATATGTTAACGAATTCAGTCGTTCAAGGTAAACCGAATAAAGATCCGATTTTTAAATTAAGTTTATCAGTTTCTTTAAAGTTGCATTTTGTGTTGCATCCCCCAGCTATGTATTATCCCTGTGCATGATTTCGTCCAAGATTATTAAGTCCAAAATTTGGACAGGTCTGACAATTTAAAAAATAAGAGCAAGTCTCTAAAATGTATACGATGTACAGCACTAATCTAGTTTAGTAATTACTGTATTTATCAAAATTAAACAAATGCACATAAAAATTTACAACATTTTTAAAATTCCTTTGAAATTAATGTTGAGGTTCTACTAGTTCTTCCAAAAAGCATAGATATCTTACTTATTACTTTATATTTTGCGTCGAAATTTTTCGTTATTCAGCTTTTTCCTAATTAGTAATGTTTGAAAGCTCTTTAAAATGTTTTGGTTAATAGTATTGAAAACAATAATGGTTTACCCGCTGTAAAATTTTGACATGTGTGCACGCCGTTTAATAAAATGTACATAAAGGTATCCTACCGTTTGCCTGCTCAATGCAAAATGCCTAAGAACAACGAAAATTAAATATATTTCCCTTGTGCTTTATTTCCAACGTTCTTCTGTGGCGGAACAACTCGGGCACTCTACGTGGAACCCAAATCCCAAATAAATTAATATTTAAATGTTTCAATTCAATTTTGTTCGAATCTTATCCTGACTAAATCACGTCGAATGAAAAAATGAAATATTTCTTCTACCACTCCGTTTAAAAAAACGATTTAGTTCATGAACGTAAGTAAATGACACACCAGCAGAACAAGAACAAAAACAAAACCACAACAGTCATCAGTGCAACGCTTTGCTATCAAATTGCCATCCAACCCAACCACCGCACAATTAACTCAATAAATCGGTAGATATTGTGTTCACTAAATCTCATTTATTACGATGTTTGTAGTGAGTCATTTGGCATCCCCCATTGATTCACGACTCGATTGGCCAGCCATCCATTCCCTTGCTCAATATCTGTATAATTGGTTGATACTATAACCGGAAAACTATCTTATTGTTGTATTATTTTCGTTTTTACGTGTTGCCAAAATAACACCAAAAACCTTAACTGCTTATGCGAACCCTTCCCTCATTCAAATATTTTTATTTTTAGTACTTAAACATTTATATTATGAACCCTTGCTAATAGTCTATTACTATGTTTTAAAGGAGAATGCCGAGAACGGAGCTCTGCGAAAGTTCTACGAAGTTATTATGGACAATGGAGGAGCAGTTTTGGACGATATCAACAGTTTGTCCGAGGTGACCATTTTGGCCCCCAGCAATGAGGCTTGGAACTCTTCCAATATCAACAATGTTCTGCGGTAAGATCCCCCTTATTAGTAAGAATAATGAACCCATTTAATTTATACATTATTACATTTTACAGAGACCGCAACAAGATGAGGCAAATCTTGAACATGCACATCATTAAGGACCGCTTGAATGTGGATAAGATCAGGCAGAAGAATGCAAATTTGGTAAGGGTATAGTTAGTTTTGTATTTGGATTTCTTTCTAATTTATCCATTTCGTCCGCCAGATTGCTCAGGTGCCCACTGTCAACAACAACACCTTCCTGTACTTCAACGTCCGTGGTGAGGGAACAGACACCGTGGTCTCAGTTGAGGGAGGCGGCGTTAATGCCACCGTTATCCAGGCTGATGTGGCCCAGACCAATGGCTTTGTCCACATTATCGACCACGTCCTGGGCGTGCCTTACACAACAGTTCTTGGCAAACTTGAGTCCGATCCCATGATGAGGTAAGATTGATTGTTAAGCCAAAAATAAAAGTCTTCTTAAATGTATTATTATTCCCAAAGTGACACCTATAAGATGGGCAAGTTTTCGCACTTCAACGACCAGCTGAACAACACACAACGCCGCTTCACCTACTTCGTGCCCAGGGACAAGGGCTGGCAGAAGACCGAGCTGGATTACCCATCGGCTCACAAGAAGCTCTTTATGCAAGACTTTGCCTACCATGTATGTTTGTGGCCCTGCCCTTTTTGTCTTTCAAAAGTCTTATTTTAATGTAATTGCAGTCCAAGTCCATCCTGGAGCGTCATTTGGCCATTTCGGATAAGGAGTACACCATGAAGGATCTGGTCAAGCTCTCGCACGAATCGGGAAGCGTTGTACTACCCACGTTCCGCGACTCCCTGAGCATCCGAGTGGAGGAGGAGGCTGGACGTAAGTATAGACCATGGGAAGCCAAGGGCTCAGTTGCTTCTCCTTTCAATTCAAGTCGATTCGATTCATATAAATTTGATTTGATTCTATTGGTCCTACCCTACCGTGCTGCATTACTAACCGAACCTGTTTTTCTACAACTCTCGAACTAAATTTCTCGCTTTCTGCTTAACTAAATCTAATCGTTGTCCAATCGAAAGATCTCCATGATGAGTATGCTAGTCACGAATGGACTGGTGAGTGCTGTCGTTTGTCAAACCCACATCGCACCGCCCACTAAAACCCCCAAACCTGGCCATGCCCACCCATAGCTCTTTCATTGGGCAATCCACTAGCATTAGCCACCCATCGAGTGCATAAAATTGTGATCTCTATCCGACCGACTTTAACAATGCCTACTTCCTTTTGCAGGCTATGTGATTATATGGAACTACAAGAAGATCAACGTATACCGGCCCGATGTGGAGTGCACCAACGGAATCATCCACGTCATCGACTATCCGCTCCTGGAGGAGAAGGATGTGGTCGTGGCCGGAGGTAGCTATTTGCCAGAATCAAGCATTTGCATCATCTTGGCCAACCTCATAATGATAACAGTAGCAAAGTTCTTGAACTAAACGCATCCGATATGTAAAAATCAATCCAATCCAAAGCAAATGCAAATGCAAATCAAACACAACAAACAACAACAGTCGTCTACAGAACAAGAATCAACAACACTCAGAATCTCAGACTAATGTGACATCCACATGGGTGTAAATAATCAGCGCTAGTTTGTTGATATCGATCAAAAACCACAAGCAACCAAAACTGTATTTGTAATATATGCGTCACAAGGAACGATCATCATTCCAACATGCCACGCCCACGCCTATTTCATCCATATACACACAGCCCCCAGAAAATACACAGAAAGACACGCATGCAGAAAACTGCTTGCTAAATTTGCTTTAGCATCAACAGCTTTTCCAAAAAAAAAAAAGCTGGAAAGAAAGATTAGGACGACGAAAGTAAAGCTCTTATTTTTAAGTATTAAACTCGATTCCCCCTCAACGGCCTTATGTATAATATGAAATATGAAACTCTCTGTAAAACATTTTAATTTTATGTTCGACCTATACTGGTAGCTTACGTTCATCAGCTCGCTAAGTTTTAAGTTTAGACCCACATTGACATTGGTATCGTACCATGGAACATCCGATTGTGTTTATGATTTTAAGTGTATATTTTTTTGTGAATTGCTTGTTTTAGTTAATGGTCTAATTTATGATTTACGAAATGAGTTATCTTAAGTAGAATGCGAATCTCATTGTACATGTCGAAGCAGAAGCATAACCATAAGCAATAAGCGCATCACACACTCTCATACTCGAACGCCCACACATTCCCATAATCCCTATCCTTAAATACATACGAACATGTAACGAAACAAAGTCATTGTAAGTTTTGAAAAGTGTGAAATTTTATAATAAACTGAAAGTTTTTCATTTGAACTTAAATATTAAGCCCGCCAGCATTCTTGTCTCGAACGAAATCTAAATCAAAATCGAGTGACCCCCCTGTAAGCTCAGAACTATATCAAAGTCGGACAAGAAATGTGTGAAAAGCAAGCAAGCAAGCAACCAACTCAATTATATTAAAAGCCATCCTGCACTTAGTTATTAGCCCGCTATGCATGTGAATCCCCCAGATAAACACATACGCCCACACACACGCCAGCCACTTGGAGCGAGAGTAGCCACTGCAACTAGGTTAGTCCAATGTAAGACAAGTTTGAAAACTGCCGCCAACTACAAAAACTATACAGCATACATACAACAACCCCTGTAATCTAAATCACTCACGGGACACTACTACATGTCATCATTGAATGGATTTTGATACCGATTTTAACTTGCATACAACCAAAAAACAAAAGCCAAGAACAACAAGAAGAGAACTAAATCGAATTAAATTCTCCCTCGCCCGAGCAGTTGCATTTTAAACTTTGTATGTAGTTTAAAACTAGTTTTTAGTCCGACTTAGAACAACCCAATTGCTAACTATATACCAACTCTCTTTCTATTTCTCTCTGTCTCTCCCCCTAATGCTATGTACTTATAGGTTAGAAATTGTAACTAGCGTAACCAAACCAAAACCAACCCAGAAATGTACTATCCCCAAAAGAATTACTATCAGCCTACCAGTACACACTGTCTCAACTCTCACCACCACCACCCACTAGGAACTCAGTCGAAAACGAATACGAAATCGAAATCGAAAACCCAGTTGTGGCTGTCGCTTCACGTAGTTGCTATAATTCCCGATCCGATCGGACCTTTCCGGCAGTCTTATCTTTAGTAGGTGGTCTAGTATCGTTTGTTTGGTGCAGTGCAGTGCCGTAGCAGCTAAGTGAAAATGAATAAGAGATCGGAAAATGAAAATTTGAAAATTGAAAATGTAGAAATGAATACGCTAATGAAATGTACACGTAAGCTTTAAAGAATCGCTGGAAGAGCGCGGATCGGAGAATTTAGAGGAGGGAGAACCGCATTGCAATCGCAATTTGTGTCGTAGTCAGTAGTTACACGTTAAGCGGCGTCTTAACGTGTAACTAGTGCCTTACTAAAGATAAACGCATTACCTTAACCTTTATACAAATTTACTCGAAACATACTTGTACCCCAAAACATACGTTCCGCTTCAAAAGGTATCCAGATATATATATATATGGAGGTACACCCCAAAACAATACAAGTATAACTACAAATGATATTGCGCCACACGCTATTTACACCAAAATACACCAAACAAATCGAGAAATGCATATTTTTCATATATTTAATTGTCAGAATAATATAACGTAATATGTAGTTTATTTACTGTAAAACTCAAGAATCTCAAAAGATGAAATTAAATCACATATATTTGATGTATATTTAGCCAATGAGTTTCGAAGCAAGCGTTAGACACGGGAATACATGAATAAATCTATATACAATATGCGAAATCAAGCAAACTATGGAAAACTGCAGTGCAAAAGAAGAATATTATTCCATTTTATTTTACGACAAGCGCTTTTTACAAATAAACCGAATCCATTTCAATTACTCGTAAATGAACAGCAAGATTATATTTAGCATTAGTTAAACTAATTAATACATGTACTAGAAAACCGAATGTCAACCGAGAATCTTCAGCAAGCTTGAGCGAATAATAAAACTTTAAAACTAACTATAAATAAATTGGGGTGATTGTTCTTTGGTGCTTGGGATAAACCAATTTTGAATTTTCATAAAAGGCGCCAAACGGTGAATTGTGAAACCTGGTATGATATTACGTGTTGTAGTATGTAATTCATTGTATTTATTAAATTTAAATTTAATTACTACAGAAAACTATATTTATAATTAGCAAACTGCTAAAAACCAGGTCTCAGCTACTTTATTTATAGGTCCATTGTTCCAATATTGACGTTAACCATGGACGCTATTTTGACAGAGGTATTTTTGGAATATTCGGGTCCGCCTACAGTGTTGCCAGGCCTGAAGCTTATTTGGTTGCTGGTGGAAAATTGAGCAAATTGCAATTTTAAAAAAGTAGTGCCGTATTATTCGACTGGAGTTAATCGATGGTTGGTAGAAAAACATCGATGCTGCAAACATCGATAGTACCTAATTATCGACTGAAGTGCCAGCTCTAATATTCTGAACTTTTTTCTACCTGGCAACACTTCCATCGGTGTTTTTCGGGCATAGAGCATTTTTATCTGAAAAAAAGGGAAGATTTTTTTTTGTGCAATGGAAGGTGCGGTTAAGCAAAATAATTCTAACAACGCCTCGCCGTTGCCCCAGCGTCAGCAGAGGGGCAATCTGGCCAATAAGAATCTCGGCAAGCACACAGCCCCGAAGCAAAACGCCGCCAGCGACGGTAATCCTGCTGAAAAAAAACCACGATTTGGGCCGAACACCCAGAACGGAGGAGGAGGTGGAGTAGCTGGCGGCGGCGGTGGTGGTCCTGCAGGAGGCGGTGGCCGCGGCGGATTCACCGGGAACCGCAATCGCGGAGGCAACCAAAATCAAAACCGGCAGGGTTTCCAGGGTGCCAATAATGCAAATCAGAAGTCGACGGTCGAATCACCGAAGCCGGCTGCTGCGGGCAATGTCCCCGCAAAGAACAATGAACCCGCAGCTGCCAACCCAGTTCAGCAGAATCAGAATGCCAGCCAGGGCCAGGGCAATCAAGGAGGACAAGGCAATCCAGGTAACCAAGGCGGTCAAGGACAGGGCTTCCGCGGACGCGGCGGCGGTGGCCCAAACCAGCCGAATCAGAATGCCAACCAAGGACAAGGCCAGCTAAACCAAGGCGATCAGGGAGGACCGGGCAATCAAGGAGGGCAGGGCTTCAGAGGACGGGGCGGCGGAGGCCCAAACCAGAATACCAACCAAGGCGATCAAGGTGGCCAGGGAAACCAAGGAGGACAAGGTAACCAAGGCCGACAAGGACAGGGCTTTGGAGGACGCGGCGGCGGCCAAAACCAGCCCAATCAGAATGCCAGCCAAGGCCATGGAAATCAGGGTGGCAATCTGGGCGGAGGAAATCAAGGTGGCAATCAGGGAGGAGGAAATCAGGGTGGCAACCAGGGAGGCAATCAAGGCTTCCGAGGACGCGGCGGTGGCTTAGGAGGTGGCCATAATCAAACGATCGGAGGCGGCGGAGGTGGTGGAAACCAACAGCAGCGCGGTGGCAACCGCGGCAATCGCTCTGGAGGACAAGGAGGCATGAACAACACCATGATGGGCGGCGGTGGACAACGCGGTGGCGAAGACTTCTTCATTGCCCAGCGACTGCGCAGCATTGGCGGACCCACCCACGAACTGCCGCCCATTGAAGTGCCCACCGAGACCAAGTTTTCGGGCCGCAACCGCCTGTATGTGGGCAACCTGACCGGCGACATCACCGATGAAGAGCTGCGCGAAATGTTCAAGCCGTACGGCGAAATCTCCGAGATCTTCTCGAACCTGGAGAAGAACTTTACATTCCTGAAGGTCGACTACCATCCAAATGCCGAGAAGGCCAAGCGCGCCTTGGACGGCTCCCTGCGCAAGGGTCGCCAGCTGCGCGTCCGGTTTGCACCCAACGCCACAATTTTGCGCGTGAGTAATCTCAACCAGTTCGTGTCCAACGAACTGCTCTACCAGTCGTTCGAGATCTTCGGACCCATTGAGCGCGCTAGCATCACCGTGGACGACCGTGGCAAGCACACCGGCGAGGGAATAGTGGAGTTCGCCAAGAAGTCCTCGGCCAGCGCCTGTCTGCGTTTGTGCAATGAAAAGTGCTTCTTCCTGACATCCTCGTTGCGTCCGTGTCTGGTGGAACCGATGGAAGTGAACGACGACAATGACGGGCTGCCGGAGAAGGCGTTGAACAAGAAGATGCCGGACTTCTGCCAGGAGCGCAGCGTCGGGCCGCGCTTCGCCGACATAAACTCGTTTGAGCACGAGTACGGATCGCGCTGGAAACAGCTGCATGGCCTGTTCAAGAGCAAGCAGGATGCCCTCAAGCGTGAGCTGAAAATGGAGGAGGACAAGCTGGAGGCCCAGATGGAGTACGCTCGCTATGAGCAGGAGACCGAACTGCTGCGCCAGGAGTTGCGGAAGCGCGAGGTGGACAACGAGCGGAAGAAACTCGAGTGGGAGATGCGGGAGAAGCAGGCCGAGGAGATGCGCACGCGCGAGGAGGAGACCATGCGTCGTCACCAGGGTGAGATGCAGAGCCATATGATTCGCCAGGAAGAGGACATGCGAATTCGCCAGCAGGAGAACGCACTGCTGATGCAGGCCCAGCAGCTCAACTCGCTGCTCGATCAGCAGGAGGGATTCGGCGGAGGCGGCGGCGGCAGCAACTCAGGCTTCGACAACTTTGGGTCCGACTCGCCATTTGAGGTTTTCAGAAACAATAACGCCAACTCCACCATGGTGGGAAACAACTCTGGTCCTGGGGGACAGGATAAGCTGGACGGTTTTGAGTTCGGAGCTGGCGGAAATCAACGCGGCAACAATGTGGGCGGAAATAATGCCCCATGGGGACGCCGACGCTTTTAGACACCTAACCCACTACCCACGTAATGATAAAATATGAACGTAAACGTAATCTCATTGATTATGCTTTACATTTGACATTTCGCTCGACTGCGAGTGAACAACATGAAATAACACAAAGGGATCGTGTAAGCGAATATGCACTCACATATAATATCATTTGATTTCATATTTTGAAAAATATAATAATCGCCTATCGGTCTCAACAAGGAATCCACCATGAAGTAATACTAAGGAAATGACAAAGAAACCTTAACACACAATCCAAACGCAAACGGCATGCTTACAAGATGTGCAGTTCTGCGAAGAAGAACACTTAAAAATTCCCATTCATCTTTTAAACATTACATCTATTTAATCATAAAGATAATTTTAGATACATGTAGTGACTATCTCCAGTAACAAGATTACTTTTGTCTATCATTCAAATTAAATATATGAAGATATGACTGAAATTATTTTTTAATCGGTGGAGAATTCAGTATAGGGGTCTAGCAAACATATTTGAAAAAAGACGGCTATTTTACTTTTATTATTGGAGTAAGAACTCGCCCAGAAGGCTCGCTTTTATTTCAATATATTTAGTAATTATACTATGTCTACTGAATTATTTTTAAATAAAACAGCTCGATACTCAATAACTTCCATGTCTTTTCTAACTCATTATAAGCAAGGAAAATTGTAATTTGGTAAATATATCTAGCATCTTCGATTTGCAGCGAGGCATTTAAGACTGAAAAGGATAAGGACAAACCACATCTTAATCTCCAGAGACCGTCCATATATTATGTCAACATGTAATCAATTGTTCAAACACAAAATTTAATTTGGTTCACGTCCACAGGAGTAATCTATTGTCACATCCTCACATCCACCCACCACCATAATTACGCAATTATATCCAGGACAGCCCAACGACTATTATCTGTATTTGCTGTGTGTTCAATTACAGTTAAAATCGATACGAGATTTTAGCGAGGAAAATGGCAATAAAAATTGTAATTTTCATCTAAAGGAAATAGGCGTATTTGCTGAAATGACAAATGTCCCCCAATCAAAAATTACTTTTCTCAGATGATTTAAAATGTTTAATATATTCTTAATCAATAGCAATAAAAAACTTAAGCTCTTTAGATCTAAGAATTATAAATTTTAATTATAAAATTAATTTATAAAATTATAATTCAATTCAATTTTATTTTTTTTGTAATTTTTCAAAGGTAGAAAAGATGCATTGGCCGGACTTGATTAACAAAACACAATGGACTTTTTGAATTGTCTTGATTAACTCACAAAAGCACAAGCGATCCGTTGGCCTTTAATTCATCTAATAGCAAATGCAAAAATGCGGGTTTTTCTTTTGATTTGATTTTAAAAAAAATATTTTGCTTTCGTTTTTAAGATTTTATAACAGAAATTTTTTTTAAAAATGCTTTTGAAACCGGAATTGCGTTTACAACAAAGTCTGGCGTTAAAAAATTAAAAATAAAATTGTTAAAAAATATAACAACCCCAAGTTAAAACTTTTTTCAATTTGGGAACTACGGTCAACCGAGATTTTTGAAAATGTGAATTCCGGTCACACTTAAAAAACTATCGAGAAACGATAGGTTCAGACAAATAACGCCTCTAAAAAAAATTGATTTTTCGCTCAAACCGAAAGCAACACCTTTTCTTGGCTTCAATTACATTACTGGGAACCGAACCGAACCTCGGCCTTAAACTACAGACAAAGGAAAGCCAAGACAAGATGGCAGCATCGCAGGTTGACCAGGTGAGCGAGGGGCCAAAACTCGCAAAAGCTTTCCGGCCGGAAAACGGCGTCGCCATTGTGAGGAAAATGAGAGAGATGCATTTTTAAATTTTTCCCCACAGAAACGAGCCCTCAACAAGCTGAAGCACGACTTGGAGCCCTTCCGAACGGCTATCGTTGGAGCCTACGGCGTACTCACCTGGGAAAAGCAGTACTACGCTGGCGTCGTGTTCGGCGCCACCAGCGTCCTGTACTTGGTGCTTTGGTGGCTGGACCTCTCGCTAATCACCCTGCTGTCGCTCCTCGGACTGTTCACCCTGTTGCTGGACTACGTATTCCCCACGGTATCTCGTCTGCTCTTTGGGGGAGTCAACTGGGATGGCGACCAAGAGGCCAAGTTCGAGGACGTCTGCGGCCAGGTGTGCGCTGTCAAGGGCAACATGGTGTTGTGGTACGAGTACCTCTTCAAGGAGCGAAAATCCACAGTGGTAAGTAGATCTCAGATATATATGTATTCGTATCCGTATTTTACTAACAATTTATTTGTCCTCCAGTTTGTGATCGTCATTAGTCTGGGACTCCTGGCTGTCGCCTGGATTGGAGCCATTATCAACAATCTTCTGCTCATGTATCTGGCCACCCTTCTCATTGCCATGTGGCCGGGGCTGCAGAACAAGGACGTCTTCAAGGCCGTCACCCAGAAGGCCTCGAAGATCATCAACGAGAAGATCCAGTGCGGCAAGAGGAAGCTGCAGTAAAGAAATATCATCATCTGAAACAAGCACCTACATACACTCATCACCATTTGACCAAAAAATATTAAACAAGCCTAAGTCATCTACTTGCCATCATGCACTCATCGCATCACTAAATATACACACTCGAGCATTGAATTTGAAACTATGAATATCTTAAACGATAAGTGCAGCATATTGAAAGTATTCTCATCGGATATCTAGCAAATCCCGTCGTGGTCTTGGCCCCATCACATCTCCTACTATAAGTTTGTAACGTGTAAGACCGAAGGAATCTCGAAGCGAGGCGTACGGAGAGAGAGAAAAAGAACGCGCAACAAAAGACAAGACATTTTTGTGATTATTTTGTGAGTTAATTGAAATTTATGATAATCCCAAGTAAGATACAAAAGAACTTAAGCGTCTATTGAACTATATTTAAATAAAGACTTCAACTGAATAAATCAAATCACTTCCGGTCCCTCGATCTAGACCGCGTGCGGGATCTAACGTGCTTGCTCTTCTTGGTCTTCTTTTTGTGCTTGCTAGGATGCCGACGGTGATTCTCATTTGGGCTGTCGTCGCTCTCCAAACTGGATTCGTCGTTGTCCGCCCTCTTCGATTTATTTTTGGACTTTTTCGAGTGTTTTCTGGACTTTCGGCTGGATGACTTTTTCTTGTGCTTCCTTCGCTCGTACGCAGAGTCCGAGTCGCTTTCGGTGGACTCTCCCGTGTCGTCTGCCTCATCCGAGCTGCTCTTTGCCCTTCTGCTGTTCCTGGGACTCTCTGAACGCCGCCTCTCACGCTCTTCGCGTTTACATTTAGAGGAACTTCTGCTGCTGGGACTCGGCGAACGCCGCCGATCACGCTCCTCCCGCCTAGATGTGGTGGAGCTACTGCTCCGTGAGTCCTGTACATACTTTTTTCTGTCCCGATCTTCTTCCTTGTAAGATTTTGCCTCTTCTTTGTATGTTCTGTATGCTTTCCGATTATCGTTCTCGTATGTCCTGCGATCCTCATCTTTGTAAGATTTTTTGTCTTCATCCTTGTACGAATTTTTGCCTTCATCCTTGTAAGATCTTTTATTTTCTTCCTTGTAAGACCTTTTGTCTTCATCCTTGTATCTCCTGCGATACTCGTCTTTGCTAGATCTCTGTTCCTCCGATTTATAACTCTTGCGATCTTGATCTTCGTCCCGATGTGATCTAACCTCCTCCCGTCGGTCCCTTTCCCTCCTCTCTGTTGACTTCTCCTGCTTCACAATGATCTGGCCGTGCTCATTTTCATGTTTCTTAAACTCTTCGTACTTCGCAGAGTCTGAAAATACGAAATAATGTTAAAAATGCTTTAGTTTACACAAAAATCTTTGTCAATTTCGACATACTTATGCACTTTCCATACTGGGCGTACTCCTTTTTTGACACTGGTTGGCAGAGGAACTCGTTGAACGCCTCTTTCGTGCCTCCGATGGCCATTTTAACAATGACTCGTCCGGCATGGTCGTCGAAGCCTTGGATTTGGCCGTACTGATCTTTCTGCTTGCCGCCCAGGATGCGCACGTAGGCCTGTTTCTTGATCTCAAGCACTTCGTTTTTCTCCGGCTGGACCAGCAGTGCCTTGGGTTTGAGTGCCTTATCAGCCCCCAGACCCATGCCCTTGGGTCGCAGGAAGGGGGCATCGTCAACTGGCCCCGAACCCTTCTTTTTTGGCGGCGGATCAACCCAACCCATGCCGCGCAGCATGGCCAGGCCAAACTGCTGGATGGGAATGTTGTCATAGTCATCGAGGGTGGCCTCCTTGGCACCATCGAGAGGCAGTTCGTCTGCTTTTACGGCGGGTAGGACGAGTTTCTGACCATCCAGGCCTTCGTCACCATTATTTTGGCTGGCAGATATCAACTCCCGAGCTGCACGCTGTTCCAGGCTTTCCGTAGTACCGCCTGCGGTGACCTCCGAAATCGATTGGGCCGCTGGAGTCACCTCTTCCGGATCAAGTTCCTCCTCGCCCAGCAGAACAGCTCGTCGCTTCATTAAACTGGCCAAAGCGGACGAAGTCTTCTGCATGCCTATCATTTGGATGGTCAGCGGGGCGGCCTCCATTTTTTCCCTACAAATGGCCTTATTATAAAATAGTTAAAAGAAATAATTGCATTTTAACTTACGCCACCGGCATGATTTCGTTGCCCTCCAAACATTTTATAAGTTCCACTTTGCTTTCCACCCTTGGCTGCTTGCTGGGCAGGATACTCGGTTTCTTGGCCAGTTTACTGAAGCCAAAAGATATCTTTTTGGCGTCCATGGCTATATATTTTATCTAGTTAAAAGATTATAAACTAATAATAATAATGAAGGGAAAATGACGCCGAAATTGGTCGTAAACAAATAGCGGAACAGCTGTTTTATGGATTATTATCGATATCGGTATTTTACACCGCAGTCGAGCTATTGCATCTATGGTTCTCATTTTTATAGTCTATCCACACTACCAAGTTTCGAAAGCAGTAAAAAAGCTTTCCGAATGATCGTGATTATCTGAGAGCAAAATCATAAAATGTATTAAATAATAATGATAATAATAATTATAATAAAAAGACGCATTAAATTTCTATAAGTTCTGCTGTACATAGCATTTCTAGATCACAAAAGTAATTTGTTATTTATTATTAATACTATTGGAATCTGCCAACCAATCAACCCCTAAAACTTTTTTAATGGGATCGATCCTAATTTAATTTAACTACAAAGTCACTGATCAACCCTCTCCGCTACACCGATTCCGTGACATCGATAGAAACGCGGCCTAGTGTAAACCTATTGTTTGAAGCTATCGATACTTGAAAGAGCTGCTGCTTCGAATTGTAAAGAATTTGAATTAAACTCGTAGAGTATTAAGGAAATTACCACAAAGTAAGTGAAAACAAAATACAAATTAGGCGCAGGACGCAACAGAAGTAATTAATGCGCCGGTCTGCTGAGTTTTCTATCGAACCTTCTCGAATACTCGCAGTGTGTCATCGGCGGGTCTAACCTCACTCATTCTCTTTCGAACAGCGGCAGCGCCAGCACGAGTTCAATTGTTTTCACGCAGAAATAAATTAAACAGCCAGAAAGATGTTCGGTGGACAGCAGCCAATACTCGTGTTGAGTGAGTATGAAATTTGCACCGCGCAGAGCTTGTTTCCAATCGAATTATTCGCCGGCAGGTCAAAACACAAAGAGAGAATCGGGCCGCAAAGTGCAGTTGGAGAACATCCAAGCCGGAAAGGTATGCATGACTCACATGTCTGGGATTTGGGTTCTCAGTTTTCTCGTGCTCCGCCGGCCATCTGCTGATTGAAACCCCTTTTTCCAGGCCATCGCCGATGTGATACGCACCTGCCTGGGGCCCCAGGCCATGCTGAAGATGCTGATGGACCCCATGGGCGGCATCGTGATGACCAACGACGGTAACGCCATCCTGCGCGAGATCACCGTGCAGCATCCGGCTGCCAAGAGCATGATCGAGATCGCCCGCACACAGGACGAGGAGGTGGGCGACGGTACCACATCGGTCATCGTCCTGGCCGGCGAGATGCTGGCCGCCGCCGAGCCCTTCCTCCAGCAACAGATCCACCCCACCGTGATCATCCGCGCCTATCGCGAGGCCCTCGAGGACATCGTCGGCCACCTGCAGTCGCAGCTGAGCATCACGCTGGATGTCAAGGACAAGGCTAAGATGGCCGATGTGGTCAAGGCCTGCGTGGGCACCAAGTTCATCGGCAAGTGGTCCGACCTGGCCGTCAAGATCGCCCTGGACGCCGTCGAGACTGTGACGCTGAGCGAGAACGGACGTCTGGAGGTTGACATCAAGCGGTAAGATCGAAAGACTTAACAGAGTTTTAGGATACTACTTGTTTTTTAAACAATTTTTTGTAACGGGATCTATAGATAAGGGTGTTACTATTTTGCATATTTGCATTTAATTAATTACATACAACTTAACAAAGTGTTTATATATATAGCACCAGTGTTTTTAAAATCTATAAAAATCTTTTTGAAAGATTTCTATAGTTTTTAGTCTTATAAGGAGTTTTACATTTTTCGTTTTATTTTGTTTAGAAGATTTACAGTAGAACATTCTTTTGGTATTTTGTATCAGTTGGATTAAAGGGTTTAAGGGTGCAATTTTTGATGCAAGATTTAATTTTTAAATTTAGTTTTTTATTTACGATTTATTAAATCTCTAATTTTTCCATAGCTATGCCAAGGTCGAGAAGATTCCCGGTGGTGCCATTGAAGAGTCGTGCGTGCTAAAGGGTGTGATGATCAACAAGGACGTTACGCACGCCAAGATGCGCCGCCACATCGAGAACCCCCGTATCGTGCTGCTCGACTGCTCGCTGGAGTACAAGAAGGGCGAGAGCCAGACAAACGTGGAGATCATCGGGGAGCAGGACTTCACCCGCATGCTGCAGATCGAGGAGGAGTTTGTGCAGCGCATCTGCGCTGACATAATTGCCGTGAAGCCGGATCTGGTCTTCACCGAGAAGGGTGTCTCTGATCTCGCCCAGCACTATCTGCTGAAGGCCGGCATCACGGCCATCCGCCGTCTGCGCAAGACCGATAATCTGCGCATTGCTCGCGCCTGCGGTGCCACCATCGTGAACCGCACTGAGGAGCTGACCGAAAAGGATGTGGGCACGGGAGCTGGCCTATTTGAGGTGAAGAAGATCGGCGATGAGTACTTTACGTTCGTGACGGAGTGCAAGGAGCCTAAGGCCTGCACCATTCTGCTGCGCGGTGCCAGCAAGGACATTCTGAACGAGACGGAGCGCAACTTGCAGGATGCCCTGCACGTGGCCCGCAACTTGGTTTTGGAGCCGCGCCTGGTGGCTGGCGGCGGAGCCGTCGAGATGGCCGCCTCCCAGCTGCTGACCCGCAAGCAGGTCAAGGGACCCTACACGGCGGTGGCCCACGCCCTGGAGATCATACCGCGCACACTGGCCCAGAACTGCGGAGCCAACACGATCCGTGCCTTGACCGCCCTGCGCGCCAAGCACGCCTCCCACACCGGCGAGGGCGTCTGCGCCTGGGGAATCGACGGTGAGACCGGCGAGATTGTGGACATGAACGTGAAGAACATCTGGGAGCCGCTGGCCGTCAAGCTGCAGACCTACAAGACCGCCGTGGAGACGGCCATCCTGCTGCTGCGCATCGACGACATCGTCTCGGGATCGAAGAAACGCGGCGGCAACGAGCCCACCAACCCGGCTGCCATGGCCCAGGGTCAGGAGTAGTAGCCTGCGATCAACCACGTGTATTAATAATGCTTACTATCCTTTAATACTTAATTTAACACACAAAACGAAAAAAAACAAAACACAAAATCCCACACACGCCACCCCAAATGTTTAACATTTAGCTTGGGCCAGGCAACGCTGGCTTCTCTGGAAGGAGGAAACGCATCCGCGGGCCGCCTACACACAAATTCTGCTGCATTTGCTCTCATTAACAGTACACAAATAAAATTGTTAAAACTCATAATTGCATTGTTTAAATTAAATTTTGATTTACGGCATGCTTCGAGTAAAATACCATTTATTTGGAAACATTTCAGTATAATTTGCAAAAACTAAACATTTTTGTGTGTCACTCGGTACATTTGTGAAAACTTTTATTAATAATTAAATACATGTAAACATTTTACGAATGTAATTAGTTAAAGAGCTCAACTAATTTTCGTCATCCTGTCAGCATTTTTCTTCCTCATCCACCACATAAAGCCTTTCGTCCATCAATTTGAGTACCTCCAAGCCAATTGAAGTGAAGTGGGGATGCAGAAAACGGGCAAACAGCTCCAAGCAGTTGGGTTCCTCCTGATCTCCGTCCAGCTGCAGGTACTTCCTAAGCCAGGACAGCAGTGGTGGCTTGTGGGAGTGCACAATGCTGGGCACACTGAGTAGTAGCTCGGTCCTCTGGATATCCTTCCCGTAATCCACTGGAGCATCAGAGCGACAAGCCAGGTAGAGCATCTCGTAGGGCTGTTTCTGGGTGAGATCCGCCTTCGGTGGAGCAATCAGTTCATGATCTGTGCTTAGTTTGTACCATCGGAGTTTGTGCAGCAATTTTAGGTGCCAGCTGGGCAGAAGCTGTTCCTCCAGAGCCACCTGATGAAGCGGGGAATTGGTGCACCAGATGGCCACCAGGGAGCGGGAGTGAGTGAGTCTGGAGAGCGGGATGAGCGACAGTTGGTCATTGCTGAGCATTGAGTAGCCCAGCTCCTGCTTGGCCCGCTTCAATCTGCGGATGTACTTATTCCGCCACGGAGGATCCAGCACGATGAAATCGTAGGCGGGCAGAAGTTGGTGCAGCAGAGCCGGCAGGTTGTCCACATTATGGTTGTAGAAACGGGATCGATTGGGAATCAAGTATACGCCGCTTGGTCCCGCTTGGAACCGCTGCATCCGTCCGCTTTCGTTGGCTCCATGGAGTTGAGGCAGTTCGTAGGCGTCCTCCCAGTGTCTCTCCATCGTTGAAAGTTCTCCCCCTTTAAGGGGTTTTGGAAGAAGCTCTAGATATTCATTAACTATCTTCAAATCCTCCAAGGATGACGGCTCTTCCTCGCCGGGTTTCCTTTTGCGCTTCCTGGACTTGGTTCCCTCATTTTCCTGGTGCGTCTTCTTGGCTTGAAAATGGAAGAGCTCAGGCTTGAGCTGGAACTCGCCATATGCTTCGTTTATCAGCTTCCTGTGGTCCAAGAATACTGCGAGTTTTGTATGTTCAGTCTGTTTTCGTAAATTTAACATTTCCCAGTATTGAAATGTTAGATATTTTGTATAAACCAAATCATCCCTGCACATATCGATAGTTTTCTAGAGCGCCAAACATACAAAATATATTACCATATCAAACTTAAAATTTCTTAATTTATTTCGTCCATTTAAAACCTTTTATTTCCCCCCTGTTTTAGCTATCACTTACTAAAAATTTTGTACATTTAATTTCACATCTCCTTTGTGTTTTGAGAAATCATTCTTCATTTTCGTCTTTTTTCTTCAAATAAATATAATAACTAACAGGAACCATAAATCCCATCAGAACACCGCCTAGATGACAAACTACTATTATTTGATAATCTCAGGTGAGCAGTATTCCTAACTTATCGACCATTATGGTGCTGAGGAATCTTAGATTTGGTTGAAAGTAGATGTAATCCAAAATATCATATGCATTTAGAATAAAATAAGTAAATATTAAAGAACTTAGAACTAGCCATATAAACGCATATGGCAGCAAAAACCGAATGTATTTCTTAGAAAAGATATAATTAATTATCTAAACAAATTTAATATGTGAAAATTACCTTTTTCTTATGGATGAAATACATGGATGGTAAAAGGAGAAGCACCCACAAAAGTAGAAGTCCATATGACACGACATATTTATATATTTCGAGCGGCACTGAATAATTTTGACAGATGAAAATTGACACAGGGATTGCTGCAGCCAAAAAAATGAGAATATAAATGGAATTCTTGCGTCTTGATACTTTTTTACACATTTTATTAATTTGAGCTGTGTTTTAAGAACTTCTGTGTGACAACAAAATCGTGCAAGGAAATAATTTACTTTTTTTTATCACAAATATGTTTATAAATATTTTCCATACAATTTTGTTCATTCCTTCACAAAAAACAACCCTTTTTGTTGTGGCTTAAATCAAAGAAATCCCTCATATGGGTAAGCAAATTTGCGTGGAGTCTCAGATGTCCGCAACGATTGTAGTAATTAAGCTCCTCGCTGGAATTTTCTGCTAAAAATTTCAGCATCGTCCAAACGCCCAGCTCATATTTGCACCGAAGAGGGTTATGTCTTTGCGTTCCTTGCAGGACGAAGAAGGCGGGCGCAGAATCTACGTTGAACTTTTTGGGGACACTTACTCCATGTATATCCATCTTATACAGTCGGACCGACTCCTGTTTCAGTCTATCGGCCAGCCTATCCAGATTTATCATTAGACTTTGATTTACCTCCGTGCCATTCTGCAGGGAGTTGTAGAAACATATGGCAATATCATCATCGGAGGCATACAGAAGTTCGTTCCAGTTGTCCAAGTTGATATCCTCCACCTTTGGCTCCTTGGCGGTGGGTTCCTTTACGGTTCCCCCTATCACCTGTTCACAGAAATCCCTTAGGCTCTCCAGATCGGCAACTTTCGGTCCATCGAATTCACCAAAGAAGAACACTTCACCAGTCGTACCAATGGCGTAGATTAGTGGGAGTGAATCCACGGAGAAGCCATCGTCGTCACGAAAAAAGCTGAAGTCCTCCTCATTAAAGATATAAGACTGCCACATATCGTCGACGTAAAAGTCCATCTCGCCACTGAGAACCTCTGGAGCAGCTAGTTGGTAGGCAATTTCCACATACTTTTCCAGAGCTCCAAAGTCATCGGCGAAGACGTGGAGCATTACGAGTGTGGGTCTCTTGTGGATTTCCCAAGTCTGTCGCAATTTTCCAAAGTTGGGAAGACGCTGCAGTCGATCCTTATACTTTTCCGGAAAGGAGGTATTGAAGTTGGGAGGCGGCGGATTGTAACCACAGTAATGTCGCGACATGGTCACTGAACTATGTTGCTCCTACAAATGAAATCAGCCGGTGAATTGATTAACCCGCTGGTTAGTCATAATATTTTCGTTATCTATAGCGGTGGGCTTGTTTTGTTAAAATATCGATAGAATATACAGCTAACCGCTGAACTTTAAAACAAAATTCATTTCCCATTTCTAACCTTGTCAACTTGTTGATTTCCTTGGAATAATTATTATAATTATAATTGTTAAATGAAAGGTAGAGCAACCACAAATGTTTGCTTGAAATATACGTTACTTAGATTGAAATAAACTTTTCATGTAAGACAACAGTACGTATGAGTGATAAATCGAAAATCACTGCCGTTACCAAGCAACTTGCCGTCAGCAACGCTTGTTTACAAATGAAACAATCAAATATCTTAATAGAAAGTATAGAGCGGTACTCTCAATCTAGACCGAAATTAGTAACTTAGATCCATGGCTGACCAAAGCGAACTGGACCAGTTGGCCACTGCTGAGCTACTGAGACTCCAGCGCCAGCATCGGGGTCTCCAACTGGACCTCCGCGGACTTCTCGAGGAGAAGGCCAAGCGACTGAAGAAGCAGAACCACATGATTAACGTACTGCAAGTGGAGCACCAGAAGCTAAAGGAGGAAATTAAGACCCTCGAGGGAGGCACTCATGCCCGAAAGAACACTTATGTGGGTGGCTAACTAAGGGTTTAGTGTCTTTTATTAATAAAATAACACATTTGCAGAGGGAGAAGCACCTAGGAACTCTGCAGGGACAGCAGGCGGACCTCCAGAGAGTGCTTCAAAATGAGCGCACCAATTTGTGGGAACTGGAGGGACACATCCGAAAAATGGAAAAGGAGATCGATGCCCTGCGGCGCAATGAAGTGCCCGATAACTGTTACAAGGACACCATTTGCAAGGTCCAGAAGAGCGTGGTTAAATTGGAGAACCGCTTGGATGTGGTAAACAAAAAGTGCAGCGATGTGCTCACGGAAAACAGCAAGATGAGGGACGCCATTAATCACATGCTGCAAGATCGGTAAGAAATAGTTTAAATTTTTTCCCATTTTTCGCAACATATTGGAAAGTAATATTCAGTTAACGATTTTCCATTTATTTTAAACTCTAAAGGGCTAACTTCAACGACATGTGGCAGTCGATGGTCACTCAGTTCAACGAGGGCAAAAAGTTCATCATGGATCTAATAGATCAGTCCACTCTGGCCTTCGACCAGCGGGAAGAGCTGTGCAACAAGCTATCCGTGCTGAAGGATCGCAACGAGAACGACAAGGTTATGCATATCCAGGAGATGCGGGAGATGCAACGCCGCTTGGAGCACGATGCCAAGTTGCAGAAGTTCTTCGATATCAAGGGCCAGAAGCGACTTAACCCGGAGCTGGAGCAGCGTGAGCTGGACAAGAAGCAGAGCCAGAAGGAGAACTACGAGAGGCAGTTGCTGGAGTACAAGGAGATCATCGAGAAGATTAAGTTGCTCTACGGCGAGGAGGATGCGGAGCGACTGGTGGCCCAGTTCAAGCGGCAGGAGGACGAGAACTTTGCCCTCTTCAATTATGTCAACGAACTGAGTCACGAGGTGGAGGTACTGAACGATTCCACGCAAGAGCTACAGGATGAAATAGGTGGATTACATATATATATTATATTGTTCTAAACCCATTGACCCATTTAAAAATCCTACAGAACGCCAGAAATCAGAGCAGACCGAAAAGGAGCTGAAGCTTAAGACTGAGGCCCTGGATTATCTGAATGCCGAAAAGGAGCGAATTGAGCAACTGGCGGTGGAGACTAGAGAAAAGAAGCGCACGTTGAGCATCCGACTGGAACAGCTTCTCAAAGGCATTGAGGATATATTCAGGTGCGATCTTTAAAGATTTTCCTTCACCATTTACTCACTGACAATCTCTTTGCAGACAATTGGCCTGTGACGATGCTCCCATCCTAAATGTACTCAGTACCAAGACCTTTTTGACAGTTCACAATGTGAAGCTTTTTATTGGCGTTATTGAACGTCGGGTCAATCTGATCATCAGCGCCATTAATATCGAGGATAATTCCAACAAAATACTGGCCAGAAAGGATCGCGTTCCCAAATTCAACATTCGCGAATCGGCCAAGACTAAAAATTGAGATTAAATAAAATAAAAATTAATTTGTAACCCAATTCCATAGTCCACATGTCTTCAAAAAAATCAAATATATTACCTTAATAAAGGAATTAAAGATTTAAATGGTTGAATCTTTTTAAGTTGTAAAGAAATATGATATATCGCTTACCATGTCAAAGTCTGACCTTTTTGGGACTAGTTTTATTTGATGTACTATTTTTTCTTAGCCTAAACTAGCATTGGCTGGGGAACAAAATCATATGGCCGCCGAATATCTGCCTATAAATCTATTCTAATCGCACGGAAGCTAAATTCAATACAGGACTCAGGACCTGGTCTCCACGCTTCTTTTCATCGCATTCAGGATCATGTCCTCGAAGTACTGGATATTGGTCATGACGGTGAGGCTGTGGGCACACTGATCTGCATTGGGCGCATTGCTGATTACCCCAATGAGGAAATGGCGGTCGGCATTCCGGGAGGAGAAGGCCTGCAGCTTGGAGGTGAATCCTCCGCCACTGTCGCCCTGGCAGGCCAGTGATTTGCCCTGCGTGAATATGCAGAACTTGTCCGACTGAATGTCCCGAAGATTCTGCCGGCAGACGGAGTTGGCCTTGGAAACGGCGGGTACAAATTGAAGTTCGTGCTTGTTCTCGATGCTCCAGCCAGCGAATTGGCCCAGCTCCACATCCGTGATGCTCTCTTTCTCCGCAAAGCTGGCGAAATGGATGCAAATGGGCCGGATCACGTGGCTCAGCTCGAAGGGCTCGTCGAGGGTCAGCAGGGCCAGATCCTGGTAATAGTTATCTGTTCTGCCCTTGTAGTGACTATATAGTAATAATAACAAAATGTATTACAATACTATTAAATTAGATGTGAAATTTCATCCCAACTTACGGCGCTATTTCGATGAGCCTCACATCCCGCCGCTTGTCATCCGGCGTAGTCTCCCCATAGTTGCGATAGAACTTGGCCCCGATCACCCGGAATGTGTCGTTGCTATAGGGTAGTCGGGTGCCCTCGTCGTATACGCAATGTGCGGCGGTTATGACGAGGTCCGGGGTGAGCAGCGATCCCCCGCACTGGAAATGGTAGTCCTTCTCGTTGTGCCACACATAACTACAAAATGGAGACTTTCGATCGGCAGTTCTGGTAAAATACCGAAATGACTTACATGCCCACATGCCAGGGAACAACCGTGTTGTTGATCGTATACCCGTTGGCCGAGAAGCTCTTGGTGGGCGTGGCTATCTGACCGCAATCCTGTTCGCATCGCTGACGACCTCTATTCCAGTAGCCGCCCTTCATGCACCTCATTTCCGGCAGACTGCTAAGAGTCTTGAAGCCCGTGGAGCAAACAAACTTGACTTCCGTTCCGGGTGGATGAAAGGGTTTCCGGCAGTCCACCTGCTGACCGTTGTGGGTGCACAAGGCCTTGGTGGAGTAGCCATCGAATTCGCCGGAGGTGCTGCAGTATTCTAGTAACATAGAGAAGCACATATGATCAACTAATCCTGGCCAAAGACCCTAAACATAGCCACTTACTCACGCATTTGGGGATCGTGGAAGTACTCCACTTCCTATTGGCACAGTAGCTGGTCTCCTCGCCCTCCAACACAAAGCCCCGCTGGCAGGAGAAGCGCACAGTTCCGCGGTTGACGGGTCCAGTAATCAGACGGTTGCCATCGCCCGTCAAGATGGGTCTTTCCTCGCCTATGGGCAGGGGGCAGCCCACCAGCTCCAGCGGCGTCTCAATGGGCGAGGGGGTGGTGACCTTCCTGGTGGTGTTGCACAGCAACGGAGCCTCATCGGAGCCATCAAAGCAGTCGTTCTCCCCGTTGCAGGACAACGAGCCTGAGATGCAGCCACCAGTTCCGCATTTGAAGGAGTACGCCGGACACTCCATGTGACCACACAGCTCCACGGACTCGTCAAATCCCGTTCCATCCGCACAGTCGTCCTTGCCGTCGCACAGGAAATTGCCTTTGTCCAGGCAAATTCCGGAGGGGCACTTGAACTCATTATCCCTAAAAAAGTATTGAGATCATATAAAAAAGGTAAAAAAGGTATAGAGCACTGGAAACTAAAGTCTTTATTATATTTTTAAAGGTATTTGGTGGTTTTATTTATATAATAAAATACCTTTTATAATACTTACTGGCAATTGCCCTGAAGACGTCGATCGTGCTGGCGTATATCATCTTCGTTGCCGCAACGCAACAGCGTTTCGTCGGAGCCATCGGCACACTCCTTCTGTACATTGCAGCCCGCTGTCCCGATCACACATGCTCCATAGGTGCACTGGAAATAGGGTTTGGAGCAGTGCTGCCGCTGGGAAACACAAGTCAGTGCCGTTTCATCGGATCCATCTGGACAGTTCTTTTCGCCATTGCATACATTAAACAGCGAAATGCAGCTGCCGTTATCACACTCGAACTCCAAAGTGTCACATGCCGCAAATACTGCAATTTGTAATTATTATTATAATTATTATAAATTCTTATCCCGAGTTGAACCGCTTTATAACCCGATTTTTATGCATTGCCTTACAATACAATTCTATTTTCCCTTTAGTTCCAAGAGAACTTAAATCATATACAAATAATTCAAAGATAATCTTGCTAATTACTTCTTAGAATGGGTGTTTCAGTTTCGGTAAATATTATTATAAATCTTGCAGTATCGAAAATAAATATGTAGGTATAAACCTTATCACTATATTATATAAACCAAGAGTTACTTAATTTTAAATCACTTTCCAATACTAATGGATAAATTATTACTTAAGGGGGTTTTTTAAGATTGCATATTCACTGAATATTAATATTTTTATTATTTATTTCCGTAAACATTTGCTCTCAATTTAACTTAGAGTGCTCTCTTGGGTATACTAAACAAACAGAAATTGTCCGGAGATAAACAGATGACTGATGGGAATGCAACGCGCGATTTCAAGATGAACCGGCTTAAATCTTGTTTTGAGAAGCCCTCTCTGAGAGGAACTTCGAATTGTAAAACCGATTGTACATGACAGTATGTATACAACAAAAGCTTCCATATATGTACGAAATTGTTTATTTTCGTTCGATTCGTATTATCATTTTGAACTTTACTCACTTGTTCTGAGCCTCAATGAAAAGGCGCAAAGAAGCAAAAGATTTGATAAAACCGATTTGAGTTGCATTATCTCTGCATTACAATTGATCTTTCGGATGGCCCACAAATGCACTTGGGAGCACAAAACACTCACATAGGTATCTCTAAATAAAGTGCGTACTGATAAAAGTTGCTTGGAAAGCACGTGCGGCCGAGCTAATAACGATTCCGACCGAGCTCACAAAGGGAACTGAGCTAAAGTATATTCAAGCTGAATCTTATAATAACAATCGCAAAAACCCGTTTTAAGAGCACTGATCAAATCGATTTCAGTGCTAAGAGTCTTGTGTGTCTTGTCTTCTATAATAGCGGACAATTAAATAGAGAGTATTGAATTTTATATATTTAATTTAATCCATTTTGTCAAGTACTTGTTTTTGGGACACTTATAAAATAAATGGGAGTAATTTTAAGTTTTAAATTTAGCTACAAAAATTTAATTTTTGTATACGTTCTTAAATAAATCTTTATTCCTAAGATTAAAACATGATCAAAGACAATGAAGCTATCATTTTAGTTTCATTGTTTTTGATCACTCTGTTGAAAGCTATAGGCTATAGGTGTCCCATCAGGTCCGTTCCGAATTAATTATATACTACCTGATCTGAAAGGTAGTCGTGTTCCTTACCTTATACCTATTATCTACAATCTGTTACTTACCTTATACCTAATATCTACAATCTGTATGTAATGTTAAAGTAGAACTCGTGTAAATAAACTGCTGCCATTGTGTATAAAGTTAAATCAAATTGTAATATATAAGTAGGAATGGTGTAAATATACTAGTGTATAATGTAAAAAATTAGGTGACGGGTAGTTAAAAACAAAGTTCATAAAGTGATTAAATAGATTCCGATTTTTGAGCGCCCTAATTTAATATGGGTATTCTTTAAACATTGACCCGTTCCAGCTAACAATTTTCGCCATGCCATTTCGGCTGTAAGAATCAATTTGTACTCAAATTGTCCCAATTCCAGGACTACTGAAGGGGACCCACAGTTTGCCAATAAAAATACAAAGGCAATTCATAAATTGTTTAAATCGTTTTGTTTAATTTATTTGTTTCATTTTCCACATTCTCACTGGTTGCTGTTTGTTTTGTGTTTTTCTTTACGTATAGTTCATATTGATAATTTACAACTTACGGAGCTAACATAGAATGGCTTTAAATTAGAGTTAAATAGATTAAGTATAAACGGAGCTTGCGGGTCCAATCGGCGATCGCGGGGAGGGGAAAGTACGAGTAGAAAATGTAGCTGCAAAGTATCTGTATGTCTGATCTGATCTTTATTTAGGAAAAGTAGTAATCTCGATCTGGATAGGCTGCTCGGCCCGCCTGTCCGAGGATCGGAGAGTTTAAACTTTAAAGTAAAAGCCACTAGCAATGTACACGTAAGTAGCGATTATTATTACTACGAATGCACTGGTATTACTTAAGTGAGTAGTAGGTAAATGGTAGGATGCAGTACTATATGCAAGACCCCTCCGAATCGGTCTCTTTTTTACGTATATCTGTTGCTACGATAATCCACATTTAAATATTCAAGTATTGTATTTTAGCGTCTATTCTTGGTTTCGCGGTGGCGGGGAATACCCCAATCGATCCACGCCTCTCATTCGCCACTTTTTCGTTCAGTGTATGTATACAGTAACGTATTTCGGTTCGCGTTTAAAATCTATAACATTTAACTTATTCTTATTTACGTATTTGCATCTGCCTCCGTTCCGTTCCGCAGATATTTCTCTCTTATTGTTTGTCCATTTTTATACTCGATCCATATAAATACATAAATATATATCAAGATTTATATATATATAATATATCTATAATCGAATCTTAGGCTCTAGTTACGTATACATCTTGTGCAGGGCAATCGTTGGATCCCCCAACAGGGACAAGTTCGGAAACTCAACTGAAGGACCAAGTTTCGCCTTGTGGCTTCTTGATTCGAGCACAGCTCGTTGGGATCCACTAAACTATATATGGTATCGGTATCGTAATCGTTAAGTTATCGGTATATGGGTATCTCTATAGAGCGTACAACTCACGATCATTTAACGGAACGAGATCAAAAGCAATTTCGCATGCAAGCGGGCAGCCCGCAAACTCTCAAACAACTCAGGCTCTAATTACACTGGGAGAACAGAACAGAAAATCGCAATGGCAGAACTAAAATAATAACACAACAATCGAATTCGTTTTCTCATTGTTTTTTTTCAGATTTTTTCAAAACCAATAATTTATTTGCGTTTGCCGGGGCAAACGGTTTGTCGCACTCTGCTCTTCTTGCCGCTTCTGTCGGATAATCTCATAAACGCTTGTCATTAAACTAAACATAATAATAATAAAATTAGGCATTAATTTAATTTAAAAGGTAAACACACTACACATTACTTAAAGAAACAGCTTCACTCTAGTCGTTTGGGCGGGAACTAAACAAATTCGTTTAAAAATAAACAGAGTTAACTAAAATTGCATTATTTTATTTAATAAGCACAAACTATACACATTCAAATATTCGATCCTCCCAAAAACGTTGGTTTTTCGTTTCGCAATATGTTTACTTGGCTAACAAATTCTATTTATATTCAAGTTAAAGTTTAATAGTTTTCTTTTGTTTTTCGTTTCCTTTGTCACGTATCTTAAATTGGTTTAGAACTGGTTTTTACCAAAAATTCATATCAACAGAATTTTGCTCGCGCTCAACATTTTATTTTGTATTTTTTTTTTTTAACTTTTGAGTATTTTTCGCGAAAATTAATTTAAACATAGCAGTAAGCAACAAAGGGGCAGGACAGAGGTTTTAATTTTGAGTGGTTTCTCTACATGTGGTAAAAATAAATCTTTCGTTTGCGAATTCTTTTCGTTTGGAACTAAATTAAATTTGTTTTTATGTTTTTCTCGTTTAATTCTAAGTAGGTTTATAATCTGCGCTCTTTCCACTACTTTTATTTACTTAGCCTAGTTAATTAGTTTGTAGTTTTGTTTCATTTACGTATTTTCGGTTGCTGCTCAAACGCTTGAAATAATTCCATTAGGTTCGATTTAGGTTAAGTTTCGTATTCGCACAAGTACCATCAAAATATTTAAATATTATTCATTTAAGTAAATAGTTCATTTGTTTACAATATAGTTGCTTTGTATCTGTCTCTGCGCCATTCCGCCTAATTCATCCCTACAGATCTATAGACCATCTACTGATCCAGGTGTCCTCCTTGGACCGCCGCCGCCGCAGCCGCTGCCGCCGCCGCCTTCTGGGCCTGCGCCTGCTTCTCCTGCTCGTTCAGCTCCTTGATCGCCTGGATCTCCTTCTTCAGCTTCATCCGCCGGTTCTGGAACCAGATCTTGATCTGTCGCTCCGTCAGGCAGAGCGCGTGCGCCATCTCGATTCTCCGTCTGCGGGTCAGATAGTGATTCGTGTGGAACTCCTTCTCCAGCTCGAGCGTCTGGTAGCGGGTGTATGTCTGTCGGCCGCGTCTTCGCAGACCATTTGTACCTGTAGAATAGAGAAAAACGGGAGTTAGAAATTTATCAAATTATATTTTTAAAAATTAATTGGGGATTTTAGTGGAAAAACATTGACAAAGTGTTTGATTCTGTAATTATATTAATCCTTTTACCAGACTAATTAATTTTTAAGAGCATGTTTTAGCAATTTATTGTGAGTACTAAAACGATTTAAATTCTGATTGGTTTATGAATTCAAAATTAAATTTTTTTTCAGTACAAAACATTGACAAAATTTATATTTGGCCTTTCATCGGGCAAATTAAATTGAAAAATTGCAACAAGCTGCTCAACATTTGTTTGCTGTTCGCCGTTGTTTGGCCAAGTCGTAAATATAAATTCTCCTTTTTGCCAGCGATCATCAAGCAGCTCGAACGTAGGCCGGAATTGCTTAAGAAGGAGATCATGGAGAAAAAAATACATTTCATTTTTACGAGTATCGCCATTTGCAGTTGTGGTTTTTGTTTCTGCGGGATCGGGGGATCGCAAGATCGTTACTTTAAATTGATCGTTTGCCGCTGCACCGCCGATGTTGCTGCCGTGCTGTCATTGCAACCGCATCGAAATGCAGCCACATCCAGTCATCCTACCAGCCAGCCACATTAAAATGAAAAGGAGAAACGTGCGAGCACTCGGCACTGGGGAGATGTGATGGCGAATGTGGCTACTTAAATTGCAGTTATGCCAGATAATACCCGTTTAATTGGCAACCTGAGAGTCCAGATGAGATGGCCAGGCGGAGCGGGGATACAGAGCCAGACAGAAGTCGCATCAACAGGGCAGCACAATGCCGTGTTTAATCTCTGATTTTAAATATTTATGAAGTTTAATTTGCCTTCAAGTGCAATAACTCAATTTCGTGTGTGCAAATGCACTGCAGCTGTCTCTCGCCCATCTCCCGTCGAAGAAGAGGACCAGACATTGTCTGATTTTATCGAAATCCCCCATCCCCATCCACAGTCCACCCAACTTTCGCATTTTGGACACCAACCAGGTCTTTCTCCTGGGCCTGGGCACAATGTTAACTTAAATATTATGAGCATTTATTATGTTATAAATTTGGCCTAAAGGTATTAACAAATTTATGCCGACACGAAAGTCATAAAGTGAAAACGCATTTATCTTTCACTCATACACAAACATTTTGCCGGCACACGTTTATTACGTTGCGAGTGCAATTGTATGTGGGTGGGTGGTGGGTGTTGGAAATAAATGGCGAAAAAAATTTTATAGACAATAAAAATGATATGGAAATAAAATTGGCCAGGATGCAAACAAAGAAATTATCATCTCTCGCATATATGCTGATTTATTTTATTTTTAAAATGCCTTGCAAGAATTATAAAGACCCATTAAATGTGCGAGAAAATTGGCCAGTGACAGGTCACAAGATTTGCGATGCGTCAGTTTATGGCAATTTGTCGAATATATATTTTCAAGTCAACAAAGGCAAAGACAAGCAAAACCGAGAAACAAGAGATCTGTTAATTTTTACTATGATTTGCTTTATTTTTCGCGGAGATTACTGATTTAAACTGCTATAGGAATTTCAATTAAACGCAAAATCTCCCCCCGAAGAATTCCCATGTACATTTCGAGTACATTTCGAGTACACTTCGCTCGATTCGCAGCCAAACAAGCAGCGTAAAGGGCATAAATAAATTTATTTAGCTCTAAACCTGTTTGCTGATTAACTTAAATCCCCGGCAGTCGTGCCAGCTCCTTTGCCTGGAATACATCACGCTGAGGTTTAGCAAAAGTTTCATTTTATTTAGGAGTTGCCAAAGGAATGGGGACTGGAAGACTCGACTTGAGGAGTACGTGAGCTTTGCTCGGCAATTTTAAATGGAATTTGTCACTCGGCGACCGACTATTTTATCGTAACTCCCTTTCCCCCCAAAAAAAGAAAAAGAAAAAGGGAAGCCCTTCGTATATGCAAAAATAAACTTTTTACGAAACTTTGCTTTGCCTCGATTTTTTTTCCCCCTCGACTTTCCTCTGCCGTTTAGATTTTTTCCAGTGCTGGCCAAGTTTCGAAATTTATTATGCGAAAAAGTGCGAAATTCATTTTGCTGGCTCGCTTCTTTGCTTCTTCTTCATCTGCGTCCTGCTGTGCTGTGCCATTTTCTTTTGTAGACTTTTGGAAAATTTTTGTGTATTTCTAAGTACATAATTTAAATGCGGGTATGTGAGGGCTGAAGGGGGCGGCGGAGGTGGCACAATAAAACTTTGTATGGCAAGGCGCGAAATTTCTCGTAGATAATTTAAACGAGGAAGAAACGGAGGTGGACTCTGGGTGTGAGTCTAGGAAATCTTTTTTTCCGAATATTTATTCTGTTCCAGTTGGTTTTCCATGGGGCCCTTCCATGGTTTTCCTTCGGCCGCCCTGAAGATACATTTTCAAGGTTTTGTCGACTCCGTCTTCTTATTTTTTCTCCTGCTTGCTTCTATTTGTTTTTTTTTTTTTTGGGGTAGCACAGCTGCGCCTGGGTCCCCAGTACGTGTTATATTTTTTAACTTAAATTCCTCAGGGATTTAAAGTTTTGACAGTTTACGTGTTTCCCATTTGCAGCGAACTTTGAACCGAAACGGAGCGATATCTGTATGCCCGTCTCGCTCCGTCTTAGGGGAGTGACTCACCCCCGGATTCGGAGCGTTGCTGGCGGCCATAAATCTCCAGGTGACGCCGACTCCATGTTGCATGCGGCACATCGTGTGATCTATGCTTCTATTATAACTATTTATATACACCGAAGCGGGGCTATGTGTAGCACACATCTACACACTACCACTACTTATATTTAATTCGATTTGGTTCTTCTTCCTTATCTTTCACTCTTTCTAATTTATGTTTTGTTTTTGTCATCGTCACGTGCTATCTGAGATGAGATTCTACTTTTACTAGAGAAATTGGGGAGCTGTCCTCGGGTCCCAGTCCCTGATAAGCTGGAATTCGAATGGGGACATTCCTGATATGTATTGTATGTATCTCTTCTAAGATACAATACTTTGATTACGTGGAATTGTAGAAGAAATAAAACTTTCGGCTGCCATTTGTAACATCTCAGGCCCAACCGGAAATTAATTGCCTTTATTTCTTCCCAGAAATCCAGAAACTCGAACCCAAAGGACACGCGGAAGAAACCCTTTTTGGACGGGGGAAAGCTGCCAAAAAGCGAGAAGAGAAATCGATTGGCCATCGATTAATTGGATGGCTTGGCGGCACACACATGTGTGTATGTCCCAATCCAACGCACGCATTTTATTCACAATTTAATTAAATCTATTTTCGTGCGTGTTTGTCAGGGGCGTGTTTCACCTTCCGTATATGATGTACACACACCCACCGACATCTGCTGGATATATAGAGATATATGGCCGGCTATATAGTACATACCCCTTCCCCCTCCAGAGATTCGAATTCGAGTGTCTATAAAACAATTAAATGCGACTCAGCTCCGGTTGAGGTTGACTGCGAGACGGAAAACTAATTTTCCGCACTGCCAATCGAGCACCACTAAATCTGTCAATTAAATTGGCCGCAGGGAGTACGAGTCTCTGGGGAGGTGGACGTGAAGGGGGGGCGTGGCTTCCTTGGATGTCTCTCGGTGTTCAGACGTGATTATGGCCCCTATATCCCATGGCTATGACTGGGGACTACGACTGTGCCTATGCCTATGCCACATATTGATGCTTGCGGTGGCAAATGCGCAATTGAGTTGCAATTGCCAGCACAAACACGAACGCAATCCAAGTATCTGCAACCTGCAACTTGCAACTTGCAACTGCAGCTGCCGGTGCGGTTATCAAATTTTGAGATACACGTTTAGGGTGTGTGCACCCCCAACTTTGCCGAGTTTCTTATGGCTGTCGCAGCCAGGAATTGAATTTTCCATTTTTCCCGAATCCCGTATTCCGTATTCCGTAGTCCGTATTCCGAATTCCGAATTCCAACTCACAAGGCAATCAGAGTTTTTAATTGCTTTTCGGAGGGGCGGAATCAGAATCGAATCTGCATTTGCAACTAGGCGCTGGTCATTGAGATTTTCCCTGGGCCTCTTGCCCAAAAAAAAAGATGATGTGCCAAGTGCCGGTTCTTCGCACGAGGAATTGGGATCGTTTCGATTCGATTCGGATCGCGGAATTCGTGGCGCGTACAGCCTCCCAAATTGCAATGCCTCCGCGTAATTGTGGCCAAAAAGGGAAAAAGAAAAAGGGCACCTCTGGTGAAATTTCAGCCAGATCGCCGATAAAATCCGCTTAACGCACGCACGCTTTTGTTACTTTTTTCTCCCCCCTTTTAATATATATGGTATGTTTTCTTTTTATTTCGGTAATTTTGGCTTGCAAGCGCAACTCTCAATGGCCGCCTGATGATCTGAGAAGTGGAACGGGCGACTGGAAACTGGTTCCGCTTCGACTGGCCGACTGGATCTGGATATGGCGGCGTATCTTCTTACGCATGCCCAGGATCGTCTGGGGCGAAGGGGCCTCTCTCCTCTCGTCATTAAAATAATTCATTGCCAGTTGCTCGCGGTAGCTGCCGGTGCAACAGGTAGCAGGTCGCCTCGATTCAGGGCCACTGACCAGCGATCCGTATTCCATATGAGACCAACCGAACCCCGGTATTTTGTGGCATCTTCCCAGTTTTGAGTTACGACTGGGCCTGTTGAGCTTGCAATTTAGCAGGGGAAGCCTTTGTTTCGGGGGAAAAACGTAGGCCGAAAAGGGGCGCAGTAAGTAGTGACGAAAGCTGTTGAACTCCTTACAAAAAATATCGAAAATTCTTTACAAAAGTATAAAAATAATTATTTGAAAATTTTATCTTATAATTTCTACAGACCCAAATGATTGAAAACCTTTAAAAATATTTCCCAAATATCATCTGCCTTCCCGTTCCAAGTGATTAGCGTTTTCCCTTTCATGTTCAAGTTTTAAGCGTTACTTTTGGGCCGGCATGTCATGGCAATTAAAAGCCAATTTGTGTATGAATGAATACATTTGACTGTTTATTGTCTCTATTCAGTATGTGAATTGTATAATAATGCCATCATTGGCACACCGAACCAAAGCCGAGCGATGGCTGAGTGACCCAGTGCCCCAAGCTCAGCGTCTGGAGTTCAAAACCCATGGCGCGTCGAAGCTGAACGCGGAATTTGATGTGGGTTTATCTTAATAGCTCAATTAATGAGCGATGTGAACGCCGCCGTACCCCTTTCTCCCTATCTTCCGAAAAAAAAACGAAGAGGAAAAATAAATATAAATATATGTGAACGCGACACGCCATTGCCATATTTACATAGACCCCGAACCGAATCATCATCTAGGGGCTTGTAGATATACTCCTATGTATATTATGCCAGCCGAGTGTGTGAGTGCGGAACGCCTTCCCATCGTGCTTTAACCTCGGCGTCATCATTAAAATAATCAACGACTCTATTTTGGCTCCGTTTCAAGTTCTATTTCCATTTCCAGTTTCATCTTCATAGACAGACAGATACAGATACAGATACAAAAGCAGCGACAGCTGGCGGAACGCATCGATGGGGATTGAGAGATACAGATAAAGATACGGATACGGAGACCAAAATTATTACAGTTCAAATGCGAAGCACAAGCTAAGGCATTTGAGGAAGATGCGAGCAAAGCGTGGCTACGAAGATGAAGCTGTTCAATGGGGGATTTCGATTCAGTCCGGCAAAATCCCGAGACAGCCAAACAGTCGACAATCGAATAAATAAATAAGTGGCACGATGTCAAGCTGTTTCATATCTGCGAGGAACATCGTTTCGCCGGGCAATATATTCCCGATTTCAGAGCTCATTAGACAAAAACTAAAAACGCACAACAAAATTCGCATAGACACTCCAGTCTGGCTCATCTGACGTCACCTCAGCCGCCCTCGAGAGGCACAGAGTCCCCGATAATTATCGATGGAAGTTATGGCCGCTGCTTCTGGAACGGAAATGTGCAACATTTCCGCTACTCACCCAAAAACGGGCCAATAAAAATCAGCGCCAAGTGTCAAATCTAAATAACGATTCCGAAAAAATGGCTGCCACCCCGATAAGGCTCGAATTGTTTATGCTTTTTCCTTTTTTTTTTTGGTTGATGGGGATTCAAGATACAAATCGCACGACGGCTGCAATGCCATTTATGTATCTGAGTATCTTTTAATTGCGCCAAGAGTGCGCCTTTCTGATCCGACACGCCCACTCGTTTGCGACTCTGCTTTGAGGCGGTGTCTTTTTATTCTTCCATATCTTTTGAGAAAATCGCCTTGAATGCGTTTTTAATTGCATTTTTTTGCAATCAGTTAGGGGGTGTATTTTATGTCTGTTGGGGTTGAAATTGTAGTATTATTTATCAGGAAAAAAAGAAGCATTCAATGGGGATCGTAAGATACAACTTTAGGAGTAATTAAAGTTTGTTTGTTAAATATTATGAATTAATTATTTATATTTTTATTATAAATTTATTTTTGGTATAATTTAATTTTAGTGGTTTCAATGCCATAATAAAATATGATATCATGTTATTTACCTATCAGATATCATCAAATAATGAGAGTGTTATTATTAAAGAGAATCTCTCGAATCTTTCCGTTTGGTTCATCTTGGCTTAGTCAAATTTCGCCATCTTACCTTTGGCTAATTAATTAGACCAGCTTCCGGCATCGCCCAACACTTTCCCGATTCGCATTACACGCCCAAAAACACGCCCAACCACCCACTCACACATGAACATAACACATGTACATATGTGTGGGTGAGAAAGGAGAGAAAGGTCAGGTGGTGCAGCAGAAACTTCATTAAGGGCGCATAAAAGTAAACAAGCGAAAAGTGTCGGAATTTCACACATAATTGGCACTTGAAGTTTTTATTTTTATTTGCCCCCCAACTAAACGACAAACTTATGGTCCAAAAACTGTGCAAAAGAGATGGCTTGAATTTTGGGGAAGGGAGATGGAGATGGAGTCATTCGGCGCGGTGTCGAATTCGGGTTTTGGGTTCGGTCTTTTGGGGTCACAGCAGCTGCTGCTCCCTGGCAGCTTTTTCTTTCTTTTCCACCGTCTGACGGGAAAAAGTGAAAGTTAAGAGCAACAATTCCTTCCTCTTGCCCCCGCTTGTTGTTTTTTTTGTTTAAGTCCTCACTGCTAGAACGTGTGAAACTAACAGTTAATTTCAAAGTTGCAGTTGGCCACATCCTACATTCCATGTCCCGAGCCCTGAATCCTGAACCCATACCGATTCCTATCCCTATTCCGATTCCGATTCCTGCCGCGTCCATTGCGAAAGTTGCAGTGTGTAGGTAAATGTGTGTGCCTGTGTGTGTGAGGCGGCGAGTTTGTCGTTGGGAAGATTTATGCTCAAATTGCTTTTGCGCAAAATCGACAAAAACAAGCAAAGGTGCAGAGGGCCAATACAATACAGCACAGTGGGTTAAGTAGGGGAAGAAAAATAATAAAAAAAATGGAGAGTTCAAATTAAAAATCCCTTAACTTTTAATTTTAATTACATTTTAATTTGTATTGCCTGCCTTATTATTTGTAAAAATATTTTAAGTATAAAGTAATGAAAGATTCTTCGTTCAAATATTAATTATAATTTATAATTTGTAAAAAGAAAAAGGGGAAAAACTAATCTAACATTTGTATATTTCCTAAGATTATAAGATCATTTTATCATAACCCCTAATTACATTTCCCTCACCAGCTTTCTTTTCATCCCATTGTACCACGCACTGGGGATGCAGTTGGTCGATGCCGGGTGCCGCAGTTGTTGCCGTCCTGTTTCGTAATCAATAACATTTTCGCAAGTGAATTACTCGCCATTGTTTTGCCCATCCCTCAGACAAAGAATTTACGGCTCAACTGGGATCCAGGGGAGGGGGATGGAGCAGGGGGCAGGAGTTGGGTGAAAGCGGAGAGGCGTAAAGAAAGAAAGTGCCAAGGTTGAAAATGTTCATTTCCATTGTAAGTCGTCGCCTGGCTCTGCGCTACTTCATAGATTTATGATGGTTTATAATGAACTTGTAAAGTAATTATGCGCTGCGACGCGTACGAACGAACGAGTATGTGCCACCTTGTCTTCTGCCCCACCGGAGTAACCGGAGGAAAGCCACCACCACCTCTGCCACCACCACTGCCATAACTCAGGGCAACCCTTTTCAAAAAATGTCTCCTGTCGTGTGATTTTTGGTCCACCACCCACACAGCGTTTACGCTTGTAATTACACGCTTCATTGTTGAAAGGGCGCAGGATCAGAGAAGAAGTCTCCAAGATGGTCATGGGCGTAGCCGGAATTAGTTTTTAGGGGGATTCGTCCTCGAAATTTTTTTTAAAAAGAGTTTAAAATTAAATAAAATATGCCTAAATGAATAAAATTTAACATAATTTCTGAATGATTTTTAAAGTGACCATTTAATATGCGGATGACTTTAGCCTGGTCACACTTAAATTTTAAAATAAAGCTCAAAGTTTATAAAAATCAGCTCAATATCAGAATGTTAATTCAAATTAATTTTAATAATTGTGCTACATTTTCCCTCCCCCTCTGACTACGTCCATGGATATAGGATGTTGGCCCCGCTTGCGTCGAGGGTCTCCATTTTCCGTGTTGTTTCGTCGCCTCGCCCTGGTGTCGTATATCTCCGTTCTAATTGGGTTTCGTTGTGCGCCGTGCCCGCTAATGTCAACCCAGCTTGTTGTTTCCGTCCCAGCCTCCCATGCGTGCTCCTCTGAGGAAGGTCCTCATCCCCATTCCCATACTCGTCCTCGTCCCCACTGCCCAACGGATTCACTTAGCTTGCACATGCAAAAGACGATCCCCAAACTGCCGAAAACTGAACTCAGGGCCATTAAAAGTGGGCGGCGTGTGGGAGGATGTTAGGAGTGCTGCTTGAGGAAACGGAAACGTCGAGCTTCGTCGCTTCTTGGGAATCCCCCCTCCCAGAGTGTCTATGTGTGTGTGTGCAGGGTTTCAAGGAGCTGGCGTCGGGTGAATTATGTTGCATGCTTTTAGGTGATTTAGCCCACGTTTGTATGCACAAACGTCTGCAGGGTTTTGGTTTATGTTTTGTTTAACTAATATTTTGCGAAATCTTCTTGGGAAATTATGAACTTAGCAGGCCGGCTGCTGGATGGCTAGATGGCTGGATGGCTGACTGGCTGGCTGGCCACAAGTGCAAACTCTTCCCCCACATCGACCCTTTCCCACCCTTCAGTTTGGCCAAAAGTTTTTCATTTTGCTCCTTGCCAATTTCACACTCTGCCAAACGCTGCAGGGCGGGTCATAACTTCCAGCCAATAGCTGGCTGAGGAATGAGAGGTGTGCTGGGGGTCCGAATTTGGGGAAAATATTGTCACATTCCTTGCAGCTCATACAGTGCAGTCGACTAGTGAAGTGACAAATATGTAGTCTACGAAATGGACATATGTTTATGGGGAATTACTCAAGGATGTTTATCAATGGGAATTTGTCTAAAATATATTTATTAAGTAGTTGAATCGTTTCTTATTAACCAGTTTTTGTTTCAGATAGTTTGCTGAATAGTATGCTGAAATACATTTTTTATAATTTATTTACTATAATTTTTCATGAATTTTATTACATTCTTATTTCTAAATAAATGTTTTTGGGGAAACTCCTCCACTTGCTCACCGATAATATCTGCCAGATAGGATTTCCTTCGCAATGTATGTATCTCCTTCCGCCAGGCACGCTTATTAACTTAAGCGAATGGCGACCGGCTGTCTGTCGTAAATCAGACCCCTCTGCCCATTCCAATGCCCCTGATCTCCCCACCCAACTGCGACATTTTCCCGGGCGCTTCAAGTCTCTTCTCACATATTAAAAAAAAAATAAGGAGAGCAAAAACCAAAACAGAGAAAAAATCCCAACAACGTTTTGCATAAAAAATAAAGCACCGAGTCATGTGTGTGTGACATCATATCGTATATTGTCGCATGAATTTACGTGACCATATGTTGTCGCCGGAGCGCATAAATTCCAAGTGGGGAGCAGACGGCTTCTGGGCCTCAAGAGCCGCCCTAACCCTTTGGCCACGCCTCCACTTTCAGATGGTCCGGGAGCAGGGCAAGTGTTGATATTTCGTTCGATGCTCGTTTGACTTCTGCAAGTGCGAGGCGACAAAAAATGCGGATAAAAAATATGGGTAAAAAATTTATTGAATTTAATTTGAATGCGCCCAATGGGCCCCGCAACAGCTGGCATTTGATGGGGTCTTCCTTTATCTATATGTATCTGTATCTGTATCTGGTACTTCATCCGTATCTGCATCTGTATCTGCACTGTATCATTCCTCATTCCGCCTTAGAGTACGAAAGCCTGGTTGATATGAATATTTAAGCTGGCAGGCCAGCCACCGCCTTCGAAATTCACCCAGCCGCCATTCGAAATCGCCTAATGAAGCCGCGCAAAATTCGTTTTTAATTGCCATCGCAAAATCCCGAAGATGGCGGCGGGTAGAAAAATTTCGTTTTAATTGCTGCCCCGGAATCCGCCGACTCCACGGAGCTCCAGTAGAAATATTGCCACTTGTGTTTTTTAGCCTCAGCCCGAGCACGAGGGAAAGACCAGAAAACAACAGAAAAGAAGAAAAAAAAAACTCGATTTTCCAGCTAATGGATGAAGGCAGAATTGTTGCTTTCGGAAGAGAGACCAGGAACAGGACCAAAACCAGACTGGTACTGGTACTGGGTACTCCAACTGATACTGCCGACCGAGAATGGGAATGAGAATAAAGACTGGGGCCCCGAACTCCGCGCTCGAGTTCGACATCGGCACAGCAGCCAATTAAAGGCATGACATAAATCCAGCTGTGACTTGTATTGGGTGTTTCCGCCTGCGGCCCACATTCTCCATTCCCCAGTCCCAGTCCCATTCCCAGTTCCAATCCCAATCCGAGGACCCATTCTCCACTTGGGCCGGCAAAAGACAGCGCCAAAATGTTCAAGATTGTTGCAGGCCCAAACAAAACGGAGAGCGGAAAAAAACGTGGCAAAGGAAAACTTTGGCCAACCAACCCATGCCGTTCGCTTTTCCATGCTCACGCCCGTTGTTTCATTTTACAATGTTGCCTTTTTATACTCTTCCAAAGGGTATTTCTATTTTATTAAGGTGTTAGTAATTAAAAACATCGATTGAAATATTATTTAAATTTTCGAAATTGTAATCTACTTTTATATCATTATTAAATTATTATTTTTAAGATCAAGATTAGTTTAATAAATATTATTTTTTGAAGATGTAAAGATTTTTCCTTTTTTAAGTTAGTTAATTAAATTCCAGAGCATAAACCCATCGACTTGTCAACGTTAGTTTGATTCCCCGTTTTCGGATGGGTTTGGTTTGGTTTTCCAGTGTTTTTGCTGTCTGTTTGTTGTTGTATTATTGCATTGTACGAGTATTTTTCTACTTGACTTGGCACCGACGCCCTCGCCGGAGTTTCAATCGTTGTATGCTTTCCCTTGCCTTTGCCATTTTCCTTTTCGGTTTTCCCCAGGAAAACATGCACTTCAGGCCCAACTGGCGAAAGAAACCGCAGCTTATGCTACCCCTCTTCTGGCCAAAAAACGAAGGAAAGAAAAAAATGTCAGCTCCCCCCGGGGAATCCACATTAAAATTCTCGAGCGAAACACCCGCCAATTCCAAGCTGAGAGGCCAAGTTAACTAATTTATGTCGCAGGACTTTAAATTAATGAATAAATGGCGAGGGCTCTTAGATGGATGGTGTGGGCTGGGAATATGCAAATGACTGTGCAAAAAAGCCCACTAAAGGTAAATAAAAACAGTAAACAGAGCGGCGAATCGAAACGAAACGAAACTAAACGGACAGAAAGAAAAGAAACATTGCCCACACGCAATCTTGAGAGGGCAATGAAAACTTTTGTCTTACAAAGTGAAAATTCCGCCCCGATTCGTCTTGAGCAGCTGCCAATGTTCGCCCAAAGGCATTTGGTCGAGGCGAAACTTTTCGACGAAAAAAAAACAAAAACGAAAACGAAAAGTTTTCAAGTTATGAGAGTGATGCCATAGAAGTGACATCATGAATATGGTAAATAGACCATCAAATTAAATATAAACATTTATAATTGGGGGGGGTGATTGCATTAAAGCCGGGGTGGAAATCGTTTGTATATTCATACAACAACCAGAGAAAATTAAGCGGGATTTGCTGGTGAATATTTTATAACCCGCTGTTATCCTGAGCTGTTTTAAAATGGAGTTTAAATAAGTATATTCAGTATTTTTCTTTAAGCCAACAAGAAGCCTTATCAATTGCAGATGGGTAATAATCACAATTAATAATAATAATTAATATGATTTGTTTGCCATTGCGAGGGGCGCAATAAAATATGCCAGGCATAAATCGTGGCGAGGAGGGTTCGAGAGATTTAGTGGGTTCTCCGAAGCCCGCATTGGGTGCTTGAGCAGCTCCCGTTCCCCCAAGAAAAGTTCGGCAATTAAAATGGTTCAACACATGACGACAATTGGTATGGAGGGGGAAAGTCGAAGGGAGAAGAAGCCAGTCGCAGCTTGGCATTATCTTTGGGCAAACAGACATGACAACGAGGAACAAATAAATCGCATAAAATATAATTATGAAATTTGTAGCTCATTGGGGGTGGGATTTTCCGGGCTGAGTGGGCGGGCGCCTTGGTGGGTGGTGGCGATGCGGTTGCACTGCCTTGAGTTAATACGCGCCTGTAATTAACTTGTGATTTATGGGCTTAAGTTTTTAGCGGTCTTCTCCTGCTTCGTCTGCTTCATTTACTTTTCTATTCATTCCATTGGTTTTATTCTTTCTTAAGAATTTTCCTTTTGCCACATTTCCCTGTACTTGTCTCCCGGTTCTCTTCGGTTCGGTTCATTTTGTAAACTTTCTCCTGCTTTATTCGCAACAAAATGTCTTGGAGAATAAGGCTAATTTATAAGGAGTCCGCCTCTCCGGGCTTTGCCGTCCGTCTGGCCACCGCATCCGCCCACCTTTAATATTAAATGTTACACCAGGGACACATTTCGATGAAATATTTCGTAAAAAGTGTCTACGAGAGAAAAATTTGCTCTCTTTCTCCCTGGCCCGTCCCTGCCCCCTCTCCATCCCTATTCCCCTTTTTTCCTATGGCAACTTCACCTTTTTGGCTCTGGCCAAGTAGAGTCCTCCCTTCCAGAAATTCCTAACAGAATTTCCCTGGGCCATGCGTCTTGCTCAAGTTGCTGGCACCAAAACTTTCTCCTTTCCTTGGGGCGTGCCACGCCCCCTCCACCCTCGTCTCACGCACGTGGAGGAAGAGGAAGAAAAGCGGTAGCTAAAGATGCTGCCTTTTGTTTTACCCGCAAAAGGCAGCGAAAGTGGGTGGGTTTTTCGGGCCTGGAAAACACAGGCCAAGAATTATTACCGACCAAATAAGCGATATTTCTCGAGGGATGAATGTGCTTTGGTGCGTGTTTTATTTTATTTCGTTGAGTTACAATCCACCATCTAACGGTACATGCTTTCCCTCCCTTTCCTTTCCTTTCCTTTGCCGCCCCCCGAAGGGTGGTGCTCTAGATGGGGTGGGGGTGGTTCTTATGGGTGGCCGGGGTTGGGGTGGACCTGTGCGCATGGCTGCCGCCGAACGGAGGTGCAAGGGAAATGTCGAATGCGAAATTAAGAAAACATGGCAGTAAAATTGGGCAATAAATCATTGGGGGGTTCGGGGCCTCAAAGTGTTACTTCCACAATGTACACAGTTGGAATTTGTTTAGCTACAAATTATATAGATTTCGCAACACACTGCGACATATGGCGGCGGTGCGAAATGGTGTGGAAAACTGATTGCCATTATTATAACCAGGGAAAATTGAGTGCAGAAATTGTTGGCAGTTAATTAAGGAAATTCAAACCTTTACAATTTTGTTGATTATTTTCCATGCATATTTTTAAAACTGCCCTAAAATGATTTGGTACTCGGCCCATTGGCCTCCTCCATTCACAGGTTGTAAGTCGTCTGGCTCCAATGGTCAATCGAAAGGCAATCCCCATAATCCCATATCGCTCACAGCTATCCCATCCTCCGGTGCGTGTGTGAGTGTGATTAAAATGGCGATATGAATGCATAATAATATGAGAGTTATGACCCGGCCAGACCCCGCCGTCCAGTCCGTACCCCCGCCAATCCCCTCTTCCCAAAATGGGCGCATAAAACTGCAGCAAACTAAAGTCCTTCAGCACCCCCAAACCAACCAAACCCCCCCCCCCCCCCATTCCCGGCCATCATCGCCGGGTGAGTAAGTGAGCTGAACTTTGATGCCGCCACATTCTATTCGCATTTGCGCTCCAACTACCTATTGCCATATATCTTAGTCGGCCGGCCCAGGAATATGTGTGCTGTGCACTGGAAAAAATATTCTGGCTTTTGATGAGACACTAAAATTAATAGATACTTGTTAAACATACTACTTGAAATATTTATAAAATTTTAAAAAATTGTAAAAAATAAATAAATCAAATATATTAAGCATGATAAGAACGAATTATATTTAGTAAATAAAATCCATAAAATCAAAAAGTTCTCATCATCGAAACTTCCCAAATATTTTTAAAAAATCTTGAATATTTTGGTAACTAAAAAATCAATAAATTGGTATTGCATAAGACCTATTTGAGATCCAATATTTCTGCGTGTATCACAAGGACTTGGTCTAGCACCGACTCGCTTCAGCGCCAGCGGGCCGCCTGATATTTTTTTGTCCGTTTGCATTTTGAGCGAGTCAAGCCGAAAAGCCGTAAAGCCTTGCCTGGAGAGTTTTGGATGGGGGTTTTTCAGGGGAGTGGAGTGGAGTGGAAGAGTGGAGTACGATGGGGTTTGGGCGCAGTGGCAAAGAGTGCCGCCCTGGAAGATTTATGCAGTTCATATTCACATTTTCCAAACGCCGCATACCAGAGACCCAGCATTCGAAACGCACACTGACGCAGGGGGAGGAGGAAAGGGGTGGTAGGCGGAGGGGGGCAGGATCCAGCACGGACACTGCAATGTGCATATGTGTTGGCCGGCCTACATGTGTGTGAGTGTGTGTGTGTGAGGGGGAGAGTAAGTCCGGCCGCAATTGTTGGAGCTTTTTTGGGCGCAAAATGGGCGCATAGCATTGCAGTTTGCAGTTTTTGTTGTAGTCAAGGTTCAAATACAGTGGGCATATTAAGGTGTTGGTAAGGTAAAAATAATATTCGAGTATTTAGGGAGATATCAAAGAAGTATTTGATTTGGTATCAGAACTGTGGGAGATTGGAATATTTATAGAGCCCCTTTGGGGCTGTTGGACCTAACATTTTTAATAACAACTAATCTTAAAAATAAATGTAAAAAATATTTAAAGAACTTTTATTTTTGGAACTATTTTATATAAGTTTAAGGAACCATAAAATAATATAATACTTTTTAATTCATATATTTTTTTTAATATTATTATTTTTTATATCATGTTTTCTTATAACTCGGCTCTTTTATAACCGTTTTAAATGCCTAGTTTTTATTATAAACTCTGTATTAAATAATTTATTATCCCACTGTGCCTGGTCGAGATCAAAGCCTGGCAGATGGGATGGCGCTGGGTCAGAGGAGTCGGGGAGTCGAGGTGTGAGTCGGAGTCTGGGTCCCGGCTTTGGTGGATGACTGCAGGCCTGGGCCGCCGCTCGTGCAAGTGCCGGAGCACACTGCATATTAAGTTATTGTATATTAGGTGTTAAATCAGATAAATTTTCGCATAATACCGCATACAGCACTCGGATTTTCAAAGATTAACGTGGCGCACACACAGGGAGAGAGGCGAGTCAGTTGTTGTGGCCGCTGTATTCTGGATGCTGTATGGCTGTATGGTTTTGGCCAGGCCAGAACAGAACCGAACCGAACCGAACTAAACTGGGCTGTGGCTACAGTATTTCGAAGCTGGAGCTGTTTTAATCATTTGAATGCTGCACATTGTTTTCAGCCGGGGTAAAAGGGAAATGGGGGACTGCAGTGCAGTCTCTAAACAGTGTTGCACTTTATTTGCATCGTGGACGATGGTTATTTGTGGGCCTGTGCAGTCATTGATAAACTTTTTGCTCAGACTTTCCACATTTTCCATGGCCTGCATGCAAGCGCACTGGCTTTGTTTTCGTAGTTAACAGATTATTAAAGCGAACATAAATTTATGCAAATTATTAATTGCAAAAATCGGACAAAAAAAAAAGATATTTGAAAATCGAAGCCCATGAAATTGTCTGTTGGCCGCGGGCTTCATTAAAACCGATGTTGTTGCACCCGGCGTTATTTAAAAAAAATAAATCGCTGCGTTATTAAACAAAAGCTATTGTGTTTTATGAAAAGCGCATAAATAAAAAAGGCAAAAGCCATCGCAGCACAGCTCTAGCAGCAAAATTTATTATGACAAGTTTCCCTGGCACTTTTATCTCTTCACACACAAATTTCTGCAGTCCGCTGGCCAAAAACATACAGATATATAAACGTATATATTTTTTGGCATTTATGCTGTTGTTGTTGCCCTCGTATTATACAAAATATATGCAATAAAATGGCCACAAAACAAACTCGGTCCTAAAATGCTGGATGCTTCGGCAGAAAAACTAACTGGAAAGGAGAAACACACATATATATGTGGGCATTTTATATATATATATATATTTATTTCACTATCTGGCAGAAACATGGCCAAGTGGATTTGACAAATAAGTTCCTAGAAATAATTCGCACTCCCATTCAAGCTTAGTTTTAATTAGTTGAGCGTTTGAAGCTCGGAGCAAAACCCATTATTTTGATAGTAAATGGTTGAGAAATACATCAATTAAGTGGAATTTAAAATGTTATGTTTCTTTCAGATCAAAATGTTAAGATAAAGATCGTCAATTGAAGTGAAATAAATTTATGGCCCAGTTGATAATCTGCCAGATATCAAAAAAGATTTATAAGAAAATATATAAAAGTCAATTTTAATATAAAATATGATAAGCAATCTCAAATAGATATTTATACAATTTTGGATATGGCTGAAAAATGGTAAATAAATTATTTTTGAGATTTTTTGCTGATTTTTACTGGATAGAATTTAATTACAATATTTGTAATCTTTCGATTAGCCCACCTTGTGATTAAATAAATAACCAGATGAAGTGCTTAAAAAGCAGAACGAATTTAGTTAGCTAAAGTCTTTAGCTGAAATGAAATGCTTGTTATTATTCACCCACCCAAATGGCTAATCCACCGCCCAGATGATTGAACGCAGCCAGGCAGGAGGAACGAGCAGACTTCTATTTATTATAAATTTGCAATTTAAGCAACAAGCAACAGCAACGGCGAATTATGCACGCCGAGAGGCAGCCAAAGTTGATTGCACTTGGTCTGGAAATCGGAGGGGGATTGGGTCTGAGGATTGGGGATTGGCGGTACCTCCGACAATTTAGTCCGACATTGCATTTTTTCGCTTCCTTCGCATGCGAACACGGACCATGGCAATGGACAGGCGGCACAGGGACACGCTCCTGGGCGCGTGAAAAAAGGAACGAAGCCCGATGACCATCGCAATGCTGATGGACACACGGCGAGAAATCTTAAGATCATATTATAAAGAGTTTTTAGGTTCCATACTGATAACAAAATTATGATTTCTGAACCTTTTATTATATAAATTTAATCAGAACTAAAGTTTAAAATATTTTTTATAATATTATACTATAAATATATACCTATAATTTATAAGGACAGTAATAAGAAGGTTCATTTCTAGGTTTCTTATATTATTTTCAAGACATGATGATTAAAGCAAAGTATCTAAAAAACTTTTTACTTAAAATTTCAAATAAAGTGATATATTACTTTTTCATAGGTTATTCATACTTTTCTTTTTGATTTATTTTTTTCTCTCTGCATTAAAGGAAAAGAGGGCGCTGCGACTGGTCAGCAGGTTGCTGTTGCCTTGGCCGTTGCTGTTGATTTGTTTTGGCCGGTTGTTGCTGTTGTTGCTGTTGCTGCTGTTGCTGTTGCTGTTGCTGTTGCCGCTCTTTTGCCGTGTTGCTGTTGCGCGCTTTCAAATTGCTCGTTGCCAGTTTGCCGGGTGAGTAAAACGATTACCCGCCGGCTAGGAGGCTCGCTTTTTTGTATGTGTTGGAACAACTATTATTAACTTGCTACAATGTTGTTGTTCCTGTTGTTGGTGTGCTTTTTTACAAGTGCAACGCTTTGCGGCCATTGTTCTGCTTTGGCTGGAAATTATTATTCGCATGCCAAAATGAATTGAGCAGCCGGCGGACGCAGCAGAAGTTTTCAGTTTTCAGCGCGGTGCATGCAACATGTTTAGTTGCCCCGGTACACATGCGTTTCGGTTGTAGTTGAACCTTCCTCCTTACCTCCTATCCCCCCATTAAATTGCCCGGTTATTAAGTAAATTGATTTTAAGTACGTTTCAAAATTATTTGCTTCTAAATGTTTTGCTGCTCGCATTCGTCGCAGCTGCGCGCTTGTCGATTTTGTCGCGATAAGATGGCCAAATTGATTGTTAGCATTAAGTGCAATTTGTTGGATTTCCTTTGATTTTCACCGGAGATTAAACTTATTTGAAGCGAAACTATCACGGCTTTGTTGGCTTAAATTTAAGCTATTTAGCAATATATTTATTTAAATCATGATTTGAACAGAAACAAGAGAGAACGCTATAGTCGAGTACTTCGACTATTAGATACCCGTTACTCAGCTCCCTTTAGCTGGGAGAGAGATTAATATATGCACGCGTCAAAGCTACTAGCGCCATCTAGTGGTTGTTTCATTTTTTGCTCATAACTTTTTAATGGATTGTCCGATTTGACAAATTTCTTCTACAATTCGATAGGTATTGATAAACAGAATAAAACTGCATTTTTACTTTTCCGAAATCTTTAAAGTTGTGGGCGCCAGACACCTTTCAAAAAATGGTGTAGGGCGATTGTGGGCGTTAGAGGGGGCGTGGCACCTGTTTAAAACAAACTTGCGCTGCGTAGGAACTCCAAGAAACTGCATGCAAAATGCCAATCCTCTAGCTTTTGTAGTTTCCGAGATCTCAGCGTTCATACAGACGGACAGACAGACGGACAGACGGACATGGCTAGTTCGACTCGGCTAGTGATCCTGATCAAGAATATATATACTTTATAGGGTCGGAAAAGCTTCCTTCTCCCTGTTACATACTTTTGCACGAATACAATATACCCTTTTACTCTACGAGTAACGGGTATAAAAATATTATCTGCATTTAATTGAATAATATCCGTTAAAGATTTTTATTTATTTATCAATATATCTTTTATTTTTGAGTTAAAATATTTCTCTACATTTAATTTAATAACATATGTGCAAGTTTTTCCCAACGGCATTCTTTATTAATTCTTTACAAAGTTCCTAATGCTGTAGAACTTTCTTCAATTTTCCCATTCAGCGCTACCTTTCAGTTTACATTTAACAACCACTGTTTCTTAGACCTGCCCACCACCGATTCGCATACATTTTCTATTAACCCATGTTAAATTTAATTTAATTTAAAACAACACAGGCCAAACAACATCGCAGCAATGGAGGTACGGCATGCGAAATGGTAATAACCTGTCCGGCATTGCTCCTCCATAAACAGTGCAATTAAACTAATGACTGTGCTTAGGCCCGATCTTCAAAAGGGTGTGGGGGGTTCCAGATGCCTCATAGACATGGCCGAGACCACACACAGTCGGCGGCGAATAACTTGCCAAACCGGCCGAGATCGGCTTTTGGCACTTGCGCATATGATTAACCTGCCGGCGGAGGAACGGCGACCACGTGGATTGTGGATTTTGTATTGGATGTGCCAAAGTGAAGAGTGGAAGGCGACGCTCTAATGGGTCGCCAAAAGATGCAGCTGATGAATTGCCGGCCAAATGGCTAAATGGTCGCCTTGCCAAGCCAGAGAGCCAGCAGCATTCAGCTCGGCTGCTAACCGGTTTCCGAGGGCAGGTAAAATAAGAAGCCAAGCCGGCTTCGGTGGCGGCTTTAATGGCTTCCGCCAGCGATCATAGGAGTGAAATAAATGGCCAGACGCAGCCAATAAACGTCGCGCGTTATGCCCTGGCTCTTTCATCGCCTGGCCAGGCCAAATGAGTTAAGAACTGTGGACAGTTTCGGCCGATTTACGACCGGTGGAGAGGAGAAGAGGAGAAAAACCAGATATGTAGTTCCCGATTTCCGAACCGCAGCGAGCGGGAGGACATTCCTCGTTCGTAATCATATAGTTTGCATTATAATAATATCTGTGCGCAATTTACGAAACTTACATATACAGTATATCGCCTAGGCACCCATCAATCATGTTTTTTCGAAAAGGAATTGACCTCTGTCCGTGCTCTCAGCCGAGTCGATCCCCTCCGGCTGAAAGCTGAAAAACATCGCCGTCCATGGGTCCGTTCGAATAATAAAAGTAATCGCTCTTTACCCTTTAGGGTTAGCGAGTGCAGCAAATTGCGAGCTGAATGCGCTTTTCTATAAGCATAAAAATTGCTATAATTTGTTGAAAATTACATTTTATACATAACCACCGCCCGCTGCTAGCCAGAGCCGCAATTTATTTTCCCTACCTTTAATCAATATGCGACTGGGGAGTACGGACAATATGGCAGCACTAACTATTATCCAAGATGGATTGCAGTGAAGGGCTAAAAAAAAAGGTAGATGGATGGTCCGAAAGTCTGGAATTGGAGCGCACTAATCAAAAGTATTGAAAGCCATTAGATCAAGCCATCAAGATTGGTTGGGTAATTGTTGGTTGATAGTTCAAGGTTTTTGATTTGGACTCACCTTTGGGGACTAGGCTTTAGTTCTCGCCCCCCGGGAATTATTCACAATCCAAATGTAATTTCTTTTTTGCTTTACCCAAACATTAATTACCCCTTTCACGAGTTTTGTGCAGCATATGGCCATGGAAATTTATGCAAATTACTTAATAAAATGTTGTCGACAACAAAATACATTTTCAATAGACCAATATGAGGCCAGGGGCGTTAGTGTTTGGCCATTTATGGTCTAGCCCCCGGGTTGCAACCCCTTTCGATGGTCCACCCTAATTCAGAAGGGATGGGCTTTCGATATGATGGACCTGCTGAGGCAGCTGAAATACATTTCTACAGCGCGGATCCAATTAAAATCTAGTTTTTTTATCCTCTGCATAGACCGTGTTTTTCCTCATAAATTGTGCATTAACCTGATGCGGCGTAGCGCCGTGAAGAATGGGCATAAATCGCGGCCAACTTTGCGAGCAACCCTCGGCCAACTCACGTGCCACCCTCTCCCAGGGCCATTTGTGCTTCTTCATCCTGCTGCTGCTGCTGCTGCCTCCTTACTACGCTTCTGTGCCGATTTCAGCCAAAAGATAAATAATCTGCTGCCGCTCCACCCAGACGCAGTCTCATATTTGCGGTTGCTCCCGCCTTCCTCCGCCGAATCCCCGCACGAACCTGACTTCTTCTTGGCATTTTCGCAATAAAATCGTAATAAAACACATTGGTCACGTAATTTCGTTTGTCTGTGGGATTTTATTGCCATTTTTTCGAGCAATTTTAAATTGTTATAAATGTGACGGGCGATGGGCGACGGACCCGTGGACCCGTGTGTTTACTCAGCCAACCGCCTGCCGTACTTTGCGTACTTATATATTTATGATGTGGAAAATATCTCGAGAACTGCACCGGGAAAGGCCTGCCAGTCGGCTGGGTAAAATCGATAATGATGATGGGGATCTGCACCGCATTTATCAGGATAATTACACTCGTCCTTGGGCTGCTTGCGAGCCAAATGAACAGAGCACGCCCACGGGCGGAAAAACCCAACACCCAACACCCTCTAAACTTTTACTGGCCAACACCAAAAACACCCGCACAAACGACAATTAAGCAACAAAACTTTGATAAATTGCTTCCTTGCTCGCATTTTATGTGGTTCAGAGGTGCGGGGCTTCTTTACACTAATTAAGGGTCTCGGGGTTTCCTGCAAATATTTGTTATCTGCCTGCCACAAGCCGAAAGCTGAAAGCTGAAAACTGAAAGCCAAACAGGCGGCCAGGCAGCATCCCCAACAAAAGCGGGGACAGGGACAGTTTTGTGGCGCCACCGGCGACTCGGAATATTTTTGGTCCATTGAGCAAAGTTTGCCATAAACTCGGAATAGTTGAAATGGTTTTCATTTGTTCGAAACTCGAATGGCAAAACAATTTTTAGTGAGCACCAAAAATATTCGAAATAAGCAATTGTTGTGTTGACTAAAATGGAATATATATTTTTAATCGAAAGTCGAAAGACTCAATCCTAAAATTTGTATATAATTCTTTCAACTATTTAATCTAAACCTTATAGATTCAGACCCTTAGCCTACAATTATTTAGCCGCTCTTATGGCCTGTGCAAATATTTATTTATTAATAAATTTATTCGCCTTCACAATGCCATGCAAAATCTTTGCCAACGAATTCTTGACCTCCCCCGACGCTAATCCATGGCGATGAGGAGGACGGGGCAACTTTTGCTCGCCAATAAAAATGATAAAGTTTTTTGCGGAAATATAAAATTGAATTATTGCATGCAATTTAAAAACCAACAAAAGCTGACAGCAGTCGCAGCTAAAAGCCAACCAACAACAACATCGGGGATTGCCAAAAAATTTGTCAAAATAATGGCGTCATTCTGCAGTGGTCGCCGCAGTGGTTCGCTTGCCTTTCGGAGATTGGGGGATTGGGTACTCCGAATGGGGATTGAGGATTGGTACTTCGGGGGCGGTGAGCCGACAAAGACGCCACAAGGATCCGCCAGGACACTCACACACACTCTCTCCGGTTTGGCGACGCTTTGGTTTATCCTTTATCCTTATGCTTTTTTGCACATTATTTGCTTTTGCAATTCAAAGCGATTAAGTGTCTCCAGTCTCGAAACTCGCAACTCGCTGCTATAAGCTCGCATCTCGGATCTGGAGACTCCGGGGTCATTAGGGGCGACATAAAACATGTTTTTGTTGCAGCGGCCATGGACTATGGAACCATATAGAATATATGGCCCGGCTAATGGCAAAGTCGTCGAATAACTCTGGACGGGGCCAAAAGGGAAAAGGGCCGGTCGCTTTAAGGCCATTAGTGCAGGCTGGCCAAAAGCAGAAGCACCAGGAGCAGCCGAAAAATCAGGCGAATAAAAAATAAAACACTGAGCCCGTTTAATAGAGCAATTATGAGCAGTTGAGAGTTGAGAGTCGTGAACAGAGTCGACCGATGTCGGCCATATTTCAAAGTGTTTGGCCGTAACTAATTAAGCAAATAATTTCCGAGCAGCCGACGCCGCGGGGAAGTTCAACAAACTTTGGGTTTTTGGAAAATAATTTACAGGCAGAGAAAGGCCTCTACGTAATTTAGTGAAATTATTTATGTACCGGGAACCCAGCATCACAATCCTTATAACCCCATCCGATCCGATCCCTTTTTCACATGCGTGCGCCGCGCAGTATGCAACAATTTCTGTTTGGTCAGACATAAAACACGTTAAACGCCCCGAAACGCCCGAGGGTGTGAAAACTGGAATCAAAAACCAAACCGAGGCACACTGAATATTTATGATGCGATTAGCAAGAGTCAGGGGCAGCTCGACTCGGCTCGGCTCAGGTTGCAAAGGAGTTTGGTTACTGGTATGGCAGGGAAATTTACGTGGCCAAATAAGAAGGCTGCCAATTAAGGCCAGGAGCGCGGAGTGCTCGGCATGAATATGTAAATAAAAAGAGGTAATAAGTGGGTGTTTAATAACCGGATGCTTCCTGCTCTTCCTCCTGCTCCTCCTTCTCCTCTGGCAAACCCACAGAAAAAAAAGAGAGAGCCCACTTTGTCACCCGGCAAAAGGTAAAAAATCAGTAGGCAAGGCAACAACAAAAAAAGACCAAACGAAAGGACCAAAAAAAAAAAAAGGTAGCTTGTTTAATTTGCGTGGCATTTGCAGCTGCCTGCGGCAAAAAGATAACGAAAATAAAACGTTTGTCGTCCTCGTCGTTTTTCTTTTTTTCCCTTTTTTTTAGGGCAGGAACGAGAGAAACGAGCTTCCGAAAATTTGTAGAGCTATGTAAACTAATTAAACTAGTGTGCCATATAAATTGCCACCAAAATATGATTAAAATTTAATTTAGCGAAAATAATCAAGCGCACTTTGATTAACTCCGTGCGGGCATTATGTGTATTTAAATGGGCGGCATAAATACGAAATGCATGCGGCGCACGGCACATTAAATTCATTAAAATTCAATTAAAAACTGCGAATCAAAAGTGGAAAAATCGAATCAAAACTAATAATAATCGAGAGTTAATGGCACCGCCCGGGGCAGTGCGATAAATATGCGAGTCCTATTGCCCCGGGGGAATCGAGTGGGTGGGCCGGGCATTTATTCATTCATTAAACGCAGACAATTAAGTGTCAGGAATTTTGCAGGACCATAAATCGTGCGGTGGGTCCTGCGGGCGTGGGCTAGATGGGTTGACATTGCCTTTTGTCAGGTCAGCTGAAAATCTACATATGCACTGACCAAACAACTATAAAACTATGTGAGCACCAGCTCCGCACCGGGTGGTGGGAGTTCTGGGAAATTTCAATTTAAATTTTCCCTCTGTGGCGGCCATTTTACAATGGCCGCGACTATTATGGCCTCGCAAAATGGTTCCCACCCCCAAAAACAGAACCGAGAACCAAAAGCAGAATCGGTTGGGGGTTGGCTAAGCTGACAATCGGTTAATTGAAAATTCTCCAGAAATCAAATTAGGGAATGCCGGAAAACTATAGCGGCGCTACCAGGAAAATGTGACCAAAGATAAACCGAAACGGGCCACAAACATTAATCACTCTGTGATGATTCTGCCTCAGTTTGATAAATGAGTAATTGTTATTTGGGGGGAAATTAAAATCATCCTTATTTATTAGTAAACTTTAATTTTGCTATATTTCTGTTTAAGTAATTTAATTTTTATTTTAAATTGGAATTTATTTTAAATTTAATGGGGGTTCTAAAAAAAATACCTAAATCGGTTTATTTTAATTTGGAAAACCGCTTTTCCCCTTCCAGCTGCCAACCGCCGATTTTTCCGCTTATCGATGACTAGGAAATGTAACTCATGACGTGTCCTACGGCTTATTTTCCACCCACCGCCCTGTTTTTCCGGATGCCGAGTGTGCGAGTGAGTGTGAGTGTGTTTTGCTCGCAAGACATCAAATTACTTTCGTATGCAAATCAGCGGCTTTTCTGCAGACTTTTTTTTTGTGCTGCTGCCACACGGCAGCCGACAGTCGCCGTTCGGGGGAAAGAGAGAGGCGATGGGGCGGGAGGCGAGAGGAAAAGGGACGGAGACAGACAGTTGATCGGCACCAAATTTATCTCAATGATATGCAGATAAAACTAACAAGTACCAACGTTTCTTTTTCATTCCGTTTGGCTTGCTCTTGCTCCTTTTTTTCTGCTTTTTTGCCCGCCCTCTTTGCTCCGCTGCACTTCTCCAGAAAAAGCTGAGAAACTACATTAGCAAATAAATTTATTTAGCATTACAAAAAATGAGGTAGCTAAGTGGCTGCCTGGTGGAAGAAGAAAATAAGAAGAGCAGAGAAGAAGGGATGGATGCCACAGGGGTGTGTGGGCGCCATGAATTTATTTAAGATACTTATTGATTGGATTTGATTTCGGGCTATGGGAAAGTAAACTTGGGCAAATAAATTTAAATGGGGGCGTTGAGTTTGGCCGGGGATTTCGGGGGTTGGCGGAAATTTGCAAGTTTTTCTGCTTTCGGGCTTTGCTCAGAACACGCATGAGTAATTTTTCCAATTTTTGTTTCACATCTTCAGCTAATCCGGAAAATTGTTTTTCTTCTCTCGCTACTTTGGCTGGTTGATACGTTCGTTTTATTATTATATTTATTTACTCACTTTGTCAATGTTTTTTTATTTGGGGGGTGGGTCTTGGGGTGTTTTAAATGTTTGACACTTACCTAAAAAAGAGAAGAAAACAGTTGGTTTAGTTTAAAACGAAAGGTAAGTATTTAAACTATTTAAATAATTTATAGTCATGCATATATTAAGTGGAAAAATGTCAAGTTTTACCGTTTCAATTAGTTGCAAAGCCATTTTTCAGCAAAGAAGATTTCGAACACAATTATTGCAAGTTTTCATTCGCAACTTTTGTGTAAAGTGCAGAAAATGAAATAATTAAAATGAAAATACGCCCGCGTAAATGTGTAAAGTAAGTTGAGATACCTTAACGACCTTTCTGTTAATAACGCAAAGTGCAAATGTTGCAACTGCAACTGCCCCACGGCAGCAATAACAACGTGTAACTGCAGCAGCAACTGTGCAGCGCCGCACGCAATTTTCATTTTCCCCTTGTTATTAAGTGATAATTGAATTTTTATGCCACCGAACGGCAGAGCTCCCCATTCGGAGCTCCAAGGATCCAGGGAAAATTGCACTGTGAACTCTGAACTGTGACCTACAAGTCACCCGGAATCAATTTCTCCAGTCATAAATCACCGGAGTCATGTGCCAATTTCCAGGCAATGCATGTAACGCACTTTCTAAACATCTCAAAAGATTCTGCCGAGGAGGAAAACCTTTTTACCTTTTCCATTGTCCGGTTTTTGTCAGTTTTTATCGGAACAGGACAAACAAAAAGATATGAAAGATTCGCTGCAGCTGCTTTATGACCAGAAGTCCAGAAGTCGACCTTTTTTTTTTTGCCAACCGCAGACTGTGCGAAAATTATGAAAATTCATATTTCCGCACGCACTTGGCTGGGAAATTCTCCGTACCTGCTGCCGCCATTCGACGAATGACAAAAACAAAGCCAGCGGGCGGTGGGCCGTGAAATTTGCATGCGTCAATAGAATTTGGGAAATTTTGCAACAGTTGCCAAAAGAAGAAAATCGTCATTTGATTTACAACTGCCGAGCATGGACCATAAATCTCGTTTCAAATATTTTGGTTGCTGCGATTTCATGCCTGTAAATTGCAATTGCATTTAATGCTGCCGTTTTTTTTTTTCGGGCAAAAACAAAAAATATAAATAAAATAAAGGGAAGACGAAACTCGCACACATTTCATGCGGCTTCCACAAAAGGTAAGAAGAGCCCAAGAGACCCAAACGAAGACAACGAAAAGCAATTTACGAAAAGCACGCAGCGTTTAGATCAAAAGCAAAGACGACGACGACGACAATCGCCATTTGCCAGAGGCGGAGGAGTGAAAGGGGGGCAGAGGGGTGCAGAGGGGGGATCTCTCGGACAACGATGCTATACAACGCAAAACACATCATTAAGTATAAAATTCTTAAAATGGAATTTTAAATCATTAAAAGGCAGCGGCGAAAAAAAAAGCCAGCCAGCCAGCCAAGAGGAATTCGCAATGCGTTTGCTTTATTTGGGAGCTGCAACAGCGGCAGCAGCAGCAACAGCAACAGCAACAGCAACATCGGCACAACGGCAACATGCAATGGCAACAATTCCTGCTGCCCAGTCGCATTGTCCAAAATGCTTGAGGTCGGGGCAACGCAGCGGCAACATCAGCGCCGGCATGCAGCGTTTTTTTTTTGTATTTTTTCCCTGTGCTTTTTTTTATTTTGTATTTTTTTATGTACACGCCAAGCCAAACAGCTTGAATGGAAGTAATGATGCTGGCCGAACGTCGCCGAAACGGAGTCTTGAGAAAGGCGCGCAGTTGGGCTGCATTTGCAATGAGTTGCCGCTGCAACAGCAACAGCAACACAGCAACCGGCAATGGCAATCAGCAACATGGCCGCCTGAGCAGCAAACGAAGCTGAACTGCCATCGTTGCTTTTATCGGCGTTTTAGCTGCTGCTGCTGTTGTTGTTGTTGCTGTTGCCCCCCTCCCCTATCCGAAACCCAAACCCCCCTTTCCATCCCACCCCTGCCTTTTGCTCCTTTTGGTAACATGTTGCTGCCGTGCATTGCATGTTGCTGCCGCTGCACGAATTCTATGTTGCACTTGGAATTTGAAGTAAATAATTCTTAGCTGTTCGCTTTTGCTTTTGAGCATTTTGCAAGTGCCTGGCTCTGCTCGTTAAGCATTTTGGGTGCGATTTTGTTGTTTTTTATTTGCTGCTGATGTTGCTCATCATGCAGCTCCCCAAAAAAAAGAAAATACAAAAAAATAACAGGGAAAGAAAAGAATGAAAAGTGGTTCCGTTTCGTTTATCTCATGTTTTGGGTGCATTATATATAACACACTTTATTCAGAGATGCTTTTGAATCATACAAAAAAGTGTGAGCGAGAGATTGATAAACTTGGATGAATCAGAAATACGAATGGTGCTTAAGTAGTTTAAAGTAATTTGCAAAACTATAAAATATAGGAATTTTAGTGGAATAAAATAAAGAATGATTTTTTAAAAAAATCTTTATAAAACTTTCAAGTTTATACAAATAAATACCAATTAATTAGGTAACTTTTTTTTTTATATTATTTCTAATTAATTATATTAGTAGATTTATTTTTTGTTGCTTAAAGTCAAGTTAGCTATTTCTCTTGTTTGGTGTTTATTTCTCCATGTGACCCAAGATTTGTCTCCATTGGAACCCGCATGCTCGCACGATGATTGACAATTCCCCAGCCAGCAGACAATGATCTCGGGGACTCGATTCCCCCACATCCTACAGCTTTTCTCATCGGGCTGCCGGCATCCGCCAAATACTCGACATTGCTGGCAATCAGACAAGACCAAACCAAACCGAACCGCTGTAAGCCATAAAAGGCAACCTCTCTTTTAGATTTCTTCCCTGCTGTTGTCTGCTTTTCGCCTTGTTTCTTCTTTTTTACCTTTTCTGCTGTTCCCGTTTTGGCCTTAACTCCATCTTGCGACATTTGCGAGCAAATAAATTCAATTTGCTGCTGGTCAGAGGGAACTGCGACAGGTTTTTGTCGCATTTATCATCGCATCAGCAGCGGCAAAGGAATGGAGCTCCAAATGAAACGCCATTTACCAATTTATTTATTTATATAAGGCGAATATATTTTATAACCCGAAGCAAATGCAGCCACGGCACCAAAGGAATCCACAGCCAGAGCAAAAAATGTTGTATGAAGTGACCAAACTAGTTCGTTAAAATAAATTCGAGAGCCACTAACAATGTTGAGCGGACCGAAGGACGGACATTCTGGATGGGATGCTGGATGTTCGGTTGCTGGATGGACAACATGCAACAGAAGAGTCGATTCCCGGTTCCCAGTTCTCAGTTGCCCACTCCAAAGACCCCATGTATCTCGGATGTATGCGGCAGGGCGAAGATGTATTCCTTTTGGGATGTTTTTAATTTTTCTTTAAAGTCGTTAAGCGACGTCGTTCGTTCGTTCGTTCGTTGGTTTTCTCTCTTTATTTTTACTTTTTTTGTTGTATTTTTTTCCGATCCGTCTGCCGTCCTGCTGCCACTTTTCCCCTCACCAGACTCCTTTGTGTTGGCCTTCGTTAGCTGCCATTTGCTTCCTTTGCCTTTCTAATGGAGTTTCGCAGATAACAGAGCCACAGCGAACGAGGTCTGCTCCTGCATAAGCACACACTTAGGGGTTAAGGGGAAGTCCCGGCGGAGGACTGGGGGGGCTGAAAACTCGAAATGAAATTAAACCCTTTTCGGCGGCTGCTGTTGCAGCAGCAGCGGCAGCATCAACATGGCAATATGGCGGCTGGCTGCAAGAAATTAACATTATTGCAATTTCTGCAGCTTCAACTAACAAGCCGGGAAAACAGAGGTGAAGGAGAAGCAGAAGAATAGGAGACTCCAACCTGCAGCCGATTTCGAATATAATTGAAGGAGCCTCGCGAGAGACGTGGCAATAAATTTAAAATCGTTTAGAAAATTAAAGAAATTGCTGGCTCGTATTTCCACTCGACTTTTCCCATACCCCCCGAAAATGGAAATGCCAACAGTTGCGACTGGGAAAGCAACAACAACAACGACGAGGAGGAGGAGGAGGAGCAGCAAGTGGAGCAAAACAAAACAAAATAAAACTGAAAACTTAAAACAGAAAACAGAAAACTGAAAACCAAACAAAAGAAGCAGAAAATGCTAAGAAGTTTTTGCCTCGCCGTCGACAGGCGGCATATGCAAATTTTTTACCAGAATGCAGTTAAACTTGCAAACGGCCAAAAAGGGTTGATCGGTGGAAATGGGGGGCTGAAGTAATGAAGATACTCCTTAAAGAATATGCTCCGTTGTTCATTGCCTTTGCTTAAGCAAATATTTCAGCACAAAACCCCTTGGGATAGCCAACATTTACTGGCTCGGGATTTAAGATTGCGCTAACCGAAAGTTTTTGGCTATTTATTGGGAAACTTAAATTGGCTAAAATTCCATAAATATTGTTTAACTATTTACCTACTTATTTTTAATTTATTATTATTATTTTAAGATTAATTTAAATATTTTGTAGCTACTAAAAACCTTTTAATTAATTTTTATAAGCTATAATTCTGTCTTAAAATTGATTGTAAAATTTTTTAAAATTTTTCCAACACAATATTTTAAAATATTTTTACAAAACATAGCTTCCAGAATTCATTTAGCACTTAGTCAGGGCAGATCGGATCGAATCGGATCACAGGGTTATATGGTTAAATGCCTTGGCATTCAATTCGGGACTCAGATGCAGTTGACGCTTTTCCCATTCGCGACTGCAGCTGCCTGCTGTGTTTTTGCAATGATAACAGACGGCTCCCGGTGCACCCCCTTGCCCGCTTAACCCCCTTTTGGCCCCCTTAACCCCCTGCAGTTCGCTGCTAGTCCGTTTCTAATCTGTCTTCGCGTGCTGTTTGCTGTTGCATGCGAGAATTGCGAAACACGGCGAACATGCCATGCAATGCAATGCAATGCAATGTCCGATGTCCAATGTCCAGTTCCCTATATATAGGACCTATAACACCACATTTCCCCACCCCCCCGAAAACCCCCTCGCGAATGAACAACATCAACAAGGCTGCCACATGCTGCGTTGTTGTGGGCCATATGCCCATCTCTTTCGCCTCGCACATATGCCGTCTCTTTCTGGCCGCCAAAAACATTTATGCAAATGCCTGCGCGCCATCATAAAATTGGATTTGGCAGCTGATTCTGATTATGGTTCGGATTCAGATTCAGATTCTGATTCCGATTCGGCGTCTATTTTAGAGACCCCCCTTGGAAAATTTTCGAACTCAAAATAAACACATACCTAGGTGAAAATAAAATTAATTTTCAGCAACGCCTTTCTATTTCTATTTTTGTTTTTAGTTTCCCACTGGCATTTTTCGCTCACTTTGTGTCGTTTTTGTTTTATTTTTAGTCGCATTTTTGTCGCATTGCGAATCTTGCGCGACCTCCGTTTGGGCCGACTAAATAAATTTCGTTTTAAGCGTTTTCGCCACACTCCATATACAAAGAAGAGCAGCTGCAGGGGCTGAGGGGGCGGGGGGACTGGCAGCGGGGGGCTGAGGGGGCGGCACAGCACACGGAGCAGCCAAATAGCCAAAGATAATAAAATAAACAAAAGGTTTGCCGCCAACAGAGGAGCAGGAGAAGAAGAAAACGCAACCAAGAAGCCAAAACACTCAGGCAAAAAAAAGAGGAGCTGGGCAGAAAAGGGGCTTAGAGGGGTTCCGGGGGGGGCAGGGCAACCCGGGGGGCCAAGGGGCAAGGGGCAGACGAAAGGTGAGTCGCAGTTGCTGCAGGTTTGCAAGTTTTATTTGTGTGTTTTATTGTGGGCATATCTCAAAAGCCAATCTTTTGGCAAGTCCGACAGCGATTCGAACTCTGGAATTGAAGGAGAGCCGATTGAAGATGGAACTCACATATGGCAAAGGTCCTATATGTGTTTCGTTTGTACATATAGAGGGATATAGAAGGCCTACACAATGGGAAGAACGGGACCAGCAGTTGAAGGCTATCAAATATCTAAATCTTTAAAGTGATTGCACTTAAGACAAAGACCTTTATTTGGTTAGTATATTTGAAAAACTGGTTTCATAAAAATAAAAAAAGGTTCTGGAACCTATGGCATTTGTTAAATTCTAATTTATAATTCTTTTTAACCTCTCATAACCAGTTCGAAAAATTTTGATTTATTGAAATTCAGCACAATAGTAAAGGAATATTTCTAATATTACTAATATAGAACGTATTTTAAACTAAACTAAGTTCATGCTAAATTGAAGTATTATATTTAATTTATAATGGTTTAAAATTTCCCCATACTTCTTAAGGTGAAACTTCTGCAGCTTCTGGCTGCCTTCCGATTTGCATTTAGCTTGAATTCACCTATACCCGAAAACAATCTCCACCATCTGTCTGCGTCCTCGTATGCAAATAAAGCAACACGCGGTGCAACATGCAACGTGCAACATGCAACATGCGAGCTGCCATTGCACGTTCCGGGAATAGGAATGGAAATGTCTTTGGACTCGGAACGGGAATGGGAATGGGAATCGGTAGATGGGTATGCAGTCTCCCCAGTTCCACTTCCTTTCCAGCTGCCCCGTGTATCGAAGAAAATGAATAAGGAGCTATTTTTACTTTTAAATCTTCCTCCCGCCTGAAAGTTGCAGCTTGCCGCAATGTCATCGAACTATCGTTGGGCTACCTGGGAAATTGATCGAGGAGGACTGTGGATGATACTGTACATATTGCATAACCATGTGAGGAGTCTTTTAATCCTCGGCCTAATCTCCCCCTCTTGATGTCTGGACAATCTTTTGGCTCGACTCGCATGCCAAAACCAGGATCACAATGGCAATTTATGGGAGCTTTTGGGTTTTTCGTTAGCCGATGTTTAGCTAATACCTCGAACACTGCCAAAGATACTGAAGGGGATTTGCTTAGAACTCTAAAATTTAAGTGAGCACAAAAGTGACCGCATAGCATGTATGAATGTACTTGCCAGACAACCGAAATCCTCCTGTGATTTAAGGCAATTAGCACTTAACAAAGTCTGGTGCTCATTTAAAATAGAATAAATGAATTTCATGGGAAAAATATTGCTAGCAACTGTCCTGTCGTAACCCCAGAACCGATCGGGTTTTATTTTACCAATTGGTAGGCAATTTTAATGCATATTTCATTTGAATGGTGGTAATGCATGTTCGGGCTCTCTGCATATATATATTTCGGGACTGGGGGAGTACTCCATATTGAATTATGATTTATGATTGGAACATGTTGTAGCCGGCTCAAGGGTACTTAGTCCATAACCCTCTGTGTGTGTATATGTGGGAAATGTGCGCATATGCGCTAGTTAGTGAGACATTCAGTTGCAGCGGGAGAAAGAGCAGGAGAAAGGCGGAGAAAGCGGAGAAGTGGTGGGAAGTACTCGAACATCGAAATCGACCGAAAATAGCGACATTTGTGTGCGGCCCTTGAATAATGGCTGCCATGTTTTCCAAAAGACAAGGATCAAGGATGTTTCCATTTTCCTTCTTTTTTATTAACGAAAATCGAAGGAGACATATAGCGCTGGTTGTAATTGGAGTTCAAATGACTCTTATGGCCTGACAATTATCTCCAGCCGATAAGACATGGCATTTTCCGAGTCTCTTGAGGTTTATCAGTGTTTTCCATTGTCAAGAAGCGATCTGTTGTTTAAATGGGGCGATATATTTCCATCCTGTGGGGCGGCCAAGTGGTTTTTGGGAATTTTTCGTAGCCAAAGATATGGTTTCCTTTCCAAGAATATTGTTACGGAAATTCTATTTGAGATTAGTTTGGTAAAATTTAATTTTTTATAAAATTTGTAATAGTAATTTTTATAAATATGATTTAAATAAAAGAGAAAAATAAAAAGACTTATATATAACCCATTCACCCCGATGACAATGAGTGCTGTAGTATTTCAACACCTGAGTGACTTTTATCCGTGGCCACTGCAAATGAATGAAAGACGAAGAGTCAAAGGGGGGAAGGTGGAAGCCCATTTTAAAATTCCAACCCAGGCGCGACAAAAATTCACACATTTGCGTGGCTAGGACCGAATAAAAATCCCATTTAAATGTGACACTTTAAATGCCAACGACAAAAATAGTGCCAGACTGCGGTGGATACAACAAAAAAAAAGAGTGGAAAAGGAAAAAGAAAAGAGGTGTAGATGGGGTATACTTCACGTGGACGGTGACGAATTCGTGACGTGTGGAAGGACTAAAAAAATGACAAAACCTTACATTTATTTGCATTTTCAAGTCGAGGCAAAGCATGGCCATCGCATTTTCCACCCCATTCTTTTTTCTTCTGTTTTTTTTTCAGCACATTCTTCATTTCGTTTCGTTTGCCCAGTAGTTCCTTCCTTCCGTTTTGCGGTGCAGAAAAACATTTTCCACAAGAATGAGCCAACGAGTTGGCGACATTTACATATGTGCATCTATCTGTGTGAGCCGTGTGTGCTTTGTATGTTTGTGTGAACTGTCAACGCGCCATAGAACTGTCAACTTGATGGTAATTTTGAACAAAGCCATGAAAGCGGCCAAAGGAGTTGGCTAGCTGCAGGTTTTCAGCTCTTGTTGTCTGGCCTTCCCCTATATTATTTTCGACTTTTTTATACAGTTTTTCGTGGTGCTAAACAAGACAAAGGATCGCTGATGGATTCCATACAAATTAAATGGCTCAGACAACATTTCATTTCGAATTCATGCAAAACATGCTGTATTTATGAGGTCCCCCCTCAAGGACTCGGGACAATTAGCGGCTTGTCTGAAAGCATTTCCTCTCCATCTTAAGTGCCGCATCCGCATCCGTTGGGGAAATGCAAATTACTAACTATCTCTGCCTCATCGCCGTTGTTGATTAATCTCATTACTCCATTTGATGGGTTACAAAAAATATGTAATTTATTTTTCACATATGAACGCCAAGCATAAATCCCACAATTTACGCTTATTGCCAATTTATTGCGAATAAAAAAAGATGATGGGAAAAACATCCATCGAAGCGCCGGACCGAGTTCAAACAATCAACGCCATTGTCCCGGGAATCTCGCTTCATTTTACACCAACTCCTTTTTTGCGCCCCGATATTGGAAAATTTACTATCGGCCACTGTGGATGCTGGTGAAAAAGGGCAAAAATCGAAATATTATTAAGTCCCAAAGCTGCACTTCAATTAAAATGCATTTTCGCAGTTTATGGGCTTAATCTCATAAACAATTTCTGCATTGTTGCAAATTCACTCTCATTCTTCGATTTTTCCGGGCATTGTTGATGGTCAGCAGACGGTAGGAAAAATATTTTGTAACCAAATGGAAACAAAAATTTTATAAAATGAGAATGTATTTGAGGAAGAAGGTGTGATATTTTGAGATATTTTAAGGCTATTATAATATTTAAGAAATTAAAATTGTGATATTATAGGGATATTATAATATTTATGATACTAAAAAAATATTTTTGTTATGATCTAATTTTTATGTATTTTATAAAGACATTTTCATTTCAATTGTTTTATGTCATTAAAAATACTATTTTCTGTATTTCTTGCCTCAATTACTTAAATTATTTTCCCCAAATTATTGGTTAAGCTCACTCCTTGGCTAATTAAGTTTGTCTCACAATCATTAATGCACCTGTCCCATTGTCCCACAGATATTCGCACAACTTTTTTGGCCAACCCACCTCATTTCACTACCTGTTCCTGGCTTGTTTTCGTATCTTTCGGCCTGGCTGTGTTCCCTTTTAATAACTTTATAATGGCGTGTTGCATCACGCGCCGCAAACTTCGTGGGGCCACGCCCCCTTTGTGGGGTGGGGCACACCCGACCGCCCAACAAACAATTGCAAAGCGCGTGTTTGTTGCTGCATTTCGTGCGATTCTTTTTCGGTTATCGACGATTTTCAATCTATGCGCATAACTCAAGTGCAGCAACACCAGCGAGCCCGCATCATTGGACCATTGGAGCGGGTCCGAGAGGCATATGTGCAACTTCCGATGTTTCTGTTGCTGCTGGGCGCTTAACTGATGCTGGACCCCATCAAACTTGGCAATAGGCATACACACAAACAAAGGAAGGACAAGGCAAACAAAAAAAAATAAAAATAGAAAACGAAGGGGGAAAAAATAGAACAGCAGCAACAGCGAAATAATATCGGCAACATTTTATTGCCCTCTGACCTAGAGGGGGTGTTTGGGGGCCACGACCTGCTCAAATTTGACTCCGAACATCCTGCCGGACTATCACAATCTCTCGCTCTTCCTCTCCCTCTCCCTCTCACTCTGTTTTCCGCCTTATCGCCGACGTCAATAACCACCCACTGAAATGCCGCCTCCCCAACGACCCAACCACCCACGATCCCTCTCTCTTTTCTGCCCCATTCATATCCTTGTGCGTTGTCTCGTTTTACTGCAAAATTTACATCCTGTACTGCTGATGGTCATTTTACTGTTTCCGTGTGAGAGTGTGTGTGGGGTGGTGGGCGGATTTTGGCCCAGCAAGGACTCTTGGCCAGCACTGTGTGCATATGAATATTTTGCAGCAGGCAACAATAAAATCCATGACATCATAAATATCGATGCGTTGCCGTCGTAACGAACATTTTCGGTGCGGGCTTAGTTCCATTCATTTCGATGCCCCCGAGGGTCTACAAAAGGGGGGTACCAGGGGGTCAGGAGGCGTTACGAGGGGGATTCGGGGGGATAGGCACACCCGCAGCAAGGCGCCGCGCGATAACTCGATAATTATGTCCGCTTTTGTTTATTTCGCACATCGATTACAATGCCGGAGTGCGTCCCCGGCCGACAGATTCCGGGGTTTTGGCCATTACGGATATTTTGGCCATTTCCAGAGGTGCCGGGGTCACCATTGGCGGGGCGAGGCAGTCGGAGGGAGGGTCAGGTACTGGTGCATACGTCACGGTCCCAACTCCTGCGGAATTTACAAACTTCACTAGCGGCAGGACGAATGGTTAGGGGAAAATGCAAACCGAGTACACGGCGAAAATTAAGATCATTTGGTTACTAACTTTGAAAAATTATATTCTTCTAAGTTTTTTTATTTAAAAATTTAGGAAAAAATTAAGTGTCTTTAAAATTAATTAAATGAAAGAAAATTATTTTTATATTTTAAACATAATATATTTATGTCAAATCAATCAATATTATTATTATTAATTTTCAAGTTTGTTATTTCATTGCGGCTCCTTGTTTTTGGTGATACTTTTTTTCCCAGTGCAGGGAATCCTTCCCGCTTTCGTCCTTTTAGGTGTGGAGTACGCTGTCTGGCGTCGCTCGCTTCTCATAAGTAAAACGCTTGTGAGCAAAGTTTTATAAATTATCCTTGTGAGAATCCTTATTTATGGCGCGTGTGCAATTTTCATTTTATCGCAGTAAAAGCAAAGTTAAGTTAAGCTCCTGCCGCTCCCGTTTTCCCAACTTTGGCCCACAGTTTGCAAATGGAGGCGTTGCACCACCGCCACCGCCAACAACAAAAACAACCATCAGCTGAGTCTCAGCTATAGCTGCCTCTCTTTCTGCCCCGCTGCATATATACATATAGATATATAGATATACATATATCTCTGGCTCTTGCTCACTTTTTATATTTGCGCCGGCGAACTTCAATTGTTCAGCAGCCAACACAAACAATCGGGACACGAGGGGTCACAGGGGGCGGGTCGAGGGGGCGGTTTGGCTCTCAACTCGACTTGACTCTCGTATATTGCACAAATATCTGCCCAACCATCGAGCGTTGCATTATGGGCCACGATGGGAAGTTATTGGTAAAAGTTAATCAAAACAAGCCCAAATAGTTAAAAGAAACAGAATGTAAAATATTTTTAATGATCTGCTATCTGTATTTTATTTACCACATATGATATCATAATATTTTTATAAATTTCATAAATAATAAGATTTTATTGGTTGAGAATAATATTCTTAATATTCTTAAGAATATTTTTAAAAAATCTTATAGGAGGTTTTCGAGTATTATCTATTTCCAAAATCTTAACCCTTTAAATACCAAAGTTTCCCCACTTTAAAGCCCACTGTTCGTGTCTCCGAGGGGGGTTAAACCTGGAGGGGGTTGTCGGAAGAAGATCTCTCGTTGAGCTGCCAAAGTTTTTTATGGCCTGCATATGAATATTATGCGCTCGAGTATAAAATGTTGTTGGCCACACTTCCTACGTTTCACTTCCTGCACTCGACTCGACTTGAGCTGCATCCCCCGGCACACACATACACACACTCCACACACAATCTATATACTATATGCACATCTATCTGCAGCCGTATCTATACATCTCCGCAGATACAACAATGCACAATGGCAACAAAAACAAGTGGGAATGTATCTTGGAGATGCGATTCGAAACTTAAAGGCTGTCTTTAAACCGAGATTTCTGGCCCGAGGCGGCAAGACAAGAAAATGCGAATAGCAGAGGAGAACTTGAAGCCAAAAATCCCGTCTAAAGTTTTCTTTGTTTTCCCTCCTCAGGGAGGAAAAACCCCCCGTCCACTTGGTGTGAGTGCAAAAAATATTTAGCTGGCAAAGTTTTATTGGCAAAATCTGTTTATGGCTTTTGAATTTTAATTAGTTTACATTATGTCGAAATGTTGCCGCTGCCGTTTGCAACAATGGGGCAATGGCGATGGCGATACGAGCGGAAGAAATAGTGTCCTGGCAGTCGAGAAGAGTTTTCATTACTATTTGTCTGCTGCCTTTCCGCACAGCAGCCGCAGCCGCAATTTTATGCGCAGGATACAAATGTACATGAATAACTAAGCAAGCCGGCAGAAAGGATGGCTGGATTGCCATCCGAAGGGGGTAGGGTCCTTGTCCTCGTCCTCGTCTGCGTCCTTTTGCTGTGTGTGTGTGCTAGCCAGGATCAGCGGCAGCAAAGTTTGGCGCTCTCGCCGAGACGTGCCTTGTAGCAAATTTTAATTCGACAAAAACATGAAACTCAAAACAGTTATTGGGATGTTGTTTGCCTGCAAGTTTTCATTGAGTTTCGGCTGAGCCCCAGGATGCGGCTCTTATGGTGGGGTCCTTATTTTTTCAATGGCCTTATAAAATTAGCTGATGTATGTTTGTAATTAGTTATATGGCTAAACTTTGTCTTGGGGATTTTTTAAAGCGTTTTATACCAAGTGTTTGTATTTTGTATTTTATAAAAATAATTTTATTTATGAAAATATGTTCCTGTTTTAAATTTAGGAATATTGTATTGTATTTTTATTTTATAAAATATTTTTATTTTTGAAAATTTGTTCTTGTTTTTAATTGAGAAATTTGTATGTTTAAGATCCCGATTTCCTTGAGCCAAGCTTAGTTTAAAGCCAAATTAAATTAAATATAATCCCACGAGTACGTTGTAAAGTAAATTTTGAAGTCGCAATTACCTAAACGGCTGCTGGTAATAGAATTTAATGATGGATTGCATTCACTTATTTGGAGAATCGCTAACGATGTTGCAGCTGCAATGTCGCAAAAAATGGAAAAGCGGTGGCCCAAAAATGGCGAATGCGACTCGTTGACGGATGGCGACCTTTTCTCTTTGCATCGGCAGCCTCCAGATTTGATGCAGTTCAGCCAAGCAAAAAGGGGAAAAACAAAAAAAAAACACCAAGAGGAACTGACGGCAAAAAAAAAGGCGAATTAAATCAGTGCTGCTTTTGTTCGCCTCAGAGTGTTTTTGCTACTGTTTTCAGTTCATTTTCAAATCGTTTCGTTTGCTTTGTATGCAGTTTTATTTAATTCATTTTTCACGTTTTTTGTTTCAGTTGCTGTTGCTGCTGTCGTCGTTTGGGGCTGCAAATGTGCAATTAAAGAAACAGGTTACACGCCCATAAATATTGAAATGCTGGCGACGTCGTCTCCGCCGTTTGTCGCCATCTCAACTCAACCAACTTGGCTAAATGCAACCACAATGTTGCTGCTGCTGCTGTTGCTGCTGCAAAATGTATTCGTATTCACATGTCTTAATGTTGACAGCATTTTTGTGATTGTCTGACTTATTGCCAGCCGATTGATGACAAATAAATTACGTGCACTTTTTTTCGTGGCTCGGTTCGACTGGCTCTTTTAGCCGGCGTTTTGCCGTTTTTGGTATCTGCTGCAGTTGCTGCTGCCGCCGAAGCTGCGTTAATGGCTTCGGTAATTACTTTTAATTGCCATTGTAAAGTTTTTCGCATCGCAACCGAAAATGGCAGCGGCGGCCCTGACCACTTGACTCAAGTGGCTGCGACAGATTGGCGGCTTTTCACTGCGATTTTCCCCGCCTTTCCTCCTGCCCAACTGGCGCCATGACTTCAGCTGTGTGGCTGCTGATCAATAGTTTTGTCTATAAATAGGCTTCAAACTGCTCCACTTGCCTTCGGATCGATCGTTACATCGATTTGCCATGACTGGCAAAAGTACTAATCAAACTCAATTGGTATTGAATAAACAATAATTACCTTAACCAGTTGGCTAGGCATTATTTACGCATCGGGAAAGTATGGAGCTATATGTGCTTATTTTAATTTAATATTTTAGTAAATTTAACATTTTTATTGACTGTTTATTTATGTTAAATATTAAACATTATTTCTTATTCATTTATTTCTTTAGAAATGAGTTTTAAAATCCCATTTAATATATTCTGTATATTTAATAGCAAGTGTAAGCCGCTTATTGCTTCATAATACAGATATCTTTGTAATTTCTCGTTATAATACAGATATCTTTGTAATTTCTCGCTTAAACCGCCCATCGATACTCACACATTAGCCGAACAACTCAATTGCCGGATTCCTTGCCATGATTATAACGAATAAATTTTAATTATGCGACTCACGATTCTGTACACAATTTGAATTGGGTTGACAGCGACCGACGGACACGAAAAAAAAACTCGAAATTTTTTATCTTATTCAGCTGATGGAGGGTTTCAGGTAGTGCCCGAAAACGTGGACCCCGACAAAATACTTATATACTTGTATTTCAAAGCATACAGAGAGATGTATCAAAACAGAAATAAAGAGAAAACAAAAAACTTGCAGTCGACATCTTTATAAATCGCTCGACGCATAAATCAAACGAACTTTTGTTTTCGAATTTTTGTGGAAATTCTGCGGGCGTGCAGCGATTGAAATCACCGTTCGTACACTGAGCGAATTGGCAGGGGCTTTCACTTCGGTTCGGTTTTTTCTTTCCTATATGGGTGCCTTTTTCTCCACGGTTCGTTAGTTAGCCCGTTTAACATTTTAAACAATCATAGCGAAAATCACGAAGTCCTTACTCCACGGGTTGCCAACTGCGGCAAAGGAAATGATTGCATTTAAAATTCAAACTCGAGCGCGGGTTGGAAAGAAAAAAACCTAAGGAAAAAGAAGCGAGACCAAGGAAAAAAAAAACCGCTGAAGTCGGCACAAAGCCATGTCGCCATCGTTTCGGCCATCTCCTCGACGTTCTCAGGCCCAAAGACCCCAAGTCGGCCATTTAGGCCGCGCCAACTGAACGGCGAACGAAAAAAGTCAACAACTGAATAAAAAACATTTTCGAATACAAATGTTGGCATTGCATAACAAACGTTTTCTAAATGAGGCTAACTAAGCAGTCGGCAGAGGACGTCGACGGCGGCAGAGGTGGAGGCAGAGGCGTGCATATGTTTGAATTGCCGATGACGATGGCTTTTTCCTGCCTCCCTCTTAACTGTTTCGTGTTTGGTTTTAGCCAGCTCTTTTTCCCCCTGGTATCGTGGCTCCAACTGCTGTGGTGGTGGTCTTTGTATAGTTTTTTCTCCATTCCTTCTCTTTTTTTTTGCATAATACGACCACAAAACTAACGGTTAAATGCCTGGTCTGCCGTCCTGGCCAAGGCAAATATTTGATTTGGTCTAAAGGTTTTTCATTTGTCGCCATGTCTCTCCGTTCTCCTTTCGACATTTCTATGACTGATTTAATCAGCAAACTTTGACAAGAGTCAGGAAGTCAACCGTCCGTCGTCCCTCATTCCGCCCTTCCCCCGTTTTTCACCCGTTACCCCCCGCTTTTCCCCCGCTTTTCGCCACCTGAGCTGGGCCATTTCTGTCGACTCAGGTTTTCGGGGGGCGGGAGGGGGAGTAGTTGGGCAGACGAGGCAGAATTAAATTAATTAGAAATCTGATAAGACTTCCACTCGAATTGCGCCTTAGTTAATTTGCTTGGTTTTTTTTCGCCAAGCCTCGACTTTTTCTTCCCCACAAAATTCTTGTTCTGGCTTTTTTCGCTTGTTGGCCCAATCTAAAAAGTATCTCGTTTAATTTGTTAAGTTTCTGTATTTAATTTTATGTTTGGCTGCCCAAAAAAACTTTTACAAATAAAAATGTTGCTTCTATGTACACCCAAAAAAAATTGATATGAAACTTACATTATGTTAAATCATTACATTATGTAATATAAGGCCAGGTAAATTTGATATGCTCGAAAATAGTATTTCATGTAAAAACGATAAGCGTATAGCATAGCCAAAAGTTTATATGCGCATATCGATTTTACGGCGACTTGATTTTTTTGTGTGTAGTATTTAGTTCGAAAGTGTATTTATTAATTTAGAATTATATATAAGTTTACTTTGAGGAGTTTTTAAATTTTAAATTGATTTTCTCATTCTAGCGTGTAATTTATATCTTGATATATTTTTTCTATACTTTGTAAATATGTATGGTTTGAGTTTAGAACATTTGTATCACTCTAATTTTTAAAGACATACCTCCAAATCTTCCCGATGCTTTTGAGTACCGAACCTCCTGTGACTTTGTTCTAAATTTCCGAGCCTCTCGCAACTCATCAGGTGAACCTCCTGCGACTGCGAATGCAATTTGCCGCATTTACCTGCTGCTATCTACTTTTTGACTTTTCGGCTTCTTGTTATTTCTTTTTTGTTCGCCACTGCGACGGCTGCCAACTGCCGGTGGGCCCATAAAAAACTGCCAAATGCACTGGTCCATCTACCTAAATGGCAGCGATGGCAGAGGACCGGGCCCGGAGGGCAGAGGTCGCAGGACAGCGTGTGTCCTGGCCATGTCCGCTGGCCTGTCTCGCGGCATCCTGCATCCTGAATTTTCAACGGAAGGCCAAATTAGCAGCGCTGCCTCCGCTGCAAGGCGCGCGTTTTGTTTACGACGCCCGACACTTAACATTGCACTTTTTATGGCCTCGTAAAAAAATTGCACACATTTTCCGCCGATCCGAAGGCTAAGTGGAATCAGTTTCGGGGAAAAACACCGACCTTGACGGCGGCAAAAAAAAAAACTTAATGATCGTCGCCTCTCGAACGATTTTTTAATGTCTCTCATGTGTTGCTCAGACGTTCGCTTAAAAAACGGTTCCCAAAAAAAAAAAAAGAAAAAACCAAACGACCAAAAGACAATGCATAAGTCAAGGATAACTCTAACGATTGTTATTTTTTGGGACCTGGTCGAGTTCGAATTCGTGCCGCCTGAGAATTTACAACATTTTCCCGCCGAAATCCGCCGAGAAATATCGTGTCCCGCGCCACATTTCTCATCCTCCTGCGCGGGCACGAAAATCTTGTCATGATCTCTTCGAGGACACGGAGCCACACGATCGGATGCCCAGCTGGAGCCGCGGAGTTCTCACATGTTGGCCCAAAAGGGTCAGCGGGGTCAGCTGGAAGTTGGCAGTCGAAGTCGTGGTCGTGCCTTCTTTTTTGGGTTCTTTTTCTTCGACTTTGTCAACATCCAGAGATAAAGTAGTGGTTCGGCGCATTGGAAAACAGTAAGCACATCGTAATGTTATCCAAATAAAAGAGTTGTACTATCAAGATAAAACTAGGTTTTAAAACTTATTTTAAAATTTCATTTTCAATGAAGTAAGGAGTTATGTTTTCTATTACCCCTATTAAAAGTACAAAAATATATTAAAAGAAACCCCTTCCTTATATCAACGGGATTATAAAGACAAACCTTAATTTCCATCCAATGTTAATGGAATAAAAATAGTTTCCCATCTTATAACCCCAGACCATTCGTCAAACCGTATATCCATAAATATGTTTATTCCCCCAGAACCAATTAACACTTCGGAATAGTATTGGTTATTTATTTTCCCCCGCCGGCCACTTCATTAAAGTCTTTGAGAAAACATCGAACAATAAATTAGGGGAACCAATAAATCAGCGAAATGTGACAGAAATTTGATAAAAACAAAAATTTTGGTTTAACTGATAAAGCCTGAGAGGGTGAAACAAAAAAGCAACCAGGGAAATAAATAAATAAAGACGGAAAAAGAAGAAATACCGCGTTTTAATAAAGACTCATAAATTCCGCTGGCGACGACAACAAAAGCGACAAAACGACTTTGGACTTGCAAGATGAGCGCTAAAAATAAATAAAACTATTAATCAGGGCCAGCAAGAAGAAGAGGAAGAGCGAATAAGGATGGAAGTGAGTTTGAGTTTTCCACACAGCACAAAAAAAAACTATTTGATATCTACACTTTTTAAATCAGTTTAACATTTCAACATTGAGATAAGAAAATTCCAAGTTTTATTTTATTTGAATATATCATATTTGTTTTTATATATTGCAATATTTCAATACCAAATAAAAGTGTTATACAGTTTTTTTTTTAATATTTTAGAACTTAAAATAATATCTGGGACTAGATTCATTAGTACTGGCAATTAATTATCTAAATAAACAATTTTGTTCAGTGCACGGCGGAAAATGAACAGCGTCAGCGAAGCGGTCGTAAATAATTTTTAAAACAACTCTTTTTGCCAAGAAAGAGAAAAGGCAGCGGAGCCTTGCCAATTGTGGCGCAGTTTTTCAGCTGCTGCCAAGAAGAAAAGCCAAGAGTTTTGCCTCTGGAAAACGCCAAGTGCAGTGCAACAGGAAAAGCCAGGGAAAACAGCAACAAAAAAGATAGAGAGAGCAAGACCGAGAACGAGCGAGCGAAAAAGGGGCGGGCGACTTTAGGGCCAGAGAGAGGAGAGGAGAGAAGAGAGACGGCCATAAGAAATGCCACTTTGCGAATATTGTGTGCCAACGATAAACACTTCAGAGCGGCCATTAAAATCACAGTGAGAGAGCGAGAGCGCATTCGCTCAAGGAGAGAGAGAGCGGCCAGTGAATGGGAATTGGAATGAACGCGAGAGCGAAAGAGCCGAATGAATAATGGCGGTGCCGCAAGACAAATAACCCAGCCCCGTTCTCTCTCGCTCGCTCGTGCTGTCCCGCTCTGGCGCGACGCGTTTATATGCTCGCCTGTTTTGACTTATGGGAAATAAATCAGCAGCCGTTGAGTAGGTGCTGCTTGTGTGTGTGTGTGAGTGTGTGTTTTGGAGGGGAAGTGCTCTCTCTTTCGCTTTCCTCGCTCTCTGTCGCTCGCGGAATTAATAAATATTTTTTAATAACAATTCACAAGTAAATTAGCGCGGTTCAAGTCAAGTGTTACGGTTTTTATTTGCATAAAATTAATAAGTAGCTTAAGCTCACTGATTCGGATTCGGGTTTTCTAACAGTGTAGCAATAATTCAATATTTTCGGGCCATAAACCATTTGCTTTGTTTGCCAAGTGTCTAGAAATACACATAAAAAGTATTAAGCACGTCTTTTGCTCCGCGATTTATGTGCGAATCGTTTTTCTTGGCCGTTTCTTCTCACTTTTTGTGTTGCTTTTAGCAGTAAACCTGCTACCTTTTAAATACAATAAATAAATTTAATTTTCTACACACGCGACGCGGCTGCTGCTTCTTCTTCTTTATCTTTTCCTATACTTTTTGCGCATGTTCCGCAAAATAAAAACGATGGAAATTACTCAGCTGCAAAAGTCGCATGTTTTACGAGGGCTGCACAATTTATGGCCCTAAAAATCGCCAAAGAGAGAGGAGAGAGAATAAACGTTCTAAGGATAAAATTTACTAAACTTTATTAACCAACTAAAATTGCAAAGAAAAGCCCCTCATTAAGAAGTAAACAAAGAAATGACCAAACAAATCAATAAAATTAAGTATTTGGCAAAGAACTCAAGTGCCCATCGATTTATTTATGTGCTGGAAAAACGACTCGGGAAGCGAAAAGAGAGCGACTTGAGTGCTTTTACGCGGCCCATAAAGCACTCGCACTCACATTCCATCATTATCGGCTGGGTTTTGGAATTCAAATTCGTATATGGGTCATTCCACTGGGAATAGGCTGAGACAGAGAAGGAGGAAGAGCAAGAGAGAGAGTGAGTCAATTATATAATCGGCTATTGAAATTCAGTTTCTGCCCTGTGCCGTTGTTTAAATTACAGCCGACACCTCATCAAAACGAGTGTTTTTCCACCCACACGCGTTGCTGCATGCACTGCATTTTAATTTGGAATTCGGAATCCAGAGGATGTGGCCGCGGAACTCGATTTTTTTAGCCCAGTGTTAAGCCAGCGATCCCGTAAGCTCGTCTTTTGAGCCAAAAGCTTTGCCTTTTGCCCCTTCCAGGTACCCTCGATGGCCGACAGATGGCTCTCCGCTCTTAACCCACTAAATACCTGAAGCGAAGCACTGAGAGAAAACGATGGCAACTTGGCATAACCTTTTAAAGTCCTGTATCTGAACTATTATCTTTTATCAAACACTTTTCATATGTTATCTTTGTAAAATCATTGCGTTAATTTTTAAAACAGAAGATTTTGCTTAAATAAATATTAAAATGATAAAAATATTTTTCTAATAAAATATTTGCAACAAAATATAATCTGTTTTCTTCTGTTAAAGTCTAAACTCTTCCGCAGGTATCAAAATCGACCATTTGAAATTAAGGGGTTAATTCGTTTCTCCCCTTATCTTTCCCAAAAACCCAAAAATTGTATTAGTATGTTTGTACGTTTGTAGAGACGGCCAAGCCTTCGAAGCTATTTTTGTTGTTGGGTTCCCAAACACGCACGAGAGCGTCATCATCAGCAGTTCCAAATTAGTGTGGATCGGAGGGAAACTGGGGGGCAAGCGGGGGAACAACCGGGGTTCAACATGCGTATGACCAAAACAACAAAAAATCGCACAAATCCGCCGACGCTGAGAGTTTATTTATGAGTTCGCTGAGGTGGAAACACATATAGAATTCGCAATGAGTTAGCTTATTGTTTATAATGATTTAGGAACTGTCAAAGTTCGGTGACAATTTATAAAATTTTAATAAATAATATATTTGGGTGTTTATTATTTTAGTTTTCAAAATGAAAAATCTATATAAATATAAAATAAAATAAACTACGGAGGAAATAAATTACTTTAGCGACTAAATTTAGTTATTATTGACTTAATTTTTAAATAGGTTTTCTTCTTTTACATAGCAAATATAAATAATGCACTATAGTGATATTAATATGTAATAGTTATTTGAGATAGAGGACTTTCTAGTTCGGATTTCATTCATCTCGCAGAAAACCAACATAGGCCGCACCTCTCTTGGGAGTTTCACCTATTTTGCTCTGCTTCGAAGTCACCCGGAGATACAAAAACCATAATGGCAATTATGATTAATAAAATATGGTTGATTATAGACCCGAGACTCTTTGGGAAATGTCAAGAGCCCGAAATGGTTGCAGAGAAAAGAAGGTCAGCGACTATTAGCTCGGTGATTTTCGCAAGTGTACAAGTCGGTGGGTCGAACCCTGCGAATGTGTGTGTGTGCATCTGAAGGCACAATGATAAATGTGCAAAGCAAAAAGGCAAAGAAAAAAATAGAAATTGGGTGAATAAATAGCCCAGATTCCGTTGAGCAAGCAGAAAAAAAGGAACTCGCGGAGAAAGCCGGCGCAAGGCAAGTGGAAACAAACAAAAATTTCGCCGACGGCGAATGCGAAAGGACAAATGGCCAAAAGCGCGAGAGCAGAGTGGAAGGCCCAGAAACCCGGAGAGCAATAAAATCAACAAACTCCGAGCAGAATGCCATTTATCAATGGCAAAAGGAATTCGGTGCGGAAAGCCGAAAACACAGTTTTTGGCCAGGGGAAAAGCTGTGGAAATGGAAATGCGAGTGAACACACGGCAAAGATGCGTGTGAGCAAAGGGACGAAGATTGCGAATGCCCGGGAAAACTAAAAGGATTTTACAGATTCAGTTTAATAATAAATGAAATTGTAACATTTATTTTTTGGTATCTTTAAACAATATATTTTGGTAATAATTATAATAATTATTATTCACATTGTAGAATATATCGCTCCTATATCTTATGTCTTTCAACCATAATATTGTTACCATGCAAAATATTCTCATATAAAATTATTGAAGAAACTAATATTATTTTATCTAAATTAAACAAAATCCTTTATTATAAAAATAGATTTAAAATAAAACCTTGATACATAGCCAATTGAAAGCCTAGAACATCTTTAAATTCAATCCTAAGATTCCTATTCCCTCCCTAAGACTAAGCACCTATTTAAAGAAATAAAATCCGCATTCCTACGCATGTCGCACAGAATCAGCATATTCGCTGACCGATTTTGAATCCACCCTTGTCGCACGCAATGGAAATATAAAAAAGATATCTGCCCGAGGCCAGCGACAAACATAAATAAATTATTATTTTTTTCGCATGTCTCTGTCGCTTTGTGTATCCTAATGTGTTTGGGTGGCGGGCGGCGAAACAAGGATAACATGACTGATTATGTAAGCAAAAGGAGAGGCAGTGGGCCCAAACAAAAGCGTACAGCCAAGCACATTTGGGTCCTGCCCGGTAGCCCCCGTATCTTCTGCCATTTTCCGGGTTCTCCATTCTTTTTTTTTCGGCAGTTTGCCACAGCAGGTTGAACGGCAGTGGCATATATACACACCCACTTATTGTGCTGTGCGTGTTTTTGAGAAAGTGGCACAATTTTTACTTTACGAACGCCTAATGTAATAAAGCCCGCCCTCCCAAAGACCCTCAATCCCCACAAATGGATGGCCTGCGTTTAGCATTCGCAGCGATAAAGCCACTGGAGCAGCAGCATCAGCATCAGAAGCCATAGAATCCATAGAAAATCTGAGGTTGGCTCAGGATGGAGGAGGATGTTGGCCATGTGTGCGACTAAAGGTGGCCCAAAGCGGGGTCAATGGCCATAAATCAAACCGAAAATTATACGCATTCATCTGCTGAGCTGGCAAAAGAACAAGAAAAATATCTGCCACATTGCCTGCGGCGAGGGTGGAGCTGAAAATGCTGCAGCATTTCCCGTTTTCGGGGGAGTTTTCCAAATGGCGGAAAATATGGGTAACTGTGCGAAATCTAATGGCCACCAAAAATCGATAAAGGGCGAGCTGCCACTTGGTTTTATTTCTGTTCACCTGACGGCCGAGTGTTTTAATTGCGTGCGAATCGAGTGGCGGTCGCCCGGCATACAAATATTCATTCCGTTGCTAATGCCACAAATTGTTATTCAAATTCGTTGGTCATTTATCATTAATCGAAAGCTTAACGACTTTGAATGGTTAAAATATTGAAATAAAATTAACATTATGGCGGACGGCTTTGCTGGTCGACAACGAAGTGGAAATTCACTACAATTTAATCAATGGAGAAAATAATACCTCAAGGTTTTTGATCTTTAAATTTAATTTAACAAATGTTAATTATATTATGATGTAATGATATTTTAGTTAAAGCTATTTCTTGTAATCATTAATTATATATTTTTCCTAAATAAATTCCTTAGAGTATCAGAAAGATTTTATTAAATAATATGACTTGTCTATACCCAGTAATTACTCTCGAATCTAAGATACGACTTTGAAGTCAGAGAAAGAACAAGGTAAACAAAGTAAAAATAACCGGTGTGAGAAAAAGTATATACAAACAAGTATATTTAGTGCTAATAATAATACGGTTAGAATGCGGCAATATCAAAAGACATACAAAGAAAAAAATAAAAGGATGTCTGCTTAGTTATTTGTGCTTGACCCAAAGAGAATGGATCCTGGACAGTCGTTCTACGGGCTAGCGAGAGGAGTTTGACAAGTTCTTAATAAAATGCTAGATTAAACTCTATATAAAAACTTAATGATTAAACAAAAATACTGCTAGTAAAATGACTTACAAATAAATATTTTTTCAAGATTAACTTCTAAAATAATTTAAGTAAATCTTTCCTAAATTCAGTTTTAGCCTTAACTAAGTAAAATGACTAATCTTGACTGCTAAGATAAACTCCAGGGAGGAGTAAAAAGTGAAATACATCTGAGACTCAGTAATGCGGCGATACCTTGCAAGTATCTCTGCATCTTTGAGATACATTGTCGACCAGTGGCCGTGGAGCAGTTCAAAGTGAACTGGCCGCCAATTAACTAATTTGCCAAGTCTCTCTCAGAGGGGCAATTAAGAGGACACGGCCAACGACCAGAAAGGGAAGTGCACTCACACTGGTCCAGAGAACACATATGTATATATATATATATATACCCACGTGAGGCTCTTGCAGATAATTCAACTTGTTGCAGTTGGAATTTGTCCCCCATCTCAGTGTTTACTTGGCCCGCGCTCACCTGGCAGTGTCAGAAGTCAAGCGAACTGATAATTGCAATAGAGCCAAGTGGATCGAAATACCGGAAATGGCAAACGGAGAACTTTCAGATTGTCATAAGGTAGGTAGGTAGGTTGGTATTTTGGTATGGGGAAAACAAAGCCAAAAGTATTTTCAACCTGCCGAATTACGTTCACCAAATGGAACAGTTCATAGGCGGGCGGGCCAGAATTTTCCAATTGCTTCGTTTCATGTTTATCCGCAAAGTGGCGCCAAAGTTTATCAACAATTCAACAAATTAAGATACTTTATTGCACATTATTATGTTATTATTGTGAATTGCGTGCCATTTGCTTTCGTTTCGTTGCGAGGGGAAAAGAGGGCGCCGACGCGTCGATCTTGTCGAGACATTAAGACATTCGCTCCATTCACGTTCCCCCCGGTTATAAATAGACCCCGCCCGAATGATAATGAAGCCAACTCCAAAGTGTGTGCAAACATCTGGCCAACAAAACGATCAAAGCCGCACACATGGGTAAAAATTTACATATCTCGTGTAGATATCTTGTATATTTGCCTAGTTATCGGGAATGAAAATGTATCTTTCATAAGAATCTACAATATAATTGATCTTAGCTGTGAATTTTGTACCCGCCTTTCATTCAAATCAGATGGGGCTTTAGATATACGGAGATTATTGGTTTTTGTATTTTAAAAACATTTTTTTCACATTGTCTCCAAAACATATTTGATTGTTAATTGAGTAAATTTATTTTATATTTTAAATTTGTAGAGTTTTATAAGCATACGGTTTAGTTTTTTATACGTTTTTTATTATAATAAAATATATTAAATCATTTAAATTTTATAAATTATGTCATTTGAGGACTGTATTTCCCCGTTCAATAAATTATGAAATATAACTACTATTACCTCGCATTAAAAAACATAAACATCCTTATCACCCATCCCCTGTAACATCTGCGTCAAACTGGTCTAATGGATTATATCCTTAAAAGGCTGACAACAACCGCTCCAGAAACTCCTCCCGCCGCTACTCAGACAGAAACATTATCCAGACAAAGCAGCATTATTGTAATCGATTGGACTTTATTCTATTAGCGTCGGCATAATATACATTTGGCCCCTCAAAAAACAGCCACAAATTTTCTATATATGACAAAAAATGAGCCGGGAAATTGGAGGGGGAAACAAAGAGAGAGAGAGTGGAAAACCGCATTCGCAGGAATACATTTCCCGCCATAGACTTTATTAATTTTCTAATGGATTTTACGTTTTCTGCAGTTGAAGATTTCAACATTTCAGATAAATATTTATGCGTGGGGTGTTGGGTTGGTTGTGGGTTGGCTGGCCATAAGGATATATAGAAACCGTACTTGTTGTTGTCGGCGACAGGACTCTCCGGGTAGTGTCCCTTTTTTTATGGACAGGAATTGATTACGATTGGCAAATGGCACTTGGTGGAAGGAAGTTTTGTTTATGTTTGTGCTGGTAATTTATGCGATTGTATAAATTGCCCATAAACATATAGGAAACTGCTGAGGTTGCTGGCTGGCTGGCTTGTTGTTGTTGTCTGTCGAGTGTTTGGTTAACATAACTAAAAACAGGAATTAACAGCCTTTCGAGTGCGCCTAAACGGGCGAAAGTAAATTAAATGTGTGTTTAATTGGCTGTGCGGGGGAGGTGGCACTGTACCAATGCAATACACTGCATTACAGTGCCACTTGGACTGGCGTGCCCCGGGGCGATTCTTGTCAAGTGCAACCTGCTGAAAAACTGCTAACAAAATGATACGCTTTGTAAAATTCGCAGCCAGGCATCACCAATTTTCTCGCTGATTTTCTTTGCGTGCCAAGTGATACTTTTGCCCGATTTTCCTCGCTGGGCGGTGGGTGGGTGGCTTTTAATTGCACACCAAGAGGAGCCAGGAGAATGTGTCTCTGTGTATTGTACGTTGGTATAGTGTTTTTGGTAGCTAAACGTATGTATGTTTGTGTATAAATACATATATGTGTGTTGGCCAGAGTTGACAAACTGAATAATTGGCAATTATTTTGGGCAAATTTTATGAGCTGATAATTTCACATATTATATGTACAGAGTTGCATAACTTATTTGGCCAACACCTATTTTTGGAGGCATGCACATGCTGAACTATGACAGACACTGAGATACAAATAGGTTGGATTGGTATGCATGTATGTATGTACATTGGGATTCTAGGGGGTTTTAAGTTGAGGAGGAATGCACACAACACAGAACTTACTAGATTTATTGGAATTTGAAAATATCGCTTTACCTCTCGAACTCTGGCAGGAGACGCTTCCTTTTGACTGACACGAAATGAAGACAAACGGGATGATCAGGATGATGGTGATGTGATGATGTTGCAACACCAACAACAGCAACAACAACCAAACGCAAAAATTAAACGCAAAATTCAAAGAAGCTCGATTCAATGGATTTGGGCATTTTGGAGAGTTTTGGAAAAGTACTGGGGCGGGTGTTTCGTTTTGATTTGGTTTGGTGTGTTTCTTTCGAAAAATATGTTTTTTGTCTGGGTTTTCGGGACTTGGCATTCTCAAAAAATCAAAAAAGAGAGTTTCCACAAAAACATAAAATGGCTTTGCAACGCATATCGTAAAGGTGAATAAAAAATGTGAAAATTCAAAATGGGTTTTCTCACAAAAATTCAAAATAAATTATAGGCAAAACTATAAGCTAAGGGTATACAAAAATATAACAAAACATTGACTTACCTAGCCAGTCTGGTAGAAGTGAGCCCGCAAGAGATTCTGAGTATCTCTTACCTGGAAAAAACAGAGAGAAAAAGGTATTTAATTATAAAGGTCAAGGGCGTCATGGTGCCTCACATGTTAGTAAAAAATAAAACAATCCAGTTAATCAGTTAATATAAAGTAATGATTATTATGAATAAAAATAAACTTAAAATATAAATACATTAAATGTTAAAAATAAAATAAATTTTAAAATAAATAAATAAAATAGTGGTCGGTGCTTAAAATACATGGAAATATGGTTGATAAATTAAAATAAATTAAAAAAAATTCAAGAAATAAACAAAATTATAATTGGTTTATTTAAGAACGTAAAGAACACATCTATTGAATTAGTTCAGAATATATATGGGTTTATAAGGCTTTTAGCAAAAGTATCTTGTTTATTTATGGTGAAAACTTCCACTTTTTGTTGTAAAATGTAAAAAATAATAATGCCTAAATTGCCGCGCCTGTTTGAGCAACTATAAAAGCAACATGACTCGCTAAGCAGTGAGTTAAGTTTTTCATAAATTTGTGCAATTTGAGGCTGCCGGAGGTATTTCGTTTATGCGCATGTAAATAACCCCAGGTAAATCATAATTCTAAGCTCAGCCCGGGGACTGTGGTCCCATCTCCGAACTCCCATCTCCCGGCGTTCTCTAATGCTAATCTAATAACTTTAGCCGTCTCAAGAATTTATTTGCCTCAACAGCAGCGCACAAAATTATGCACGGAGGGCAGACCCTAATCCTCCGGCCCAAGGTAAAAGTGTTCCCGGCGGAAGACGTTGGAGCGCGTCAGGTGTGCGCATTAAAAAGGAGACCACCCCGCCCTCCCCGCCAATTCCACCTCGCAATCTAGTAAATTCCGTACAAAGTTTTAAATAATCGAAAACGACACGACGCACTTGGCGAAAAGTTGAAGCATGTAAAATTTGCATAAATAACAACTAAATGCAACTTGGCGCTGGGCAAAATGTTGCCAAATGATGAATTGAGCGGCAGACAGAGAAAGGTAATTTTAAGGCAGATGAAGCCATTATTTCTTGCTTAAATCTTTTATAAAAAATGTTGAAATGAATTCATTAAATTTGGAAATTATTAAATAAAAACTATACTACAAATATCTCTGTACTAAAAATATAAAAATAAATATGAATATTAATATTATATTTATGATTATATTAAAAGTGCTATTATTTCCCAAAACCCTTATTTTTTAGGATTTACTTATTGTTACCTTCCTCAAAAAAAGAGCAAAATGCTTGTATTTTATTCGTTGTAAATACCATTTGAAATTCCTGCTGAATAAGCGAATAATTTTAGGTGCAATGCAAACAGTTTAAAAATATGTTATCTGCCTTCCTTGTAGTTTGCTGGCATTTTGATTTTTGATTTTGAATGGATTTTTCATGAACTCCGTCGGCATCCCACAGCCCCTCAAACCCCCCGTTTGCACCCCCCTTCGAAGTTGGCAACTGCAGCCAACTCAATCGACGCGTCTCCGTTGGCGTCAAAAATGGGCGTAGCCTAAAAAAAAAACCAAATAAAAGCCACAAGGGGAGGAATCAGGCCGAGGGTTTTTTTTTTTATATTCGCTGTGTCTGCTGCGCTGTTGTATGCAAATAAATCAGCGGCGCCCCATCACATGTCTCCGGATCGAGGGGTTTTTTGGGGGGTTGGGGGATGGATGGACAAAGGGGAGCGGCCTGCTGCAGTGCGCAAAAACATATCTCACACTATTTGTCATGCTTTTAGATACTTTTATTTTAAAATAAATTGCAAACTCTTTTGCGACAGTCGCCCCTCCCCCCGCTCGGCAATATTTTATAATGAAAATCCGCGACATGTGCATGCGAATGCAGTGGAAATGCAGCAGCACAATTTTCACATTCGCATTCGACCAAATTTATCGCGCCAGCAGTTCGGGATTTTCGAATTGGAATAAATGCGCGCCAGCCAATAAATAAGTTAAATTAATGGCCGTGTGTTGACTAATTTTTTGTCGCCACTTGCCCGTTTACTCCCTCCGTTTTGTTGTTCCTGTATTGACGGTTAATAAAATTAGCCAAATTTACGTCTCTTTAGCCATTCGGCCATTAACAATGACCATCATCCCCAAAAGGACCAACAAAACAAACACAGGCCCAATCTCTCTTCCCATCTCGAACCCTTCCGATTGCATCCCCCTTCAGAGGGGCGGCACAATCTGTTACTGGATGTGCTGCCAAGCGTGAGAGAGTAAAGTCCCTTTGCCTGGATTTATTATTTTTACAAGATAAATGCAACATTTTACATTGGAATTTACGGGCGTGCGCCGAAAAAAGTCACAGCAAAAACAATGCCAAAGGCAAAAACAAACAATGCCGAAGTCAAAAGTCGATGCACAGTGGGGCAATTAACTAGTTCTTGTCAAAGTTTTCTAAATATTAAAATATATATATTTTTTTGAAACGTTGTTCTATTTTTTTTCAGTTTTAATATTTTAAAGTTTAAAAAAATGTAGGATATTATATAATGTATCAATTTAGGTTTCTTATGATATATTTTTAACCAATTTTGTACAAACAATGCCAAAGTCAAAGGTCGATGCACAGTGGGGCAAATAGGAAATAACTAATTTTTGACAAAGATATATAAATATTAAATATATTATTTTTTCGAAATATTTTAGTATTTTTCTTCAGTTTTTATATTTTGTTGCTTGAAGAAAAAATGTTAGATATTATATTATCTATCCTTTGACCTAGGGGTCTAATGATCTATTTTTAACTTTTAACTATTTAAGTAAATTTTTATTATATTATATTATTTTATATAACTTCTAAACTAGCCCACAGTTTTTCGTAGCCACTGTCCGATGAGAATAAATTGCACGTGGCAACAAGGGACAGGAGTTGAAGCAACAACAACAGCAATGGCCAGCGGCCTTTTGGCCATTTTCGATAAAGCACATTTAAACAAATGAAAATCCTTTAAACGAGGATAACACACAGAGAGCACGTCCATGCTCGGTTTAACCCCATGACTCCAGGAAGCCCCAGAATCCCCCGGAACCCCCAGAACCCCCCAACCCCTGAAAGCCACCCCATTCCCGCAACGGATTCACTTGAGTGTGTAATTGTGTATTTATTTGCGTTATTTGACAAAATATCAACAAGCACAATCAATCCTCAACAGTCAGTGGAGTCGCCCATCCAGGGAGTGCGACCTCCCATCCATTTGGCCCCTTTTAACCCCCGCCCCTGACCGTGTGGACTGCAAATTGCAAATGCTGCCATATGTCTGCCAGGGTTGCCAGGCAGAGAAATCCATTTAAATTAAAGCTGAGTTGAGCTGCATTCGAAAACGCATAAATATCGGTGTGTCTCCCCGTCTGTATATGTATGTGTGTGTGTATATGTATATATACCCGGCGGATCGGGGCTACAAGTGTATATGTGCGTTGTGAACTTTCAATTTGAGCTGAATTCAAATTTAGTCCAGGCCAGGGCAATAAAATGTGCGCAAAAAAAAAGAAATAGAAAGAATCGTTTGTTGCTCCTCTTTCTTTTGCCTCCGAACTCAATTTTCGCACAAATTTAGAGACTGCAAAAGGCAAAAAGGACTTGTGTGGGGTGTGCAATTGTATCTTATGCAAATTTTCCTAAATTAAACAAAATCTTCGAAAACAGAAAAATAAGTTTCGAATTTATAGGCGAAACTTGTGTATCGAACCTAAGTAATGGGCGCAACTTCAGGCCTAGGACCTTCGCAGGACCTCCTCTTAACCCGACAGTGTGTGCTGAAATGCCAGGACCACCCGAACACATACATCCCTACCCACTTGCGAGTGTATTTGCGAGTTAGTATCTGTGTGAGTGTGTTTGTGTGTGTACAATACGACAAAGACTTATGGTTTCAGTGCCGGAATTAGAAGCTTTCCCTGCCTGCATTTCCACTGAACAGTGAACACTGAAAACTGAAAACTGAACACACTGCACTTGTTGTTGCTGCCGCCGTCGGTGGAACATTTGTCGTCCTTGTTGCTGCTGCTGTTGCCCACTGCAAAATATATTGCAAATAATTCTCAATATATCGTAAAATGTCTGCTGCTAGTACAGTAAATATGCAAAGCTCGTTTAGCGCAAACAGTTGGGGGTTTTGGGCGGGAGTTAAAGGGGCGGTTTCACCGGGAGTTTCGTCCACTGATTTAGGGTATTGGCAACTTTTGGTGTTGGCCAAAGAAATGGATTCAAAATAAAGCCCTTACGAGTGCATAAGAGTGTCATTAATCATGTCGCAACCCATTTTAATGGGGAAAAATACACTGAGCGTAGGAAAATAAATAAAATTAAAAAAAGGGGATGCTAATTTTTAAGAAACAATAGTACAAAATTTTTAAAAATATATTTTCTCTGAGGGATATTATTTTATAAAAATAGAATTCAAGTTAATTTCCTAAGCGTTGTTGTTTTTTAACCATTCCTTCTCCCGTTTAACCCCTTAGTTGGCTTTGCATAATGGGGTGGCATTTGCCCCAGCACCCCCAAAACCCATGGACTCTCGAAAAGGGAAACATATGGCATTCTGCGAGTACATTGACGATGGGTCGCACACTTTGACAGTTAATTTCGCAATTGTATTTCAATAACAATAAATTTGCACGTACGACATAAAGTGCGCTGGTGTGTGTGTGGAGCGCCGGGTCCTGTGTGTAATTGTGTGCAGCTGATAAAGCCTAAAACCCAGAACATTTGGTGCAGCAGCTAATACGGAATCTAATTAAATTTTAGCTGCACTACGCACACCCCGACATCCAAGTACATGGCAAATGGCACAGCAGCACTCCCTTTGCATACACATTGATCAATTAACAGACAATATTTTCATTTCGCCAATGGGTTAATTTATAAGCAACTCCACAACGTTTCTTCGTTTTCCACATTTTGTAAGGGGCTGGCTGGGGTGCAAAATTGGGGGATTTCTAGCTAGTATGTAAATATTTTGTAAATATTTTTAGGCCAAATAAAATATAAAAATTATAAATATTTTTGCAATATTTAATTTTGTAATATACTTGAGTTCTAATAAAATTAGGAAGACTCTTTAACAAATATTAAAAAAAAAATAATTCATTGGTTTAAAATATTAAAATGTACCTATGTCCAGAATAAAATTCCAAGTGAATAAAAAATTAAAAAAAAAAAAAATAAATCAATTAGTAATTATTAAAAAATGTATTAGATATTGATAAATCACTGCTACTCATAGCTATTAAAAATGCCAAATTTACCATCGCTAGATGGTTGTGGGTACTATGAACAGGGGGAAGGACCGAACCATATTGTTAATGGCGCAAAATCCGGGAAGCAAATAAAGCGGCGGGCACGCGACTCAGCCGCATGGCCGACAGGTGCTGCAATGGCCGCCTGTCTGAGCCGGACTCGCCCCTCTTTCGCCTCTCTCTCTCTTTTGCCCGCCATCTACCCTTCTCTTTCTGCTGGCAGGGGGTGGCTTTCACCCTTCGCACCCTTGCAACTGTTTCCTTTTGTCCTGTTTGCCTGCACATGTGTGTGTGTGTGGGACACGGTGTGTGTTTGTGTGATGGCATTCCCTGGCAGTCGAGGAATGCCAAAAGTGCATTTCCCCTCTCTTTCTCGTCGCATCTACCCCTCTCTCTCTCCCTCTCTTCGTTGGCTTGGCCTGCAATTGTTTTGCAAAGAAGTCCCCTCGAACCGTGTGCTAAATGTCAAGTTCAAATGGCAAAGTTCTTCAAATGAAATGATGCTGGGTGCCGAGGACTGAGAACTGAGAGCTGGAAACCGGAGTTTGCAGACGGAAGTGCAGCTGGAATTGTTGTCCCACCTCGACTGCACTTTATGATCTGTGAATTTGTTGCCAATTTGCAATTGTTGCTTTAACCGTTTAGTTAATTTGGCTTGAAAGTTTTACCATACTGGGGGGAATTTCGGATATGTTGCTTAATGGAGAGTTGGCCACTACAATATGTTCGGAATTCGGGATGTAACTGAAGCTGTGCGGAGATGATATCCTCTTTTTGGGCAGATTATATAATATTATCAAGGTTTTTAATTATTACATTTATAAAAGAAAGTATATATTTTAAGATTGTACTTCGCAATTTTTCTAAACTTCCTTACATATGTTTTATTCTTTGAAGTTATACATTTGTAAAACTAGCATTGATTTATTTCCCTTTTTATCAGAGCTACTAAATTTCAAACACACCTTTCAAGATGTGCATTCGCATTGACCTTTGTTGACCCCTTGGGGACACTTTGCACCCTGCTAGTTCTCATTACAACGGTTTCTCTCCTTCAAGAGCTGCAAAAAGTGTCTTTTTCGCACACACACACACACATACGAGACTTGCAAAAGCGAGCTGGCTTTTATTAGTGTGTGTGTCTTCTACTTGGGCGCGTGTGTTAAGCTTCACTTGAATGTGATTTATGTGATCCGTTGCAAATTTATGGCCCCAAGTTTTGTTGGCTCACACACACACACTGGCGCACTAGACCATGGGCAAAACTCTTTCTGGCCAGAATTACCGCGTGGTGCGCCTTTTGTCCCCCTTTTGCTGTTGTGGCTGCAATTGTTGCCGTTGTCAACGTTGTGCCCCTTTTTCCTTTTCCTTTACCCCTTCCCCTTTCTCCCTGCCCACTTTCCTTTCATTTCCCCACCCCAGAAGCTGCCAAGTGACACAAACAAACAAAAGAATGGCGTGGAGTGGGCAACCCAAGCAGTTGTAGTGCATACAACTAACTATTTTCTATATATTAAGCGCCAGGCACTTCCAGCTGCAGTGGCGCCCTCTGGCGGGCAGGCCCTTCACAATGATTGAATTGTCAACTTTGTTTCCTTTTGGGAATATTTTGGGAGGTGCGGGGGTACTAAGGGTCCTACATTGCGCAGAAAAACTTTTATTTTCATAAAATATAAGGAAATAAGATTCATAACTTTGGGATCTGTTTTAAATATATAAAAATCTTTTTTGAATGGTACTACATTTTTGTAAAATTCTTTTTAATAATATATATATTATTTTCTAATGAGTTTGTATATTTTCAAGACCCATTAAAACCAATTTCTCAACTTTGAGATCCATTGTACCAGCTTATTAAAATCTTCTTTAAAGGGTAATACATTTTTGAAAATCCTTTTTAATAAGATATTTTATTTTCTAATGAGTTTGTAATTTTCAAGACCCATTAAAAGCAATTTCTCCTCGTGCACTGATCCTCGCTTCTTGTTGGTCACTTGGCCGCTCAAATGCACAGCGAATACTAAATATCCGGACTCGCTTTTCGCATTCCCCAGTCTCCTGGGCCAATGTCAAGTGTTCCACTGAGCCCCCGTCCGTTTCTCCGCCAAATTATGAAATTGCTAAGCGTCCGCGGCGTTTGCAACTCTAAGTGACATTTGTGTGACAGACATGTGCGCGGCGTGCATCCGTGAGTTTGGTCCGTGATACACGTGCTTCAAGCCTCGGAATCCCTTTTGTAATACCTACTCCACATCCCACTGCCATCCTATGTATAAATGTATATATTAATCCGATCTGGATCCATCACAAAAAACGGACTGGCGAAATTTCGCTGGTCTTGCAGGGTCAAGTGATTTGTTTATGAGCCAGCCGAACCTCAACGGCTGGCAATTTGTTGTGACATGTGTAAGCGGCACGCCGGCAACGGCCAACAACAACTCATTAACCCATGCTGAACTCTGCAGCCCCCCTGGCCAACTGACAGCTACAAAATTGAGTTAGTTAACAGTTTTATACGCCGAGGCGCGCATTTCGCGTGTTTCTGCAGGAATTCAGATACAGATACAGATTCGGACCCGGTCGAGATGCGACCGCAGCGAAACTGAAGACGGTCGACGGGACAGATAACACCCAAGAAAGAGCCTGGCTACGAGTTGCGTTGCCAAGACGCGAAACTTGGGACCCAGCAACAAAGCAGCCCAAGTGACACTCACAAAATCTGACAGAGGCAGCAGCGGCTTTACCAAGTTGTTGTTGTATGGAATGCACTGAGAAAATAAGAGTGAAACCTGTCGAATTAAGTACAAATATACTCTGAAATGTGCGGTCTAGAAAAATGTAATTATAATTTAATTCAAAGAAAAAAATTTAAAACCAATTTATAATAAAAAAATATTATATTAGACTGATAAAAATCAAACTTAAATCATAAATAACTATGTCAAATAATATTTAGATTATATTCTCAAAGTTTTTTCTAGAAATACTTTTATTTGATATTTTATTTTTTATCAAATGCCCAATGAAGTATTTTTTTCCCAGTGCATTGTTGCTGAGTGACTTGCGCGCATGCGCAGCCGTTTTGCTTTATTACAAGGACAAGGACTGGGCCCCAGGGGCGGTGAAAAGGGGCAAAGGGGGGCAACAACAGGGGTAAGAGGTAAGGGGCTCCGGGCGAAGGCCTGCCAAGTGACACATGAAAACGAAACGAAAATGACAGCGGCAAGTGACACTTGGTCGGCAGCAGTAACAGCAGCTCAGAGCTCCGAGGATCGCCATGGCGGTGGGCAGGGGCGAAATCTGACCATTGTAATTTCATTTGTAATTAGCTGAATGCAGTACGAGCGAGATCCGTCGGGTGTCGCATGGCACAGTGGGCCAAAAAGCCAGGGGCTGTGCCAAAAAAATATTAAAAAAAAACTGAAAAGAGAACAGAACAAAAATCAAGGGAGCCTGGTGCGACATTTTGGTGCGCCGAATGCCATATTTTATTTCCATTGCCAAAAGTGTCATGTTACAGAGATTTATGGGCGCTGTCACTATGCCGTCTCTCTCGCTCTCTCTTGGGTTTGCTCCCCATCTCTCTCTTTCTCTCTCACGACGAGCTCACGCCCAAAAATTTGGTCATGTTTTGTGTTTGTGTCACAGACACAACACAACACAACAAAGTTGCGCATAAATACGGAAAAATACTCTGACCAATTCCAAATGCATCGAGTGCGATAAACAGGGCCCGAAATACTTGGCATACGACTTTTGGCCAGCTATCAGCCAGAGTTTATATCGGTGATTTACGGCCGAAAGTATTCCCAATGCCCAAAACTACCTGTTCTATCGATCTGTGGGCCCTAACTTTCTTTTCCATCCTCCGCTCCGGTTCGAATGTTTGGGCTGCTCAGGTGTCAATACACTCGCTTACGGCAGCCGCAGAGGCGTCTGATTCCCAGTCTTAGACCCCTCCTCTCCAATTCAATCGAATCCCATCCCATCCTATCCCGATCCCAATACCAATCCCAATCCCCCTTCCTGGCCAAAACCCAACTGACAATGACATATTTGGCTGGCACTTTCATCGCACGTCCATGTTAATATGCTCAAGATTTATGGCCCCAGCTGACAAAGGAAATGGCATTCGGGCTCAATTGTCGTTGCTGTTGTTGTGCACATCCATTTTGTTGCTGCAGCGGAAAGTTGCATAATTTTTATGGACACTCGTTAATAGATCATCGATTGAGATTACAGGGAAGCGTTCGATTCTGGTTCGGTTCCTCTGCGGTGGGTCTGGGTCCCTTGTAATTCCCCCGAAATCGGGGGACATTTTGTGGACGTGATTTCGATTTCGATTGGGAAGGTTAAGAAACGGGCTCTGATTTATTTTAAGTTCGTTAGCTAGGCAAATAAATATATTTTAGGAAAAATATTATTTTAAGATTTACAAAAATAATTATTATTCTTTTTTTAATTTAATTTAAGCAATAATCATTTAAAAATCAAAATAATAAAATCATAACTTCTGATGTTTTACAAAAGCTAACACCTATAATACTTAATGCGATTCAGGTAAATCCAACCAAATCTCTTATCTGAGGAAGATCTTAAGTCGTATAACAAACTTCTTAACCTGTCTAACCTCTGTCTAATCAGAAGTATTATCTCACCTTTGCCAAATCCCATTGACGGCTGCGAATATCGTAAACGATCTACGGTCGCCCCGAAATATTCCAATTCGAATAAAGGTGAGATTCATTCCAGCGAGAGCACATAAATTAATGCCCAGAGCAGGGTCTGAAAACCGGCTGAGCGAAAAGATGATCGATCACCAGGTGAGCGAAAGAGAGGAGCCAGATAAATAGAGAGAGAGAGCGAGCGAGGGAGCGCAGCACAAAGAGCAGAAGAATGAGATACCGAGGGAGAAAGAGCGCATACCTGCGCGGTGAGCAAGCAAACACCTTTGAGCATCAGGTGAAGATCACCGTAGTTTTCCAGCCATTTGACATTTCCAAAATGGGATCACGCACGCACACCACTGCACTTGCTGCTATGGACGATCTGTCACTTGTATCTATGAGTGATCGCTTCCAGTCACTTGCATCTGTGAGTGATCACTTCCAGGTTCATTTCATTTTCATTTGCCCAACGGACATTGCGCTGTCATGACGTTTGCCTCTTTTTTTCGGGTCTGCGCGATCAGCTGATCATCATGATGGCCGCCAAAAGCAGGTTTTCAACCCGACCGAGCGTTATTAATCATAAGCCGAAATTGGAAAGAGAGGGTCCGGGTCCCAAAGAACCGTGAGTGAGTGGGAACGACAACAAATGCTTTTCAAATACACCCAAAATTTATTTATGGCCTGAAGCCAAGCCGACGGCTGGCAGTCCGCGACATGCACAAAAGTCATTTATTTCGCGGACTCTGCTTTTTGACCTAGAAAATCAAATCGGTAGCCGCTGCGATTCGTATCTCCCAGATACACACGCACTTCCGCTGCCGCCGAACCCATAAATTATCTGCACTACATTTCAACGATTCGAATGGCAGGAAGGGGGGGATGAAGGCTCCTTTCGGGGCTTTAATTTCAAATCCCTAACTCGCTGAAAGTTCCGCAACCTTTGGAACCCTTCATTTGTCCGCTGACCAACGCCTCGAACGGATCTTGCAGCTTTTGCAGCCGTAGCCGTGATCTTGACCAAGATCGAGGCCAGTTTACCGCCGGCATTTCGCGATCTTCGCAGCGCGCTCTCTTGCCTTGTTTTTTCAGTTCCTCTGCTCGTTTCTCGTGTGTTTTTGCCGATCTGGAGCAAATTGGTTTTTGGCGGTTAATAAATTTTCAAATTAATTGACTAATTGCATACCTACAGCGGAGCGAACAGAATCGCAATAAAAGTGAAACGAAAGAGGAGCCCAAAAGCGATACGGATGTAAATTCCGCGATAAGACGGGGTTCCCGGATATTTGGAGTCATCGCGAGTAAATATCGCTTTAGCTGGAAACTCCCCATAGAGGTGGTCCCATCTACAATCTATCTGTTTTTCCAAGTCCAACCATTCATTAACTGTGTGGCTTAGTAAACAAACTGCTATTTGAAAACTGTGTTCGCTTCGGGTCCAAGATACAAACGTTTTAATGACACAATGATATGGTAAATTACGCCACGGCAAATGGCATTTTTCGTGGCCTGCAATCACACCAGCTAAATGGAGTTTAAAGTGTTTTGTGCTATTTGAAGAGTGATTATTGACTTTAGAAGTAAATACAGGGTGTTTCGTTTTGTCCTTTTAAAGCTAAAATTTTATCTGAGGATTTAAGTGAGTTCTTTTTTCTGTGCTTTAGAGTTTAAAAGTGTATACTTAAGGTAAAACTAACTAAAGCTATTGTAGTGCTGTAATATTGTAGTTCTGACTTTGTGGATCAAAATATATTGTTTAAATACTGCTAAAATATTTTATAGATTAATTTCTGATTATGATTTATGTTTGAACTTGTTTTAACACAATCTTTGTCCACATTTTCATTAGAAATAACATTGTAAATAATAGTTTTATTCCTTTATTTCCCAACTCCAGAGTTCTACTTCGAATAATTAGCACACGCTTTGCCACCTCGTTCAGACCTCCCCGAAGTGTTCATTACGGCAATGAAGCCGAAATTACTAATTCATTAATTGAAACCTGCCCGGTAACATTCAGTCCAGGCCAGATGTCCATTGGCTCGCAGGCGACACATGCCAGGATGTCCTTGCCATCGCCACCCCCTTTTCGCCCCCTTTTGGCCTGCAGATGCTGCAAATGCCAACGGTAAAAACGAAAGTGCCCTGTTTTGCCATTTTATGAACTGTTTCTGCTCCGCTGGAGAGCGTACAACACTTACACTTGCCGCACACAAAGTGCTCCCCAGTTAATAATTTCGAAGTGTGTAAAATCAAATTGCCGGCACGTTGCGGATCCGAATGCGGATGTGTGAGCGGAGTATCTGTCTACATATGTATGTATATCTATGTGTTGTTGGCCTAATTTGCCAGTGATTTGAAGCCCATCAAATTAATGGCAGAATTCTTCTTTGAGCTTTGGTTCTTGAATAATTTATGCATAAGCGTGATGCGACAGTTTTTTGACTTTCTTTGGCTCTTTAGCATATGTGGAATTTTTGCACCCTGCACATTCCTTATTTTGTGTGTTCTTTTTTTGGGTGCTCTACGGACGGACATTTGTCCGTATTGCAGGTGCTGTCGTTTGTTTGTCTGGACTCGGTCTCTTTCTCCTTCTCCTTCTCTTGCTCCCTTTCTCCCTTTCTCTACTGGCTGTTATTGTGTAATGTCTATGAATATGAATTATGGAAATTGCAGAGCCACAACGACAAGGACAACGACCAGCGAACAAGAGCCTGAGTATTCGCAATACTCACAGTCGCATTTGGCACCATTTTTGTTTGCCCGTTTTTTGTCATTCGTTTGCAAATTTTAAAACTCCCATGGGAGGATTTTTTCTGTTGATTTTTTGAGGGGGCGGTGTTTCCGAATATTTGCAGGCAATTTTTTGAGGTCGTTGGAACAGTGACCGAGTTTCGTTGTTTTCTGGGTTCGATCTAGTTTAAAGGGGGGTTGGTCTTAAACAAATAAGTTGGTAGATTTCATTATACACTTTAATATTTTAACATCAATGGTTTTCTCTGCAAACTAGTTACTATAATCCTTAAAAAAATAAGGCTACACTTTAATTTGTTAAGAACTTCCCTCCAAATCGAAATGCCCTCAGGCGAACCTGCTCCTATTAAAATCGCATAAATTCAATTAAAAGCGAACACCGAAATTATGCGAGCAAATAAAAAAAAGGAGCTCTCCCGTTCGCCCCCGACTGGCCACGCCCCCTGCGTCGGACATCCGCCGCTGACATTTACATTTAATGCTTGCAAATTTAACAAATAATATTCAATTAACAATTTGAATATGAATTTATTACAGGGGTGCCGGCCGACGGAGGCCGAACCGCGCGTCCAAAGTGGTAACAACTTCGACATCGCCAATCGACATGTGAGGGGAGGGTTTTTAGCGGGAAGTAACGAGTTGGCCAAGTGGCCGACTTGTTTACCCTGCCACCAGCAAGCACACAAGGCGAAAAACAGACAAAAAAAAAACACACACACACAAACAAAAAAACACAGAAAACAAAACAAAGCCAGGGAGAGGGAGAAAAAGTTATGTGAAAAAGGTGGGAAAATGCAAGCATTGTTAGCCTTTTGGCCAGGCTAAAAGGTAACGAAGCATGCAGCCACTGACGGACAAACGGACAAGCGGACAAACGGACAAGCGGACAAACGGACAACCATACGGACACTCAGATGGAGGAAGCCGCGCAGGAAGCGCAAGGAGCATGGCACAACTCCTGGCAGGCCGCACATTTCAATAATTATTAACTGCAACATGCTACATGCAACATGGCCACATGCAACCTGCAACACGCCGCACAGTAGCAACACTACTCACATACACACAGTAACTAGGGGGACCTGCAAATATCAAAACTTGTCCAAATTGACATTTTTTTTGCCCGGCCAGCCAGGTGGACACACAAATGGAGTTGGGGGGCGTCAGCCCGTTGGCCATTGCATTTTGGCACGTTGCGGATTTTGAAATGCAAACACGGCATTTAATTCTATTAAGGCCGCTATTTAATTATCTCTTGCGGGTACGGACCGAAAACGCAGCGTTCAATGTCAGTAAAGCCGGAAGAGAGCGTTTGTTCATTTGGTTGGCTCAAAGACCACTCCCCTCCCCCTTCCCACCCCCAAAAGTGCGCCACTTAAGTGCCGGCCATAATCCACAGCCAGGAGCAGCGGACTTATCGGAGCTTATCTGCGAGTGCCAAAAGTGATGCCACACGGAGAAAATTGCAAATCGGTCTTAACTACCAGATTTCCTTAAAAATATTTATATTATTTAGTTATCAACTTGGTTTTTAGCAGAAAAAAGAACCCTACTTTTTTTTTTAGATAATGTATTTAATGGGTACAATTTATTTTACTAATAATAGCATCTGACCAAGTATTTATAAAAGGTATTTTTAAGTTAATTGATCTCTAATCTCTACAGCGCTATTGTAGTTCTTTTAATCACCTTGGGAAAGTATCACAATTTTTCTCCGTGCACGGGTCGTGGATCTTGAATCTGGGATAGCTGATCGCGGATCCCCAAGTAGCTGCCCACTTGTTGCGCCTGTGCCAACATTTAGCTACCGATTTGCACGAGATTATCAATTGAATATAAATAATAAGTGGGAGCCAAGTGGCTGACTACGGAGCATCTGGGTGGCTTAACTTCGCTGATGGCCCGGCAATTTTTCGCCTCAATGCACCGCCAACAATGTATGTAATTTGAGTGGCCTGCCCAGCACAAAGCACAAAAAAAAAAACAGAAACAAAGAAGCTCAAGACCCGCGCTGATCAGAGGGAGTCCTCCATCCCCAAGTCCCCCTGCTTTTCCCTTGTTCACGTGTGTAATTGGATTTTAAGAAGTAGCTGCGCGAGACAAGACTGATTGATAACCTCGCATCAAAAGGTCCCAAACAACAGGCTGAAATAAACGCCTTCAGTGGCTTTGGGGCTTTGATGTTCGCGTTCGGCAGCGAATATCGTAAGCGGTTTCGATTCAAGACGAATGGGATGTACCCTAATATCAGGGGATACAAAAGTTAATATTTTTCAGATTTTTAAAATTTTCTTTTCCCGTTTAGTTTAATGTTTTCGTGTTTCATAAAAACATTTAAGTACAAATTCTATCTTTTTTTTTTATCAAGAAAAAGAGTATGCACTTTAGGGAGTACTTAAAACTGCATAATTGAACAACAAAAAAATGATTAAAATTCATATATTTTTATCTAAAAACTGTTAATTAAGTGAATTTACACCCGAAGTGCAGGGTATGTGGGGAAAACACGCAATTCGGAACCAAAACTGATAGCACGAGGTACGATAGGGAAAAGGGAGCCGCTCGAACAAGGCGTCCAACAGGGCCCAGATCTGGATGCCTACCCCCCTCCCTCCACAACTCATCCCACCGTGCGTGTTGGCCGCGTTTGTTGGCCAATTGAATTGCCATGTTTAATATTAATTGCCACCGGAGCAAGCAGCTCGAACATGGCGAGCTCTTTCGGCTGGAGCGTAATCATGGGACAGTGAATCAATCATTTCCACACGCGGCCCCTAGGTTTTCCCGGTCCACCCACAGCCCCGCCCCCTAAGTTCATAAATTTAGCCCACCTAAAAAAAATTATGATAGGGTATTTAAGACACCGACACCGAATAGGGATTTGTTAGTAGACCTGCACTAGTCTCTATGATCTAAACTCTATACTCTATTTTTCGAAAACTTAAGAGCGAATAATGTAATGAAATAAAAGTGGAAATTTTCTTACCCATGTCTGTTGATATGCCGCCGTATTGTGTTAAATCAGATCTTATCTTACCTGAAAATGCAAGCAAAGCGGAGAGAAGAAAACGTTTAAAAAATGTGGAATCAAAATTGTTTGCTCTCGAGAGATCTCGAGATGCAGATGGTTGGTGTTTTGGACTATGGGGGTACGTGGGGATCTGAGGGGGCAACATGGGGTTAAGCAGCCGCACGTGGTGCGGTGCTGGTTAAGATTTGCTAACCAAAGCTTTGTTGTTTTCGGTTGGATAATGGATATTGAATAGAGAGAGATGGAAAAATACATGTGATAATTGCAAATAATTTAACTAGAAATTAAAATGAATTGTTTTTTAAAATGAAATAATTGTAGAATCCTGTAATCGCTTAATTAGATACAAAATTATAAAGTAAAGTAATATTTTGCATAATATCCAGAACAAATGTATAATTCATGAAGCTCAACGGAAAGTGGGTACAGTAATTATTGTTTAACCATATAATTATTGGTATGCACTAACTACGTGTTGATCATTAAAAATGATTTAGAGACGTAAGAATACGAGTGATATTGCCCTTTTAAATCCCATTTCTAATGAGTTCAGTTCTGAGCCATTCAAAGTTCTCTCCATAAACTCTTGATAACTCTTGATACACCACGAGAGTCGTTCAAAGTTTGAACTAGGGCTATCAATCCCATTTAGACTGATTCATGGACACGGCACTATCGCCTCTTTCTATCGCGTTTGCTGGATGTCTCGCCTTTTTTCACGATATTTAGCGTCGCCTCAGCTTTTGTTTATGCCATGAAAGTGCAAAATGTAAACAATCCGAAATGCCAACGCCTCGAAAAGTGGGCGTTCAGGGGGTGGCGAGAGGCGAGGGGGCGTCGGCAGCTTGCCGTGGAAAAGGTAACAGTATAAAAATATGATTTAATGGCAGCGATAAAACACGTGTGTATTTAAATATGCGCGCCTGGCGCCTGAGTAAACGTAATTTCCAGCTCACAGACACACCGAAAACGGAAAGCACACAGATACTGCCTGATACTATGTGGCCATCCAGACGCAAAGAAACAACAAAGAAAATATTAAATTAAAAAGACCAAGAAAACGGCCAAAAACTATGAGGGGCAAAGGGTTTTAAATTTGACAAACGCTTGGTTCTTCTCTCTGCTCTTTTTTTCCCGTCTGTAAATGTAAATGTAAATGAAAATGAAAATTATGAAAGAAAAAATAGAGGAAAGGGGCCCAGCCACTTTAGACAAATTCAAACAAATGGCTGGCAAAAGGGGGGAATGGATGCTGAATTCTGTTTACATGCGACGCGACTTGTAAAAATTAAACATTTAGTTTGCGGTCCTGGCCCCCGGAAAACTCAACCCTCGCCCCTTGTGAGTTTTCACACCTTTTCCGCGCGGGGGAAAATGATTTTTATGACTCTTTAAGGCGGCGCACGCTTCGTTTTTGTGGGAGGATTAGCCGCCAGTCGCATAAATGAGAGAGAGAGAGAGGCGTCTGAAAATCTCTGGGATGAGAATGAGAGCATTTTCCGGCTGCAGCTTGCGGCGTCTTTGGCCTTTTATTGCCCCATCAAAGGGGCTGATATAAATCTTAATTGCCGACCCAAATAAATAGACGCCGAGAGCATGTGGCATACGGAACTTTGAGCAGAGCCTCCTCAACTCGACGGCAGAATCAGAATGCAACTTGAACGCCGGAGAGATTCACTTTCGAGTGGAAAACTCGTTAGCTATTTAGCATAAACACTTTCCCAGTTTTGACCAGCAAACTGATAACAACTGGCCGCCAACAGCAACAACGAGAAGTTGCAGCCAGAAGATGTCATTAAGGAAACATTAAATTGACATTAATGTGGTCCCGAAAAGAGGAGGCGAAGGATCCCCAAAGTTCTGACCAAAGTTCTTGCCCAGATAAATCAAAATAGTAATCTATAAATTATAGTGTAGAAGCAAATGTTTGGAGAATGCGGCGAACAAATCGATGACCCAACAAACGAAAAAATATATTCCGAGCTGCTATAACAGTTACCCACATTTTGGTCGAGGCAGATCTCGTAAATCATGGAGAGCTGGCAAAACAGGCTCTTGCTGGAAGGTATCGACGAATCCGAAATGCCCTAATTTTTTTTAAAAGTGTGTGGGTAGTGCTAACTAGTTTGAAAAGGCGGGGGTTTCCCCCCCCCCCAAAAAAAAAACATGAAATAACATTCATTCATATACAATATTCTTGAAAATTTTGAATGGCGTGGAGACGCGAAAGAAATATTTATGCCTAATGATCTTCAGGCTTGTGAACATGTGGCATTGAAACATGTTTCTACAGTGAGAAAAATATATGTTGATAGAATGCCTTTAAAAAAATGAATATGATATTACATTAGTTATTATAATTTTTTTGAGTTTCGGAAGTTAAAGGGAAAATATTACTAATAAGTTTACTAAAATATTTAGAAATATTTTTCTGTGCAGTTCTATTGTCATTTACTTTATACTTAAATATTTATAAATATTTCTCTGTGCAATTCTATTGGCATAGCCACCTGAAGCCACTCGACTGGACAATTGTGAACCCATTAATCTTTGTCTTTTTAGTCTTGGAGATTTCTATCTTAATTGAAGCTCATTATAATATGCGTTTCCTACGATGCGGCGTGTTTGTTTGCTGGTAGCCCAACTTCTGTTACACAACCCGAAGACAAGCGATATTCAAACGAGATGGAGATGAAGAGATGGCGATGGAGAGACTAGTGGGCAGCTTTTGCACTCGAAGAACTGGGATCTGTGTGTTTGGATGTTCGTGGGGATCAGATCGCAATCAGGCCGTCCGATCCCAATACAAAATCCCGGCAAGAGGCCACCACCAATGAATTATTAATAATAAATAAATCATTATTAAAATCAAAATAATACGCAAATATGCATATTATCGGAAACAACATGGAATTGGGAGTGCGTGTGTGTGTGTATGGGTTTCTTTTCATGTTTACGCCACTTTCTCATACAGACACACAAGTGGTTATAATGAATGATTTGTTGTTTTATAATAAACACGCCGAGCGTCGAGCAGCAATGTTGGCGTCTTCCAAGTGGCGATATGGCTATGACGTAGCCACCAAAGGGTTAAGGTTAAGGGGGGGGTTGGAGGTGGAGGTGGTCTTGTGTTTTGGTCACTAACGTCTGCTATATGTTCCCATACCAAACTCCCTCGTATATTGTACGAATATATCCCTGTACTCACGACCCTTGTCCCTTTTGGCATGGCTGCATGGCCTCTACCCATCTCTTTTTCACCCCCTGTGCATGTGCTTTTCGGCCGGGCCGTGTTGTTGTTTTTATTAGGTATCAAAAACACCTTAAAACATGATTTTGCAACTGCCAAGCGAAGACGTCCGCACAGTGGGCCCACAAATATGAATAATAACTGCTTGTTCACATGGCATTTGTATGTTAAAGAGATGATCGATAACGCCGAACTGCCAATGTCACAATGCGGAAGAAACCCGCAGTACACACATATACTCTAATAATTATTTCTTATCTGAGATCGGTTCCATACATTATAGTTGTTATATGACGAATACAACACCTAATCATTTTTTATTGGGGGCATTTAGGGGAGAACTATGAATGGCGAATGATTATTATTCTATTCAAAATTGATGCTTTGGAATATAATAATTTTTAACAACTTAGCGCCACTCGGATTCTGCTATTAACCTTAACATTTGAATAACAATATTGAATTATGTATTCTCATGAAATTTAATTGGTTCCAGCTATAATATTTTATTACAAAGAACCATTATTGATAATAATATTGTTTTTAGTAAAATAATAAAAAATGTTATTATTTTTTTTAAAATGTCATTTTCCCATATCAATATTTTCATATCTATCGTATTAAAATTAGATTTTGCTTTTGAATTCTATTTTTTAAACGAGAAAACGTTGCCTTTGCCCATTGCAGCTACTCGGGCCTCGAAAAATACGAGAGGAAAGCCAAAATTGCTCCTCGCCCTGCAGCTCCTCGTTGTTGTTGTTATTTTTATTCTTTCTGTTGTTGCTGGGCCATGTGTCTGGGCCACTTTGTGTTGTCGTCGTTGGCGACGTCGACGTCTTGCAACTTTGGTCTCCTCGACTGGCAGTCGCAGTCGCAGTCCGAGTCCAACGACTTGAGGACCGCCAAGGTGCTTATTAAATTCCTTATTTAAAAATACATTAAAAAAATGCAAGAAGCTGCCCCAGAACCCGAAAACCAATCCCCGAAAAAAAGCGATCGCCGGGAAGGGAGACTCTCGAGGGGCATCCCTAGCATCCGCCACAGAAACTGCGATGCTCACAGGCGCTTTGATTTGTTTCTGATTTTCTGACTTTGCATTTTGCGCCGGGCGAAAAAAATAAAAATGATTAAAAGCGCGCGTTGAAAGGCTTTCCTGTGTGTGCGTTCGCTTGCACTTCGCTTGCACTTCGCCATTTACATAATCAGCGGCATCATCGACGCACTTCCTTTGCTTTGGCAATTGCAATTAATTGCATGTTGCAGCGGCAACTGTTGCCCGACATTTGAACTGCAGAATTCGGGAATGTTGTACAGCCCACAGCCCATTAACCTTGAGAGAATATGACGTGCCCTCCTCGGTCCTACGTGTTCGCTACAATTGCAGGTAGATATTGGCCAGGATACAAGGCATCCAGATAATTACGTCACAGCGTGAGAGTTCTTTGCTCGGAAACTGCGGCAAATATGAATTATGATTGCCCGATACGTGTCAATTGCCAGTCCGGCCAGCCCTTTTCAAGGTCATTGTGGGACAAAAAAAACTACAAGCCGCAACAAAATCTATCCTTCAGGGAGAACTATATTTACACAGCGAGAAATCGAGATCAGTATAGAGATTTACATATGTTTTACTTTTGAGGTTTTCAGTTGATAAAAATGATTCTAACTATATGCTTTCAAATAAATCTGGTTTATTATTTCGTAAATATTTTGTATATTTTGTATATTTTATTATAAGAAAATTATTATTATTTAATATTATAATAAAATACTGAAAAATATCAAAATAAGCATAAAAAATATTTTTTTTTATAAAGTTTATAATTTTTGTATAATTTAAAAAATGTTGTTGAATGAATCAACCTGTGTGATATTTTTTTCCCTGTGCCCTGGTCCAAATTAGGCGGCCGACAAATTTCGGACAGCCGCAGAAATCAGCCATAAACCACTTCGCCGACGTGAACCTCACACACCGGCCCGGGCAAATAAAGCAAATTTACGAATTTATGTTGAAATTTATCGATAATGACTTAAAAGCCTTCAGGACAATGATTTAATGCTCCTCGCCCGCCGCTCGCCGTGTTCGCACATACAGCACACAACGGGCCCAAGAACAACATTATAGCAACGCCAACTCCGACTCGACTCCAAAGGCCAGAAAACTCTGATGTGGGTTTTTCAAATGTGAAGCCATGTTTAGATACGATAAAATTGAATTTGGTTTGCATTTCGGGCCGCGGATCAGCGGCAAATGATCGATGATCGCTGGAAGTGTGCGCCGATTTATTTATGACTTGATTTTCCATTGCGATCGTCCGATTTAATCAGTTCGCTCAAAGCAAATCGCTTAAAATTAAATTATATTCGCATTATATGTTTGGAGTAAATCAAATCCGCGATAGCAGTTGACAAATGGCAATCAAGCGGATTTAAATTCAGCGAGATGGAGATAAGACAAAAAATAAATATATATTTAAAATCATGTGGATCCCATCGGCAGATAAACAAATTCCCAGGTTTCAAGTTCACAAAATTGAACTCGGCCTGAATATCGTAACTGGCTACGATCCGCAGTTTCTTATAAGAAACAAATTTAAAAGGTAAGTTCAGGTAATCTTGTTTGACCATCTTCAGGTAAGAATTCATTAGAATTTCTTAGAGGGAATACTCTCTGCTTAAGATGTTATAACACTAAGAAATTGTCCGACAACCTGAAAGTGTTATACGAGACACCCTGTATGAAGGGTTTTTGGCAATGGTTTTTTCTTCTTTTTTTCTTTAGCCAGGCCAATTCATCACCGACACTTCAGACTGGGCTGGCACAGCGCATAAATTTCATTACGCTGATCATCTCGCAGAACCGATCGATTGGAGGGGAAAACCTGTCGCAAGGCACTTGAATTTAGTTCAACTTTAATTGTTTTTTAACCAGCTCTTCGCGTTGGCTATAAGTGAAATTTGATTGATTTTTGAAGGGTATATTTTTACGAGCTCTTCGCTTTACACAGAAAAAACGGAAGTAATTAAGATATATTTTAAAAAATTATTATAAATATTTTTTAATTATCAGAAGTCTACCAATAATAAACTGCATAATATAATTATACTCTTAATAGACTGCATAATATAATTATACTCTTCTTTTTTATAATATCTGTAGATATACAATACCCCTGATTTTTCTCAGTGCCAACTTGAGTGCAATTTATGTTCGATCTTCGAGCACCTAGACCTCCTTCGGATGACCTACTCTTGGCATTGTTCTTGGCCCAAACGGCAATCTCAGACGCAAGCCGTTCGCCTCGCTCGGCTGGTGGCTTAAACCCGTGGAAAAAGTCGGGCGGCGAGGTGCTAAACGTAATTACATAATGGCGTAGTTAACCGTAATAAGCGCGACTTCTGCGCGCAGTGTGTGTCCTGAAAGGATTCTTGCCCTTTCTCGCCGACTCCTGTGGCTGCCTTCTGCTATTTTCTGCCTTTTCTGTTTTGCTATTTTGCAGCTCTTTCAGCCGCATGCCATAATTCAACTTCGTGCTGCTCGTTGCCGCTCTCTTGTTGCACAAATTGCAGCTCACTTGGGCAGCCCAGCGCTGCAACAATTACCGCCGAGCATCATTAAAAGCAAAGGTGACAAAAATTAGTAAACAAAGTGTTGAAAATTATGAGGCAGCCGTAGCGCTGCAAGGTGTCGCGGAGCGGAGCAGGTGGATTCGCAGGGCCTGAGCTGGTTTCTTCGCCTATTTCTCCGACTACCCATGGCTCTTGTTTATGGCTCTGATCTTGCTTAGAGTGATTAAATCGCTTAAATTGCCGGCCAGCGAATAAACTATCGCCAGATTGGCAACCCAAATAGGGGGTTTTAAATAGAATAAGTGGAAAACAATTTGCAGTTCATTCAAAATCATTTAGCCAACAGGAATTTCCAAGAGCTAGGTGATTAACCAATCTAGAAAATTTCACTCTTAACTAAACCATTTCAAATTAAATTTTTTAAAATCTGTTTTATTTTATGTTTTATGCAAAATAAATCTGGATTTATGTATGCATTTGTTTTAGCTCGATAAAAATCTTGTTCGCACCTAATAAATTTAAATATAAGTACGGTTAAAAAATTTCGATTTTTAGGAAAAAATTGTATCACCATTTTTTTTAACACTAATATTTAACAATATTTAATTTAAAAAAATTACTTCAACAAAATATTTTTCTTACATTTTTTCTATTTTAATTACTTGTTTCAAGGAAACGGAACTTTTTCACTTCATGTCGAAAATCTTTCAAATATAGTTTTAATAACTGTGTATTCTGTGTATTAGTTTAAAATTTTCTGTTTGAATTATTTTATCCACAAATTTTAAACTTTTCCACTTGAAAATAAAAATTTTCTAATATGTTTTTTGTTGTAAAATTAGTTTAAACAGACACACAGATTTGTATTATTTTAAATTAAAAATTATTTGTAGACTATTTTTTTTTAGAAAATCGATTTTAATGCATTTAAAAAAATTAATTTTCTAGATTTTTTTAGATTGCCAATAAGATTTTCATAAAAATGTCTGTTTTTCCCGGCTCTATTTACTTTATTGCAATGGCCGGTTATCTGTTTTCCCTACGATCGATTTGAGCTCTTCATTATTTTGCCATTACATGTTGACTTTGTCTGTGAATCGGAGCAGAGACGGCAATTAGTCACAAGATGACTTCTGTTGCCTTAGCTGCAATCTGTTGAGCCTGATAACAACTGGGGAAACAACAAAGCTTTGGTATATATACACATAGGAGGGATAGGGATGGGGGGTATTTGGGGGACTTTAAGTGGACTTGTGCTACAGTGGACACTCACTTTTGGTCGGATCTTCAGGACACTCACCTGCGATAGCCATCCAGGGGTAGAATGTGTGATTGCTGGCCTGGTGTAAACTGCTGGCGGCCGCCGTTTGTGCGGCAGCGGCGCCCGAGATGGTGCAGTTGGCATTCCAGGCGGTGCCCGCTCCGGCCACGCCCACGCCGCTCTGTACGCCCCCGGCGTTGCCGTTGCCGCCGCTGACGCTCACATTGCCGCCGGCACTGCCGCCGCGATGGCTGACGGGACTGCCGCCCGACGTGTCCAAATAGCCGCCCACTCGGGAGTCTGGGGTGCAGGCGGAGGGTCTGACGGGCATGCCGCCCGCCGGATTGTTCTGTCCATTTGCATTGGCCGCATTGCCGCCGTTGGCATTGCCGGTGGCTCCAGTTCCTCCCGCTCCGCCGCCGCCTCCACCGCCTCCGCCACCCCCGCCGCCATTCGAGCCGCCCGTGTTCCAAATGTCCTTGTAGCCATTCACCGCATCCGCCTTGATGTTCAGGCAGTCCTGTTTGTAGGCACCGGCTCCGTCGCCGTATATCTTGTTGCAGGCGGCCGTGATGCTGGCGTCGTAGGGCGAGTCCTGGGTGGTGCGCTGCAGATGGTGGTTGGCATAGGGACTCATGCCCAGCGAGAGGGGGAATCCCCTATAGGCCGCCGCCGCTGCACTGGCCGTCTGATCGTGGTGGCCGCCGCTGCCCATCGCCATTCCGGTGGCCTGGTGCGGATGGCCATAGAAGCCGGAGGCCTGCTCAAAGTACGAGTTCATTGCGCTGCTGGCGGTGAGAATTTTGGCGGTGCTCCGTCTGAGACGGGCTGAAAATCGTTGGGGGCTTGACTGATTTCGCACGGATTTCTTTCCAAGGGTTCAGCGATTTTTGGCGGATTTTTACAAATTTTCTCAGCTATATCGGTTGTTCATTTGCCTTCTTTGTAAATAATTTTTAACTTTTGGTACGATTTTCCAATTTAGAGCTTGAAAAATGTTTAAGTTTTTTATTTATTTGAATTTAATATGTCTTTTATTTGTTTAATATTATTGAAGATTTTTCTTCTTTTATTTAAGAATCAATTTGAATATTTTTCTCAAGGCAAACCAATTTATTTTTGAATTCTTTAAATATTTGTAAAATATTTTTTTTTGTTTGGTAAATATTTTTTGTAAAGTTTAATTTAATTATTGCACTTTCCACTCGAGGCCTTTAGTTTAAGATTTAAGCACTAATGTTTATTGAACATTAAATCGCATGAATAATTTCGAATATTTCTCCACTATTGTTTTTTTGGTTTCACAAGTGTTTCGTATACTTTGTTGCGTTTGGGTTTTTGGTTTTTATAGCCAATTGCACTTTGCTGTTAATTGGATTCGAATTTGAATTTGAATACTTGTTTTGCGCTTGCCTTGGCACTATCAAAGGCTCGTAAGCGTTACGATTATTACTATGTTTATTGTTATTGCAATTATTATTATTATTTTTATGATTTTATGATTTTAACGATTTAAACGATTATTAGCCTTAGTGCTGACCGAACGGGCGCGATAGTGGCCTGCTGACGGATTTCCTCGAATCGGGACGCCAATTTAGTGGAAAGCGAATTTTCCGCGCGGCATTCACGGTCGGACGCGTGGGCGAGCGGTAAAAGCGCTGAGGGCCAATAATAACAATAATGCCGCTGATAATGTGGATAATAAAACAAAGCGCGCGCCTGTTATCCAAACCGTTGCCATCGAACGAATGTGCCACCAAATCGCAGTTGCCAGTGTTTTGACTTTGCTCCGCCGAACCACTCAGCCCGAAACCACTCGACTCGGCCCAAAAGCGAGTGGGAATGAACGCTCCAGCCAAAACAGAGAGCCGGAGAGTGCTCAAACCAGCCCGCTCGGATGAATTCCCTCGGATGAATTCGTTTTCTTCGAACTTGTTTGAGCGCTCTTGCGCTCTCCGCCTTTCCCGGGGTGGGCGCCTCTCGTTCATCATTCGCGAGCAGGGAAAATGCGCTCGCCACGGGAAATTCATCATGGAGGAGGGCTGATTTTCCTATGGGCCAGGCCAACTCACTCAACTGAGTGGCGAAAAACGCTCCGCGGACTGCCCGCCAGTTGCCAGTTGCACGCCAAGCGATGCACATCTCGCTTTTGGTCGGTTTAACCGCACTCATGACTCTCATTCTTTTTCCTGATTTTTCTGCTAGTAAAAGACTCACGAAATTTATTTTATTTACCCATCACCAGTTATTTATTTTTTATCGATAACACATTTTAATAAATCCATTTCATTTTATATAATCGTTTTAAAAATAAACTAGTTAAATTACACGCAGACACATTTTTATTTGGGGCAGTTTTATGGAAATTGTACTTGCCGTTTTTATATTAATTGGCCAAAGAAAAATTACGAAAATTATTCCAAGCAAAATTGAACACTTTATTTTTTATTTTCTGTTAAAATAATAAAGACCTAAGGATTGAATTCGGCATACGATTTTGAAAAATATATGACAAGTAAGCGATAAATGGTTATACCTTAATATTATTCTGCTTCTCCGCTGGCAAAACACGAAATGTAAACTTTTTTCTTTTATTTAAGAATCGGAGGTAAAAGCATCAAATTCATATTATTAATAATTGAAGAAGTTTTTTTACACTCTTATAATAAAATAAATTTAGTTTGTGCAATTAAATAACGTTGCATCTTTAAATTATGTTGTGCTTTGATATGTTTGGAGTCTTACAGTCTTTTGTTTGCCTAACTAGAAAGAAAAGCACGAGTGTTTTATTTTCTACTTTAGTTAATAAAACATGTAGGACTCTTTGGACTCTCGGTTTATGAATAATACTATAAAACATTTTTTTAAACTAAAAGAACATCGGATTGAATTAAAATTGAGAACTTAACTTAACTTTAAACTATTTATTTGGGTAGGAGGATTTCACATTCATAAATTACCTAATGTTTTAAAGTTTTGTTCAAGAATATTTATTTTTTTATTTATCATTGCAAAAAATAAGAAACCAAATTGTTTTATTTAATCGTTAGGTCGACAACAGTTCGAGTGGCAATCGAAGAGCCTTCCTTATTACAAGTAGACTAAATATTTAAGGATGTTTATAATATAATATTTTATTAGAAAGACTTTTTTTTTTAGAAATATATATCAAAGTGTACTCTTTTTCCGCTTTGCCTTTAAACTGTGATTCAACCGAGGAGCCGGAAAATTTGTGTGCTGCGGTTTTCCTTTTCCTATTCACATTCAAATTCGCATTCGAATCGAAATGTTCAATCCGTTCGCCAATACTTTCAATGGGATATTAATGTCAATGTAAATATGGCTGCGTATTGATGCTAATAAATTCATATGCATAATGCAAATAGATCGGGGTCTTGCAGACCGAGAACGCCGAGCCATTCGCGAAAGTTTCGCAAATATTTGTCAAAGTTTCCACATTCGCACAAACGGCTCGTAGATTAAGCCAGAAACCGACGACGAACAAACAAAGTTGCTTGCCACAAGTGTTTGCAAAATAAACTTATTATAAGAAGAAATTTACTTTTCTACTTTTCCCACCCACAACCCCCCCGCCTGCGCCATTTTCCATCCCCCAAATTTTTGGTGCCAAGTCTGAAAAATCAACAACAAGCGAAAGATACAAAAACTTGCACAAAACACGGATACATACAAACACACACACACACACATTCGAATCACATTCGGAGACGCGGTGACATTTTCCAAATATGCGGCCAAAAGCCCAAGGAAAACGAAGGCATAAGGCGAGAGGACCAAGAGCAAAGCAAAAGTAAAGTAAAAATCGCAGTCGCAACTGCAAACTAAATATCGTGAGTCGGGAATCCAGGACCCAGAAACTCGCAATCCAGGACCAAGGAACTCGGCACCCAGGGGAAGGACTCGAGTGCGGAGGACTCGCGGGGATGACAGAGAAATAGCCTCATAACCATTTGAAGCCATTCGAAGGCGCATAAAAGGATCACAACAATCGCCGAAATGAGCCATAATGAGCTCGTAAAAATTTTGCTACCTAATATACTCGGGAATCTTACGGGTACGAGTATATTCAAACTTGCTACGTTATGGGGTATGCAATGGGGCAGCTCCCACTTTCCCTCCCCGGTGGCTCCCCTGCTTCTTTCCTGGTTTTTTGCTCCTGCAGGAGCTCCTCCGCGTGCAGAAAGTTGGGACTCTCACACTCTGAGTTTTGTTTTTGTTCGATATCGATGATTATTTTTTCCTCGTTGTGCATTCTTGAGTTCCCTGATATCAGAGCTGAGGTTTGGTTATTGATTGATTAATTTAGAATTTTTATTGGACCAAAATAAAGTAATGAAGAGATGGGTAATTATGTGAATTTTTAAGAAAATGTGATTATATTAGTTTAAATATATACTTGCACACAGAAATGTAAGAAAATCAACTGAATATTCAAAGAAAATTGTACACTAAATATTTTTAAAGTTAAATGAACTAAAAATGATTTTGGTTTTTGTAATGTTCCATCTCTTTAACTTGGAAAATTTGTATCAAAGAGGTACGTAGCGTATTAGAATAAAAACTATATGGATTTTCAATAAAACGATCATCTTTTTGTATCAATTTTGTATGAGTGTCAGTATTAAATAAATAATAAATAATAAGTGTGTTTTTAAAACTTGTTCAACTAAAATTTGTCCACAAGAATATTTAACTGTAAATGTTATTTAAATTTAAAATAACTTTTTACTTAGAACCTAAACAAAACTGGTAGGTAATGCAATCAATTACCGCTTCTTCTGCATGTGTAAACACGTTTTAACAATTGAATCCCCTGTCCCGCCCACACAGCCCGAAAAGGGAGGCTTCGATTGTCTTGGCACAAAGTCGCAATGAGATTGTGCGATTCCCGATTCGCAATTCGATTCCCAGGCATTTGCATACAAAGCGATCTCATTTTCATATGGCCACCGCCTCCGCTCCACTGTCATCGGTAGCTTGTTGCGGCAATTTACGAGAGCTTCCGTTCTGCGCAGAAAGGGGGAGTCGAATGGAAAGCTCACACCTGTCCGAGTTACCTAGGGCTGCCCAGTGGCCCAGTTGCTCAGTTGCCCAGTGGATATGGACAATGGTAAACGTGGCCAATTAGCCCCGAGGCAGCCGAATCCGTGGCCAAAACCTGACTCCTCCTTCACACCATCTCCTTGATTGATGGCCTCCATTCGCCTTCGAGAACCGGTGCAGGGCAATTAGACAAGCTGTTTAATTGCCACCTTGTCAGCTCTGCCTCCTCACCCGCTGTTTTATTGGCCGCAATCGCTCAAATCGAGCGATGCCATCCGTGAGATATGCGCACCCAATCTAATCATAGTCAAAAAGCAGACACAAATGCCCCCCACCACCTGGGAATCGGGGGGAGCCACTTACGCAGCTAATAAAGCAGCAATTTGGCAGCTGGAAGCGCCGGCGCTGACGCCAGTCCAAAACATCAAACGGCCAGTACCAAGAGTATAGCAACCCGCCACAGTCCCTCCTCCTCTGCGAGATCAAAGTTTTGGGGCCCCGAGGTTTATTTACACAGAGATGTTCAACAAAATACTCGTACTCCTCGGTGCCTGGCCTCCTGCACTCGCCGTTTGTTTACGTATTGTCTATAAAGATTTTGGCTCTGTCTTTCGGCATTTTTCGGTTCGATGGGGTTCGGCACCTGTTAGATGGTGCACTGAGCGAAAAAAATATTATCCAATTATGTAAAGGTATTTGTTTTCCATTCTCATTCTTTGATGTCTTTAATGTTCAAACTTTAGTAAAGAATTAAATTTCAGGAAAATTCGTTTTTTGTTTCCATAATTATATTTTGATTTTACAGTGGCGGATCTAGATCTTGCTTAAAACTCCCTCAGAAAGATACTTTTGTTAATCTTCTTGAATACCAAAATTCATTTCATTTTTCACCCGAGTGGGGGGTGATTATCACCCACTCACCCCCCGTGGATCCGCGCAAAGTTTTTAGGTTTTTTCCAATATTTTCATAATGATATAGTGATAATTAAACCCACATCTCCATGTTATCTTTTTTGATTTCTGTGTAACTTGTGGGTGGTGCTTTGAAGGGCGCTTTTCTCGCCGCCCTCCAGATTTATCACGCCAATCGTTCAGAATTTTCAAAGTCAATACATTTTTCTGTCGATTTTCCGGCTTTGATGAGACCGAAGCCAAGTGATCGCGAGGCAAGAGGTGTCGACAACTTGATGGGCCAACAAATGGCCGAGTTTGATGCATTTGGTATTCAAATGTCTTATTGATTGCTGCCACTAATTAGTTAGGAATTTTCAAGATTGAAATAAAAAGAAAGACCTTAAATTATATATTTTGCTATTTCAAGGTTTTTCCGACTTTATTTTTTTTTATTCTCTGTTCTAATCTCAAAATTGGTATATTTTGGGGTCTAAAAACTTTCCATTTAGCAACGATAATGTTTATTCATAGAAATATTTTGAAAATGAACCATACTAAAGCCATTTGAGATATTTAAAATAAAGTCCCGCCCCCAGAAAAAATAGCGACCTCCCACACCGACGCTTTTTCGAAAAATTTAATGAAAAATGTAATCCACAAAAAAATGAGCCAGAAACAATGAGTGGACGAAATGGACGAAGGAGCCAACTGAAATGAAACTACCGGGCGCACTTCCTCTGCAAATTTGAATGGCCCCGGCTACAATGGCCATAATGTACGCATGGATTAACCAATTACATTGTAATTTTAATTTGCAGGCTGGCGAAATTTTATTGCGAAATTGGCGGGAGCGCAAAATGAAATCGGCGCGCCGCGAATATGGAACGCATTGATAAGGAAATCCTGAGGGCCATGAAGGGGGGTTATTTGGGGTGGGCTTCTGTGGGGGAGTTGACCCGAAAGCAAGGGCCATGGCGAACGGAGAGCGAAAAAGAGCACAAACAGAGGGCCGAATGCGAAATGCAATCCAACGGATTTAAGTTCTTTATTAACACTTAATAAATCATAGGAGGCTGCTGGGTGGTGCAGGGTGGCTCTGGGTGGTTCCGACTGCCTCTGGAGTTCGTTTTCATTCCATCGACGACGCCTCGTCGGTCGTGGAGGGGAAATGGTGGCCATAAAACTAGCGCCAGCGGACCGGGGAAGGGCCGTAAATGCTTGTCCATCCATCCATCCATTCATCCATCTGCTGTCCGGGCTGTCCGGCACTATCTGCCACATTGCGACAGTGTCAAGCATAAATCCTCATCATAATTCAAAGCATTGATCATCGCCTCCGACTCCCATTCGAATGGCAAAAAATGACAAATTGTTTGGCGCTTCCATGTGGCGCCTGCCCTTTTGCACGTGTGTTGCCCATTGCCCACTGTCAGTTGAAAGTCGCAACTGAAAATGCAACGGCGAATGCAACTGCAACTGCAGCGTGCACAAATAAAATACTCGTAAAATTCAACCAGCAACTCTGCAAAAGCAATGGAAAAAATTTTCCTGTTTCATTTTTAAATGAAAGTTTATTATTGTTTTTGCGTGACAAGATAAGGTAAAAGTCGTAAAATTTTATTATGTATTTATGCATTAAACATTCTGCATTATGAATTTAATACGGAATTATAAATATTTGCGGATTTAAGCTTAAGGCCTATTTGTGTGCGAGTGTCGTCAAATTCAGGTGAATCGATTGGAGGGAGGGAAGTGCGGTGTGCAAAGTTGAATATTTAGTGCCCATTCATTGTGGGTGCAACAATACATTCTGTTTAAGCCGGGCTTTAATAAAACAAGTGTCAGTGCGAGGCCAAAAACAGTACGAGGCAAACCACTAAAATTAAGTTAATAAAATCATTTGAAGTCTTTCCAAAAAATTCAGAAATTTCAATAGTAAAAGGTAATAAAATAAAAGTTGTTACCTAACAAGAAATGGTAATAGAACTAAAAGTAAAAAAAAGAAACAAGAAAAAAAGAACTTAGATAAATTAATTAAATTATATAAGTTATGATTATAAAATATTAGTATTTCAATTTTTAATTTCGGGGTGCTCTTAATCACTCTATATTCCTCTTATATATTTTTTACGCAAAACCCACGAATAAAATATCCTTTCAGTTAGTGTCGTTTTAGCAACCATCTAGCCTCATTTGAATGTCTTTCCACCGTTAGTTAAATTTATTGGACGACTCGCGACCTGGACAGACAACTCGGAGAATTTTCCAGCCCGACTCCGCTGGAAAATCAATAAACGCAAAAAGCCCGGCCTACGGACAAGACATACAAATTTTCCAATTAAGCAGAACACGTTTCCTAACGATTATTTTATACAATCGAATCGTATCGAAACGAAACGAAGCCAATTAAGACTATCGACGACTGCCAAAGCGATTGCGTTAGTACGAATAAATCGTGAGGGGATTCCAAAGCGGGCTCCTTCGATTTGATGAATTAATGAATAAGTTGACGGGCCACCGACTGACGATCCACCGCCGGCTGTCAAATGCGGCTAAATGCAGGCTGAAGGGGCAGTTGCCACTCGCAACTCGCAACCACAATGTGCAACAATTGGGCGTGCATATTCGTTAGCGAGTGCCACCAACGTTGGCGGTGGTAATTGAGGCGTGTGTGGGTGGGGGAGTGGCTGCCATGGCCATTGCTTGACGAGCTGCAGCGCTTAAAATGTTTGCAGATTGCATTCGCGAGATACGAATGACAGAACAAACACGCAAAAAAAAAGGATTTCAAAGGTCGGAAGCAAAGTATAAAGAACTTATGTATCTTATTGGCAAATAGGGCTTTATTAAAAAATATATGTGATTTAAAATGATGAAAATATTTGTTTAATAGTTGGATTTTTACGAGTAAACTCTTTTTAATTTAATAAAATAATAATATTAATATTAATACAATAAAAACTTTTTATTAAAGTTTTGGTCAAATTTTTGTATTAAATCTTAAATAAAATAAACACTGGAATTATAAAACTAAGCTTCAACCATTATTTTTTTAGGATTTCGATTTATGTAAATATTAGAATCTTTAATTTTTGGTTATTTTTGTTAGGCAGACTGTCTTTTTAATTATTTTTATTTATTTTGACAAATTAAAACTAGTATAAAATATGAAATTTAATGGAAAGATAATGTCACTGGAAATATTTATTCGTTAATTTAACGAAAAACAGAGAAATGTTCAACAATTTAAAAATAGGAAACCATATTCGGTAGGCCTACAAATATTAAAAAACCCTTCTTTTTCTAGGTGTATCCGGGATGGCTCAACAATTGCGAGGCGCGCGATTTTCCATTTTTATGCGCAGCATTTCCACAATTCAAATTTGCACACAAAGTGGCAATTTGGCCCAAAACCGTTGCGAGCGCCTTTTATGGCCCATACAATCAGAGACGGAGCTGCAGACGGAGTTGCAACTGCCAACTTCCAACTGACGACTTGCAACCGCTCGTTGGCCGGCGAGGCAGCAGCGCATAATTGAATCGAAGCGCTCTTCGCGTTTCTTCAAATGAACGTCAATTAAAAATGCATCATAACCGCCCCCAGCGCCATTCCGTAAACGCTGGCTTAATTTATTCCCCCATCGGTGGGCCGTGGCGATTCTGGCCATAAAGCAAACCAGTCCCAGGTAATAGTTGCGTATTAGTGTTATGGCACCCCGCCAGCCGGAACCCGAACCCGATCTCCATTACCATCCCGGCTGCTGCAGCCAGGTGGAGTACTCTGCCGATCTACCCATCTACTGATCTACCCACCCATATGTATATGTTGTGTTATGGCTACACTCGATACTCACGATAGAAACTCGTACGATACCCAGTTGATTGGCCGATCGGCTGATGGATTCGTAATGTGTGTCTAAGAAGTAAATTATCTCTGGGCAAATTGATTGAAATTGATAAGCAGCCATTGATTTGCCAGCTCTGAGCATGCAAAATATTTAATCAGATCCCAAAGACGTGATATTAGGGGTCATTAGATCCGGTCGTTCAAATAAATATCAAATATTTATTGAAGCTTTGGAAAATTGCACAACATTAACTTAAATACTTGTGTGCAATGAAAAGCGTTGAAGAATTTGAAAGATAAGTGATTGCCGTTTGTATTTTCTTTTGCGATTGGTCATCCTCTAAACGATTTAATATAATTTCTATTTACAAGTAGGAAAGACTTAACAATCATATCTCTTCAACATTTGTTGACACTTCAATTGACATTTTAATAGTAAATATTAATCTTTTAAACATTGATATTACAATGATATTCTTGGAGAGCTCCAAAGCAATTGATGGCAAATTCTGTTAGTGTTGGACCCCCAAATCACAAAAATACCACGAATTTGTTTCGATGGCTCAGTTTTCTTAAAGATTTTTTAAAGTTTAAAATGTTAAATATCGGACTTTTTTCGAATTTCTTCCAATATCTCAACCTTTTGAATTGATTCATTTCTAGAAGTATTTTTTTACCGAAAAGTTCATAATGTAATTTTGATGTGCATATCACTTTCATTGAGTCCGCCCCTTCACATTACTTTGCGCCATCAATAACTATCTGCCAAATGGCTTAATTAGAAAGTTTTCAAGTGCTTGGAGTTGTCGTCGCTCCGTTGGTTGGTCTATCCGTAGGATATGGCTTCGTCTGGGCCCTCTGCTCCATCCGCACACCCCTAAAGTTGGCCAGTGGCTCTGGATCTGGATGTGGATGTGGATGTGGCCCACGAGTTCGGGCCAAAGGCAGCCGGCTGTTGGCCTTGCTACCCCTGGAGTGCAATCATCGGCGCCTTGGCGTGTTTGTGTGCAAAGCAGTCATAAAAATTACAATAAACAATCATCATTTCGATCCGTTTACACCCACTTTGCACGTTTTCGCAGGCCGTGGAAAGTGAAAAAGGATTCCGCTCCGGCTTACACCGCTCCAGTTAATAATGGTACACTCAAACTTCTTGAGCTGTCCGCAAATCAAAAATGTAGTGTTTACATCATCATAAGAATCGTAAATATTTGTACTTTGTAAAATTAGTTGTTGAATCCTTTTTAAATCAAAAAATAAATAAGACATTTTTTTAAGTAGTTAAATGATGCACTTAATCTATAGTAAATTTGTTTTTATTTAGGATGGTGGAATATTTTTAATAACTTAAGCGAATAGAATGTTTGAATGAGACAATATATAATTTTATTTAAATACTTTTAAGTTTATATAATTATGCGTAATTAATTTTTTACGCTTATGAACCTTTATTTAAACAAGAAATCCTTTTTTTTCTGAGTGTGTGAGGGTGGGCTACAGAGTTGTTGGCCGGCAGCTAACAAGTAGGCGAAAACCGCGAGGCACCGCACTCGAACAAAAGTGCTCAATTAGTCGCCCTCAGTGCTCAATCCTCAGTCCTCGGGATTAGGATGCAGATACGGGAAAGGGAGTTCGGAAATGAAGAGCTGCCGACAGCCACATGCAAATGCTCTGCCAATTGTTTGATGAATTGCGGCCAGAAGTCAAGGGTTCATTGCCAGGATTAGTAGGTAGGTATTCCGCCGCGCCGAATGTCTTCATTGTGTCCGAGGAGTTTCTTCGGCCTGGCCTCTGCATTGTTTTGCCTCGGTTCGGTTTCGATGGTCTGCTTTGCATAAGCAGTTGGTTCACAGCGATTTCGGACCGCAATTGATTTCTGACCCCGTAATGAGCCCATGCCCGGCACCACTGAGCCACTTTGCGGTGGATTAAGTCATCAAGTCGCAAACAAATTTTTCCCGCGGCGCCTGTGGCGTTTGCTTTTGGAGGTGGGAATACGGTCAAGCAACCCGGAAGGGATTATGACAGGGAATCGTGCTGAGGATGGCTATGTGTTGAGCTGAGCCGTTGCTTGGAAGGTAATTAAGTAGTGAATACAAATATATATTTTAAATATTTATCCAATTTATATATAAATTATAATGGTAAAAATTTGTTTTATTTGAATATATAAATGTTTACAAATGAGATTATTTCATTATTATTTATTCTCCATGTTCAGACCACCCCAAAACCAATCGTTTATGACTGATTAGGGACCTTTAGTGCTCCACTTGGCGATGGTTTATAAAAAAGCAAACAGTTAAGTAGTGTAACAAGATGGTATGGAACCTGTTGCTGCTTTGGGCCCTTGTACCTTGGTGTCGTACCACCAAATAGCAAATAAAACCATTTAAATTGTCGTAAAATAAATTTTATTGGCTCGTAAAAAGAAAAACCGGCAGTCGGCAATTAAATGCTAAGCAGAACAGAGCGGAACAAGATAGAATGGCATTTCAACAACTATATAAACAAATTGCGGTTAATACCAAAACACAGGCCGAAGTTTTATGTTCTTTTTACGACTTGACGCCACCGCCACTTGAGTGGCAGAAATCCGCTGGCGAACAGAGTCATCTGAGACTCACTCAAAGCGTCAGCGATCCGAACATCCCAGTTGGTTCGAGTGTCCTTTCGTGCGATCCTGAGTGCTCCTGCCTTATATAGGGGATGTGCGTTTGCGTTCGCGTTCATTTTTGGCATGAGTACGAGTGAGATTTCCGAGTCTGAGTCTGCGGACTTTACGACCTTTTTACGATCTGTTAGTGTGACACGATGACAATCAATATAAAAGACATAAAACCCAAGTTCCGTGACGTATGCCATAATTATTGTGATATCCCCTTCGTGTAGATACAAATGTATCTGCGAGATGCTGATGGCCCATAGACATCATTACTTTTACGAGGTGCCTCGGATGCTGCCGTTAGTTTGATGCCGCTGATGATGCCCGAGGAAATGGCGGTAAAATTTTATTCGAATGCATTTGCCTTCGCCGGGGCTCAGTGATTGCATATGGCTGTGGCTTTTATGGCATTTTAACGATTTGTTTTGACGTCGGATTTGGCCAGCATCTTGATGAGCCCTCCTCCGGCAAGGTCGCAGCTCGTTGACGCCTTGATTTACGCACTCGCACTGGCGGAAGTTCATTTCGATGGGGCCATAAATGTAGTCATATTTTGTTCAATTTGCTTTTACAGCGTTTTTATTAATACTTGGAAATGTATAAATTAATTTTATTATTAAATGGCATTTACATATTTTGGTAATGATTCAATTGGTTCGATATTATTATATATTAAATTATATTATATTACAAAAATTAAAAATAAGGAAAAATATTTAGTCAAAAAATTTTATCAAATTTTAAAACTTTTCAGTTCGAAATATATTTTAAAGTAACTTTTATTTTCTATAATTAAAGTAAGTATAGGTACTACTACCAAATCCCAACATAATTCTCAAAATGTAGAACGTACTCTTGGGAGCGTCAGTTTTCAAGATGGAGGAACTTGAACTGTCGTCCCCGTCTTTCCTCCAAAACGGACGCTTCACTGGCAACATGTGTGGGGTGTCTGCCTCTGTTTCTGGGCCTGTTCAACGGGTTCCAGTTTCCAATGCAGTCGAATGCATCTGAAGTACACTCCGGCCGGGTGTGTGCGTGTGTCTACATCCATATATGCGGTTATATTAAATCATCTGCTTGTAGTAAATCATGGCAGCAATTTAAGAAGGAGCGGGTGGAACCACAAGTACAGCACTGACATCCAAGGGCATATGTTATGAAAATGAAGTCATCTCGATCCAATGAGGAGTGATAATGAGCTGGGGGATAAGAGATGAAAGAACAGTTTTTAGTTGCTTAAAGAAAAGTTATAAAATCTTAAAAATTTTCTATATTTTAATAAAAAGAATTATCAATTTGACCATTCAACAACTGATCCCGAAAAGCAATGCAGATACATGGAAATATTCTCGCAGGCGCCTCTTACTGACAGCCAAACAAACAGCCAAACTGCTGGAATATGTTTTTGGGAAATAAATCAAAATTCTCATATTTGGCAAGGATGAATGCGGCCCGAATCGTCTGGCGCAAAAGAGAAAGTTGTTGGCCCTTTGTTTCCCTGGGCATTGGCCATGCCGGTGGTTTTGTTATCAGATGCTCGAGGGCGCGATCGGCCCGAATACGCAACATATATGCACAACATAGTAGTACCTACCGAAGGGACACCACCAATTTTACAGGGGATTTACGAATCCACCGTGTAACGAGGATGCCTATGCCTCCTCAATCCCGATTCTCTTCAGCTGAGGCATATTTTTATGATTTATTACCGGGCCCGGCTATAATCGAGCTGGCGAAGTCAGACAATACCTGGGTGTCCTTTTTTGGGATCGGCGGCGTTGCGATAACAGAGAGTCAAAACAAATCTCCTAAGGTCAGCTGAAAAGCATCGTTCGCCCTGGCATTTTTTACGCTCTCGAGGACATGTTGAAAGGCCGCATTACCATTACCATTTCCATTTCCATCTATGGCTGCAATATTTTTTATGACACATTTTTATGATTTATGAATTGATTTGGTTTCGACTTTGGGTTTCTTCGACGATCTATTATTTTTTGTGTTGTTTTTCGGGAAGGCGACCTTCGAGTCCTTCGTGTCCTGGGAGGGCCTGGCCTCAAAACGATTACCAGAGCATATTGGTATTATGATCACCTTCGGCGGTGTCTGGCCATAATTGTTCCTGTGAAATTGGGCGTTTTAATGTGACTTGTTTGCGGCAATTGTTTTCGGATGCTAATAAGTCGGCTTATAATAGTGGGAGCACAAGGATTAGCTCATTTTATTCAAGTTTATTTATGAATTAATATGTAAGGTATAGTATTTTAAAAATAACTGAGATTAATTCTAGCCAATTTAACCAATAATGTTGTGTTATATTATATCCAATTTAAATTAGTATTTATATGAATGCCTCACAATTATTAATTATAATTATTCTCATTTATTAGTTATGTTTTGGAGCTGTATATTTTTCCATTGAGAATTCAGATAGCCTAGCTGCGGTTCCTCAACTTCAGAGCCCCTTTGGCCTGAGTCACTCGAACAGTATGCGCTAAATGCAAAATCTCTCTGGCCGAGTGCAATAAAAATGGAAAATTATTTAACCGACAACTCGACATGGTCTGCTCTGGAAATCCTCCAGTGTTTACGTTGCGAAAACAATTGAAATCATAACAATAAAATCAAATTCGAAATTTGCGAGCGGTGGGCGGTTTGTAGGGAGTTGTAGCGTAAAGGAGGGGTGGAGGGGGTGGAGGTGGAGTGAAGTGGAGCGACCAAGTGGCGAGCGGGCCAATGGGCAACCAGTTGCGTCAGAGCGGCGATGTGAGAAAATTTCCAGCACAAGCCCAAATAACCAAAGGTAAATGGCAAATGGGTGAAATGCTCAAGAAAATCAAGCCAACGAGGAGCAGCGCCAAAAAGCAGAGACAGTGAAACGAACGAAATGGCCATAAAGTTAAGCCAAAATGCTCCCTCCATGGGTGGAGGGGTGCCAAGGGGGGTTGAGGAGGGGATGGGGGACCCAACCAACCAGTTCGGCCAGGCGAACTCCGAACTTAATCGAAACATCAAAGGAAGAAAGCCAGCCAGCAGCAGCAACAAAAACCAGCCAACAACCAGAAACTTATTAAAAACAACAAGTGCAGCTTGCTTAGCGAGTTGGCCAAAAGGGGTTGGGGCGGGGGAGAGAAGGGTAAGACAGGGAGGGTATCGGTACTGCCAACTTGGCTACCAATCCAGATCTGGCGATTTTATAAAGGTATAGATAAAGGGAACTACATCAAAAAGCAGCTTTAAATATTTTTCATCCTACAGAGGGGTATGTTTTTTGTAAAAATACAATTTAAGGAATTCTTAAAAAACCATACATCTTTTCTTTTGTGGGTACTACAAGTACATTGAAGATTATAAAGTTGGTAAAAATATCCACAAAGTATATTTATCCCTTGGTTTTGTAACCTCTCATCAAAGTTATTGAAATGTTTAAGCCGCTATTTAATATTTAATAATACTTTTGTAATTGGTATTGGTTTTTATTTGGCTTATTTTCATAATAATTCTTATTCAATTTCACAATGAGTACAATATATCTGTTTTGAATAAATTCTGGTTTAGCTTGTTTGGCTTTCAAGTCCTGGCTGCACTGGAGGGCATTCGTGCTGTTTGTGCAGTGGCAGCACGTCCCAACCGGCATCGACAAGCTGCACTGAGCGAAAATATCAGTTAGCGGGGCAGCGCTGGAAGGGGAGCACTCAAAATGGGCACTTTCGGTCGCAATAACCACGACATTTACGATTATTTTACGGCCACTAAAAATCAAAAGTGTAATTTACGGAACCAAACCAAACTGAACCGAGACGAACAATGAGACGGAGACAGGGACGGCAACACGACCGGAGAAAGAGACGAAAAGTGTCGACTGAGTAGCGATGGAACCGTATCTGTATCGGTGTTGCATCAGCTTAGATGAAGTTGAAGTCGGTGGGATGGGGAGCAGGATTTCGGGGCGGTGCAGAGGTCAGTGTGGCGTGGGTGGTGCTAGCTATTCCTATCCCGTTGGGGAGCACCAAAACAATGCCACTTCACATGACTTCCTGCATCGTGAGCTGTGGTACACAAAATTTAAGAATTCATTTGAAAGGCATTTTTGGATAACTAATTACCACTATATGGTAACTAAGCCCATCGGTTCTAATAGGTGAAATATGAAATTACTTTTGAGTGTTGGTTCATAAATTGAATAGGGATTATGATTGCTGTAAAACAAGTAAAATATAAGTTTAATAATATATCATCTCATTTTACTAAAAAATGGCATAAGAATACATTCATCTTATGCTGTTTTTTTAGTAGGTGGATACTTATTTTTAAAAACTGGTATGAAAAATAACCAAATATGATTTTCATTTAGCTTTTTGTAATACTAAAAACATATTTTTATATTCTTTAGAGCTCGAAGTTAAAAAACTACTTTAATTTAGACTAAACTTCTTCAAGAAAACCCCTTATTGTGGTATTTTAATCCACTATACAGAGGAATAGAGCCCTGATGATGGCTCGAGTTTCGAATGTAGAGTGCAGGAAGCAGGGAGGAAACGCTGTGAAGAAAACCAGTTGATTCCTAACTGGATGGACATTGCCGGCAGCCAAATGAAAAGCAGTCTTTGCCTTTTCTCTGCACTTGCTGGCTGTCTCTGTTATGGCCTGGGTCTGTCTTTATTTTTCCTTATTTTTCTGGCCATCACATGTGCAACTCGAAGCCAACAACTCCAGTTCGGAGCCCTCCTCTTCCGCCCACTTCCCCTGATTGCGATTGGTGTTCTGCTTTGGCCGTTTTAGCGGATGGCGATGGCTGGATGCTGCGAATGTCGAAAGCGCATCGCGTTGAAAGATGATTTTCATGTTTTTCCCCCTCATCGTTCCCTGGTTCACCCCCCGTTTTCGAGCCGGAATCGTGGCCCTAACGATGCTCAAAGTAATTTTGTTGTCTTAACCGCGTTTACTGACATCTTGATGCTTTGATTGCTCCGATTTTGAATGGAATCGTTTGCGCTGCAACACCCGCACTTGGCTTTATGCGCCATTGCCATTATCGTCTTGGCAAGTCGGGGAAATTGAATTGAAGTCTTTGATTGGCAATATGCTCCGTTGACCCCTTAACAAGTTGCCAGTCGATCGTTAACCGGAGCGGCAAAATGCGGAGAGAGCCAATATAAAGAAAACACGGGATCGGCAGAGTTAGAATTGGCCAACTTAATTGGAAAATGTAGTATGATGGTTCGATGAAGAGTGTTTTAGTCTATAAATAGAAAATATTCTTCCAAAACAAAAAAGGTAAGCTAGCTTTTCTCATCCTAACGGTAAACTAAAAATAACTTTTTAAGTAAGAAAAAGGTATGAATATTTAATAACTTAAACCTACGTTAAGCTTAACATGAGGTCGAGAAACTGAATATAACTGAATACTGGGCCTAAAGAAATAAATAAATTATAGTAATGTCCTAGAAATGAAAAAAATGGATCCCGAAATGCAAGCAAAAGCTAATGCCCATTTTTTATTATAACTATTAACTGAAAATTCAATACATTTTTTTAATACCTCTACCACTGAAATCATAACATTATTATTTAACATATGTTACGTAACAGAAAAACTTCAAAGGAGTAACAGTGGCTCTCAAACTGGACAGTCAAGCTGCCCCTCAAACTGTGGTGACAGAACCCATAGATGGCGCATGCAAAACAGTGCTGCCATCTGGCGAAAATCTTGTGCAACTCCGTCCCTTTTTTCCGTTAATTTTCAAACGGAGTAAATGCTTGCAGATAGTTTCTTATTCTGCTGTTTTCCAATTTATCATTATACATTTATTCACTGACTTCTATTTTTAGATTTTTTCGATATTTTCTTTTTCTTGTTCTGCTAACTTTCTGCTTATTTGTCGTCCAGCAATTGTTTTTGGTCTTCTTGCAAGAAATCGCTCATCCGCCCCTTCGAGCGACGTCTGCGCCGCAGCGAGTCGAAACTGGAAATGTGGCGCGGTGGTTGAACGAGCCAGAAAAAATTCAGCATTTCATCACCACCACCAGCATGAAAATGGGCTTGGCCTTTTCGTTTGAGTGAGTATTTCGAGGCGCTCATTCTCCTCAATTCTTAATGCTCCTCTCTCTTTTTTCTTGCTGTTTTGATGGCCGTCGGCTCTAAAAGTAACAAATATTACAGAAAAATTTCAAAGACATCCCGTCTTAAAATGTTGCTAGTCCTTTTTTAGTTTTCATGATTGTCTGTTTTTCATTGTTTTTTAAATTGTTCTTAGGAAATTCTTATGAAATTAGGAAACTATTTAAGAATTAAGTTAGTTTTCATATGTTTTTCAAACTTAGTAGTGCAATTGCACACTTCACTATTTTGCAGCAGTATTTTTCCAAACCATTTTGGAAAAAGAAGATTACAATATCTCTAAAACAAATATCAACATTTTTAAAAACTCATCGCATATGTACATCATTTTGTAGCTTTGACAGAGGTCCTTTTAATTTCCTTTTAATAAGGAAATACCAAGATTCCTATTAGGAATATCATCTTGATCTCAACAAGATAAATATTTAAAAACAAAAACCTCTGACTTTGGATAAATTTTATTATAAATCGAAGACCACTCTTAACCTCTAGTCGGCCAGAGCTCAGTAGTAAAAGTGAAAACAAAGATATAAATGCTTAAAAAATATATAAATATTATTCAAGAGTGGTTAGCAGATGTTGCGCTTGAGTATTCATCACATTCGCTGTCTCGTTTGCGTTGCAACTTTGCTTTCAGGTTTGCGGCACAACTTAATTGAATTCATAGAGCGTGTTGGCACACCCGTACAGTGAACACCGGGAGACGGGAACGGTAGCCGCCCGACGAGTTCATAAAGTGTGATGTATGTATGAAATGTGTGTGAGTTTGCCGTGGACATCCTCCTCGCGATGGCTTCGAAAACGTTTTATTCGAATTTAATTCAAAGTGTTTCTAATTTGCCAGGGGCATTGATAATTTCGCAGGAATAGAGTCGTCACCGGGAATGGACCGTGGAGTAATTTCATTTCACGCTGCCTCAAATGAAGTGCGCAATTCTGACAGCCCGAGTTGAGGGGAAAAATCGCTCGACCTTGCCACCATCGAAGTTGGCCCATTGTGCTGGAGAGAGCCCAAAGAGCCCAAAGAGCCAGTTGAATCAAGTTTCGGTACAAATTTGTACGATTTCATATTTACCCAGCACCACAAAACGACGCCAGACAATGCGAAACTGCTTAAAGATAGCTGCCGGGGCACAAAGCACCCCAGGAGCGTCTCGTGGTGATTATGGACTCGGGTTGAAAGTCGGGTAAAAAAGGCAGATAAGTTATTGTTGCCGGCGAGTAGCAATAGCAGCAGCAACCCCTGCAAAGGGATCTGTAAAAATAGGACAAGATATAGATACACTCGCACTCGCACACACACACACATTCATCTATTCATCTGCCCGGAGGGTGCGTCGTAAAAATGAGTTACGAGTCCTGCCATTTTAAATTAAAATAGCAGGCTGCCTCCTCCCTCCATTGTGGCAGCAAGATGGAAGAGGCAAAAGGAAGGAAAAAGGTCAAAGGCCACGCATTTTCCACCCTGAAAGTCGCATCCAGCGGACAAAATGGTCATGTTGACAGAAGTAAATCTCTTGAATTATCGCATTAGATGCCGCATTCTCACAGATAGATTCCTGGCCCGATGAAGCCATGTCGTAAATAATCGAGATCGGAACGTCGCCGGGGCATTATAAATGATTTTCGGGCAGCCCTGTTGATTTAAGCATTCTTCCTGTATTTGTTTGCCATTCGAAAGGGTTCATCAGCATCGCCACCCCATTTTCAAAGATTCCCCATGCCACCAACTTTGATCGACATTTTACTTTTATCTCATTTGAATTCAACGGCTATTAGTAGTTTTGATCTTAAAGAAAAATACATGTGAACAAATGGATCTTAAGGTATAAAATGTAAATCAAAAATGAAATACATAGAATTACCTTAAACTTTAAAAATGTAAACAGTAAAACATAATTTTCAGTTAGGAGAACGTTTTATATTTTTATATATTGTCTAAACATTTTAGGAACCATACCCTACAATTTTGTTTCAGTTATAAGAAGTTGTTCCTAAAAGTTTCAGACAATTTTCACGTTATTCGTCATGACATCTTTTCGAAAATTTTAACTTGAGGATTATTAACAGCTGGAGGTTCCGACTTCCCTCACTGAACCACCGTGATGGTGAAGTACTCTTCGGGGGCCACTAGATACTCGAACTTGCGAGTGGCCAGGCGCATGAAGCACAGTTTGTTGGCCGGGTCAAGGTCCCGAATGACACTTTGGCAGGTGCTCACCAGGAGTCCGTTTAAGTGCTTTACGATCGCCTGGGCACTTGTGTTATCGAAGGACGTTTCGGCCACTGCATTGGCCATGTTGTCGGAGATCACGTATCCTGTAGTGTGATCCGATAAAATGCGATCCACCACAGCTCCATTCTGATGGATTACCTGCTCCAGGATACGATTCATTATCTTTCGTGTCGTGTGTTAGGTAAATAGTAACTTGTTATGTATTTGTTTTGCGACTGGGAGTGATTTGAGTGTTCTGTGTGATTTGTTTGGAGGAACTGAATATTTTTTGAGAGCTTAGACTAACAACTAGGCAATCGATTTGACTTAAAGGGCATAGACTCTGAGGTTTTAAAAACTTTCAAATATTCAGAACAAATTAAATACTATTTATTTATTAAATAGCGAATGCATTTTTAAGGGTTCTTAAGTCCTTATAAATAGTGTGACCGTTATATTATAGTTTTACAATTACTAATTTAAAGTCTAAGTAAAAACATAACTTATGAAATTTCACTAAAATAAGACTGATCTCATTTAATTTGTAATAGCTTCAATGGGTATACATTTTTTTTGGTTTAATTTATTACATTTTAAACACATTCATTAGGCCCCGTATAACAAGAAATTACCTTCTCCCATTTTCTCTTTACCCACTTTTAAATTAACCCTCCCTTTCCATTTCCAATATTTTTATATCCGATTTATAATTACAGCGCACGCCTATTGCGTTGATTAAATAAGTGTTGGCCGCAACATCGTTGCAACATCGCAACAGATGGCAGTGGGCTCGAATAAATTAAACTTATCGGAGTTTTCTTATCTCGCTGCGGCCCTTGATCCCCATCCCTGGAATCCCCACTCCGCCTGGAATCCCCAGTGCCATTGAACTTGCCCTCCAATTGGATCTGCCCGAGTCGCCGAGGTCAGTTCGAATTACGGCACACAAAAACTGATATTCCCGCCCAAGTTCAAGTGGTCGCGTGGCTTCTGCGAGTCGGTCTCCTCCCGCAGGCAGCCTCATCAAGCCGTTTTCATTTAATTTTCATGCACATTTAATGGCGTCTGTTATTGGCTTTTAACGAGATTTCCACTCCAACCCGCCGTTGTATTTTTAGGTATCCGTATAATTGACTTTTTGACTTTGAACCGCTTTGTCGCAGGTCGTTGACTCGCCGGCGGCGACTTAAACTAATTCCCTTTCGCTGGCTTAGCTTAAAGCCCCCTTTGGCCGGCGATAAATCAGAGCCGGCAGAGTTGCAAATACTGACTACTGGCGGGTGTTTAGTATTTAGTACAATACTCATCTGAACCAGGCTCATCTGTATTCAGGGCCCCTCGTCGCCTCAACTCCTCGACTCCTCTTCTCCGCTGGGAGAAGTGCTTGTCGGACAAGTCCAGAGAGTGCATATAGGAGTGCATGTCCCTCCGGTTCCCCAGATATATCCCCATATCCCCAGATCGACCCAAAATGGCCACTCGAGCGCCCACAACGGCCATAAAACACTTTCGGACATGCTGTTGGCCCAACAAACAACTCTCAACTCTGCTCCGTTCTTTTCTCTCCGAGCTGGTCAATAAAATGTGCATAAATTCCGATGCCATTCAAAAGGCAACCCGAAACTGGCCGTCGGGGAGAAGGCTTTGCATTTAACGGGTCAGCAAAGTACAGTGGGAAAATTTTACTTATTACCAATGTTATAACATTATCACTTAAACATCTCAGTGTTCAATGCCACTTTAACTTCGAATACCTATTAATATCATAATTCGGAAAATCACCTTGAAATGGTTTCTCTTATAAAGCATACAATTTCAAAAAGATTATTCTTATTTTCCTGAAAATAAATCTGTAAAATATTCGGAGATTTAAAAACATAAAACAATTTCTTTTATTTACAATTATACTGATTATAACTACAATATCTTGACAATTACTATCAATTTTTAAAATTATTCTCCCATTAAAGTTTAATACTGGCTAACTTTAATTTTATAAATATTTTTCCCGCCCATTGTAAAGATTTAAATTTTGCCCAATTCTGCTGCCCCTTTAGTGATGATTCATGGCCGCCAAATGCAAAACGAGAGATTTGTGGCCGGGAAAATGAATGGTGTACAAATTCGGGCTCGGTGCCATTTCAAACTATGCAAAATGCGAGCTCATAAATCCCCTGAGCCCAAGTCGGACTATTTTGCTATCTGTGGGCCCGATTTTGGTTCGGGTTTTGGGTTTTGGGCTTTGGGTTTTGGCCCCGGGGCGGGATTAGGCGGCAAACGCTTATCCAAAAGCGAGATACTCGGCGTTATGCCGGCGCCATAACTCATTTAATTAGATGACTATCGCTGTTTAGGCATAATTCCTCCACCAATAGACGAAACTTTCCCCACCCCACCGACTGCCGATGAGGTCGAAAGGTCGGGGCGGCATCAAAAACGATAAATAACACCCAAAAAGAATGAAACTTTCGAAATGGAAAATTCTTTCGTTAATTAGAAAAACCAACAGACCAACTGGAAAACTGGCAAACTGAAATTAAAAAAAAAACACACACAAAGACAGGGGAAAATGTAGGACATAGAGTGGCAATTTGAAAACACTTTCCCTGTCTCCGCTCCTGAAAAAATGCAAATGAGCTGTCCGAGCTGGAATTCAGGCCTTTTGCTCGTCGGTCCGGTCATTGGCCGGCGGTCAGTTGTGGAACGGTGTATCTGGGTATCTGGTTTTTCGCCCTCTGTTTTGGCCCTTTCATTTGTGCCACTCGAGCGGCGAAAGGGACACGTCGCACACACATGGCACAAATTGGCCGAGGGCTTCGCCTTCTGTCCAACTGGCCCAAATATATCCTTCAGCCCACTGACACACTTCCCCGCTTCGCATATCACCAGCATCTGAATCCCTGTTTTGATTACATATAATACATGGTACATGTCCATGTGGACTCACCTCAACGCTTTCTGAATTTCTAATGTGTCCAAAAACGGAGAACAGTCCTCGGTAGTTGTGTAATATACGGCATCCTGGGGTTGGAAATCGGACGGCAGGACAATTTATTTGTTGTGTGAGTGCTCTGTAATTGAAAATTAAATGGAAAGTGTTAAATGGGCTCAGGGATAACTTGAGATAGTCTGCTAAAAGGATTTACCCCTTACAATAAGTAAGTGAACTAAAATCACATTTTCAAGTATATTTATAGGTTATATAAGAGACCAGTTGAAGCTATAGGATTTCAATTGTGGAACTTGTTTACCGAAGTTCATAAATCGCCTTAAAATACCACAACCCACTCAACTATTAAACTCCACATTAAGTAAAGGATTATTCATTAACACATGATTTCATTATTTTTAACGACAAATTGTCGATTCGACTCATTTCAGATGCGCGGAGAACAATAAAAACTGTGAAAATATTGCAGCCCCAAATTCGTAATCCCATTGACAAATGGCATTATTTGCTTTTCGAATTTATGTGATGGTCTTCTAAATAACAACCAATTTAAGGTATTTATCTTTAAGAAGCGTAATTTCGTATGCTAATTCCCCTGGCAGTTGGTTTGCTAATTTATGAAAGCGATCTGGTTTCGACCAAGAGAAGAAAAAAAAATACTTTGCGGCCGAACAATGCAAATTTTTATTAGCCATGAAGTCGGCCATAAAAGCCATTTCGAACCGCTCGAAATCGTTGCTCTCCGCTCGAGTACAAATTGTTAGAAGAGGTGCAAAACGGCGCGATTAAATATATCTATCGGGCTAATTTTAATAACTTCATGAGACTCGTTTTCGGCGCAAATAAATTTCGAAATTTAATAAAAAACAAACAAAGTATTGAATATCAAGTTTCGGTCGATGGCAATCTTAGAACTCGCAGTGAAAACGCTTGCCAAAACAAAGGAATTGAATTCATTTAGTTTTATGGACCCAAAAAGGTGGGAGATGCTCGAAAAAAAATTACTTTGGGCCAACAACAAAGACGCACACACACACACACGCACACAAAGAGGCCATTGAAAAGATAAATTTCTTAATTTAAATTCAGAGCCAGAGTGAATCGAGTTTTGTTCGTTTCCACCCTCGAACGATTTTCATTTCCGTTACAAATGCTTTTCAATTTCGCCCGAGCCAAATTCAATTTTCAAACGTTTTATTTCGACAACGTTTTGATTTAGTCGCGCTCGCTTTGAATATTTTACGAATTGCTTTGGATTCCCTGAATCGAAATTGGGCCTGGGCCACCATTTTCTGGCTTTGTGCGTTTGTGTAACTATGGAATATTTATTATTTAAATTTTCTCGACAGCGAGTCGGTGGCCCTAAATCATGCGACAGGCTCATTCAAAAACAACCAACTCTCGCGCCCAAAAACACTCGCATATTCGTAAGTTGTGTTGTTTTTTCGACGCATGATTTAGGTGCAGTCATAAATTCAATTTTAAGCTTTTTGGTATTTCATTTCGGTCTGGCCGGGGATCTGGTTTTTGGGCTACGGTACGGGTTGTGGATGGGGCTTGGAGTTCGGTTTGGGGTCCGGGGTCCGGGTCCGAGGCCAAGATAAACACTTGACAACGTGCTAAGGCCGGCACTGGCAACGCGATAAGCGCATAAATAAAGCTGCCCGTAATAAATTCAGCGTCACATTTGACGCCCCGCCATCGCATCTGTGGACCCATGGGCATCTCGGGGGGCTTTTCGGGGGTATGGGGATCCCAGTGACACTTGGTCCTCCAGAGCCACTCTCGACCTCTTGGCTTAACTGTACCATGCATCATCCGTAGCACTATGAAGGCACCATTAAGCTCTTCTCTTCGCTTTTTTTCAAGACAACTTCTGGCGACGTTTATGTGGCGTTTTGGGATGCTCTTTGAATATTTATAGGGCAAAGCTAAGACAATATCGTAAATCTTAGTGATTGCTAGTTTACGTTGCAATAAGTTATATGATTAAATAAATTCAATTGATTCTAGTGGAGTAAATTGTGCAAAGATGCTAAAGAAACTTATTTAAACGGTTTTTATTTTTATTTATATATAATATATTATATTATTATATTTATTTATTTATATATATATATATTTTTTTTTGTAACAAGAAATTCCCTGTACTTAAATAGCTTAATTAGTTAAATAAAATAAATTTCTCTCTCAAAATGACCAAAACGATGTATAGTGGAACTCCCTAAGAATTTATTTCAGAGTTCGGACCGTAAAGGATCGGCCAGCTGGTCAGCTGTTGTCCGAGTGCTTTTACCGTGTCATAATTGCCCTGCATGACTATGGGAAATATATGACATCTGCGTTGATGTAACAAAGGGCAAAGGAGAAGGGTAAGAGAAAAGGAAGGGATAAAAATCCTGCAGCCAGCTATTCACGGCAATCAAACAGCGCGGCACACGCGGCGAAAGGATGCGGCGCAGTGTGAGAGTGCCGAGTCCATTAAATGGACATTCCACGCCGGCGATCCACATGTGTCCGTCGAAAGGACGTGCCGTGCCAAAGGGACCTGGCACCTTGTTTGTTTTTCCACCGCCGTACATCTCATATTTTCTTTTTTTTTAATTTTTGTAAATTGAAAACTGTGTGCGGATGCGGATGCAGCATTGCGTGGCAATTACACAAGCCCTCAGCCCTGGTCATAAATTCCATCCTTTGCAGGAAAAACCAAAAGGAGTAGCGTGCCACCAGGGGGTATGGACCTTCATTCGAGCCACTTCGAGGTGGCCAAGTGGCCGTGCAACATTTCATGTCGTGTTTACAGTCACTTCCCGATCGCTCCCTCCCCTTCGCATCGGGAAAAAAAGTCTAGCAAGAGGGTCAGGATATTAAAAACTGCCATTAACTGCGGCCAGTGCCTCCAGTTTGCCAATTACCGCCAGAGTTGTGAGCCGATGCGACAGGTTGCGGCCCGTCTTATTTATATTATTAAGTTTCTTTTTTATAATTTATAAATTTACCTTTTCCGCGACCGCAAAACTGGCAAGTGCATAATTGGAATCGGGCTCTGGAAAACAATAATTACTTGAGGTAATATGTAAGCGGGTATTTCATTGGGTTTCCCTTTGCTCGATAAGAGATACAATGTTGTCTTTTAAATATATGCTGGTACACTATTAGTAGTATGCACTTTGGTGGTTATAAGAATTATCATAAAAAGTGAATGAGTAGCGTAAAAAAAACATATGATCACTCATACGCAGTGTTGTCCCTATTAATTTAATGGTTTGAAAAAGTTTTGATATTTAAAATTATTCAAATAAAACAAAAAATGGTTTACTTAATTTAATCCACTTATGTAAAAATGATTTTATTTTTATCAGTAGGAATTCATTTTGTTCAAAGAATTTAATTTTTTTTCTATCATGACAAAAATACCAATTTACCACCAGGGAAAAACTTTTTTCATGTTGCAATATTTCAAAACCCCTTCCCAAAAGTGCCACCCAAGAAGCGTGGCGCCGCGGAAGAAACGAGTCGTATTTTTGGGTTCTTTGACCCAATTAGAATGCATATGGCTAGGGAAATTGGAAATGGGCAAGTCGGCAATCGGGTGGACTTCATGGCAATTTCCAATTTTGAATTTGCCAATTAAATGTTTATCTCTCGCTAATTACCGACGCCTTTAAGCCTCAAAAACAACAACAACGAACGCCCGACGCCGGCATTATTCAATTAAAAGTTGTTGCTTTTGTGGGGGCTGAGTATATTTTGTTTTTCTTGTTTTTGGCACGCACTAAACCCCATAAAAGTCATAAAGACCCGCATAAAACCCATAAAAACCATAAAACGAAAATGAAAAGAATCTTAAAAAGCGGCGAGCAACAAGAAGCGATGAATTTCAAGAGAGAGGAAAAGGAAAGGGAAGAGGCGGTGGAAAAACCAGTTTAAGGTGATTTCTGATTGATATGGAAAAGCACTCGCAACATGTTCGCTGCTCTCGCTTTTCCACTCGCTTTTCCCGTCGCTTTTCCTTTGAGTGGAAGTTCGCCTGTTGCCTTGGCGCTCTCTTTCACGTTTTCCGCTTCTTTTTTTTTCAATCAGTGCCCGAGCACAATGATTTTTATTTTTATGCGCCAACGTAACGATCTCGTTTCCACTTACTTAAATCTACATTTTAACTGCCTGGCACATTTTATGTCTCCTTCTAACAGCCGTGTGACATGGGAAGATGCGCGCGCTCTTTTTCGACTGCGCTCTCCTCTCGCTCTTGCAAAAAAAGTGCGAAAGAGAGCGGGTCAAAAGAGAGCTTTTCCTATTTCCAGAGGCTTTTCTTCGGGCTGCCAAATGTTCACTGGACAATTAAATCAATACTAATTAATAAGCAAACATGGGCAAACACTCTAAGAGCGAGAGAGAGAAGAAGCACGAGAGAGCAGGGCAACAGAGAGCGGCAGACAATTGAGCCACATTCAGCAAACGATTATGAGGCCATCTCAGTCGCACTTAAAACGGCCATTACGAACGACAGTTATGGCGACGACGCCGACAGAGGCGGCAGCTGCGCTGCGACGCGGCTGCGGAGAGCGTGAGAAAAGCCATTCTCACGAAGAGCTGCGTATCGATTATGCTCAACGGCCGATTTACTTGTCTTAATGCGAGAGCGACACGTGGCGTCGTGCGATGAGGGAGAGAGAGAGGGACAGCCATCTCGCTCTGGCCGCTCTCTTCTTATGGCGCAGCCATTATGGTGCGCGCAGCCCTCTCGCTCGCACCCTTAGGCCAGCCCTAGCGGCATCTCGCTCCGACACATGCAAGACTCTTGATAGCCCTCTCTCTTTTTGAGTTATCGGCACTTTGGCTCTGCCGTTATGGCTTCCGTGTGAAGGGGGCGTGGCCTAGAGAGCAGTAGCATTTGGCGCTGGGGTTTTATGGCTCATTTTCGGATTTTGAGTGCGTTCTTCCGCCGCTTCTTCTTCTTCTTTCTCGGCTTCGTATTCGTATTTCGTATTTTCTGGGGTTTTCACTTTGACGTTTGCCGTCGCTTGTTTGGATAATTATTTGGATTGTTATTAGATTGTTGCAACAACTATAAAAGGGCCGTAAAAAATATTTTTATTTCTCCTTAAATGATTTTTAGTGGCCCAGTGCCTTGCGGTGACAAATTGCCCCGGGGAAGAGAAGATTATGGCTCTAATCACCGTCTTCATGTTTTCTTTGTCGTCTTCTTTGTCTTAACTTTGACCCCATGCACACAAACACATGGGGGAATATTTTCGTGGAGGGGGAAGAGTGGGGAGCGTAATTAATATAAATTTTATAATATGGATCATTTTTTAGTTCTATGTCAAGGCCAACTAAAACCTACTATGTTTGATAATAAAAGAGGTATTTAATAGAGGTTTAATTCAAGTTTTTAAAAATTAGAAAGAATTAGAATTATTTTCAATCTGCAACCTTCAGATTAGATATAAAATGTTTGTGAATACTTTTCTTAAAATACAAATTCTGCTCAATTGATAAGCAGTTTTGTATTCCCCAAAGAGACTCTGTTTTTTAACCGTTTTTAAGCTCAGATATTTCGAGCATTTAAAATGAGCCAAATTCTTATCATCGGTATAAAAAAGAGTTTTCAATGATTATAAATAACTGACGCAAAAAGTAAGCGCATTTCTTCCGATTATAAAACCATATCAAGTGAATAACTCCATAATTTGTTCGAACTCAGTTTCGATTTCATTGCGAGTCTTGAGCTATACGATTCGCATACAAAAATGGTTTATTTATTACTTTTTCATAAGGCAAACATAATTCTTGTGGAATTCGAAGAGCGGGCAGCATAAAACCAGTAAGGAGAGAAATAAGTCAGATAAAGAAAAAGCATTTTAACGAAACTGTCACGGCCCGGAGACGTGAGTTCCGTGATTGGATTGCCCAATAAATGTTTATCGAACGTCGAACAAATGCGTATCTATCCTCTGAATGTTTGGCGCTTTATTTTGTTTTTTCGGAGTTCTTTTTTGTGGAGAAAACACTTGGGATTTTTTTGGGGTCTGGACTTCGGGACCCAGCTGGAGGGAAAACAAACAAAAGACACGTTTTGAAAGAGAGACAATAATGAACAGAAGCAGCAGAAGGAATGGCGGCAAAGTTATTTTTATGAAATTAATATTGAGTGCTGCGTGGCCATCCGAGTCCGAAATGGGTAATTAAAATAATAAAAGCATTTTTTCAACCGCCGATGCATTCGGAATTTTAATTAAAAAGTCGCATGGGACCGCCGCCCCGGGGGACTGCTTGTAAATTCTGCAATGCGACATTTCAGAATGTTTTCGTAAACAAATATTAAGAAAATATTTTCCCTCGGGCAAATGCGTTTTTAAGTAGCAGCTTCGCCATAAGCGATCCGATAAATTCCGTCTGCCGGGCATCCCATTCGATTTAATTGACTCGCCCGGTTTGACTAATTTTGGAACGTTTTCCTTTCATTTCCCCGCCCTCCATCAGCGCTTCTCCAATCCCATTTTCCCCCGCCAGCTGTTTTCCAGCTACTCCTCCATTCTGATCCGCTCATGGATGTGTCCCGGTAAATTGATGTGCCTTTTCCAGTGTTTTCTTTCTTGTCTATTCCCATTATTTTTTTGGTAATTTCTTTGAAAATGTGCGACTTGTCATTCGGCAGCAGCATTTCCACCCCCTCCTTTTCTCCGGTCAGACATCCCGTTTTCCACTTGCCCCTCTTTCTCCTTTGCTTAATTATCTGTTTTCCCAATGTCATTTTTTATGCTGCACCTTTTGATTTGTGTCGCTGTGTGACGACGTTTTTCGTATCTGTTTTTTTGGCCATACCTGTATTCTTTATGTCTTTTTTTTACGAATTGCCATTTACGCTGAACAGTGCCCGTCCTCTTCAATGGATTTTTTTGTTGTCTCAAGGTCAATCGCGGCGGGTGAATGACGTGGACCGGTGCTATCTATTGCCAAAATGGTATGCCATAAGTAGAAGAGAGAAATTGGGAAAATCGAGTCATTTAAAGTTGTTAGCAAGTCCGTAAATGGCTGCATTTGAAAAAAAGGTTTTTCAGTATTCTTTAGTATTCTTTACTTATTTCACATCGCAAAAATAGTAAAAAAAATAATTTCAAAAATCTTTCGTGAGAAAATTTTTTTCCACATCGGTCAACAATTTTATGAACCTGCGGAGAAAACTCAATTTAATTGCATTCATTTCGTTTTCGATCACTTTGCAACTGCGCATTGCAATTATTCGAGCCGCAGTCGAGTGCATTTTAAAGAGGAACAACAATTACAAATTATATACATTTCGCATGAGCATCCTGGATGTGCATGTGCATCTCACCGGCGGCCATCTACTTTCGTCAATTACGAAAGAGCAGTTCGGATGGAGATGAAGTCCGGGCAGCTGCCCGGCGGCCAAATTATCCGAACACCATTAAAGTCATTAAAGCCATTATAAGCCGAGTAAAACGTTTAAGTGAAAATACATCTTCTGGATGTGCCTGTGCATGTGGATGCGGATGATGCTGGGGATCCGCATGGGAAGTGTATGGGATGTAGATGAAGATGGGCTGGGTTCTGATGAGTTGGCGGCAGCGACAAACGCACACAGGAATGATAGACCCCTCGCAACCCCAGATCCCGATCCCCGATCCTGAACCCTGGGGTGCCTCTGTTATTACCAGCGTTTCGGTAAAAAGAGTTGCAATCGAGTTGGTTTTGAGGAAACTTGGGCATTTTTTTAATTCATCCTCGGTGCTGAGGCCACACACATATAATTTGGACAATTCTGGTGCTCAACGCGAACATTTGCTTAAATGGAATTATCGTTCAATAACCCATTGATGTACTGTGAGAAATTTAAATTTAAGTCAGCTTTAAGTCTTGAATAAAATTATAAAATAAATCCTATAAAATGTTCGATTTTTGGAATATTTATAAAAAATTTAAAACATAAGACTGTTATGTCTTTCAAAATGTACCTATTCCTTTATTATTTCTATTAAGTCTCTACAGTTTTCACAATAAATAAAAGAACTAAATAATTTATAAGTACCTTGAGTTTTTCTAGAAGTGTGCTTTTGTTTTGCTGCTGCGTCAGGCCCCATCGATAATGGTGGACCACGTACGCCCTGCTCCGCACTTCTCAACCACCCCGGTTGTAATATAATCCATTTGACTAAAGAGAAACTAGAGGCCCCCACCACTCCACATATCACGAGAGGAAGCTGCTGCTTTGGCCGGACTCGAGTGTCAGGTGTTCGTGTTAAAATGCCAACTAATTTCAGTGTTTTGGGCCAAGAGCTGATGGCCAGTTGCTGCCAGGCTGGCCGGCTGTCCGGCCAATCGATCCACTTAATCAATGGGGCCAAAGCAAAGTGCTTACATTTTTTGGGTCGCAAAATGAAAACAAAACCATTATATGCTCATACTTAATACTTAATACGAGTGTTTAAGCACAAAAAGTTGTCGCAGGAAATGGCCCTCTGTCCGGAGGGTCGATGGGTGGGCGTGGTCATCGTTTTGTGGCTATCGCGCTGGGCCATCTTGGCCAGGTTTGCACACGTCCTCGGCCTCTTGGCTGCTTAGTCAGCGCACCGAATGTCAACGAATTTTATTATTTGCAACCTCTGTCAGAGTGTCTCTTTGTTGGCCTCGGCCACGGCAGTGTGGGTGGAATGGCTGCCTAAATTATGATGCACGGCCGTGATAAAGTGGCAGCAAACGTCACCAGTCCACTCGCAATTGCCATGCCATGAAGCACTCTGGGTTGAACGCCTCCGTCGGGGCAATGGCTCTCGATCTGGCAGGAACTACTATATTTGAGTACAGTAGAGACACCGGCCCACGGGAGGACGTGAGCCGCCGATTCTGCACTTAGTAAAACGACTCTGATGGCGTCAGCCGAAAGTGGCCATAATTTATAATGATAAACTAGGGACTTATAGTGGCTAAAAAGAGGCAAGAGGTCTTGTCGCCTGGGAAATCAAAACGCTCAGTAAGAACTCCAGTTGATTGATTCGATTTATTGATATTGCATTTGCAAACTATGTATAATTTATTAAATGATTATTCCTCGAGTTCCTAAGCAAGTATACATTTTCAATGAGAATTTGATGTAATTTTGTTAAGTTCCTTAAAGTTTTTTCAAGGCTAATCGAAGTTTTGATAAAATATTAACAATTACTAACAAATTATATTTCCAATTTCCTCAATCACTAATTTTTTATTCAATTTATTATCGTTACTTATATTTCTTATATTTATGGTAGCTAAAAAATCAAATTTAGACATTAATTCTCAAACCAACGTTTTAACCTCAATAATATTTACAATTCAAAGTCGCTTTAATCTTCAAAAGTCAAAGTGATCTAAGCCGTTTTGATTTTATTGCCAATACCGCCCATTCTGATGCGGGTATTTACTACACAATATCAGCTTTACAAGATTGCAATTGATTGAGTGGACATTCGACGCCTTAAAGTGATATCAATGGGCCATCAAAGCTGTCTGCCATGTCAAATCACAAGTCGTTCGGTTCAACTAGTTTCTGCCCCCGACTCGAAAATTATAAAATATTACGTATACGCCCCCAACGGCCAACGCATAAATAATACCGAAAAACTTTATAAAAACTTTTCGTTGCGGCTTTGCTTTTATCTTTTCCAAAACACACTAAAATATAAAAGTGTTTTTGTTGGGGGAGCACACAAACAGAAGAGAAAACAAACAAAGAAGCTCCATAAAGCTCCGGCAAAGTAGCTACCCAGTGAAGAGGCATTCGTCTAATAAATTATTTGACAGTAAATTTGAAATTATCTTTTGAAATTGGAATTGCAGCGCATTACTTAAGCTCGCATAAATAAACAATAACACAATTGAGTAAGTCTGCAGCAACAATAAGCAAAAAAAAAGAGACTAAAACAGAGGGAAATAAAGCCACAAACACAGTGGACCGAATAAAAGGCCAAATAAAAAGCAACATTAACGACCGATTCAATGGGCCCATTAAATTGGAAGACTCGAGCCGCCGTCTGGACGAGATCGAGTAAGTATACACAGGGAAAAATTGGTATTATTTACAGTCGTCATAAAAAAACTTCAAATAAAACATTGATAAATGGGTTGTATTTAACCTCATCTCAAGTCTATAGTTCGGAAATGGTCTGTTTTCAAGAAAACAAATCTCTGAATAATAACAAATTTTGTTCTGTGTGCTCGAATCGGGGGAAACACACTCGAAATCGGATTCGGAATCGGAATGAGAAACACAAGGAGGAGGCGTCACGATCACGGATCATTCCGCCTTTTCAGTGCTCTTTGCATATCATTTGGGCCGAAAATTTATAATTTCATTGAGTGCTTGCCGTTCGGTGTCCGTTCGGTTCGTTTCATTATTGAAATTAAGCAATTTGGCGTAATTTAACAACACTTTCGATGCATAAGTTTGGCCATTGCCATTTCGAATGATAACAATGAACCACGGTCAGACAGGGACTTTCGGTATGGAAACGGGAATGGAAATGGAATGGGAATGGTCATCCAAATCGGAATGGGGCTGGTTTTTTTCTGTTGCCAAATGGCCGGCCAGTGCGTCGAGTGTCCATAGTCACGTCATTAGCTCAATTGTTCGCTGTTCATTGTCCGTGGCCCTCTGTCTTTGGCTCTGCATTGTCCGAACTGTCTGAAATGTCTGGTTCCTGGCCCAGTGCATCAACACGTCTTCGGCTGCCTTAATAATGGATACCGCGCACGATATGGATAAGCTACATATATCGCGGGTAATGCGGCCCTTTGTTGTTTTTACCAGACTTCAATTAGCCGCAAGTGTACTCGCCTTTTTTTTGGTCTTTTGATAAGGACTATCTCTGATGAAAAACTTTGTTTAATCATCACATGATGCAAAAAATATAAGCTTTTAATTTATTTTTACATGCATATTTTTCAAGAACATTTGGCAGGGAATATTAATTAGTTAATTATTTTCATAGTTATGATATTATTCGTAAGAAGAATAATCTAGTTCTATAGGTGGTTTTAGAATAGAGGCACTCTAGGGCAACTTGATGCCATAGTTTTAGTACTTCTAACTGTTTTAAATTGTGGTTTCTTTTTGTGAGGGATTTCGGATAATAAACGGAATCAAGGTCATATCCGTTTATTATCCGAAATCCCTCCTCATCATTTTCCCATCAGTCTGCTATCTTTAACAGACCAATTACAGGGCATATGCTCCTTCCGCCCCCCTTGCCTTGATTGTCTTTTTATGGCGATCAGACATAATTATCCTTATCAAATCAGAATCGAATCGCTCACACAATCCGCCCGGATAACGACACGTAGGTCTCGCCGACAACTTGCGGTGTCCTCCTCGGGCGCCACTTTTGTTTATAGCCCTTTTACGGCTCTTTCAAGTAGTCACGGGAGTACGGAGGAAGTTTTTACGACGCTGCACTTGAGCCACATCCACATCCGCATCCGCATCCGATGCGATCCAATTCGGTCCAAAACAAGGGGACAAGTGCTGGAACAGCTCGTCCTGGTGGCATTTCAACACGTCGTAAAATCATCTGGCCGGCCGTTAGAGCGGCTTTTACGATCTATAAAACGCCCGTAAATCGCCGGGGTGCTGACTGCACTTTCGCCTTCGTCGAATCAACTCGATGATGGCGTTTAATTGTCGAGGAGCTGATTTAAGTCGACGGACACGGAGCCATAAAAACCTGAGCGTGTGCCAGGGCCAAAAGGAGAGGAGGGCATCGAGCAAATCGGCGCTGTGTTTTGTTTACGGCATTTGTCGAGTAGTAAAAATGTCGTAAACGAAATTGTTATGAATTGCGGCAAATTAAATAAACATCAAATGCCAAACGCTTCTGTTCTGTTCGAGAGCTTGTTGTCTGTGGTTTTTATGTCTCGGCTGTTCATTGAATCTTTATGTCGGGCCCTGATTTCCCGAGTGTTTAAAATGTCGTTAACCAGTTCGTAGATGATTTACGGGCTCAGTTATTGGATGGCTTAGTTCTCGTCGAGAGGTTAACGTAAAGCTGGATGGTTAAAGGGGAGAAAACCGGCAGACACTCGATATCCGCCAGCGAATCTCGAATGGCAACGACCACCACCAAAGAAAAGGCTTTTCGTTTTCTCCTCTTACCTGCAAATCACGAAAATGTGACCCCAGAGTAAAAAAAAAACAATATAAAAAGCAGGGAAAAATCCAACTGCAATCGGAGATAGCGATAAAGGGTATGAGAAGAAGCTATAAAGGAGACAAACAACAAACAGGCCAAGCGGCCAAAAAGACTCAACGCAAAGCCAAAAGGCCAACTGCTAACTTGGTCCAAGTCCATGTCTTTACTGTGGAAAGGAACAACCAATTTGTGGTTGAAATTATTTAAATCTAAATAAATATTTAAATTTTACAAACCATTTAGAAAATATGAGAAATATTTTTAAAAATATTTATTTTCTTAAATACAGTTAATAGGAACTTTTATTAAAAACTAAAATTTAACAAGTCAACAGGATTTTTTAATAAGTAAATATTTTCTATAATGTAACAATTTTAAAACTGTTTTTTCTATACTGGCAATTCAAATATTTCCTTATGCAACCCACAGTACTTTTGTTTGGGGAGGGGTGCCTTGGCATTTTCTACCTACCTATGGGCCATATCGGGACAGAACCGGCCAAGCCTTTAAAGCGGCCTGAACCCTGCTCCGTTGGCATTGTTACTGCTGCTGTTGTTGTTGTTGTTGCATTCCGGCATAGCAACATTTACTGGGTCTGAATCTGAAAACTGGCATTGGTGTTGTGATAGTGTTGGTCGTTTTCGAAAAGAAGTGAGGCAACAAAAACAACAGAAAAGAGGCTACAAAAACAAGGGGTTCCATAATGGCTGCGACATTCATTCGCATTCGTATCTGTGAGCTTGTATCTGTATCCGTCTGTATCTGCATCTGTGTGGGATGGCCTGCAAGTCGCAAGATTTAAGATTGTCAACCATGTTGTTTATTGCTCTCTCAAGATTTGTCGCAGCCCGATCTCGTTGCTTTCGTACCTGGAGCGGGTTTATTTTTCTGATTTTTTGTCAGGGGTCGGGGGCTGTCCGACTGCTTCATCGTTTATTCCGCGGAATTACTCAAAACGCTGAGAAAAATCTGGGGAAAGATAGGGACGCGAGAAATGCTGCCCAGATGAGATGCGCAGGCATGTCTGTGGTTTTCGTCTGTGATTTATCTCAACCATTTTCTTGGGCCCTTCTTGAATTCTCCTTTGCCGTTTTTATGGAGCCCTGCGAGCTTCCTTCGAATTCAATTAAGTGGGAGACGGATGTGAAGAAATTTAGTTTAAAATATTTTAAGAGGAGCAAAAGGGAGTCCTTTTGTGTTGAATGGGAAATAAATGATCGTTTAACCTTAAGTATAGCATAGTTGAACTAAAATCAAGAGACCAGTTAATTTCCTAATGACTTATAGAAAATAATGGAGTATAATGATTATTATAAACTAATAAAAGAATAACTAAGGAATTTAAATAGAGGTATTTAAATTCTCAAGAAGTAAAAGATCTAACAAGAGTGAGTAAAAATCTTACCATTCAATCAATAGATTTGTTTTATCCAATTCAGATATGGGATGATCCCTAACCCCCTTGACTTTTCCGTTTTTTACTTTTGGCAAACACATCTTTAACACGTGGACCTCTTTCTCTTTCGATCCCTGGGTCGCACTTCACTTAACACTTTCCCATGGAAAACGGCACATATGCCATTTATGGACTCTCATATTTTGCACACATTTTAACTCATTTCGTATTGCTGGCAAACAGAAAATAGCCGCTTCCGATGCTTTTTTTAAGCCGATCCGCAACGTCCAAGCGCCCGGGAATTGGAACTCATACTGAGTGTTTACAAAACAGCAGACGCCGATCCCTGAAGATCCTACAACACCCGACGATCCTGGACCGCATGCAAAAGGGTCACGGATGTGGGCATTTGGACGGATTTGGACACGGCCAGCGTCATAAATCATAAATTTCCAAAGGCTGATCCGATGGTAAAAAACCAAATCCGAAACGGTTCGCCACGCAACGGGAATGCGCCATAAAAAATGTGTGTTGCCTTTTTTCCGCTTAAAAATTCGCACCAAGGTCATCACCGCCGGCGGCCATTAAAAAAGGTGCCCATCGCTCACCTTTTTTGCGAGGGCGAAAAAGAGACAGGAATAGAAGATATAGCGGCCAAGAGTTCGCTCATTAGCAGCTGCACTTGTGTGTTTTTAATGAGCAACCTGACCTGACCTTGGTCGCCGTTTTTTATTAGCCATAGCAAAAAATTATGATTGTTTCATATTTTCTTGGACCGTGCAAAATGACGTAACCTGCTAAATGATTGTTTCGGGGAAAGTCCTAGTCTTACCTTGAGCATCCTTCAAGGACTCTTTTTTATTCAATATTGCTTATACCCCCATTAACTGGTCTCAATCCCAGCTGCATTTAGACCCTCCACAGATTTCGGTTGCCTCCTCTTCGTACTCCAGGATGTCAGGATGTCTGCCATTCGGAACAGGCGTTGCATGAACATGGAAATTTACACGGACATGAAAACATTTGCGTAATTAAATTTGTTTTATGTAGTGTCATGTTCAATGGAAAGGGGAAACAGCTGGGTAATGTCGCAAATTCATTGACTACAAGTTTTGCAGCAGCATTTGGTTTTAAAGAGTTAACAAAAAGGTGAGGAATTTAAGAGAATATTGTTTTAAAATTTAGAGAACAAGGGTTTTTGGAAATACAGCGTTTAATTAAATCTTAAAATAAATTTACGAATAACCAGCAACGAACATTTGTACAAAAATCGCAAATAAATATAATTATAAAGAAACCTTTAAGAATATACCCACAATCAACAAAACAACCTCAACCTAGTATTATTTAAGTCTAAATAACACTACTTTAAAAAGCTCAAAGCCCTTTCATGTCGGCAACACTTTAAATCTAATAAAACAAGCTGGTTTAAATTAAATTCCCATCACGCACAACCATTTACACATATGGCGACTGCATTATTTAGGTGCGTGGTATTAACTTTAATGCGATATCCTATCCGATGGCCGCCAATCAAAGCTCATTTAAAGCGACGGCGCACAATTTGAAAATGGGTTTTTTTGCACTTCGGGCCGCGTTATTAGCCTATCCGTATCATAATTAATCCTAAACACGCAATTTGTGCCAAATAATTACATTTAATATGGCCCCTTCCCTGGCGGCGGTGCATTGCCGGGCAATTTGCATTGAAATGCTTAAAGTGAAATATATGGCGGGTAATTAAATTGCATTTTACATTCACGTGCTGCTTTTCGCCCAGTGATGCGCTTGGCCATAATGGCGAGTGCATTAACAATTAGCTGACCGCATCCATTGGGCTCCTCGGCAGCGTGACCTCCCTCCCGAATCCCGAGTACCGAATCTCCATCCATCCCCGGTAACCTGATCCTCCTAGAGCAGCCTCGTATCTCCGGCAGTCCGCCCACCATTCCAAAGTTCCACAGTTCCAAGTTCCACTCCTTTGCAATTCCCTTCTGGCCGGCAGCAGGACAACTGAGTGGACAGATTTATGCGGCCCGGCTGCCTGGCCTGTAAATCTCTGGCCCCCGGCTGCAGGGCAATAAACACGCGTTGGCCCAAGACAGCGCCCCACCCACCGACGGACGCACCACCAACAACCACAACACAACGCCCACCTCGAAGCCTCGTTTGGCCAGCTTCAGTTTTGGGCCGCCGAAAACTCTGGCCTTAGATCCACAGAGAAAAATTAAAGAAAATTGGTCACCCAAACTTTACTAACCATTTTAAGAATAAACAAGAGAGAACGCTATAGTCGAGTACTTCGACTATTAGATACCCGTTACTCAGCTAAAGGGAGTGGGGAGAGATTAATATATGCACGCGTCAAAGCTACTAGCGCCATCTAGTGGCTGTTTCATTTTTTGCTCATAACTTTTTAATGGATTGTCCGATTTGAAAAATTTCTTCTACAATTCGATAGGTATTGATAAACAGAATAAAACTTCATTTTTACTTTTCCGAAATCTTTAAAGTTGTGGGCGCCAGACACCTTTCAAATGGTGTAGGGCGATTGTGGGTGTTAGAGGGGGCGTGGCACCTGTTTGAAACAAACTTGCGCTGCGTAGGAACTCCAAGAATCTGCATGCAAAATGCCAATCCTCTAGCTTTTGTAGTTTCCGAGATCTCAGCGTTCATACAGACGGACAGACAGACGGACAGACGGACAGACGGACATGGCTAGTTCGACTCGGCTTGTGATCCTGATCAAGAATATATATACTTTATAGGGTCGGAAAAGCTTCCTTCTCCCTGTTACATACTTTTGCACGAATACAATATACCCTTTTACTCTACGAGTAACGGGTATAAAAACTCTTTAAAATTGTACCGACCTTATCAAAAATAAATTCATCTATGAATTCCCAAGATCAGGTTTGTTTTTGTTTCTTGAAAACTAAGAATGCATCTTTTTGGTTAAAGTAATTTTTTTTAATTTTATTTAAAAAAAAAACAAATAAAATATTTGAATTAATTTTTTAGATTTTTTTCCGTGTGATGTCCAAGCGGCGCAACAAACTCCATTACATAAACACGAGAAAAAAAACATACCTACGTATAAATAAATATATGTATACATGCTGTTGTAGGCTGTTGTTGTTACAAGATTTAATTTCGTAAAAAAGTTACTCACGAAATTTACGAGGAGTACATGGCGTGTGGTTGCCGATTTTCCACTGGTGTGGTTGTGTGTTCGCATAAAGTGTTGCCGCCGAGATTTATGCGTCATGAATAAACCCCAGGGGGGTGGTGGTGATGGTGGGCCAAGGAACAGCTACAACAATACCGCCAACACCAACAACAATGTCGCCACAAACTGGCCCGCCACAACTTTGGCGAAAAAAAGTTTCTCTGCTCCTCGGGCCAACGCAAACGTTCCCAATAAATGAATTCCGTTTACATAAGGAAATACTTTGGGCCAGAAACAAAAGCAAAAATCGATTAGCTCATACATATATTTATTGGTCGACTCATAAATACACGCCTTAACTTGTGTTTATTTGATGGAAATAGAAAACCCAAGGAAGCCAATTTGGCTTAAAGGATGTTACTCTTTACTTTAAGATTTGCTAAAAAATAATTCAAAGTTAAATTAGTTTATAGTTCTATCTATAAGGAACAAAGACCACTAAAAATAAAGCTTTTACATACATTTCGCAAGAGTCCTTTAAGTAGAAATTTATTAAAACTCCGCCTATGAAAAAATTTGTAGTTGTAAGAAACGAATTCCAAAGATTTATCCACTAGATCCCTTGATTTTCTACATTTTCCCTGAGCATAAGACGATCAAATATTTGCACCACGTTTTGCGAATGGTCCAAGCCGAGTACTCTGGTAATTGAAGAGAGGCCCCGAAGATGGGGAAACAATTGCATGTGGGGCACACAATTTATTGGCCTGGCTAAATCAAAAGGATCTGGGGATTGGCCCGGACTAGGGCTTGGGCTTGGCATGGACCGACTGGCTGGCTGGCAATAATCCAGTAGAACGCCATAAAAGCTGTTTATGGTTTCGCGCTCCTTGTGCGCCATAAATCGAGCAGGAAAAGGAGGAGAGACCCTGGTTGCCGCGTCTTGGATCTGAGATTCTGGACCTGGTTTACTGCTCCCCGGCTCTGGAGCAAGTGGCCGTGGGCTGGCAAGACAGGCGTATATAATTTAGTTATAAAAATAACTGCAACAGCGCTGTAAGATGAGATCGACCGGAATGGCCGGATCCCCAGGATGCGGCTAGAACTCGCCCCTCGGGCTCCCGACATGGAGCGACGGCGTCATTGTAAATTAAAAATAAATGAAGTGCGTGCTTTCCATTTTCCATTTTCGTCCCTATTCAGCTGCACTGCACTGTGTCCGCGCCACGGAAAAATTTCGATTAAATTATTTATCAGACTCTTTGCATCGCCGCATCCGCGATTTATGCGCGGTAGCAAAAATGCGATTCGGATTCGATTTTCAGCTGCAGCGGCTGCCGTGCGAGTAAAAGCCAATTAAATATTTTTATCAGTAGATTGCAATGCGGATGAGTAATTTTATTATTTATGGTCTTTTCGGCGCAAAAACAAAGGCGAAAAAATAAACTGAAATTAAAACCAAAGCTGGGTTTCAATTTGCCAGTCCCACATGATGCACAGAGAAAGTTTTCTGGGATTCAATAAACCTCAACAGTTTAAAATTTTATATCAGTTTGATAAAAAATTATTTTTTGTAACACATTTTCCTAGAAAAATTCCATGTCTCTTAAAATGTAGAATCATTTGTAAATTTTTATAATATTTTCTGCACCTTCTATGTTTTTTCAGGGACCTTTTCTGCCTGTGTGAATTGTTCGGCGGAGCGTTCATAAATAATCCTTGATTTCCAGCCAGCCATGAGTGTTAAATAAATTCTGTCAGACAAATTAAAAACGCAAATGTTCTGGATATCCATTTCCACTTTGCATTTCCTTCCCATGCAGCTGATGCCTTGGCCTCCTTAATATCCGTCTGGGCGACTATTATTAGAAACATTTGCAGATATTTATGCGGCGCGTGACGCGTTGTCTTCCTCTGCTGGCCGCCTCTTCTGCTATTGTGGACTCCCCCCCCGAAAATCGCCACCCATGCCCATGGCGTCCGCGTTGCCATTTGCATAATCGCTTTCGATTCCTCGCACGGCCCGCGCCTTAAATGAGTTATTAGCGAGGGGGTCGCCATTCCGCCCGCCATTGCCGATTCGATTAGTGAATCAATAAGGATCTGCTCTGCATTCTAATGCGATTTATGGCCGAGGTCGAGCGGATCCCAGAACCTGGGCAGATTGTCGCATAATTTTATTCCAATTCTGATTCGTTTTTTATTTCGCTGAATGGGAATAAAAGAATTTAAAATGTGGATGGCAAGGGAGGCTAAAAAGTGTCATGGGATTGGTACTTTAACCAAATCAGGGTGAAATATTGTAGAACCATGCTAAACAGGATTGCCGTTTTTAGCCTTAAGTAATGATGAGCCTCACATTTAGTTTGTGGAAATGGCTTAAAAACAAACCAATAATAATTATGGTGCAATATCTTAACAAGGCTTGTAGATCTTATAAGTGGAGTTCTTCCCTTCTTCCATTGAATTCACATGTAATAACAGTTCAGCCAATGTACATTGCTGACTTTGTATCGAAGTTAATTTCTAAATACCACGTACCTGTATAATTCGAGTTGCTTGAATCACAAGTAGTGACTGTAATTACCTAGGAGCCCATGATTATCCATGAAGTTGCATCTTAAAGTGCAACTGATGCTATCTGCTATCTGCTCACTTATTTGCAAGTATTATTGCTTGGCCCAACTTATAATCAAATGTAAATGATGTGGCAATGTTGTACACAAATGATCTGATAAAGGAGATGGTGTGATTCATGTCGTTTTCTTCATTTAGAAAAAATTAAAAAAATATTAAACACAAAGTACCCATACTTAATCACTAAAAACAAGTATGCTGATGTTTTCCATTTTTAAGCCAGGCAGAAATCTCGTTTCGAAAGCGAAATAAATATTCATTATATTATTTTTAAGGCCAACTCCCACGCGGCTCGATGAGGATCCAGAAATGAATGGCCCGGCGCATCGGCAGAGCGGAGATTTAATTAAAACATTTTCGAACTGATGGCGGATGACGGTGAATTTACGATGCCTTTGGGGCGGGATCAGCTGCGGATCGGTCGCCGGATTGAAGCTGGCTGAGAAACGAGCTGCGTTACAATTTCGCTGATTGCGCACAATTGCAGGAGATACAGATACGATTTACATGCTGGCATAAGGGGAAAACAACAATGGCAATCAGCGGAGCCTCGCAAATTTATAGTTCACTCGCAGCGCAGAGCCAAAGTTCATAAAGTTTCATCAGACGAAGGCAGAAAGGGTTTTTGGGTCCGGGTCCGCAAAAGGCGCATGAATATCGGAAAGTCGACGACGACGGCGGCGAAGATGGCGAAAAAATATATTTCGCAGAGAGCTCCTTAAAATATGCAAATGAAGAAATAAATTTGCATCCCTTTTTTGTGCTCATCACACACTCGCACACCGCTGCAGCATTCACGTATCTATGTGCGCTGCAATCAGTCTGGTACACAAAGGAAAAATTTGTACAAAATAATCCTCAAATGGTTCATAAAAATTCATTTCATGAATTCGTGGATATGTGTGCAAATTAATAAAATCAATAAACAGTTAAACACCTCCTTTAAAATATTTACTTCCTTACAAAATATTTTTTATATATTTTTTGAAATTATTTTTATTTGGAATATTTTTTCTCTCTGCACAAATACATTTTCGTGGAACGAGCGGAGGCTCGGACTCACGTCCCGTGCATAAATAGCACTAGCATATTCAAAGCCTCCAGAGGCTCTCGTGCTCGCCGCAGAGTCAAAAGATTAAGACACAAAATTCTTTATATGCTAAAGCGCAAATAACATTAAATTAAGCAACTTTTTGTGCTCTCCCCAGAGGAGGAGCTCCTTTGGTCGCCGTCGAGGATGACGATGAAGATTGCGATGGGACTGGAGGCGAAGTGGTGGAGTCTGGAGTCGAGCCAAGGCTAAAGTTTCTTGCGGTTAACGGCAATTTATGCATTTCGGGTTTTAATTCTAAAATTGTGACTCACAACAGGCAGAGGCACTTCTTCTGCGGACGAGAGTGTGCTCACCTAATGGCTTTGGCGTTGTTCCGGACCCGGCATATAGTATACCATTCCATACGTGTAGCAATTACGGCATTTGCGTTTCCAACTTTTACTTTGCCAGCAGAATGGGCAATTGGATGAGCAGGACTTGAGTTCACTTTACACGTATAGAGATTTTGGTTACGGCAGGATGAGGACCTTTAGAAATCCCTGTTTTCCGACTGAAGTTAAATATTCTTAAAGGATTAAATCCAGTGTTTTACTTTAAACTTATTAATTAGTATAAAAGTCTAGAAATAAAGAAAAAACGTTAACGAACATCCTGCAATCTTAAATTAAATGTTGACCTAACAATTATTTATCAAGAGATCCCTAACGGTATATTTCCTTTTTATAAAACATCTGATTTCCACTTAACATCATACCATAAGTTCATAAGACCTGCCCGTTTGTCTTCCCACACTTTAATTTAATGCATCGATCTTTGCAGGAACTTTAAATAACCCCTGATTGGTTTGCCTGCACCTCACCGATTACCTATTTACCAGCCAATTTCAATCCGTTTAGTAAAGCCGATATTAATTACATCATTGAACTGTTGACGAGCCGCATTGCCGTGCAATGGCAGCTCATTAAATGGCTGAAATCTCCCGAGGAACACCGGCAATTCACTTACGAGGAGCAGAAACAATGGAGCATCTCGGCTGCCAACTCTCGACAGGCCATAAATGGCAGCTAAGCAGCAGAGTTATAGCCACCGAGGGCTGCCTCCAATTTGCCACCAAGGATGCGAAATGCCATTAATGGAAACATGTGCAATGCTCAGGTCGAGGTTGAGATGCTGCAGTGGGACCTCTGGCTTGGAGTACACAAAAAGAAATTATAACTTCAAGCTATAAATATAAATTCTTACAAATTTTAAGTAACTAGATCATCTTTATAAGGCACATTTAATAAGTAAAGATAAATATATAAAAAAAAATATGTTTTGGTTATTTTTTTCTGAATTTTATTTAAATAGCTAAGTTAAAATACATTTTTCTTCTCTGTGTGGCGATTCCAGTTCCCAAATGGCGTGTTGATGCGCTGCCAAATTGGCCGCCGACTGCAGAATGCGTGCGAGCGGGTCCGAATTGCATTAAATCATGCATTAACCATGAGCCTGGAACCCGCTCTTCTGCTCCTCGAGACCAATTTGGCAGCAATCCTTTGTTCCCCCAGTGCAGACAATGTTTTAAACATCGTCTGGTTGGAATGAATTTTTATTGGCCACGAGGTTTCTTTGACATTCGCCGGAGTTTCATGAATTTTCTACAGCCAGTGGGTGGGATTTTGGGGACGGTATATATCCTACATGCCATCCCGATAATAACTTAATATGAGTTTTTAATCCCGGTCCGTCGTCCTGCACACGGCGACCACCCCAAAATCCACTCTGATGATTAAAAATGATAAAATTGTTTAGTGCCGCTGGCAATGGCTCTCCCGGGTGCCCTAAGCTGCTATACACACATTATAAAATGGTCGCCGGGATCAGGGAAAAGGGACAGGACGTGTGTCTGATTACGGACCCAGTTGTCCTTCGGTCCGTCCATTCGTCCTTTGGTCCTTGGTCCTTGGTCCTTGGACCTTTCGCAGCCTCATCCGAAAGCAAACAGGAAAATGTCAAAATTTAAGCTCACCAGGACCCATGAATGCTTAATTGTGTCGCATGTTTTGTTGGTGCGGGTGGTGCGAAATCGGGTGGTTCGATGGTGAGGTGGTTCAGTGCTTCGGTGGAGCGTAATTAAAGCCGGCTTACGGCGGCCTTATATGACTTGATGGGCTGCTGAAAAAGGGTTCAAGTCGGAGGGTTGCGTGCCGGCGCTTTATCAACCTGATTTGCGAGATTGGATTTTAGCCTCTGCCCGTCCAGGGCTTATGTGGCTTTATTGCGGTCTTAGCGGTCCTGCGGTTGTGTCCCAGTCCAATGGTCCTCTGTATAAACACATTTATCAGCAGAGTTTAACAAATTAATTCGGCAAAGTTTCGCAACTTTGCACAATTTGGCCCGGCTCCAGGAAGAGAAGGAAGGCGGCTTCTCACCGAAGAGGATGGGACACTTGGCCAAATTCCATTTTCTTGGCCAAGTTCCCGCCATAAATTTACTTGTCCAGTGCAAAAGTACCACTTAAAATTAACAAAATTGGCAAAGAAATGAGGGAATTATTCTGTGGATTTTAAAGAAATTTCTTTTTCTACACTTTTTTAATAAAATTATGATGGCATCGTTTTAAAGACTCTCAGTTGAAAACAACCAAGCGTATATACATATTTACAAATAATCTTAAATCCATTACAAACTATATTAAAATTAAAAAAAGTCCGTTCTCCTTCTTAAGCTTATTATATTAATTTGCCTGACCTTTTTATAAATTACAAAGATTTCTAGGTTTAAGCTTAGCTCGAATTATATATGGCATGTTAATTTTAATGCGTGTCTTGATATATTATACATTTAATTTATAAGTTTATAAACAACATACCTTTTCGTTGCTCAGTCACTCGGCAATTAAATAAAGTTTTGGCCCGACTTTTCCCCCACTTAGCGTTACCGTTAAAGCCCAATTGGCAGCCTTAAAGCCTAACCCTCCGATGACTCCATCTTCCCGGCCCGTTCACATTCCCCGTCTATCGATCCCTGCCCTGCTGAAATCCCAGTTCCGAATCCTTTTGTTCGCCGGCAGAAGCGAAATGACTAACGACGGGCCAAAAATAAAGGGAGCCCGTTTCGTGATTCGTCTGCGTTAATCAACTGGCTGGCAAGGTGAGTCCGGAGCTGTTGGCCGTATGGGAACAAAAAGCCAAAACAAAGCCAAACAAAAAAGCGGAGAAATGGGAATGCGAAACCAAACACGAAAGTTGACATCACGGATTGGCGACTGTGTGTGTGTGCCTGCGTGTTTTTTTGGCCCTTTGTTTAGCCGCAGAAGTTTATTTTGAACTTTTCCCAGGCAGCGGCATGCGAGAAATGCGGTCTCCCTTTCGCCTTAATGGCCCAAAGGGACAAAACGTGTTTTTAATTACTCGTACTACGGAGCCCCATTCGCTATTTACGGGCCACGGCGACATTATCCGTTGTAAACTTGCCTGTGTTAGCCGGCAAAAGTTTTCCGAACTCGGTAAACTGCGGAGTTTCTGTTTCTGGCTGCACTTGCCAATGCTGGGAAATCGCAAACAGTTTCGAAGCGTTCAATGGCGCATTAAAAGCCGATTGCCCCTGCCCTCTGCCCTGTGTGCCCTCTGACCTCGGATTTTCCTCGCGCCGATTGGACGGCGGCCTTCGAGGCCATAAATTCAATTTCCGCGCCATGAATTCCAATTCCATTAATTCCACTAAATTGACCCGCGCGCCATCTAGCGGCATGTGGACGCACTGCGGCGCAATGGGGCGGGCCACGCCCTTTCCCCAACCCGCCCCCCTGGCATTTCGACTTTAAAGTGTGGATGGAATAAGCCTGTGGAACCCAATCGAGTTAGGGACCACGATACCTGCCTATCTGCCATGGCCAGGAAAACCTGTTTTTAGCTCGGGAGCGAAGTTCCTCAGAAAACGGGTTCGGGGCCCCCAAATAAAAATCAGAAGAAAGAACAATTTTGATCATGAACACAGATTTTTTTATTATTATTTTTTGGTTAAAAAAAATTATATATATACTTTTTTTAAACGTAGTACATTTTACATTCCGACGGAATTTAAGGCGATCAATCTGAAACGAATCAAAATACATACGATATATTAAAAAGGTTTGTCTATAATATTTATAAATATTAAATTTATAATTTATTTATAAAAGACTAAAAAATTATTATGATATTAAAATGAAACGTTAGTTAACACTTTGCTTGGGCCATAACAATTACAGCCATAACATAAGTTGCCGCAGCACCCAAACACAATTAAAATAACTGTCATTGTATTGGCATTAAATGTCAATTTAAGCGAGTGCGTGTCATTCACGGCCTGTCCTGCCCATCCCCATCCCCCTCCCTTCCCAAAAATCCCATGTCGCATTGCCTGCGTTCAGATTGGAAGTTAGGATCGAAGTCAGTCGTCGCCTGGCAATCGCACTTCCGTTTCACTCGGCGCTGCACTGAATAAATATTTTCACAGGACGCCAACGGAGATTTCGGGAGTCTGGCCGCACATTCAATAGATTTTCATCACTTGCACTGCGGAAAATTAAACAAACATCCCCCAGCTAAGCCCGGATTTTTCCGGGGTGGCTTCTGCCGGTCCGCCATGTTGATATCGATTTTCCATGTTGTTCGGTGGAGTCCCTGGCATGGCGAACAGGATTTCCTTCTCTGCCCCGCCGGCCGTGTAGATACAGATGCGGATGCTGGAAGGCAGCCTCCTGCGGCGGCCACCCATTCAGATTCATTCAGCTGCACAGTCGATCAACCAGCGAGTACGGAAAATCCACAGTTCGGGGCAAGACATTAAGATACATTTCATTATAGAATTTATGATTTTACTTTTGCTTAAATAAAATTATTTAAATATTAAATGAATACAATTTTAAAAACTTTCTTTTAAAAATTCAAATATTTACATACTTAAAATATGTTAATAAGACCCTAATTTTATGACACGCACTGTATAAAGCACAACTTGCAGACCAAAATCGGCGATACATGGCACATTTTTGAGCGTTCAATTCGACGTCTGAGCCTCACAATGTCCAACCACCCACCCCCTTCGACCCAAACGCCCAACCACCCTGTTGTCATGCGAAGGTTCTGCGCTGCCGAAGGATCATGAATCAGGCGAGTGGCCATTATTCTGTCGGCAGATAAAGCTATTACCGCCATGCCGGATAACCGGCGCAGGACGCTCGAGCTGCGAGCGGCGCTCTCCCCGTTAGATTAGAATTTAAATCCGGTGGCAGGAGCCAAGCACCCAATCACCCACCACCCACTCAGCAACCCTGCTCTCGCCAAAGAGTGAGCACAAAGAACGCGACTCGCTGGGCCATTAAGGATATCACCCCGAATGGCCGGGAACTCCGGTTTCAGCCGTTTCAGGCGGGTGGTTTTGCTCCCTGTGCTCCCTTTTGGCTCCCTGTTTCCTGGACAGCGCAGCTTAATACAAACATTGAATAAATCTCATTGCGGCGTTTATTTTAATTTCTACGTAAACATAAACTACGAGCGCCAAGGGAGCGGTCGCCCTTTTGGCTGGTTGGTGATTCCACGCAGCAGGATACAAAGACAGGACACCGGGAATCCAGTTCGCTCAGTGGAATTTATGCCATTATAAATTCCAATTTACAAGGCATTTATAATTTCTCATTTTAATAAGACTGCCATACTGAATTAATTTGAGTAAAGCTTTTAATTAAACTTTTATAAGAAGAATATTTTAATTCCGTTAGAATAAATGTAAGATAATCGAAATTACTTTAATTATTTTTACACTTTTGTGATCAAGAAAATAATTTTAAAAAATTTAATATTACAATTAATAATAACAAATACAATAAAAAAAATAAATACAAAAAGAAGGTTCGTAAAAATAAATCAGATAATTTCCCGAACCATCTTCCAGTCCATTCCCATTACATATTTCATTTGTTTCATGACGTTGCCCTCCAGGAATTGATTCGGAACATTTGCATGCATAATGACCAATTAATATTTACCAACTTGATGTTTGCCACTAAGACACCCTGACACCGACTCGCCGGGCACGTTCGATAACCTTTTCGTACCCAATTGCAATGTTACCCTAATGAACTGCCGCCACTCGAGGCCAAGAGATGGTTCGGTGGCCCAAAAAGGGGCGGGTAGCTGAAATCAGCAACTTAATGTTGCATTTTATCGCCAAGACGCTCCGGTTCTGTCTCACCTTATCGCAGGCCAGGCAGATGAGGCCTGGTTCCGCCCCTTCGGTGGTGGGAAAATGGTACCGAAGTCGGCAGCATGTTTGTATAAATTTTTTATAGGTAATACACTTAAGGAAACGACACTTAGAGTCATCATTACAAGCGCTCCGGCTGCAATAACAGGCCATCTTGCACATAGTTTTCGCAATTTACTTGATCCCCGGCGTGCGGCCGAAATCCACGGAGGGTTTGGCGGCGGTAACTGCTTTTGCTCCTGTTCCTGGTAACTGCTGGCCTCAAGTGCCCGAGGCAGTCGATTAGCCATTTTTAGGCAAACTTCGGCCCGCAACCGATGGCGTTTTCATCATCCGCTATTGCCCATTAAGGACACAGGTGGCAGGTTACGAGCTTAGTGCAAAATATGCCAGAGTTTTAATCTTTAAGAACCGGGGAGAATCTAGCCTAGCAGACAAAATGTCCAGACAGAGTCATCTCACCCCCTTAAGAATCGCCTCTAATAATGCAATTGATTCTTGATTTGCACTCTCCATTTCGAAATTGGCCGCCGGGTCAGAGGGAAAATGGGAAAAAAGAGAGAAGGGAAAAAGGGCAGGCATTCGCGAGGGCAACGTGCGCATTCCATAAATCCCCGCTTCATTTTCGCTACATTAAACGTCAAAATATGAACCCATTTGTGAAACATTTTTGCCGCTGCCGAGCGTCCAGAATGGCACTAGCCCATTATAACTACAAAAACAAGGGCGACGGCAGCAGCAACAACAGGCGACTCCCGCGCGGACCAACAATATTACGGCAATAACGAGACGAACAAAAGGAAAGAAACTGGCGGACGCGGGAAAGGTCCGCGGATGGAAAAGCCATCCTAGATGGTCGACCACTGAGTGGGCTTTATTCTGAAAGCCAAAATACTATATATGCCATGGGAAGAATCTTTCTAAGAGAGCTGTACAATTTACAAACCAAAATTCCGATTTCCGTATCCGATTATCTTAAATATAAATTGTAAAATAAATTCAATAATATCAATATCATTTATATTGACTCAATGTTTTTTTTTAGATATATAAAAATGTTGTAATAAGTTAGACTATTGTTAACTTATATTTAGAATCATGTGAGATACATACAACACATACAACAGTTTGTCCTAAAATATGGTCGGCAATCCTTTCTTATTATACACGGGAAATGATTTCAGATAAGAGTCAATTCGTTTTTCGAAAATAACTGAAATAATTATAATATGATAAAATAAATATGTTAAATTCCTTTTTAAATTCCTTAAAAGTTCTTAAAGATAGGCCAACTTTAATAAATAACTTGCGATTGGAGAGATCGAAAAAATATGCTAAGATGAGGCTTTGGTACAGGCAATTTCATCTTCTTATTCATGAATTTCCGGCGGAACGAGTCCGCTGAGTGTCATTCCAGCAGTTGTCCTCGAACGGAAGGGGAAATGGAAAATGGCAAAAGGAGGGGCGGAATCGAAACCGAGTCGATGAGATGCGCACGTTCCGGAAAAAAAGCAACAATGGCAACTCATGTGAGGCATGCAGCAAGCCAGTCTCCGGGGGCTTTGACTCCCTCTGCAATTACGAGTATTTTTTAACTGCTTATTGCGTTTTCGTCCTCCCGATCCAGTCCCCCATTGAAGTCCGGATATGAGTGCCAGCAACAAGCAAACAAGGACCAACAACTGAATTTCATTCGATTTCAATGCGAAAGGGGATCTCGAGAGCTCGCCAATAAAAATTAACGATACACGCATACCCAGTTCACAAAATGTTGGCCTTTATATAAAGTATTTTTATTTTTTTTCTGCTGTTTTTTGGTTGGTGGTTCGAAATTTCAATTTCGTTGAAAACTGAATGGCGTTGCCAAGAGGTTTCTGCACATGTGGATATTTAAAGGAGCTTCCTTAAACTTTTTTGGGTTACGTTTTTAAATGCACTTACCACGGGAAGGTCTCTTTAAATTATGTTAAATGGTAAGAAATTAAATCAGATAGTTTAAAATAATACTAGTATTAGTTGAAAATACAAAAACCATTTACAAATTTTGTAAAATTTGTAAAAATTGCCATGGACCTAATTTCCGTATACTATCTGTGCACATATCTTTAAAAGCCCATTACCAAACCATATGAGCATCCCATTCCCACCGACATTACCCCATAACACATCGCCTTCCACCCGCAATCACAACATCATTAAAAATCGCTGCTTCACTTTTCTCAATTAACCGCTCGAGCATCGTAATTCTGCGACTAAAATCTAATTTAGTTCGATGGGAAATGTTCCATAAGGAAAAGGAAGGTAGCTCCCCCGCATTTTTCGCACACGAAAGAACCCCAGCACCCAAAGAGGTCGTAACAATATTTTCACGTTTTTCCCAAGTCCGGAATGAGTTTTTGAAATTTATTTCGGTCTTTAGATGGGGAGAGTGGGAGACCCAGAACCAGACCCATCCAATCCGAAAAGCGGCCTTGTAGAGGGGGCAACCAACAGGCGAGTGCCATTATTTTGATACTCAGGGCTATTAACGTTAATTTTCGTTAGTTACGTAATACGTATTCGAAAGCACCTTACACCCACACACAGCACCCGGGCACACATACATATATGTATATATCGAGTTCCATTACGGAAAATCCCCTACCCGTTTTCGCATTTTTCTCTCGGGGGTAAAACAAGCATCCACCATGCGTGTGTGGAACATGCGATGTGTGGAACTGCTTAACCCCACACCGACCCCACAACCGCCCACTCCACCACCTGCTCCTCCGCTTTTCCTGCCATTTCCCGGGTGTCTCAGTTTGTCCGGAGGCCGCTGGCATTAAGGAGATTTACGAGTACATGATTTTGCATGTTCGGTGCCCCCGATGCCATTTAGATTCGCTTAGGTACATTTTCATCCTGGCACCCACACACGCTCACCGCTTTAGATATATCTACGGGATCTGCGAACGGGTACGTGTGTGTATTTGCGTACGCATTTAATGGCCCATTAGTGCTATCAAATACGCATAAATATCTGCACTTTGCCAGAAGTACACCCGGCCAGAGATACCCGTACAAATTCAAAACACAGCCACACGGATGCGAGTCCGGAATAAATACCCACCCAAAGCTTGCGAAGGGAACAAATATTTGCAGATGCCAGTTTATGACCGACTGGGTGTCCCTTTTCCAGTTTAGCTGAATGAACGGTAAGGGGGATTTCGAAATGCAATATTGTAAATCGCACGCCCACAATCCTCTCTTTCCTCATGGGCCCTTGGCTATTTTTGCTGGGAATAGCATAATGAGTTGTGTAATTACTGGCCGTACATTGCGGCTTACTAAATGTGGGGAGAATGTCTCTAAACGCATATTGTATATTCATCGCTTTTTATACTAACGAAGAGGAGAGCCCAAACTGAATTATTTTCAAATTACCCACTTTAAAATAATTGAAACTAAAATAAAATGTGTTTAAAAACTAAAAGTTATAGAATAAAGTGATAAAAAAAAGTCATAATAAGAAAAATACCTTTTCATGTACCTTTTTTTTTAAGAATGTGTCAAATATATCAAATATGTCATTTCAAATATTTTTATTAAATAAATCCAAATAAAATATTAAAGAATTCAATCTAAGTAGACTACATAAAATTATTCCTGTTTATGGATTAGATTACACTTACACAAAATTCTGTTTCGATTTCTATTCAAAGTTTGATTATAAATGCTGACCATTTGGAGGAATAACCGCTGAGTGATGAAATGGAGAAATCGGGAATCGGTACCGGACCCGGAACCTGAGCCGCCTGCCATTGAGCCGCCCAAGACATCCAGGTGGTCCAGTTCAAATCGGAGAAAACCGCCGCCAAAAATACCCAGTCCAATCCCCCCACCCATCATCAGCAATGTGGGCCTCTACAAGGCCACCTTCTACAGCAACCTGGGCTCCTTCTTCTTCGGCATCGCAATGGGCTGGTCGGGAGCGGTGGAGAAGTCGGTGATGGAGCAGCACTCGTACTTCCTCCATCCCACGGCGGCCGAATGGAACGGAGTCTGCATCCTGCTGACCCTCGGTGCGGCGCTGTGGTGCATCCCCATGGGCTACATGGTGCGATCCTGCGGCTGCAAGCGCACTATCCTCATCCAACTGGTGCCGAATACTTTGGGCTGGTGCCTCACCGCCTTCGCAAGGAGTGTCTATATGCTCTACGCCGGTCGCTTTGTGCTGGGAATGTGCGGCGGAGCCCATTGCGTTGCGGTTCCCATCTACAGTGCCGAAATCTGTACCAAGAAACAACGCGGCGCCATGGGTGTGATCTTCCAGGGGGCCTGCATTTGCGGTGTCCTGTACAGCTTTACAATGTCCATATTCCTCGAACTGTGGCTGGTTAACTTCCTGAACCTGGGCCTGCTTACACTGGGCCTGCTGCAGATCCTCATGCCGGAGTCGCCGATTTACTATGTGGATAGGGGTAACATCCCGAAAGCGGAGGCAACACTGCAATATTTGCGGGGCAAGAAGTACGAAACGCGGAAGGAGATTGACCAGCTGATGCGGGAGCCAACGCAGAGTGAGCTGGACGTGCGCCAAGGACCGATGGGAGGCTTCAAGTATAAGAAAATACGAAGGAGTCTCGCTCGAACCTTGGCGCTCGCCGTGCTCCAGAAGCTGTGTGGTGCCCTGATCTTCATCTTCTATGCCCCGAATTTGCTAACCTGCCTGAAGATTCAGCGCGAATATGGATCAATTCAGGCATTGGGAGTAACGGCAGGCTTTGTCATATGCTTTCTTCTGGTGGATCGAGTGGGTCGAAGACCGCTGCTGATCTACTCCTCGTCCGTGATGTTCTTCATGTCCGCCTTCCTAGGATTGTACTTCAAGATATGGATGTTTATGGAAACCACCGTCCTGCCCTGGGTCGCCCTCGTCTGCATATCCTTTTTTGTGGGTGCCTATACTGCCGGAGTGGGCTCACTCTCCTGGCTGCTCAATGTGGAGCTCATCGTGAAACCCATGCGACCCGTCGGCTGTGCGATAGTCTGCGCCGCCAACTGGCTGACTGCCTTCTTTGTGGTCTGCTGGTTCGCCAGCCACGAGATCAAGTGCCAGCCGTATCTGTTCCTGCTGTTCGCCATCATAGCGGTGATTATCCTGCTCTTTTCGCTGGTCGCTATTCCCGAGACCAGGAACCTGTCCTCTGCCAAGATCCAGCAGAGGATGGGAGGGGTTATGAACAGGCCCACGTCGATCACATTCACATCCAGCAGCGACTCTTCGAATGCTTAGTCATTGTCTCTAATAAATTCAAGTGCCCTCTGTATGGTCAATTTCATGGGGAAAAGTACCTAATTGCTTAGTAAGGAATTTCAGCTGATAGGGATAAAAATTAACCTTAGCTTACAAGTTAATGTTATTAAAAATAATTTCGAATTGAATCGGAAGAAATTATATTACTTTTAATCGGAATTAATTTTTAAAAACTTTTTTAAACTATTTTTTTATATATTTTGGCAATTACAATAAACGGTCCTTACCAATTTTACATTGTTTCATGAGCTTTTTTAAACATTTTCCTATACAAATTCGGAAATGAGCAAGTTATTCTAATTCTTATATTATTCTCAAAGCATTCTTTAAGACAAACCCATGTCGTTGATGTGCTTCCTCATTTTCCTGTGACCACATTGTCTTTGGCATTATTAAGCACTTATTTATTTATGCATCTTGTGTGGCGACATTTTCTGTTTTTGCGCACTTTTTCTTGGTCTCGTAATTAAAAGTTATGTTTTACACTGTAAATTCATTGGCGGTGCTGGCACATTTATGAATTTATGCGCTGTGTGCGCTGAAAGCTGCGCTAAGGCGAACACAAACTGGAATCGGGTTCCAGTGGTATTCTGGGACGGGTATAAATATTAATTTGCATTTTGTCACATGATTTAGACGGCCATAAAGTCCAATTAATGAGGGGTCTCATTGAGATAAATGGCGGAGGAGGGGGAGCTGATGGTCGCCATTTAGTTCGTCTTGATCTGTGGACTTTGGATTGCAAGTGTGCCGATTCACAGTGCACCACTCGGCGATCAATCGAGATGATCGCAATCTATCCGCAATTAATTGAATTCAGCCCGAATTCCCGCTCACCTGTGCCCCAGCTATACAAATGTGTATTTACCTTCCCACGAGCGTCGCATGCAAATCGGGGTTGACATTCTGCGGCAAATATACGAGGCACCATAAAAATAGTTTACGACTTTTAATTACGGACTCAGCGTGCGGTCGTCGGACAGAAGCGGGGAGCCGGGGAAAAATATAATGGCTGAGCCTTCGGGCCTTTGTCTTTCCCGGACTTCTTCCTGGCTAATTTATTGGGGTTTTAAGCCTCCATTTTGGCTGAGCTCGCTGGTCCTGGGCCTTTGTAATTCCCCTGAATTATATCTCAATTCATTCCCCCCAATAAATTTGATAAATTTCTCATTCTGCTTACCTGCCCGCTGGGATCTTCCGATCTCGGAGCTCCGATCGCCATGCCGCCGGATCGTAAATTAATGGAGGACTCCGCCATGTGCTCGCAGTCGCACAGGCTGATTAAAATGTTCAACTCGCAGCGACTTGGGTTTCTCGGCCGTTAATTATGCACTTCCCGGGCGGAAATTTAAATGTATAATTTCTTAAAGTGAAATGGAATATTAATTATTCGAATGTGCGCTTCGAACAAAGGCAGTTCGAATTGAATTGTAATGAGCTGCATTCGGCTAATTGAAGTGACATTTGAAGCTCTTATCAGCACATTGAAACATTTCCCATATTAAAGTTGCAAATAATATTTATTTAAAAATTTACAACATATTTTTCAACTTGTAAAACATTTAAAATTAAAAAGAATCAAGTAAACATGCGCTAACCCCATTTAAAGGTCCACTTAGGATCTGCAAAATCAAGTGCTCATATGTGTATATATAAATTCGCATCTGATAAACCCTGAAATACACTCAATTTGTGTGCGAATCGACTTCATTTCGCCTTGAGACGCTGGCCAAGTGGAAAATGCTGGAAGAGGGAAAAAATAAAAATAAAAGCCAAAAAGAAGCTGCCGCCAAGAAGCGCATGTGCATAACCGCCCATTTGCGTGGGCGAGGACTTTTCCTTGGCTGCGCTCCTGCGAAAAGGATGGCTAGATGGCTGAGGCCCACAGCCAACGAAGGTGAAACCGGAGTCCAAATCCACGAACGTGGCTCCAAGTCGTCGTATTGATTTTAGTGGCGCATTTACGCGCGATTATCGTTTAGTCGGCGATGCCCGAAGTATTACGAGAATTGTTATGGCCACCGAAATGGCTCCCAGCAATTGCCAAGCACGAGACTGCGACGACATCGTCATCCTCATCGCCATCGTCATCGTCATCGTCTTCGGCTTGTGGCCACCAAAGAAGCAGACAACAACAGCCGACTGGCTTCCTTCTAGGTTGAGATTGTGGGTGGGAAAAAGCTCAGACTGGCAAGCGAAAAACTTCAGAGTCGGAGCCTCTGAAGATTCTTTTGTTCCAGCTTGCCGTCGGGGGTATAGCTAATTTCTGGTTTTACCACAAAAATTTAAATTAAATGAAGCAAATGGTTGCACAACTTGGGTTTCATAAGGTGTTTGGCTAAGCCAACATAAGACATAAGGCAAGGATAATGAAATCATGTAAATAATATTATTTACTATTGTTTCGGAATTATTTAATATTTATTAAATTTTTGGGCCTACTCTTTCGAGGTTTATCAACATATTTTATTACTTTTGGTTTCAAAATATGACTTGAATTGAATTAAAATTGTGTAAAAACAAGAAGTTTTTATGTAAAGATTTTTAAAAATATGACATTTTTATTCGAAATAAGTCTTTAGGTAATATGTTGTATTTAGGTTATAAGTATCCCAAATCTTAAAAAATGTATATTCATTTTATTAATAAAAGCTTTATTTCTTTTGAGTGAATCTCAGTATATAAAAGTCTCCTGAAGATCCCATCGATCGAGCGCGCGAATTTGGGAATCCGAAGAAAAACGACCCAAGGGAAAAAGGGAGAATCGCTGTGGCGCGAAAGGATGCATGAAAATTGCTTTCATATTTCAGGTGATAATGGTTTCCTTATGTGAATTTACAAAACATTAAAGCTCCTGCCGCTGAGGCTGCTGCTGTGTACGGGGTATACATAATTTGGGCAAAAAGCAATTCACGTTAATGGCGCAAAATCCCTAAAGGATAAGGCGGCGAAAAAAGTGCTCGCCCCCCTAAAATTCTCCCTTTTTTCGCCGCTGCCAGCCAACGGAAATGGCGAAGGGACATCCAAAGATACGGGCACGATACGCGATTTGGGGGGCGGGATTCGGGATTGGGTTTCGGGATGTGGAATATGGCCCCCATCCTCCCAGGGGGAGCTCACAAAAGCTCAAAAAAGTATGACACTTTATATTCTGACAGTTATTTCTCGTGTTACACCAAAAATACTGATATTTTTGTGCAAAATACAGGATTTTTATTTTTTGCGATTTTTGTAAGGGGGGGGGGGGGGTCACAATTTTTTCGAAAAAATGTAAACAAGTTAAAATGTTAATGCTTAAATGCAAATCGATAGGGAATTAAATTACGAGCTCAAAAAGGTATGACACTTCATTATCTGACAGTTATTTCTCATTTTACACCAAAAATACTGATATTTTTGAGCAAAAAAAAGGATTTTTATTTTTTGCAATTTTTGTAAAGGGGGGGTCACAATTTTTTCGAAAAAATGTAAACAAATTAAAATGTCCATATTTAAATGCAAATCGATAGGGAATTTAATTACGAGCTCAAAAAAGTATGACACTTTATATTCTGACAGTTATTTCTCATTTTACACCAAAAATACTGATATTTTTGAGCAAAAAAAAGGATTTTTATTTTTTGCAATTTTTGTAAGGGGGGGGGGGGGGGTCACAATTTTTTCGAAAAAATGTAAACAAGTTAAAATGTCCATGTTTAAATGCAAATCGATAGGGAATTTAATTACGAGCTCAAAAAAGTATGACACTTTATATTCTGACAGTTATTTCTCATTTTACACCAAAAATACTGATATTTTTGAGCAAAAAACAGGATTTTTATTTTTTGCGATTTTTGTAAGGGGGGGGGGGGTCACAATTTTTTCGAAAAAATGTAAACAAGTTAAAATGTCCATGTTTAAATGCAAATCGATAGTATTTTTGAGCAAAAAACAGGATTTTTATTTTTTGTAATTTTTGTAAGGGGGGGGGGGGGGGGGTCACAAATTTTTCGAAAAAATGTAAACAAGTTAAAATGTCCATGTTTAAATGCAAAATTGATAGGGAATTTAATTACGAGCTCAAAAAGGTATGACACTTCATTATCTGACAGTTATTTCTCATTTTACACCAAAAATACTGATCTTTTTGAGCAAAAAACAGGATTTTTATTTTTTGCAATTTTTGTAAGGGGGGGGGGTCACAATTTTTTCGAAAAAATGTAAACAAGTTAAAATGTCCATGTTTAAATGCAAATCGATAGGGAATTTAATTACGAGCTCAAAAAAGTATGACACTTTATATTCTGACAGTTATTTCTCATTTTACACAAAAAATACTGACATTTTTGAGCAAAAAACAGGATTTTGATTTTTTGCAATTTTTGTAAGGGGGGGGGGTCACAATTTTTTTCGAAAAAATGTAAACAAGTTAAAATGTCCATGTTTAAATGCAAATCGATAGGGAATTTAATTACAAGCTCAAAAAAGTATGGCACTTTATATTCTGACAGTTATTTCTCATTTTACACCAAAAATACTGATATTTTTGAGCAAAAAACAGGATTTTTTTTTTGCAATTTTTGTAAGGGGGGGGGGGGGGGCACAATTTTTTCGAAAAAATGTAAACAAGTTAAAATGTCCATGTTTAAATGCAAATTGATAGGGAATTTAATTACGAGCTCAAAAAAGTATGACACTTTATATTCTGACAGTTATTTCTCATTTTACACCAAAAATTCTGATATTTTTGAGCAAAAAACAGGATTTTTATTTTTTGCAATTTTTGTAAGGGGGGGGGGTCACAATTTTTTCGAAAAAATGTAAACAAGTTAAAATGTCCATGTTTAAATGCAAATCGATAGGGAATTTAATTACGAGCTCAAAAAAGTATGACACTTTATATTCTGACAGTTATTTCTCATTTTACACCAAAAATACTGATATTTTTGTGCAAAAAACTGGATTCCTATTTTTTTCAATTTTTGTAAGGGGGGGGTCACAGTTTTTTTCGAAAAAATGTAAACAAGTTAAAATGTCCATGTTTAAATGCAAATCGATAGGGAATTTAATTACGAGCTCAATAAAGTATGACACTTTATATTCTGACAGTTATTTCTCGTTTTACACCAAAAATACTGATATTTTTGAGCAAAAAACAGGATTTTTATTTTTTGCAATTTTTGTAAGGGGGGGGTCACAATTTTTTTCGAAAAAATGTAAACAAGTTAAAATGTCCATGTTTAAATGTAAATCGATAGGGAATTTAATTACGAGCTCAAAAAAGTATGACACTTTATATTCTGACAGTTATTTCTCGTTTTACACCAAAAATACTGATATTTTTGAGCAAAAAACAGGATTTTTATTTTTTGCAATTTTTGTAAGGGGGGGGGGGGGTCACAATTTTTTCCGAAAAAATGTAAACAAGTTAAAATGTCCATGTTTAAATGCAAATCGATAGGGAATTTAATTACGAGCTCAAAAAAGTATGACATACTTTATATTCTGAGAGTTATTTCTCATTTTACACCAAAAATACTGATATTTTTGAGCAAAAAACAGGATTTTTATTTTTTGCGATTTTTGTAAGGGGGGGGGGTCACAATTTTTTCGAAAAAATGTAAACGAGTTAAAATGTCCATGTTTAAATGCAAATCGATAGGGAATTTAATTACGAGCTCAAAAAAGTATGACACTTTATATTCTGACAGTTATTTCTCATTTTACACCAAAAATACTGATATTTTTGAGCAAAAAACAGGATTTTTATTTTTTGCGATTTTTGTAAGGGGGGGGGGGGGGGTCACAATTTTTCGAAAAAATTTAAACAAGTTAAAATGTCCATGTTTAAATGCAAATCGATAGGGAATTTAATTACGAGCTCAAAAAAGTATGACACTTTATATTCTGACAGTTATTTCTCATTTTACACCAAAAATACTGATATTTTTGAGCAAAAAACAGGATTTTTATTTTTTGCAATTTTTGTAAGGGGGGGGGGTCACAATTTTTTCGAAAAAATGTAAACAAGTTAAAATGTCCATGTTTAAATGCAAATTGATAGGGAATTTAATTACGAGCTCAAAAAAGTATGACACTTTATTATTCTGACAGTTATTTCTCATTTTACACCAAAAATACTGATATTTTTGAGCAAAAAACAGGATTTTTATTTTTTGCAATTTTTGTAAGGGGGGGGGGTCACAATTTTTTCGAAAAAATGTAAACAAGTTAAAATGTCCATGTTTAAATGCAAATCGATAGGGAATTTAATTACGAGCTCAAAAAAGTATGACACTTTATATTCTGACAGTTATTTCTCATTTGACACCAAAAATACTGATATTTTTGAGCAAAAAACAGGATTTTTATTTTTTGCAATTTCACAATTTTTTTCGAAAAAATGTAAACAAGTTAAAATGTCCATGTTTAAATGCAAATCGATAGGGAATTTAATTACGAGCTCAAAAAAGTATGACACTTTATATTCTGACAGTTATTTCTCATTTTACACCAAAAATACTGATATTTTTGAGCAAAAAACAGGATTTTTATTTTTTGCAATTTTTGTAAGGGGGGGGGGGGGGTCACAATTTTTTCGAAAAAATGTAAACAAGTTAAAATGTCCATGTTTAAAGGTAAACAAGTTAAAATGTCCATGTTTAAATGCAAATTGATAGGGAATTTAATTACGAGCTCAAAAAAGTATGACACTTTATATTCTGACAGTTATTTCTCATTTTACACCAAAAATACTGATATTTTTGAGCAAAAAACAGGATTTTTATTTTTTGCAATTTTTGTAAGGGGGGGGGGGTCACAATTTTTTTCGAAAAAATTTAAACAAGTTAAAATGTCCATGTTTAAATGCAAATCGATAGGGAATTTAATTACGAGCTCAAAAAAGTATGACACTTTATATTCTGACAGTTATTTCTCATTTTACACCAAAAATACTGATATTTTTGAGCAAAAAACAGGATTTTTATTTTTTGCAATTTTTGTAAGGGGGGGGGGGGGGGTCACAATTTTTCGAAAAAATGTAAACAAGTTAAAATGTCCATGTTTAAATGCAAATCGATAGGGAATTTAATTACGAGCTCAAAAAAGTATGACACTTTATATTCTGACAGTTATTTCTCATTTTACACCAAAAATACTGATATTTTTGAGCAAAAAACAGGATTTTTATTTTTTGCGATTTTTGTAAGGGGGGGGGGGGGGGTCACAATTTTTTCGAAAAAATGTAAACAAGTTAAAATGTCCATGTTTAAATGCAAATCGATAGGGAATTTAATTACGAGCTCAAAAAAGTATGACACTTTATATTCTGACAGTTATTTCTCATTTTACACCAAAAATACTGATATTTTTGAGCAAAAAACTGGATTTTTATTTTTTGCAATTTTTGTAAGGGGGGGGGGGTCACAAATTTTTCGAAAAAATGTAAACAAGTTAAAATGTCCATGTTTAAATGCAAAATTGATAGGGAATTTAATTACGAGCTCAAAAAAGTATGACACTTTATTATTCTGACAGTTATTTCTCATTTTACTCCAAAAATACTGATCTTTTTGTGCAAAAATCAGGATTTTTATTTTTTGTAATTTTTGTAAGGGGGGGGGGTCACAATTTTTTCGAAAAAATGTAAACAAGTTAAAATGTCCATGTTTAAATGCAAATCGATAGGGAATTTAATTACGAGCTCAAAAAAGTATGACACTTTATATTCTGACAGTTATTTCTCATTTTACACAAAAAATACTGACATTTTTGAGCAATAAACAGGATTTTTATTTTTTGCAATTTTTGTAAGGGGGGGGGGGGTCACAATTTTTTTCGAAAAAATGTAAACAAGTTAAAATGTCCATGTTTAAATGCAAATCGATAGGGAATTTAATTACGAGCTCAAAAAAGTATGGCACTTTATATTCTGACAGTTATTTCTCATTTTACACCAAAAATACTGATATTTTTGAGCAAAAAACAGGATTTTTTTTTTTTGCAATTTTTGTAAGGGGGGTGGGGGGGGTCACAATTTTTTCGATAAAATGTAAACAAGTTAAAATGTCCATGTTTAAAGGACACAAATTTTTCGAAAAAATGTAAACAAGTTAAAATGTCCATGTTTAAATGCAAAATTGATAGGGAATTTAATTACGAGCTCAAAAAAGTATGACACTTTATATTCTGACAGTTATTTCTCATTTTACACCAAAAATACTATTATTTTTGTGCAAAAAACAGGATTTTTATTTTTTGCAATTTTTGTAAGGGGGGGGGGTCACAATTTTTTCGAAAAAATGTAAACAAGTTAAAATGTCCATGTTTAAATGCAAATCGATAGGGAATTTAATTACGAGCTCAAAAAAGTATGACACTTTATATTCTGACAGTTATTTCTCATTTTACACCAAAAATACTGATATTTTTGAGCAAAAAACAGGATTTTTATTTTTTGCAATTTTTGTAAGGGGGGGGGGGGGTCACAATTTTTTCGAAAAAATGTAAACAAGTTAAAATGTCCATGTTTAAATGCAAATCGATAGGGAATTTAATTACGAGCTCAAAAAAGTATGACACTTTATATTCTGACAGTTATTTCTCATTTTACACCAAAAATACTGATATTTTTGAGCAAAAAACAGAATTTTTATTTTTTGCAATTTTTGTAAGGGGGGTGGGGGGGTCACAATTTTTTCGAAAAAATGTAAACAAGTTAAAATGTCCATGTTTAAAGGCAAATCGATAGGGAATTTAATTACGAGCTCAAAAAAGTATGACACTTTATATTCTGACAGTTATTTCTCGTTTTACACCAAAAATACTGATATTTTTGAGCAAAAAACAGGATTTTTATTTTTTGCAATTTTTGTAAGGGGGGGGGGGGTCACAATTTTTTCGAAAAAATGTAAACAAGTTAAAATGTCCATGTTTAAATGCAAATCGATAGGGAATTTAATTACGAGCTCAAAAAAGTATGACACTTTATATTCTGACAGTTATTGCAAAAAAAATTCTGATATTTTTGAGCAAAAAACAGGATTTTTATTTTTTGCAATTTTTGTAAGGGGGGGGTCACAATTTTTTCGAAAAAATGTAAACAAGTTAAAATGTCCATGTTTAAATGCAAATCGATAGGGAATTTAATTACGAGCTCAAAAAAGTATGACACTTTATATTCTGACAGTTATTTCTCATTTTACACCAAAAATTCTGATATTTTTGAGCAAAAAACAGGATTTTTATTTTTTGCAATTTTTGTAAGGGGGGGGTCACAATTTTTTCGAAAAAATGTAAACAAGTTAAAATGTCCATGTTTAAATGCAAATCGATAGGGAATTTAATTACGAGCTCAAAAAAGTATGACACTTTATATTCTGACAGTTATTTCTCATTTTACACCAAAAATTCTGATATTTTTGAGCAAAAAACAGGATTTTTATTTTTTGCAATTTTTGTAAGGGGGGGGTCACAATTTTTTCGAAAAAATGTAAACAAGTTAAAATGTCCATGTTTAAATGCAAATCGATAGGGAATTTAATTACGAGCTCAAAAAAGTATGACACTTTATATTCTGACAGTTATTTCTCGTTTTACACCAAAAATACTGATATTTTTGAGCAAAAAACAGGATTTTTATTTTTTGCAATTTTTGTAAGGGGGGGGGGGGGTCACAATTTTTTCGAAAAAATGTAAACAAGTTAAAATGTCCATGTTTAAATGCAAATCGATAGGGAATTTAATTACGAGCTCAAAAAAGTATGACACTTTATATTCTGACAGTTATTTCTCATTTTACACCAAAAATACTGATATTTTTGTGCAAAAAACAGGATTTTTATTTTTTTCAATTTTTGTAAGGGGGGGGTCACAGTTTTTTTCGAAAAAATGTAAACAAGTTAAAATGTCCATGTTTAAATGCAAATCGATAGGGAATTTAATTACGAGCTCAAAAAAGTATGACACTTTATATTCTGACAGTTATTTCTCGTTTTACACCAAAAATACTGATATTTTTGAGCAAAAAACAGGATTTTTATTTTTTGCAATTTTTGTAAGGGGGGGGTCACAATTTTTTCGAAAAAATGTAAACAAGTTAAAATGTCCATGTTTAAATGCAAATCGATAGGGAATTTAATTACGAGCTCAAAAAAGTATGACACTTTATATTCTGACAGTTATTTCTCGTTTTACACCAAAAATACTGATATTTTTGAGCAAAAAACAGGATTTTTATTTTTTGCAATTTTTGTAAGGGGGGGGGGTCACAATTTTTTCGAAAAAATGTAAACAAGTTAAAATGTCCATGTTTAAATGCAAATCGATAGGGAATTTAATTACGAGCTCAAAAAAGTATGACACTTTATATTCTGACAGTTATTTCTCGTTTTACACCAAAAATACTGATATTTTTGAGCAAAAAACAGGATTTTTATTTTTTGCAATTTTTGTAAGGGGGGGGGTCACAATTTTTTCGAAAAAATGTAAACAAGTTAAAATGTCCATGTTTAAATGCAAATCGATAGGGAATTTAATTACGAGCTCAAAAAAGTATGACACTTTATATTCTGACAGTTATTTCTCATTTTACACCAAAAATACTGATATTTTTGAGCAAAAAACAGGATTTTTATTTTTTGCAATTTTTGTAAGGGGGGGGGGGTCACAATTTTTTTCGAAAAAATGTAAACAAGTTAAAATGTCCATGTTTAAATGCAAATCGATAGGGAATTTAATTACGAGCTCAAAAAAGTATGACACTTTATATTCTGACAGTTATTTCTCATTTTACACCAAAAATACTGATATTTTTGAGCAAAAAACAGGATTTTTATTTTTTGCAATTTTTGTAAGGGGGGGGGTCACAATTTTTTCGAAAAAATGTAAACAAGTTAAAATGTCCATGTTTAAATGCAAATCGATAGGGAATTTAATTACGAGCTCAAAAAAGTATGACACTTTATATTCTGACAGTTATTTCTCATTTTACACCAAAAATACTGATATTTTTGTGCAAAAAACAGGATTTTTATTTTTTTCAATTTTTGTAAGGGGGGGGTCACAATTTTTTCGAAAAAATGTAAACAAGTTAAAATGTCCATGTTTAAATGCAAATCGATAGGGAATTTAATTACGAGCTCAAAAAAGTATGACACTTTATATTCTGACAGTTATTTCTCGTTTTACACCAAAAATACTGATATTTCTGAGCAAAAAACAGGATTTTTATTTTTTGCAATTTTTGTAAGGGGGGGGGGTCACAATTTTTTCGAAAAAATGTAAACAAGTTAAAATGTCCATGTTTAAATGCAAATCGATAGGGAATTTAATTACGAGCTCAAAAAAGTATGACACTTTATATTCTGACAGTTATTTCTCGTTTTACACCAAAAATACTGATATTTCTGAGCAAAAAACAGGATTTTTATTTTTTGCAATTTTTGTAAGGGGGGGGGTCACAATTTTTTCGAAAAAATGTAAACAAGTTAAAATGTCCATGTTTAAATGCAAATCGATAGGGAATTTAATTACGAGCTCAAAAAAGTATGACACTTTATATTCTGACAGTTATTTCTCGTTTTACACCAAAAATACTGATATTTTTGAGCAAAAAACAGGATTTTTATTTTTTGCAATTTTTGTAAGGGGGGGGTCACAATTTTTTCGAAAAAATGTAAACAAGTTAAAATGTCCATGTTTAAATGCAAATCGATAGGGAATTTAATTACGAGCTCAAAAAAGTATGACAAAGTATCGATAGGGAATTTAATTACGAGCTCAAAAAAGTATGACACTTTATATTCTGAGAGTTATTTCTCGTTTTACACCAAAAATACTGATATTTTTGAGCAAAAAACAGGATTTTTATTTTTTGCGATTTTTGTAAGGGGGGGGGTCACAATTTTTTCGAAAAAATGTAAACAAGTTAAAATGTCCATGTTTAAATGCAAATCGATAGGGAATTTAATTACGAGCTCAAAAAAGTATGACACTTTATATTCTGACAGTTATTTCTCATTTTACACCAAAAATACTGATATTTTTGTGCAAAAAACTGGATTCTTATTTTTTTCAATTTTTGTAAGGGGGGGGTCACAGTTTTTTTCGAAAAAATGTAAACAAGTTAAAATGTCCATGTTTAAATGCAAATCGATAGGGAATTTAATTACGAGCTCAAAAAAGTATGACACTTTATATTCTGACAGTTATTTCTCGTTTTACACCAAAAATACTGATATTTTTGAGCAAAAAACAGGATTTTTATTTTTTGCGATTTTTGTAAGGGGGGGGGTCACAATTTTTTCGAAAAAATGTAAACAAGTTAAAATGTCCATGTTTAAATGCAAATCGATAGGGAATTTAATTACGAGCTCAAAAAAGTATGACACTTTATATTCTGACAGTTATTTCTCATTTTACACCAAAAATTCTGATATTTTTGAGCAAAAAACAGGATTTTTATTTTTTGCAATTTTTGTAAGGGGGGGGTCACAATTTTTTCGAAAAAATGTAAACAAGTTAAAATGTCCATGTTTAAATGCAAATCGATAGGGAATTTAATTACGAGCTCAAAAAAGTATGACACTTTATATTCTGACAGTTATTTCTCGTTTTACACCAAAAATACTGATATTTCTGAGCAAAAAACAGGATTTTTATTTTTTGCAATTTTTGTAAGGGGGGGGGGGTCACAATTTTTTCGAAAAAATGTAAACAAGTTAAAATGTCCATGTTTAAATGCAAATCGATAGGGAATTTAATTACGAGCTCAAAAAAGTATGACACTTTATATTCTGACAGTTATTTCTCGTTTTACACCAAAAATACTGATATTTTTGAGCAAAAAACAGGATTTTTATTTTTTGCAATTTTTGTAAGGGGGGGGGGGTCACAATTTTTTCGAAAAAATGTAAACAAGTTAAAATGTCCATGTTTAAATGCAAATCGATAGGGAATTTAATTACGAGCTCAAAAAAGTATGACACTTTATATTCTGACAGTTATTTCTCATTTTACACCAAAAATACTGATATTTTTGAGCAAAAAACAGGATTTTTATTTTTTGCAATTTTTGTAAGGGGGGGGTCACAATTTTTTCGAAAAAATGTAAACAAGTTAAAATGTCCATGTTTAAATGCAAATCGATAGGGAATTTAATTACGAGCTCAAAAAAGTATGACACTTTATATTCTGACAGTTATTTCTCATTTTACACCAAAAATACTGATATTTTTGAGCAAAAAACAGGATTTTTATTTTTTGCAATTTTTGTAAGGGGGGGGGGGGTCACAATTTTTTTCGAAAAAATTTAAACAAGTTAAAATGTCCATGTTTAAATGCAAATCGATAGGGAATTTAATTACGAGCTCAAAAAAGTATGACAAAGTATCGATAGGGAATTTAATTACGAGTTTTAGGCTCAAAAAAGTATGACACTTTATATTCTGACAGTTATTTCTCATTTTACACCAAAAATACTGATATTTTTGTGCAAAAAACAGGATTTTTATTTTTTGCAATTTTTGTAAGGGGGGGGGGGTCACAATTTTTTCGAAAAAATGTAAACAAGTTAAAATGTCCATGTTTAAATGCAAATCGATAGGGAATTTAATTACGAGCTCAAAAAAGTATGACACTTTATATTCTGACAGTTATTTCTCATTTTACACCAAAAATACTGATATTTTTGAGCAAAAAACAGGATTTTTATTTTTTGCAATTTTTGTAAGGGGGGGGGGGGGTCACAATTTTTTCGAAAAAATGTAAACAAGTTAAAATGTCCATGTTTAAATGCAAATCGATAGGGAATTTAATTACGAGCTCAAAAAAGTATGACACTTTATATTCTGACAGTTATTTCTCGTTTTACACCAAAAATACTGATATTTTTGAGCAAAAAACAGGATTTTTATTTTTTGCAATTTTTGTAAGGGGGGGGGTCACAATTTTTTTCGAAAAAATGTAAACAAGTTAAAATGTCCATGTTTAAATGCAAATCGATAGGGAATTTAATTACGAGCTCAAAAAAGTATGACACTTTATATTCTGACAGTTATTTCTCGTTTTACACCAAAAATACTGATATTTTTGAGCAAAAAACAGGATTTTTATTTTTTGCAATTTTTGTAAGGGGGGGGGGGTCACAATTTTTTCGAAAAAATGTAAACAAGTTAAAATGTCCATGTTTAAATGCAAATCGATAGGGAATTTAATTACGAGCTCAAAAAAGTATGACACTTTATATTCTGACAGTTATTTCTCATTTTACACCAAAAATACTGATATTTTTGAGCAAAAAACAGGATTTTTATTTTTTGCAATTTTTGTAAGGGGGGGGGGTCACAATTTTTTCGAAAAAATGTAAACAAGTTAAAATGTCCATGTTTAAATGCAAATCGATAGGGAATTTAATTACGAGCTCAAAAAAGTATGACACTTTATATTCTGACAGTTATTTCTCATTTTACACCAAAAATACTGATATTTTTGAGCAAAAAACAGGATTTTTATTTTTTGCAATTTTTGTAAGGGGGGGGGGGTCACAATTTTTTCGAAAAAATTTAAACAAGTTAAAATGTCCATGTTTAAATGCAAATCGATAGGGAATTTAATTACGAGCTCAAAAAAGTATGACAAAGTATCGATAGGGAATTTAATTACGAGTATGACAAAGTATCGATAGGGAATTTAATTACGAGCTCAAAAAAGTATGACACTTTATATTCTGACAGTTATTTCTCATTTTACACCAAAAATACTGATATTTTTGTGCAAAAACAGGATTTTTATTTTTTTCAATTTTTGTAAGGGGGGGGGTCACAATTTTTTCGAAAAAATGTAAACAAGTTAAAATGTCCATGTTTAAATGCAAATCGATAGGGAATTTAATTACGAGCTCAAAAAAGTATGACACTTTATATTCTGACAGTTATTTCTCATTTTACACCAAAAATACTGATATTTTTGAGCAAAAAACAGGATTTTTATTTTTTGCAATTTTTGTAAGGGGGGGGGGTCACAATTTTTTCGAAAAAATGTAAACAAGTTAAAATGTCCATGTTTAAATGCAAATCGATAGGGAATTTAATTACGAGCTCAAAAAAGTATGACACTTTATATTCTGACAGTTATTTCTCATTTTACACCAAAAATACTGATATTTTTGAGCAAAAAACAGGATTTTTATTTTTTGCAATTTTTGTAAGGGGGGGGTCACAATTTTTTCGAAAAAATGTAAACAAGTTAAAATGTCCATGTTTAAATGCAAATCGATAGGGAATTTAATTACGAGCTCAAAAAAGTATGACACTTTATATTCTGACAGTTATTTCTCATTTTACACCAAAAATACTGATATTTTTGAGCAAAAAACAGGATTTTTATTTTTTGCAATTTTTGTAAGGGGGGGGGTCACAATTTTTTCGAAAAAATGTAAACAAGTTAAAATGTCCATGTTTAAATGCAAATCGATAGGGAATTTAATTACGAGCTCAAAAAAGTATGACACTTTATATTCTGACAGTTATTTCTCATTTTACACCAAAAATACTGATATTTTTGAGCAAAAAACAGGATTTTTATTTTTTGCAATTTTTGTAAGGGGGGGGTCACAATTTTTTCGAAAAAATGTAAACAAGTTAAAATGTCCATGTTTAAATGCAAATCGATAGGGAATTTAATTACGAGCTCAAAAAAGTATGACACTTTATATTCTGACAGTTATTTCTCGTTTTACACCAAAAATACTGATATTTCTGAGCAAAAAACAGGATTTTTATTTTTTGCAATTTTTGTAAGGGGGGGGGTCACAATTTTTTCGAAAAAATGTAAACAAGTTAAAATGTCCATGTTTAAATGCAAATCGATAGGGAATTTAATTACGAGCTCAAAAAAGTATGACACTTTATATTCTGACAGTTATTTCTCGTTTTACACCAAAAATACTGATATTTTTGAGCAAAAAACAGGATTTTTATTTTTTGCAATTTTTGTAAGGGGGGGGTCACAATTTTTTCGAAAAAATGTAAACAAGTTAAAATGTCCATGTTTAAATGCAAATCGATAGGGAATTTAATTACGAGCTCAAAAAAGTATGACACTTTATATTCTGACAGTTATTTCTCGTTTTACACCAAAAATACTGATATTTTTGAGCAAAAAACAGGATTTTTATTTTTTGCAATTTTTGTAAGGGGGGGGGTCACAATTTTTTCGAAAAAATGTAAACAAGTTAAAATGTCCATGTTTAAATGCAAATCGATAGGGAATTTAATTACGAGCTCAAAAAAGTATGAGGGGGGGTTGTGGGTTTATTACGAGCTCAAAAAAGTATGACACTTTATATTCTGACAGTTATTTCTCATTTTACACCAAAAATACTGATATTTTTGAGCAAAAAACAGGATTTTTATTTTTTGCAATTTTTGTAAGGGGGGGGGTCACAATTTTTTCGAAAAAATGTAAACAAGTTAAAATGTCCATGTTTAAATGCAAATCGATAGGGAATTTAATTACGAGCTCAAAAAAGTATGACACTTTATATTCTGACAGTTATTTCTCATTTTACACCAAAAATACTGATATTTTTGAGCAAAAAACAGGATTTTTATTTTTTGCAATTTTTGTAAGGGGGGGGGGGGGTCACAATTTTTTCGAAAAAATGTAAACAAGTTAAAATGTCCATGTTTAAATGCAAATCGATAGGGAATTTAATTACGAGCTCAAAAAAGTATGACACTTTATATTCTGACAGTTATTTCTCATTTTACACCAAAAATACTGATATTTTTGAGCAAAAAACAGGATTTTTATTTTTTGCAATTTTTGTAAGGGGGGGGGTCACAATTTTTTCGAAAAAATGTAAACAAGTTAAAATGTCCATGTTTAAATGCAAATCGATAGGGAATTTAATTACGAGCTCAAAAAAGTATGACACTTTATATTCTGACAGTTATTTCTCGTTTTACACCAAAAATACTGATATTTTTGAGCAAAAAACAGGATTTTTATTTTTTGCAATTTTTGTAAGGGGGGGGGTCACAATTTTTTCGAAAAAATGTAAACAAGTTAAAATGTCCATGTTTAAATGCAAATCGATAGGGAATTTAATTACGAGCTCAAAAAAGTATGACACTTTATATTCTGACAGTTATTTCTCGTTTTACACCAAAAATACTGATATTTTTGAGCAAAAAACAGGATTTTTATTTTTTGCAATTTTTGTAAGGGGGGGGGGGTCACAATTTTTTCGAAAAAATGTAAACAAGTTAAAATGTCCATGTTTAAATGCAAATCGATAGGGAATTTAATTACGAGCTCAAAAAAGTATGACACTTTATATTCTGACAGTTATTTCTCGTTTTACACCAAAAATACTGATATTTTTGAGCAAAAAACAGGATTTTTATTTTTTGCAATTTTTGTAAGGGGGGGGGTCACAATTTTTTCGAAAAAATGTAAACAAGTTAAAATGTCCATGTTTAAATGCAAATCGATAGGGAATTTAATTACGAGCTCAAAAAAGTATGACACTTTATATTCTGACAGTTATTTCTCATTTTACACCAAAAATACTGATATTTTTGAGCAAAAAACAGGATTTTTATTTTTTGCAATTTTTGTAAGGGGGGGGGTCACAATTTTTTCGAAAAAATGTAAACAAGTTAAAATGTCCATGTTTAAATGCAAATCGATAGGGAATTTAATTACGAGCTCAAAAAAGTATGACACTTTATATTCTGACAGTTATTTCTCGTTTTACACCAAAAATACTGATATTTTTGAGCAAAAAACAGGATTTTTATTTTTTGCAATTTTTGTAAGGGGGGGGGGTCACAATTTTTTCGAAAAAATGTAAACAAGTTAAAATGTCCATGTTTAAATGCAAATCGATAGGGAATTTAATTACGAGCTCAAAAAAGTATGACACTTTATATTCTGACAGTTATTTCTCGTTTTACACCAAAAATACTGATATTTTTGAGCAAAAAACAGGATTTTTATTTTTTGCAATTTTTGTAAGGGGGGGGGGTCACAATTTTTTCGAAAAAATGTAAACAAGTTAAAATGTCCATGTTTAAATGCAAATCGATAGGGAATTTAATTACGAGCTCAAAAAAGTATGACACTTTATATTCTGACAGTTATTTCTCGTTTTACACCAAAAATACTGATATTTTTGAGCAAAAAACAGGATTTTTATTTTTTGCAATTTTTGTAAGGGGGGGGTCACAATTTTTTCGAAAAAATGTAAACAAGTTAAAATGTCCATGTTTAAATGCAAATCGATAGGGAATTTAATTACGAGCTCAAAAAAGTATGACACTTTATATTCTGACAGTTATTTCTCGTTTTACACCAAAAATACTGATATTTTTGAGCAAAAAACAGGATTTTTATTTTTTGCAATTTTTGTAAGGGGGGGGGTCACAATTTTTTCGAAAAAATGTAAACAAGTTAAAATGTCCATGTTTAAATGCAAATCGATAGGGAATTTAATTACGAGCTCAAAAAAGTATGACACTTTATATTCTGACAGTTATTTCTCATTTTACACCAAAAATACTGATATTTTTGAGCAAAAAACAGGATTTTAATTTTTTGCAATTTTTGTAAGGGGGGGGGGTCACAATTTTTTCGAAAAAATGTAAACAAGTTAAAATGTCCATGTTTAAATGCAAATCGATAGGGAATTTAATTACGAGCTCAAAAAAGTATGACACTTTATATTCTGACAGTTATTTCTCGTTTTACACCAAAAATACTGATATTTTTGAGCAAAAAACAGGATTTTTATTTTTTGCAATTTTTGTAAGGGGGGGGGGTCACAATTTTTTCGAAAAAATGTAAACAAGTTAAAATGTCCATGTTTAAATGCAAATCGATAGGGAATTTAATTACGAGCTCAAAAAAGTATGACACTTTATATTCTGACAGTTATTTCTCGTTTTACACCAAAAATACTGATATTTTTGAGCAAAAAACAGGATTTTTATTTTTTGCAATTTTTGTAAGGGGGGGGTCACAATTTTTTCGAAAAAATGTAAACAAGTTAAAATGTCCATGTTTAAATGCAAATCGATAGGGAATTTAATTACGAGCTCAAAAAAGTATGACACTTTATATTCTGACAGTTATTTCTCATTTTACACCAAAAATACTGATATTTTTGAGCAAAAAACAGGATTTTTATTTTTTGCAATTTTTGTAAGGGGGGGGGTCACAATTTTTTCGAAAAAATGTAAACAAGTTAAAATGTCCATGTTTAAATGCAAATCGATAGGGAATTTAATTACGAGCTCAAAAAAGTATGACACTTTATATTCTGACAGTTATTTCTCGTTTTACACCAAAAATACTGATATTTTTGAGCAAAAAACAGGATTTTTATTTTTTGCAATTTTTGTAAGGGGGGGTCACAATTTTTTCGAAAAAATGTAAACAAGTTAAAATGTCCATGTTTAAATGCAAATCGATAGGGAATTTAATTACGAGCTCAAAAAAGTATGACACTTTATATTCTGACAGTTATTTTTCATTTTACACCAAAAATACTGATATTTTTGAGCAAAAAACAGGATTTTAATTTTTTGCAATTTTTGTAAGGGGGGGGGGTCACAATTTTTTCGAAAAAATGTAAACAAGTTAAAATGTCCATGTTTAAATGCAACTCGATAGGGAATTTAATTGCGAGCTCAGAAAAGTATGACACTTTATATTCTGACAGTTATTTCTCATTTTACACCAAAAATACTGATATTTTTGAGCAAAAAACAGGATTTTAATTTTTTGCAATTTTTGTAAGGGGGGGGGGTCACAATTTTTTCGAAAAAATGTAAACAAGTTAAAATGTCCATGTTTAAATGCAAATCGATAGGGAATTTAATTACGAGCTCAAAAAAGTATGACACTTTATATTCTGACAGTTATTTCTCGTTTTACACCAAAAATACTGATATTTTTGAGCAAAAAACAGGATTTTTATTTTTTGCAATTTTTGTAAGGGGGGGGTCACAATTTTTTCGAAAAAATGTAAACAAGTTAAAATGTCCATGTTTAAATGCAAATCGATAGGGAATTTAATTACGAGCTCAAAAAAGTATGACACTTTATATTCTGACAGTTATTTCTCATTTTACACCAAAAATACTGATATTTTTGAGCAAAAAACAGGATTTTAATTTTTTGCAATTTTTGTAAGGGGGGGGGGGTCACAATTTTTTCGAAAAAATGTAAACAAGTTAAAATGTCCATGTTTAAATGCAAATCGATAGGGAATTTAATTACGAGCTCAAAAAAGTATGACACTTTATATTCTGACAGTTATTTCTCGTTTTACACCAAAAATACTGATATTTTTGAGCAAAAAACAGGATTTTTATTTTTTGCAATTTTTGTAAGGGGGGGGTCACAATTTTTTCGAAAAAATGTAAACAAGTTAAAATGTCCATGTTTAAATGCAAATCGATAGGGAATTTAATTACGAGCTCAAAAAAGTATGACACTTTATATTCTGACAGTTATTTCTCATTTTACACCAAAAATACTGATATTTTTGAGCAAAAAACAGGATTTTAATTTTTTGCAATTTTTGTAAGGGGGGGGGGTCACAATTTTTTCGAAAAAATGTAAACAAGTTAAAATGTCCATGTTTAAATGCAAATCGATAGGGAATTTAATTACGAGCTCAAAAAAGTATGACACTTTATATTCTGACAGTTATTTCTCGTTTTACACCAAAAATACTGATATTTTTGAGCAAAAAACAGGATTTTTATTTTTTGCAATTTTTGTAAGGGGGGGGTCACAATTTTTTCGAAAAAATGTAAACAAGTTAAAATGTCCATGTTTAAATGCAAATCGATAGGGAATTTAATTACGAGCTCAAAAAAGTATGACACTTTATATTCTGACAGTTATTTCTCATTTTACACCAAAAATACTGATATTTTTGAGCAAAAAACAGGATTTTTATTTTTTGCAATTTTTGTAAGGGGGGGGGGGTCACAATTTTTTCGAAAAAATGTAAACAAGTTAAAATGTCCATGTTTAAATGCAAATCGATAGGGAATTTAATTACGAGCTCAAAAAAGTATGACACTTTATATTCTGACAGTTATTTCTCATTTTACACCAAAAATACTGATATTTTTGAGCAAAAAACAGGATTTTAATTTTTTGCAATTTTTGTAAGGGGGGGGGTCACAATTTTTTCGAAAAAATGTAAACAAGTTAAAATGTCCATGTTTAAATGCAAATCGATAGGGAATTTAATTACGAGCTCAAAAAAGTATGACACTTTATATTCTGACAGTTATTTCTCGTTTTACACCAAAAATACTGATATTTTTGAGCATAAAACAGGATTTTTATTTTTTGCAATTTTTGTAAGGGGGGGGTCACAATTTTTTCGAAAAAATGTAAACAAGTTAAAATGTCCATGTTTAAATGCAAATCGATAGGGAATTTAATTACGAGCTCAAAAAAGTATGACACTTTATATTCTGACAGTTATTTCTCATTTTACACCAAAAATACTGATATTTTTGAGCAAAAAACAGGATTTTAATTTTTTGCAATTTTTGTAAGGGGGGGGGTCACAATTTTTTCGAAAAAATGTAAACAAGTTAAAATGTCCATGTTTAAATGCAACTCGATAGGGAATTTAATTGCGAGCTCAGAAAAGTATGACACTTTATATTCTGACAGTTATTTCTCATTTTACACCAAAAATACTGATATTTTTGAGCAAAAAACAGGATTTTAATTTTTTGCAATTTTTGTAAGGGGGGGGGGTCACAATTTTTTCGAAAAAATGTAAACAAGTTAAAATGTCCATGTTTAAATGCAAATCGATAGGGAATTTAATTACGAGCTCAAAAAAGTATGACACTTTATATTCTGACAGTTATTTCTCGTTTTACACCAAAAATACTGATATTTTTGAGCAAAAAACAGGATTTTTATTTTTTGCAATTTTTGTAAGGGGGGGGGTCACAATTTTTTCGAAAAAATGTAAACAAGTTAAAATGTCCATGTTTAAATGCAAATCGATAGGGAATTTAATTACGAGCTCAAAAAAGTATGACACTTTATATTCTGACAGTTATTTCTCATTTTACACCAAAAATACTGATATTTTTGAGCAAAAAACAGGATTTTAATTTTTTGCAATTTTTGTAAGGGGGGGGTCACAATTTTTTCGAAAAAATGTAAACAAGTTAAAATGTCCATGTTTAAATGCAAATCGATAGGGAATTTAATTACGAGCTCAAAAAAGTATGACACTTTATATTCTGACAGTTATTTCTCGTTTTACACCAAAAATACTGATATTTTTGAGCAAAAAACAGGATTTTTATTTTTTTGCAATTTTTGTAAGGGGGGGGTCACAATTTTTTCGAAAAAATGTAAACAAGTTAAAATGTCCATGTTTAAATGCAAATCGATAGGGAATTTAATTACGAGCTCAAAAAAGTATGACACTTTATATTCTGACAGTTATTTTTCATTTTACACCAAAAATACTGATATTTTTGAGCAAAAAACAGGATTTTAATTTTTTGCAATTTTTGTAAGGGGGGGGGTCACAATTTTTTCGAAAAAATGTAAACAAGTTAAAATGTCCATGTTTAAATGCAACTCGATAGGGAATTTAATTGCGAGCTCAGAAAAGTATGACACTTTATATTCTGACAGTTATTTCTCATTTTACACCAAAAATACTGATATTTTTGAGCAAAAAACAGGATTTTAATTTTTTGCAATTTTTGTAAGGGGGGGGGGTCACAATTTTTTCGAAAAAATGTAAACAAGTTAAAATGTCCATGTTTAAATGCAAATCGATAGGGAATTTAATTACGAGCTCAAAAAAGTATGACACTTTATATTCTGACAGTTATTTCTCATTTTACACCAAAAATACTGATATTTTTGAGCAAAAAACAGGATTTTTATTTTTTGCAATTTTTGTAAGGGGGGGGTCACAATTTTTTCGAAAAAATGTAAACAAGTTAAAATGTCCATGTTTAAATGCAAATCGATAGGGAATTTAATTACGAGCTCAAAAAAGTATGACACTTTATATTCTGACAGTTATTTCTCATTTTACACCAAAAATACTGATATTTTTGAGCAAAAAACAGGATTTTAATTTTTTGCAATTTTTGTAAGGGGGGGGGGTCACAATTTTTTCGAAAAAATGTAAACAAGTTAAAATGTCCATGTTTAAATGCAAATCGATAGGGAATTTAATTACGAGCTCAAAAAAGTATGACACTTTATATTCTGACAGTTATTTCTCGTTTTACACCAAAAATACTGATATTTTTGAGCAAAAAACAGGATTTTTATTTTTTGCAATTTTTGTAAGGGGGGGGTCACAATTTTTTCGAAAAAATGTAAACAAGTTAAAATGTCCATGTTTAAATGCAAATCGATAGGGAATTTAATTACGAGCTCAAAAAAGTATGACACTTTATATTCTGACAGTTATTTCTCATTTTACACCAAAAATACTGATATTTTTGAGCAAAAAACAGGATTTTAATTTTTTGCAATTTTTGTAAGGGGGGGGTCACAATTTTTTCGAAAAAATGTAAACAAGTTAAAATGTCCATGTTTAAATGCAAATCGATAGGGAATTTAATTACGAGCTCAAAAAAGTATGACACTTTATATTCTGACAGTTATTTCTCGTTTTACACCAAAAATACTGATATTTTTGAGCAAAAAACAGGATTTTTATTTTTTGCAATTTTTGTAAGGGGGGGGTCACAATTTTTTCGAAAAAATGTAAACAAGTTAAAATGTCCATGTTTAAATGCAAATCGATAGGGAATTTAATTACGAGCTCAAAAAAGTATGACACTTTATATTCTGACAGTTATTTCTCATTTTACACCAAAAATACTGATATTTTTGAGCAAAAAACAGGATTTTAATTTTTTGCAATTTTTGTAAGGGGGGGGGGTCACAATTTTTTCGAAAAAATGTAAACAAGTTAAAATGTCCATGTTTAAATGCAAATCGATAGGGAATTTAATTACGAGCTCAAAAAAGTATGACACTTTATATTCTGACAGTTATTTCTCATTTTACACCAAAAATACTGATATTTTTGAGCATAAAACAGGATTTTTATTTTTTGCAATTTTTGTAAGGGGGGGGGTCACAATTTTTTCGAAAAAATGTAAACAAGTTAAAATGTCCATGTTTAAATGCAAATCGATAGGGAATTTAATTACGAGCTCAAAAAAGTATGACACTTTATATTCTGACAGTTATTTCTCATTTTACACCAAAAATACTGATATTTTTGAGCAAAAAACAGGATTTTTATTTTTTGCAATTTTTGTAAGGGGGGGGTCACAATTTTTTCGAAAAAATGTAAACAAGTTAAAATGTCCATGTTTAAATGCAAATCGATAGGGAATTTAATTACGAGCTCAAAAAAGTATGACACTTTATATTCTGACAGTTATTTCTCGTTTTACACCAAAAATACTGATATTTTTGAGCAAAAAACAGGATTTTTATTTTTTGCAATTTTTGTAAGGGGGGGGTCACAATTTTTTCGAAAAAATGTAAACAAGTTAAAATGTCCATGTTTAAATGCAAATCGATAGGGAATTTAATTACGAGCTCAAAAAAGTATGACACTTTATATTCTGACAGTTATTTCTCATTTTACACCAAAAATACTGATATTTTTGAGCAAAAAACAGGATTTTAATTTTTTGCAATTTTTGTAAGGGGGGGGGTCACAATTTTTTCGAAAAAATGTAAACAAGTTAAAATGTCCATGTTTAAATGCAACTCGATAGGGAATTTAATTGCGAGCTCAGAAAAGTATGACACTTTATATTCTGACAGTTATTTCTCATTTTACACCAAAAATACTGATATTTTTGAGCAAAAAACAGGATTTTTATTTTTTGCAATTTTTGTAAGGGGGGGGGGTCACAATTTTTTCGAAAAAATGTAAACAAGTTAAAATGTCCATGTTTAAATGCAAATCGATAGGGAATTTAATTACGAGCTCAAAAAAGTATGACACTTTATATTCTGACAGTTATTTCTCATTTTACACCAAAAATACTGATATTTTTGAGCAAAAAACAGGATTTTAATTTTTTGCAATTTTTGTAAGGGGGGGGTCACAATTTTTTCGAAAAAATGTAAACAAGTTAAAATGTCCATGTTTAAATGCAAATCGATAGGGAATTTAATTACGAGCTCAAAAAAGTATGACACTTTATATTCTGACAGTTATTTCTCGTTTTACACCAAAAATACTGATATTTTTGAGCATAAAACAGGATTTTTATTTTTTTGCAATTTTTGTAAGGGGGGGGTCACAATTTTTTCGAAAAAATGTAAACAAGTTAAAATGTCCATGTTTAAATGCAAATCGATAGGGAATTTAATTACGAGCTCAAAAAAGTATGACACTTTATATTCTGACAGTTATTTTTCATTTTACACCAAAAATACTGATATTTTTGAGCAAAAAACAGGATTTTAATTTTTTGCAATTTTTGTAAGGGGGGGGGTCACAATTTTTTCGAAAAAATGTAAACAAGTTAAAATGTCCATGTTTAAATGCAACTCGATAGGGAATTTAATTGCGAGCTCAGAAAAGTATGACACTTTATATTCTGACAGTTATTTCTCATTTTACACCAAAAATACTGATATTTTTGAGCAAAAAACAGGATTTTAATTTTTTGCAATTTTTGTAAGGGGGGGGGGTCACAATTTTTTCGAAAAAATGTAAACAAGTTAAAATGTCCATGTTTAAATGCAAATCGATAGGGAATTTAATTACGAGCTCAAAAAAGTATGACACTTTATATTCTGACAGTTATTTCTCATTTTACACCAAAAATACTGATATTTTTGAGCAAAAAACAGGATTTTAATTTTTTGCAATTTTTGTAAGGGGGGGGGGTCACAATTTTTTCGAAAAAATGTAAACAAGTTAAAATGTCCATGTTTAAATGCAAATCGATAGGGAATTTAATTACGAGCTCAAAAAAGTATGACACTTTATATTCTGACAGTTATTTCTCGTTTTACACCAAAAATACTGATATTTTTGAGCAAAAAACAGGATTTTTATTTTTTGCAATTTTTGTAAGGGGGGGGTCACAATTTTTTCGAAAAAATGTAAACAAGTTAAAATGTCCATGTTTAAATGCAAATCGATAGGGAATTTAATTACGAGCTCAAAAAAGTATGACACTTTATATTCTGACAGTTATTTCTCATTTTACACCAAAAATACTGATATTTTTGAGCAAAAAACAGGATTTTTATTTTTTGCAATTTTTGTAAGGGGGGGGTCACAATTTTTTCGAAAAAATGTAAACAAGTTAAAATGTCCATGTTTAAATGCAAATCGATAGGGAATTTAATTACGAGCTCAAAAAAGTATGACACTTTATATTCTGACAGTTATTTCTCGTTTTACACCAAAAATACTGATATTTTTGAGCATAAAACAGGATTTTTATTTTTTGCAATTTTTGTAAGGGGGGGTCACAATTTTTTCGAAAAAATGTAAACAAGTTAAAATGTCCATGTTTAAATGCAAATCGATAGGGAATTTAATTACGAGCTCAAAAAAGTATGACACTTTATATTCTGACAGTTATTTTTCATTTTACACCAAAAATACTGATATTTTTGAGCAAAAAACAGGATTTTAATTTTTTGCAATTTTTGTAAGGGGGGGGGTCACAATTTTTTCGAAAAAATGTAAACAAGTTAAAATGTCCATGTTTAAATGCAAATCGATAGGGAATTTAATTGCGAGCTCAGAAAAGTATGACACTTTATATTCTGACAGTTATTTCTCATTTTACACCAAAAATACTGATATTTTTGAGCAAAAAACAGGATTTTAATTTTTTGCAATTTTTGTAAGGGGGGGGGGTCACAATTTTTTCGAAAAAATGTAAACAAGTTAAAATGTCCATGTTTAAATGCAAATCGATAGGGAATTTAATTACGAGCTCAAAAAAGTATGACACTTTATATTCTGACAGTTATTTCTCGTTTTACACCAAAAATACTGATATTTTTGAGCAAAAAACAGGATTTTTATTTTTTGCAATTTTTGTAAGGGGGGGGTCACAATTTTTTCGAAAAAATGTAAACAAGTTAAAATGTCCATGTTTAAATGCAAATCGATAGGGAATTTAATTACGAGCTCAAAAAAGTATGACACTTTATATTCTGACAGTTATTTCTCGTTTTACACCAAAAATACTGATATTTTTGAGCATAAAACAGGATTTTTATTTTTTGCAATTTTTGTAAGGGGGGGGTCACAATTTTTTCGAAAAAATGTAAACAAGTTAAAATGTCCATGTTTAAATGCAAATCGATAGGGAATTTAATTACGAGCTCAAAAAAGTATGACACTTTATATTCTGACAGTTATTTCTCATTTTACACCAAAAATACTGATATTTTTGAGCATAAAACAGGATTTTTATTTTTTGCAATTTTTGTAAGGGGGGGGTCACAATTTTTTCGAAAAAATGTAAACAAGTTAAAATGTCCATGTTTAAATGCAAATCGATAGGGAATTTAATTACGAGCTCAAAAAAGTATGACACTTTATATTCTGACAGTTATTTCTCGTTTTACACCAAAAATACTGATATTTTTGAGCATAAAACAGGATTTTTATTTTTTGCAATTTTTGTAAGGGGGGGGTCACAATTTTTTCGAAAAAATGTAAACAAGTTAAAATGTCCATGTTTAAATGCAAATCGATAGGGAATTTAATTACGAGCTCAAAAAAGTATGACACTTTATATTCTGACAGTTATTTTTCATTTTACACCAAAAATACTGATATTTTTGAGCAAAAAACAGGATTTTAATTTTTTGCAATTTTTGTAAGGGGGGGGGTCACAATTTTTTCGAAAAAATGTAAACAAGTTAAAATGTCCATGTTTAAATGCAAATCGATAGGGAATTTAATTACGAGCTCAAAAAAGTATGACACTTTATATTCTGACAGTTATTTCTCATTTTACACCAAAAATACTGATATTTTTGAGCAAAAAACAGGATTTTAATTTTTTGCAATTTTTGTAAGGGGGGGGGTCACAATTTTTTCGAAAAAATGTAAACAAGTTAAAATGTCCATGTTTAAATGCAAATCGATAGGGAATTTAATTACGAGCTCAAAAAAGTATGACACTTTATATTCTGACAGTTATTTCTCGTTTTACACCAAAAATACTGATATTTTTGAGCAAAAAACAGGATTTTAATTTTTTGCAATTTTTGTAAGGGGGGGGTCACAATTTTTTCGAAAAAATGTAAACAAGTTAAAATGTCCATGTTTAAATGCAAATCGATAGGGAATTTAATTACGAGCTCAAAAAAGTATGACACTTTATATTCTGACAGTTATTTCTCATTTTACACCAAAAATACTGATATTTTTGAGCATAAAACAGGATTTTTATTTTTTGCAATTTTTGTAAGGGGGGGGTCACAATTTTTTCGAAAAAATGTAAACAAGTTAAAATGTCCATGTTTAAATGCAAATCGATAGGGAATTTAATTACGAGCTCAAAAAAGTATGACACTTTATATTCTGACAGTTATTTTTCATTTTACACCAAAAATACTGATATTTTTGAGCAAAAAACAGGATTTTAATTTTTTGCAATTTTTGTAAGGGGGGGGGGTCACAATTTTTTCGAAAAAATGTAAACAAGTTAAAATGTCCATGTTTAAATGCAACTCGATAGGGAATTTAATTGCGAGCTCAGAAAAGTATGACACTTTATATTCTGACAGTTATTTCTCATTTTACACCAAAAATACTGATATTTTTGAGCAAAAAACAGGATTTTAATTTTTTGCAATTTTTGTAAGGGGGGGGGGTCACAATTTTTTCGAAAAAATGTAAACAAGTTAAAATGTCCATGTTTAAATGCAAATCGATAGGGAATTTAATTACGAGCTCAAAAAAGTATGACACTTTATATTCTGACAGTTATTTCTCATTTTACACCAAAAATACTGATATTTTTGAGCAAAAAACAGGATTTTTATTTTTTGCAATTTTTGTAAGGGGGGGGTCACAATTTTTTCGAAAAAATGTAAACAAGTTAAAATGTCCATGTTTAAATGCAAATCGATAGGGAATTTAATTACGAGCTCAAAAAAGTATGACACTTTATATTCTGACAGTTATTTCTCGTTTTACACCAAAAATACTGATATTTTTGAGCAAAAAACAGGATTTTTATTTTTTGCAATTTTTGTAAGGGGGGGGTCACAATTTTTTCGAAAAAATGTAAACAAGTTAAAATGTCCATGTTTAAATGCAAATCGATAGGGAATTTAATTGCGAGCTCAGAAAAGTATGACACTTTATATTCTGACAGTTATTTCTCATTTTACACCAAAAATACTGATATTTTTGAGCAAAAAACAGGATTTTAATTTTTTGCAATTTTTGTAAGGGGGGGGTCACAATTTTTTCGAAAAAATGTAAACAAGTTAAAATGTCCATGTTTAAATGCAAATCGATAGGGAATTTAATTACGAGCTCAAAAAAGTATGACACTTTATATTCTGACAGTTATTTCTCGTTTTACACCAAAAATACTGATATTTTTGAGCAAAAAACAGGATTTTTATTTTTTGCAATTTTTGTAAGGGGGGGGTCACAATTTTTTCGAAAAAATGTAAACAAGTTAAAATGTCCATGTTTAAATGCAAATCGATAGGGAATTTAATTACGAGCTCAAAAAAGTATGACACTTTATATTCTGACAGTTATTTCTCATTTTACACCAAAAATACTGATATTTTTGAGCAAAAAACAGGATTTTTATTTTTTGCAATTTTTGTAAGGGGGGGGTCACAATTTTTTCGAAAAAATGTAAACAAGTTAAAATGTCCATGTTTAAATGCAAATCGATAGGGAATTTAATTACGAGCTCAAAAAAGTATGACACTTTATATTCTGACAGTTATTTCTCGTTTTACACCAAAAATACTGATATTTTTGAGCAAAAAACAGGATTTTTATTTTTTTGCAATTTTTGTAAGGGGGGGGTCACAATTTTTTCGAAAAAATGTAAACAAGTTAAAATGTCCATGTTTAAATGCAAATCGATAGGGAATTTAATTACGAGCTCAAAAAAGTATGACACTTTATATTCTGACAGTTATTTTTCATTTTACACCAAAAATACTGATATTTTTGAGCAAAAAACAGGATTTTAATTTTTTGCAATTTTTGTAAGGGGGGGGGTCACAATTTTTTCGAAAAAATGTAAACAAGTTAAAATGTCCATGTTTAAATGCAACTCGATAGGGAATTTAATTGCGAGCTCAGAAAAGTATGACACTTTATATTCTGACAGTTATTTCTCATTTTACACCAAAAATACTGATATTTTTGAGCAAAAAACAGGATTTTAATTTTTTGCAATTTTTGTAAGGGGGGGGGGTCACAATTTTTTCGAAAAAATGTAAACAAGTTAAAATGTCCATGTTTAAATGCAAATCGATAGGGAATTTAATTACGAGCTCAAAAAAGTATGACACTTTATATTCTGACAGTTATTTCTCATTTTACACCAAAAATACTGATATTTTTGAGCAAAAAACAGGATTTTAATTTTTTGCAATTTTTGTAAGGGGGGGGGGTCACAATTTTTTCGAAAAAATGTAAACAAGTTAAAATGTCCATGTTTAAATGCAAATCGATAGGGAATTTAATTACGAGCTCAAAAAAGTATGACACTTTATATTCTGACAGTTATTTCTCGTTTTACACCAAAAATACTGATATTTTTGAGCATAAAACAGGATTTTTATTTTTTGCAATTTTTGTAAGGGGGGGGTCACAATTTTTTCGAAAAAATGTAAACAAGTTAAAATGTCCATGTTTAAATGCAAATCGATAGGGAATTTAATTACGAGCTCAAAAAAGTATGACACTTTATATTCTGACAGTTATTTCTCATTTTACACCAAAAATACTGATATTTTTGAGCAAAAAACAGGATTTTAATTTTTTGCAATTTTTGTAAGGGGGGGGGTCACAATTTTTTCGAAAAAATGTAAACAAGTTAAAATGTCCATGTTTAAATGCAACTCGATAGGGAATTTAATTGCGAGCTCAGAAAAGTATGACACTTTATATTCTGACAGTTATTTCTCATTTTACACCAAAAATACTGATATTTTTGAGCAAAAAACAGGATTTTAATTTTTTGCAATTTTTGTAAGGGGGGGGTCACAATTTTTTCGAAAAAATGTAAACAAGTTAAAATGTCCATGTTTAAATGCAAATCGATAGGGAATTTAATTACGAGCTCAAAAAAGTATGACACTTTATATTCTGACAGTTATTTCTCGTTTTACACCAAAAATACTGATATTTTTGAGCATAAAACAGGATTTTTATTTTTTGCAATTTTTGTAAGGGGGGGGTCACAATTTTTTCGAAAAAATGTAAACAAGTTAAAATGTCCATGTTTAAATGCAAATCGATAGGGAATTTAATTACGAGCTCAAAAAAGTATGACACTTTATATTCTGACAGTTATTTCTCATTTTACACCAAAAATACTGATATTTTTGAGCAAAAAACAGGATTTTTATTTTTTGCAATTTTTGTAAGGGGGGGTCACAATTTTTTCGAAAAAATGTAAACAAGTTAAAATGTCCATGTTTAAATGCAAATCGATAGGGAATTTAATTACGAGCTCAAAAAAGTATGACACTTTATATTCTGACAGTTATTTCTCGTTTTACACCAAAAATACTGATATTTTTGAGCAAAAAACAGGATTTTTATTTTTTGCAATTTTTGTAAGGGGGGGGTCACAATTTTTTCGAAAAAATGTAAACAAGTTAAAATGTCCATGTTTAAATGCAAATCGATAGGGAATTTAATTACGAGCTCAAAAAAGTATGACACTTTATATTCTGACAGTTATTTTTCATTTTACACCAAAAATACTGATATTTTTGAGCAAAAAACAGGATTTTAATTTTTTGCAATTTTTGTAAGGGGGGGGGTCACAATTTTTTCGAAAAAATGTAAACAAGTTAAAATGTCCATGTTTAAATGCAACTCGATAGGGAATTTAATTGCGAGCTCAGAAAAGTATGACACTTTATATTCTGACAGTTATTTCTCATTTTACACCAAAAATACTGATATTTTTGAGCAAAAAACAGGATTTTAATTTTTTGCAATTTTTGTAAGGGGGGGGGGTCACAATTTTTTCGAAAAAATGTAAACAAGTTAAAATGTCCATGTTTAAATGCAAATCGATAGGGAATTTAATTACGAGCTCAAAAAAGTATGACACTTTATATTCTGACAGTTATTTCTCGTTTTACACCAAAAATACTGATATTTTTGAGCATAAAACAGGATTTTTATTTTTTGCAATTTTTGTAAGGGGGGGGTCACAATTTTTTCGAAAAAATGTAAACAAGTTAAAATGTCCATGTTTAAATGCAAATCGATAGGGAATTTAATTACGAGCTCAAAAAAGTATGACACTTTATATTCTGACAGTTATTTCTCGTTTTACACCAAAAATACTGATATTTTTGAGCATAAAACAGGATTTTTATTTTTTGCAATTTTTGTAAGGGGGGGGTCACAATTTTTTCGAAAAAATGTAAACAAGTTAAAATGTCCATGTTTAAATGCAAATCGATAGGGAATTTAATTACGAGCTCAAAAAAGTATGACACTTTATATTCTGACAGTTATTTCTCGTTTTACACCAAAAATACTGATATTTTTGAGCAAAAAACAGGATTTTTATTTTTTGCAATTTTTGTAAGGGGGGGGTCACAATTTTTTCGAAAAAATGTAAACAAGTTAAAATGTCCATGTTTAAATGCAAATCGATAGGGAATTTAATTACGAGCTCAAAAAAGTATGACACTTTATATTCTGACAGTTATTTTTCATTTTACACCAAAAATACTGATATTTTTGAGCAAAAAACAGGATTTTAATTTTTTGCAATTTTTGTAAGGGGGGGGGTCACAATTTTTTCGAAAAAATGTAAACAAGTTAAAATGTCCATGTTTAAATGCAACTCGATAGGGAATTTAATTGCGAGCTCAGAAAAGTATGACACTTTATATTCTGACAGTTATTTCTCATTTTACACCAAAAATACTGATATTTTTGAGCAAAAAACAGGATTTTAATTTTTTGCAATTTTTGTAAGGGGGGGGGGTCACAATTTTTTCGAAAAAATGTAAACAAGTTAAAATGTCCATGTTTAAATGCAAATCGATAGGGAATTTAATTACGAGCTCAAAAAAGTATGACACTTTATATTCTGACAGTTATTTCTCGTTTTACACCAAAAATACTGATATTTTTGAGCAAAAAACAGGATTTTTATTTTTTGCAATTTTTGTAAGGGGGGGTCACAATTTTTTCGAAAAAATGTAAACAAGTTAAAATGTCCATGTTTAAATGCAAATCGATAGGGAATTTAATTACGAGCTCAAAAAAGTATGACACTTTATATTCTGACAGTTATTTCTCGTTTTACACCAAAAATACTGATATTTTTGAGCATAAAACAGGATTTTTATTTTTTGCAATTTTTGTAAGGGGGGGGTCACAATTTTTTCGAAAAAATGTAAACAAGTTAAAATGTCCATGTTTAAATGCAAATCGATAGGGAATTTAATTACGAGCTCAAAAAAGTATGACACTTTATATTCTGACAGTTATTTTTCATTTTACACCAAAAATACTGATATTTTTGAGCAAAAAACAGGATTTTAATTTTTTGCAATTTTTGTAAGGGGGGGGTCACAATTTTTTCGAAAAAATGTAAACAAGTTAAAATGTCCATGTTTAAATGCAAATCGATAGGGAATTTAATTACGAGCTCAAAAAAGTATGACACTTTATATTCTGACAGTTATTTCTCGTTTTACACCAAAAATACTGATATTTTTGAGCATAAAACAGGATTTTTATTTTTTGCAATTTTTGTAAGGGGGGGGTCACAATTTTTTCGAAAAAATGTAAACAAGTTAAAATGTCCATGTTTAAATGCAAATCGATAGGGAATTTAATTACGAGCTCAAAAAAGTATGACACTTTATATTCTGACAGTTATTTTTCATTTTACACCAAAAATACTGATATTTTTGAGCAAAAAACAGGATTTTAATTTTTTGCAATTTTTGTAAGGGGGGGGGTCACAATTTTTTCGAAAAAATGTAAACAAGTTAAAATGTCCATGTTTAAATGCAACTCGATAGGGAATTTAATTGCGAGCTCAGAAAAGTATGACACTTTATATTCTGACAGTTATTTCTCATTTTACACCAAAAATACTGATATTTTTGAGCAAAAAACAGGATTTTTATTTTTTGCAATTTTTGTAAGGGGGGGGTCACAATTTTTTCGAAAAAATGTAAACAAGTTAAAATGTCCATGTTTAAATGCAAATCGATAGGGAATTTAATTACGAGCTCAAAAAAGTATGACACTTTATATTCTGACAGTTATTTCTCATTTTACACCAAAAATACTGATATTTTTGAGCAAAAAACAGGATTTTAATTTTTTGCAATTTTTGTAAGGGGGGGGGTCACAATTTTTTCGAAAAAATGTAAACAAGTTAAAATGTCCATGTTTAAATGCAAATCGATAGGGAATTTAATTACGAGCTCAAAAAAGTATGACACTTTATATTCTGACAGTTATTTCTCGTTTTACACCAAAAATACTGATATTTTTGAGCATAAAACAGGATTTTTATTTTTTGCAATTTTTGTAAGGGGGGGTCACAATTTTTTCGAAAAAATGTAAACAAGTTAAAATGTCCATGTTTAAATGCAAATCGATAGGGAATTTAATTACGAGCTCAAAAAAGTATGACACTTTATATTCTGACAGTTATTTCTCATTTTACACCAAAAATACTGATATTTTTGAGCAAAAAACAGGATTTTAATTTTTTGCAATTTTTGTAAGGGGGGGGTCACAATTTTTTCGAAAAAATGTAAACAAGTTAAAATGTCCATGTTTAAATGCAAATCGATAGGGAATTTAATTACGAGCTCAAAAAAGTATGACACTTTATATTCTGACAGTTATTTCTCGTTTTACACCAAAAATACTGATATTTTTGAGCATAAAACAGGATTTTTATTTTTTTGCAATTTTTGTAAGGGGGGGGTCACAATTTTTTCGAAAAAATGTAAACAAGTTAAAATGTCCATGTTTAAATGCAAATCGATAGGGAATTTAATTACGAGCTCAAAAAAGTATGACACTTTATATTCTGACAGTTATTTTTCATTTTACACCAAAAATACTGATATTTTTGAGCAAAAAACAGGATTTTAATTTTTTGCAATTTTTGTAAGGGGGGGGTCACAATTTTTTCGAAAAAATGTAAACAAGTTAAAATGTCCATGTTTAAATGCAACTCGATAGGGAATTTAATTGCGAGCTCAGAAAAGTATGACACTTTATATTCTGACAGTTATTTCTCATTTTACACCAAAAATACTGATATTTTTGAGCAAAAAACAGGATTTTAATTTTTTGCAATTTTTGTAAGGGGGGGGTCACAATTTTTTCGAAAAAATGTAAACAAGTTAAAATGTCCATGTTTAAATGCAAATCGATAGGGAATTTAATTACGAGCTCAAAAAAGTATGACACTTTATATTCTGACAGTTATTTCTCATTTTACACCAAAAATACTGATATTTTTGAGCATAAAACAGGATTTTTATTTTTTGCAATTTTTGTAAGGGGGGGGTCACAATTTTTTCGAAAAAATGTAAACAAGTTAAAATGTCCATGTTTAAATGCAAATCGATAGGGAATTTAATTACGAGCTCAAAAAAGTATGACACTTTATATTCTGACAGTTATTTCTCGTTTTACACCAAAAATACTGATATTTTTGAGCATAAAACAGGATTTTTATTTTTTGCAATTTTTGTAAGGGGGGGGTCACAATTTTTTCGAAAAAATGTAAACAAGTTAAAATGTCCATGTTTAAATGCAAATCGATAGGGAATTTAATTACGAGCTCAAAAAAGTATGACACTTTATATTCTGACAGTTATTTCTCATTTTACACCAAAAATACTGATATTTTTGAGCAAAAAACAGGATTTTAATTTTTTGCAATTTTTGTAAGGGGGGGGGTCACAATTTTTTCGAAAAAATGTAAACAAGTTAAAATGTCCATGTTTAAATGCAAATCGATAGGGAATTTAATTACGAGCTCAAAAAAGTATGACACTTTATATTCTGACAGTTATTTCTCGTTTTACACCAAAAATACTGATATTTTTGAGCATAAAACAGGATTTTTATTTTTTGCAATTTTTGTAAGGGGGGGTCACAATTTTTTCGAAAAAATGTAAACAAGTTAAAATGTCCATGTTTAAATGCAAATCGATAGGGAATTTAATTACGAGCTCAAAAAAGTATGACACTTTATATTCTGACAGTTATTTTTCATTTTACACCAAAAATACTGATATTTTTGAGCAAAAAACAGGATTTTAATTTTTTGCAATTTTTGTAAGGGGGGGGGTCACAATTTTTTCGAAAAAATGTAAACAAGTTAAAATGTCCATGTTTAAATGCAACTCGATAGGGAATTTAATTGCGAGCTCAGAAAAGTATGACACTTTATATTCTGACAGTTATTTCTCATTTTACACCAAAAATACTGATATTTTTGAGCAAAAAACAGGATTTTAATTTTTTGCAATTTTTGTAAGGGGGGGGTCACAATTTTTTCGAAAAAATGTAAACAAGTTAAAATGTCCATGTTTAAATGCAAATCGATAGGGAATTTAATTACGAGCTCAAAAAAGTATGACACTTTATATTCTGACAGTTATTTCTCATTTTACACCAAAAATACTGATATTTTTGAGCAAAAAACAGGATTTTTATTTTTTGCAATTTTTGTAAGGGGGGGGTCACAATTTTTTCGAAAAAATGTAAACAAGTTAAAATGTCCATGTTTAAATGCAAATCGATAGGGAATTTAATTACGAGCTCAAAAAAGTATGACACTTTATATTCTGACAGTTATTTCTCGTTTTACACCAAAAATACTGATATTTTTGAGCATAAAACAGGATTTTTATTTTTTGCAATTTTTGTAAGGGGGGGGTCACAATTTTTTCGAAAAAATGTAAACAAGTTAAAATGTCCATGTTTAAATGCAAATCGATAGGGAATTTAATTACGAGCTCAAAAAAGTATGACACTTTATATTCTGACAGTTATTTCTCGTTTTACACCAAAAATACTGATATTTTTGAGCATAAAACAGGATTTTTATTTTTTGCAATTTTTGTAAGGGGGGGGTCACAATTTTTTCGAAAAAATGTAAACAAGTTAAAATGTCCATGTTTAAATGCAAATCGATAGGGAATTTAATTACGAGCTCAAAAAAGTATGACACTTTATATTCTGACAGTTATTTCTCATTTTACACCAAAAATACTGATATTTTTGAGCAAAAAACAGGATTTTAATTTTTTGCAATTTTTGTAAGGGGGGGGGTCACAATTTTTTCGAAAAAATGTAAACAAGTTAAAATGTCCATGTTTAAATGCAACTCGATAGGGAATTTAATTGCGAGCTCAGAAAAGTATGACACTTTATATTCTGACAGTTATTTCTCATTTTACACCAAAAATACTGATATTTTTGAGCAAAAAACAGGATTTTAATTTTTTGCAATTTTTGTAAGGGGGGGGGGTCACAATTTTTTCGAAAAAATGTAAACAAGTTAAAATGTCCATGTTTAAATGCAAATCGATAGGGAATTTAATTACGAGCTCAAAAAAGTATGACACTTTATATTCTGACAGTTATTTCTCATTTTACACCAAAAATACTGATATTTTTGAGCAAAAAACAGGATTTTTATTTTTTGCAATTTTTGTAAGGGGGGGGTCACAATTTTTTCGAAAAAATGTAAACAAGTTAAAATGTCCATGTTTAAATGCAAATCGATAGGGAATTTAATTACGAGCTCAAAAAAGTATGACACTTTATATTCTGACAGTTATTTCTCATTTTACACCAAAAATACTGATATTTTTGAGCAAAAAACAGGATTTTAATTTTTTGCAATTTTTGTAAGGGGGGGGTCACAATTTTTTCGAAAAAATGTAAACAAGTTAAAATGTCCATGTTTAAATGCAAATCGATAGGGAATTTAATTACGAGCTCAAAAAAGTATGACACTTTATATTCTGACAGTTATTTCTCATTTTACACCAAAAATACTGATATTTTTGAGCAAAAAACAGGATTTTAATTTTTTGCAATTTTTGTAAGGGGGGGGTCACAATTTTTTCGAAAAAATGTAAACAAGTTAAAATGTCCATGTTTAAATGCAAATCGATAGGGAATTTAATTACGAGCTCAAAAAAGTATGACACTTTATATTCTGACAGTTATTTCTCATTTTACACCAAAAATACTGATATTTTTGAGCATAAAACAGGATTTTTATTTTTTGCAATTTTTGTAAGGGGGGGGTCACAATTTTTTCGAAAAAATGTAAACAAGTTAAAATGTCCATGTTTAAATGCAAATCGATAGGGAATTTAATTACGAGCTCAAAAAAGTATGACACTTTATATTCTGACAGTTATTTCTCGTTTTACACCAAAAATACTGATATTTTTGAGCATAAAACAGGATTTTTATTTTTTGCAATTTTTGTAAGGGGGGGGTCACAATTTTTTCGAAAAAATGTAAACAAGTTAAAATGTCCATGTTTAAATGCAAATCGATAGGGAATTTAATTACGAGCTCAAAAAAGTATGACACTTTATATTCTGACAGTTATTTCTCATTTTACACCAAAAATACTGATATTTTTGAGCAAAAAACAGGATTTTAATTTTTTGCAATTTTTGTAAGGGGGGGGGTCACAATTTTTTCGAAAAAATGTAAACAAGTTAAAATGTCCATGTTTAAATGCAAATCGATAGGGAATTTAATTACGAGCTCAAAAAAGTATGACACTTTATATTCTGACAGTTATTTCTCGTTTTACACCAAAAATACTGATATTTTTGAGCATAAAACAGGATTTTTATTTTTTGCAATTTTTGTAAGGGGGGGTCACAATTTTTTCGAAAAAATGTAAACAAGTTAAAATGTCCATGTTTAAATGCAAATCGATAGGGAATTTAATTACGAGCTCAAAAAAGTATGACACTTTATATTCTGACAGTTATTTTTCATTTTACACCAAAAATACTGATATTTTTGAGCAAAAAACAGGATTTTAATTTTTTGCAATTTTTGTAAGGGGGGGGGTCACAATTTTTTCGAAAAAATGTAAACAAGTTAAAATGTCCATGTTTAAATGCAACTCGATAGGGAATTTAATTGCGAGCTCAGAAAAGTATGACACTTTATATTCTGACAGTTATTTCTCATTTTACACCAAAAATACTGATATTTTTGAGCAAAAAACAGGATTTTAATTTTTTGCAATTTTTGTAAGGGGGGGGGGTCACAATTTTTTCGAAAAAATGTAAACAAGTTAAAATGTCCATGTTTAAATGCAAATCGATAGGGAATTTAATTACGAGCTCAAAAAAGTATGACACTTTATATTCTGACAGTTATTTCTCATTTTACACCAAAAATACTGATATTTTTGAGCATAAAACAGGATTTTTATTTTTTGCAATTTTTGTAAGGGGGGGGTCACAATTTTTTCGAAAAAATGTAAACAAGTTAAAATGTCCATGTTTAAATGCAAATCGATAGGGAATTTAATTACGAGCTCAAAAAAGTATGACACTTTATATTCTGACAGTTATTTCTCATTTTACACCAAAAATACTGATATTTTTGAGCAAAAAACAGGATTTTAATTTTTTGCAATTTTTGTAAGGGGGGGGTCACAATTTTTTCGAAAAAATGTAAACAAGTTAAAATGTCCATGTTTAAATGCAAATCGATAGGGAATTTAATTACGAGCTCAAAAAAGTATGACACTTTATATTCTGACAGTTATTTCTCATTTTACACCAAAAATACTGATATTTTTGAGCAAAAAACAGGATTTTTATTTTTTGCAATTTTTGTAAGGGGGGGGTCACAATTTTTTCGAAAAAATGTAAACAAGTTAAAATGTCCATGTTTAAATGCAAATCGATAGGGAATTTAATTACGAGCTCAAAAAAGTATGACACTTTATATTCTGACAGTTATTTCTCATTTTACACCAAAAATACTGATATTTTTGAGCAAAAAACAGGATTTTAATTTTTTGCAATTTTTGTAAGGGGGGGGTCACAATTTTTTCGAAAAAATGTAAACAAGTTAAAATGTCCATGTTTAAATGCAAATCGATAGGGAATTTAATTACGAGCTCAAAAAAGTATGACACTTTATATTCTGACAGTTATTTCTCGTTTTACACCAAAAATACTGATATTTTTGAGCATAAAACAGGATTTTTATTTTTTTGCAATTTTTGTAAGGGGGGGGTCACAATTTTTTCGAAAAAATGTAAACAAGTTAAAATGTCCATGTTTAAATGCAAATCGATAGGGAATTTAATTACGAGCTCAAAAAAGTATGACACTTTATATTCTGACAGTTATTTTTCATTTTACACCAAAAATACTGATATTTTTGAGCAAAAAACAGGATTTTAATTTTTTGCAATTTTTGTAAGGGGGGGGGTCACAATTTTTTCGAAAAAATGTAAACAAGTTAAAATGTCCATGTTTAAATGCAACTCGATAGGGAATTTAATTGCGAGCTCAGAAAAGTATGACACTTTATATTCTGACAGTTATTTCTCATTTTACACCAAAAATACTGATATTTTTGAGCAAAAAACAGGATTTTAATTTTTTGCAATTTTTGTAAGGGGGGGGGTCACAATTTTTTCGAAAAAATGTAAACAAGTTAAAATGTCCATGTTTAAATGCAAATCGATAGGGAATTTAATTACGAGCTCAAAAAAGTATGACACTTTATATTCTGACAGTTATTTCTCGTTTTACACCAAAAATACTGATATTTTTGAGCAAAAAACAGGATTTTTATTTTTTGCAATTTTTGTAAGGGGGGGGTCACAATTTTTTCGAAAAAATGTAAACAAGTTAAAATGTCCATGTTTAAATGCAAATCGATAGGGAATTTAATTACGAGCTCAAAAAAGTATGACACTTTATATTCTGACAGTTATTTCTCATTTTACACCAAAAATACTGATATTTTTGAGCAAAAAACAGGATTTTAATTTTTTGCAATTTTTGTAAGGGGGGGGTCACAATTTTTTCGAAAAAATGTAAACAAGTTAAAATGTCCATGTTTAAATGCAAATCGATAGGGAATTTAATTACGAGCTCAAAAAAGTATGACACTTTATATTCTGACAGTTATTTCTCGTTTTACACCAAAAATACTGATATTTTTGAGCATAAAACAGGATTTTTATTTTTTGCAATTTTTGTAAGGGGGGGGTCACAATTTTTTCGAAAAAATGTAAACAAGTTAAAATGTCCATGTTTAAATGCAAATCGATAGGGAATTTAATTACGAGCTCAAAAAAGTATGACACTTTATATTCTGACAGTTATTTTTCATTTTACACCAAAAATACTGATATTTTTGAGCAAAAAACAGGATTTTAATTTTTTGCAATTTTTGTAAGGGGGGGGGGTCACAATTTTTTCGAAAAAATGTAAACAAGTTAAAATGTCCATGTTTAAATGCAACTCGATAGGGAATTTAATTGCGAGCTCAGAAAAGTATGACACTTTATATTCTGACAGTTATTTCTCATTTTACACCAAAAATACTGATATTTTTGAGCAAAAAACAGGATTTTAATTTTTTGCAATTTTTGTAAGGGGGGGGGTCACAATTTTTTCGAAAAAATGTAAACAAGTTAAAATGTCCATGTTTAAATGCAAATCGATAGGGAATTTAATTACGAGCTCAAAAAAGTATGACACTTTATATTCTGACAGTTATTTCTCGTTTTACACCAAAAATACTGATATTTTTGAGCATAAAACAGGATTTTTATTTTTTGCAATTTTTGTAAGGGGGGGGTCACAATTTTTTCGAAAAAATGTAAACAAGTTAAAATGTCCATGTTTAAATGCAAATCGATAGGGAATTTAATTACGAGCTCAAAAAAGTATGACACTTTATATTCTGACAGTTATTTCTCGTTTTACACCAAAAATACTGATATTTTTGAGCATAAAACAGGATTTTTATTTTTTGCAATTTTTGTAAGGGGGGGGTCACAATTTTTTCGAAAAAATGTAAACAAGTTAAAATGTCCATGTTTAAATGCAAATCGATAGGGAATTTAATTACGAGCTCAAAAAAGTATGACACTTTATATTCTGACAGTTATTTCTCATTTTACACCAAAAATACTGATATTTTTGAGCAAAAAACAGGATTTTAATTTTTTGCAATTTTTGTAAGGGGGGGGGTCACAATTTTTTCGAAAAAATGTAAACAAGTTAAAATGTCCATGTTTAAATGCAAATCGATAGGGAATTTAATTGCGAGCTCAGAAAAGTATGACACTTTATATTCTGACAGTTATTTCTCATTTTACACCAAAAATACTGATATTTTTGAGCATAAAACAGGATTTTTATTTTTTGCAATTTTTGTAAGGGGGGGGGTCACAATTTTTTCGAAAAAATGTAAACAAGTTAAAATGTCCATGTTTAAATGCAAATCGATAGGGAATTTAATTACGAGCTCAAAAAAGTATGACACTTTATATTCTGACAGTTATTTCTCATTTTACACCAAAAATACTGATATTTTTGAGCAAAAAACAGGATTTTTATTTTTTGCAATTTTTGTAAGGGGGGGGTCACAATTTTTTCGAAAAAATGTAAACAAGTTAAAATGTCCATGTTTAAATGCAAATCGATAGGGAATTTAATTACGAGCTCAAAAAAGTATGACACTTTATATTCTGACAGTTATTTCTCATTTTACACCAAAAATACTGATATTTTTGAGCAAAAAACAGGATTTTTATTTTTTGCAATTTTTGTAAGGGGGGGGTCACAATTTTTTCGAAAAAATGTAAACAAGTTAAAATGTCCATGTTTAAATGCAAATCGATAGGGAATTTAATTACGAGCTCAAAAAAGTATGACACTTTATATTCTGACAGTTATTTCTCATTTTACACCAAAAATACTGATATTTTTGAGCAAAAAACAGGATTTTAATTTTTTGCAATTTTTGTAAGGGGGGGGTCACAATTTTTTCGAAAAAATGTAAACAAGTTAAAATGTCCATGTTTAAATGCAAATCGATAGGGAATTTAATTACGAGCTCAAAAAAGTATGACACTTTATATTCTGACAGTTATTTCTCGTTTTACACCAAAAATACTGATATTTTTGAGCATAAAACAGGATTTTTATTTTTTTGCAATTTTTGTAAGGGGGGGGTCACAATTTTTTCGAAAAAATGTAAACAAGTTAAAATGTCCATGTTTAAATGCAAATCGATAGGGAATTTAATTACGAGCTCAAAAAAGTATGACACTTTATATTCTGACAGTTATTTTTCATTTTACACCAAAAATACTGATATTTTTGAGCAAAAAACAGGATTTTAATTTTTTGCAATTTTTGTAAGGGGGGGGGTCACAATTTTTTCGAAAAAATGTAAACAAGTTAAAATGTCCATGTTTAAATGCAACTCGATAGGGAATTTAATTGCGAGCTCAGAAAAGTATGACACTTTATATTCTGACAGTTATTTCTCATTTTACACCAAAAATACTGATATTTTTGAGCAAAAAACAGGATTTTAATTTTTTGCAATTTTTGTAAGGGGGGGGGGTCACAATTTTTTCGAAAAAATGTAAACAAGTTAAAATGTCCATGTTTAAATGCAAATCGATAGGGAATTTAATTACGAGCTCAAAAAAGTATGACACTTTATATTCTGACAGTTATTTCTCGTTTTACACCAAAAATACTGATATTTTTGAGCATAAAACAGGATTTTTATTTTTTGCAATTTTTGTAAGGGGGGGGTCACAATTTTTTCGAAAAAATGTAAACAAGTTAAAATGTCCATGTTTAAATGCAAATCGATAGGGAATTTAATTACGAGCTCAAAAAAGTATGACACTTTATATTCTGACAGTTATTTCTCATTTTACACCAAAAATACTGATATTTTTGAGCAAAAAACAGGATTTTTATTTTTTGCAATTTTTGTAAGGGGGGGGTCACAATTTTTTCGAAAAAATGTAAACAAGTTAAAATGTCCATGTTTAAATGCAAATCGATAGGGAATTTAATTACGAGCTCAAAAAAGTATGACACTTTATATTCTGACAGTTATTTCTCATTTTACACCAAAAATACTGATATTTTTGAGCATAAAACAGGATTTTTATTTTTTGCAATTTTTGTAAGGGGGGGGTCACAATTTTTTCGAAAAAATGTAAACAAGTTAAAATGTCCATGTTTAAATGCAAATCGATAGGGAATTTAATTACGAGCTCAAAAAAGTATGACACTTTATATTCTGACAGTTATTTTTCATTTTACACCAAAAATACTGATATTTTTGAGCAAAAAACAGGATTTTAATTTTTTGCAATTTTTGTAAGGGGGGGGGTCACAATTTTTTCGAAAAAATGTAAACAAGTTAAAATGTCCATGTTTAAATGCAACTCGATAGGGAATTTAATTGCGAGCTCAGAAAAGTATGACACTTTATATTCTGACAGTTATTTCTCATTTTACACCAAAAATACTGATATTTTTGAGCAAAAAACAGGATTTTAATTTTTTGCAATTTTTGTAAGGGGGGGGGGGTCACAATTTTTTCGAAAAAATGTAAACAAGTTAAAATGTCCATGTTTAAATGCAAATCGATAGGGAATTTAATTACGAGCTCAAAAAAGTATGACACTTTATATTCTGACAGTTATTTCTCGTTTTACACCAAAAATACTGATATTTTTGAGCAAAAAACAGGATTTTTATTTTTTGCAATTTTTGTAAGGGGGGGGTCACAATTTTTTCGAAAAAATGTAAACAAGTTAAAATGTCCATGTTTAAATGCAAATCGATAGGGAATTTAATTACGAGCTCAAAAAAGTATGACACTTTATATTCTGACAGTTATTTCTCGTTTTACACCAAAAATACTGATATTTTTGAGCATAAAACAGGATTTTTATTTTTTGCAATTTTTGTAAGGGGGGGGTCACAATTTTTTCGAAAAAATGTAAACAAGTTAAAATGTCCATGTTTAAATGCAAATCGATAGGGAATTTAATTACGAGCTCAAAAAAGTATGACACTTTATATTCTGACAGTTATTTCTCATTTTACACCAAAAATACTGATATTTTTGAGCAAAAAACAGGATTTTAATTTTTTGCAATTTTTGTAAGGGGGGGGGTCACAATTTTTTCGAAAAAATGTAAACAAGTTAAAATGTCCATGTTTAAATGCAAATCGATAGGGAATTTAATTACGAGCTCAAAAAAGTATGACACTTTATATTCTGACAGTTATTTCTCATTTTACACCAAAAATACTGATATTTTTGAGCAAAAAACAGGATTTTTATTTTTTGCAATTTTTGTAAGGGGGGGGTCACAATTTTTTCGAAAAAATGTAAACAAGTTAAAATGTCCATGTTTAAATGCAAATCGATAGGGAATTTAATTACGAGCTCAAAAAAGTATGACACTTTATATTCTGACAGTTATTTCTCATTTTACACCAAAAATACTGATATTTTTGAGCAAAAAACAGGATTTTAAAGTTAAAATGTCCATGTTTAAATGCAAATCGATAGGGAATTTAATTACGAGCTCAAAAAAGTATGACACTTTATATTTTGACAGTTATTTCTCGTTTTACACCAAAAATACTGATATTTTTGAGCATAAAACAGGATTTTTATTTTTTTGCAATTTTTGTAAGGGGGGGGTCACAATTTTTTCGAAAAAATGTAAACAAGTTAAAATGTCCATGTTTAAATGCAAATCGATAGGGAATTTAATTACGAGCTCAAAAAAGTATGACACTTTATATTCTGACAGTTATTTTTCATTTTACACCAAAAATACTGATATTTTTGAGCAAAAAACAGGATTTTAATTTTTTGCAATTTTTGTAAGGGGGGGGGTCACAATTTTTTCGAAAAAATGTAAACAAGTTAAAATGTCCATGTTTAAATGCAACTCGATAGGGAATTTAATTGCGAGCTCAGAAAAGTATGACACTTTATATTCTGACAGTTATTTCTCATTTTACACCAAAAATACTGATATTTTTGAGCAAAAAACAGGATTTTTATTTTTTGCAATTTTTGTAAGGGGGGGGTCACAATTTTTTCGAAAAAATGTAAACAAGTTAAAATGTCCATGTTTAAATGCAAATCGATAGGGAATTTAATTACGAGCTCAAAAAAGTATGACACTTTATATTCTGACAGTTATTTCTCATTTTACACCAAAAATACTGATATTTTTGAGCAAAAAACAGGATTTTAATTTTTTGCAATTTTTGTAAGGGGGGGGGTCACAATTTTTTCGAAAAAATGTAAACAAGTTAAAATGTCCATGTTTAAATGCAAATCGATAGGGAATTTAATTACGAGCTCAAAAAAGTATGACACTTTATATTCTGACAGTTATTTCTCGTTTTACACCAAAAATACTGATATTTTTGAGCAAAAAACAGGATTTTTATTTTTTGCAATTTTTGTAAGGGGGGGTCACAATTTTTTCGAAAAAATGTAAACAAGTTAAAATGTCCATGTTTAAATGCAAATCGATAGGGAATTTAATTACGAGCTCAAAAAAGTATGACACTTTATATTCTGACAGTTATTTTTCATTTTACACCAAAAATACTGATATTTTTGAGCAAAAAACAGGATTTTAATTTTTTGCAATTTTTGTAAGGGGGGGGGTCACAATTTTTTCGAAAAAATGTAAACAAGTTAAAATGTCCATGTTTAAATGCAACTCGATAGGGAATTTAATTGCGAGCTCAGAAAAGTATGACACTTTATATTCTGACAGTTATTTCTCATTTTACACCAAAAATACTGATATTTTTGAGCAAAAAACAGGATTTTAATTTTTTGCAATTTTTGTAAGGGGGGGGGGTCACAATTTTTTCGAAAAAATGTAAACAAGTTAAAATGTCCATGTTTAAATGCAAATCGATAGGGAATTTAATTACGAGCTCAAAAAAGTATGACACTTTATATTCTGACAGTTATTTCTCATTTTACACCAAAAATACTGATATTTTTGAGCAAAAAACAGGATTTTTATTTTTTGCAATTTTTGTAAGGGGGGGGTCACAATTTTTTCGAAAAAATGTAAACAAGTTAAAATGTCCATGTTTAAATGCAAATCGATAGGGAATTTAATTACGAGCTCAAAAAAGTATGACACTTTATATTCTGACAGTTATTTCTCATTTTACACCAAAAATACTGATATTTTTGAGCAAAAAACAGGATTTTAATTTTTTGCAATTTTTGTAAGGGGGGGGTCACAATTTTTTCGAAAAAATGTAAACAAGTTAAAATGTCCATGTTTAAATGCAAATCGATAGGGAATTTAATTACGAGCTCAAAAAAGTATGACACTTTATATTCTGACAGTTATTTCTCATTTTACACCAAAAATACTGATATTTTTGAGCAAAAAACAGGATTTTTATTTTTTGCAATTTTTGTAAGGGGGGGGTCACAATTTTTTCGAAAAAATGTAAACAAGTTAAAATGTCCATGTTTAAATGCAAATCGATAGGGAATTTAATTACGAGCTCAAAAAAGTATGACACTTTATATTCTGACAGTTATTTTTCATTTTACACCAAAAATACTGATATTTTTGAGCAAAAAACAGGATTTTAATTTTTTGCAATTTTTGTAAGGGGGGGGGTCACAATTTTTTCGAAAAAATGTAAACAAGTTAAAATGTCCATGTTTAAATGCAACTCGATAGGGAATTTAATTGCGAGCTCAGAAAAGTATGACACTTTATATTCTGACAGTTATTTCTCATTTTACACCAAAAATACTGATATTTTTGAGCAAAAAACAGGATTTTAATTTTTTGCAATTTTTGTAAGGGGGGGGGTCACAATTTTTTCGAAAAAATGTAAACAAGTTAAAATGTCCATGTTTAAATGCAAATCGATAGGGAATTTAATTACGAGCTCAAAAAAGTATGACACTTTATATTCTGACAGTTATTTCTCATTTTACACCAAAAATACTGATATTTTTGAGCAAAAAACAGGATTTTTATTTTTTGCAATTTTTGTAAGGGGGGGGTCACAATTTTTTCGAAAAAATGTAAACAAGTTAAAATGTCCATGTTTAAATGCAAATCGATAGGGAATTTAATTACGAGCTCAAAAAAGTATGACACTTTATATTCTGACAGTTATTTCTCGTTTTACACCAAAAATACTGATATTTTTGAGCAAAAAACAGGATTTTTATTTTTTGCAATTTTTGTAAGGGGGGGGTCACAATTTTTTCGAAAAAATGTAAACAAGTTAAAATGTCCATGTTTAAATGCAAATCGATAGGGAATTTAATTACGAGCTCAAAAAAGTATGACACTTTATATTCTGACAGTTATTTCTCATTTTACACCAAAAATACTGATATTTTTGAGCAAAAAACAGGATTTTAATTTTTTGCAATTTTTGTAAGGGGGGGGGTCACAATTTTTTCGAAAAAATGTAAACAAGTTAAAATGTCCATGTTTAAATGCAAATCGATAGGGAATTTAATTACGAGCTCAAAAAAGTATGACACTTTATATTCTGACAGTTATTTCTCGTTTTACACCAAAAATACTGATATTTTTGAGCAAAAAACAGGATTTTTATTTTTTGCAATTTTTGTAAGGGGGGGGTCACAATTTTTTCGAAAAAATGTAAACAAGTTAAAATGTCCATGTTTAAATGCAAATCGATAGGGAATTTAATTACGAGCTCAAAAAAGTATGACACTTTATATTCTGACAGTTATTTCTCGTTTTACACCAAAAATACTGATATTTTTGAGCATAAAACAGGATTTTTATTTTTTTGCAATTTTTGTAAGGGGGGGGTCACAATTTTTTCGAAAAAATGTAAACAAGTTAAAATGTCCATGTTTAAATGCAAATCGATAGGGAATTTAATTACGAGCTCAAAAAAGTATGACACTTTATATTCTGACAGTTATTTTTCATTTTACACCAAAAATACTGATATTTTTGAGCAAAAAACAGGATTTTAATTTTTTGCAGTTTTTGTAAGGGGGGGGGTCACAATTTTTTCGAAAAAATGTAAACAAGTTAAAATGTCCATGTTTAAATGCAACTCGATAGGGAATTTAATTGCGAGCTCAGAAAAGTATGACACTTTATATTCTGACAGTTATTTCTCATTTTACACCAAAAATACTGATATTTTTGAGCAAAAAACAGGATTTTAATTTTTTGCAATTTTTGTAAGGGGGGGGTCACAATTTTTTCGAAAAAATGTAAACAAGTTAAAATGTCCATGTTTAAATGCAAATCGATAGGGAATTTAATTACGAGCTCAAAAAAGTATGACACTTTATATTCTGACAGTTATTTCTCGTTTTACACCAAAAATACTGATATTTTTGAGCATAAAACAGGATTTTTATTTTTTGCAATTTTTGTAAGGGGGGGGTCACAATTTTTTCGAAAAAATGTAAACAAGTTAAAATGTCCATGTTTAAATGCAAATCGATAGGGAATTTAATTACGAGCTCAAAAAAGTATGACACTTTATATTCTGACAGTTATTTCTCGTTTTACACCAAAAATACTGATATTTTTGAGCATAAAACAGGATTTTTATTTTTTGCAATTTTTGTAAGGGGGGGGTCACAATTTTTTCGAAAAAATGTAAACAAGTTAAAATGTCCATGTTTAAATGCAAATCGATAGGGAATTTAATTACGAGCTCAAAAAAGTATGACACTTTATATTCTGACAGTTATTTTTCATTTTACACCAAAAATACTGATATTTTTGAGCAAAAAACAGGATTTTAATTTTTTGCAATTTTTGTAAGGGGGGGGGTCACAATTTTTTCGAAAAAATGTAAACAAGTTAAAATGTCCATGTTTAAATGCAACTCGATAGGGAATTTAATTGCGAGCTCAGAAAAGTATGACACTTTATATTCTGACAGTTATTTCTCATTTTACACCAAAAATACTGATATTTTTGAGCAAAAAACAGGATTTTAATTTTTTGCAATTTTTGTAAGGGGGGGGGGTCACAATTTTTTCGAAAAAATGTAAACAAGTTAAAATGTCCATGTTTAAATGCAAATCGATAGGGAATTTAATTACGAGCTCAAAAAAGTATGACACTTTATATTCTGACAGTTATTTCTCGTTTTACACCAAAAATACTGATATTTTTGAGCATAAAACAGGATTTTTATTTTTTGCAATTTTTGTAAGGGGGGGGTCACAATTTTTTCGAAAAAATGTAAACAAGTTAAAATGTCCATGTTTAAATGCAAATCGATAGGGAATTTAATTACGAGCTCAAAAAAGTATGACACTTTATATTCTGACAGTTATTTTTCATTTTACACCAAAAATACTGATATTTTTGAGCAAAAAACAGGATTTTAATTTTTTGCAATTTTTGTAAGGGGGGGGGTCACAATTTTTTCGAAAAAATGTAAACAAGTTAAAATGTCCATGTTTAAATGCAACTCGATAGGGAATTTAATTGCGAGCTCAGAAAAGTATGACACTTTATATTCTGACAGTTATTTCTCATTTTACACCAAAAATACTGATATTTTTGAGCAAAAAACAGGATTTTAATTTTTTGCAATTTTTGTAAGGGGGGGGTCACAATTTTTTCGAAAAAATGTAAACAAGTTAAAATGTCCATGTTTAAATGCAAATCGATAGGGAATTTAATTACGAGCTCAAAAAAGTATGACACTTTATATTCTGACAGTTATTTCTCGTTTTACACCAAAAATACTGATATTTTTGAGCATAAAACAGGATTTTTATTTTTTTGCAATTTTTGTAAATACTGATATTTTTGAGCAAAAAACAGGATTTTAATTTTTTGCAATTTTTGTAAGGGGGGGGGGGGTCACAATTTTTTCGAAAAAATGTAAACAAGTTAAAATGTCCATGTTTAAATGCAAATCGATAGGGAATTTAATTACGAGCTCAGAAAAGTATGACACTTTATATTCTGACAGTTATTTCTCATTTTACACCAAAAATACTGATATTTTTGAGCAAAAAACAGGATTTTAATTTTTTGCAATTTTTGTAAGGGGGGGGTCACAATTTTTTCGAAAAAATGTAAACAAGTTAAAATGTCCATGTTTAAATGCAAATCGATAGGGAATTTAATTACGAGCTCAAAAAAGTATGACACTTTATATTCTGACAGTTATTTCTCGTTTTACACCAAAAATACTGATATTTTTGAGCAAAAAACAGGATTTTTATTTTTTGCAATTTTTGTAAGGGGGGGGGTCACAATTTTTTCGAAAAAATGTAAACAAGTTAAAATGTCCATGTTTAAATGCAAATCGATAGGGAATTTAATTACGAGCTCAAAAAAGTATGACACTTTATATTCTGACAGTTATTTCTCGTTTTACACCAAAAATACTGATATTTTTGAGCATAAAACAGGATTTTTATTTTTTTGCAATTTTTGTAAGGGGGGGGTCACAATTTTTTCGAAAAAATGTAAACAAGTTAAAATGTCCATGTTTAAATGCAAATCGATAGGGAATTTAATTACGAGCTCAAAAAAGTATGACACTTTATATTCTGACAGTTATTTCTCATTTTACACCAAAAATACTGATATTTTTGAGCAAAAAACAGGATTTTAATTTTTTGCAATTTTTGTAAGGGGGGGGGTCACAATTTTTTCGAAAAAATGTAAACAAGTTAAAATGTCCATGTTTAAATGCAACTCGATAGGGAATTTAATTGCGAGCTCAGAAAAGTATGACACTTTATATTCTGACAGTTATTTCTCATTTTACACCAAAAATACTGATATTTTTGAGCAAAAAACAGGATTTTAATTTTTTGCAATTTTTGTAAGGGGGGGGGGTCACAATTTTTTCGAAAAAATGTAAACAAGTTAAAATGTCCATGTTTAAATGCAAATCGATAGGGAATTTAATTACGAGCTCAAAAAAGTATGACACTTTATATTCTGACAGTTATTTCTCGTTTTACACCAAAAATACTGATATTTTTGAGCAAAAAACAGGATTTTTATTTTTTGCAATTTTTGTAAGGGGGGGGTCACAATTTTTTCGAAAAAATGTAAACAAGTTAAAATGTCCATGTTTAAATGCAAATCGATAGGGAATTTAATTACGAGCTCAAAAAAGTATGACACTTTATATTCTGACAGTTATTTCTCATTTTACACCAAAAATACTGATATTTTTGAGCAAAAAACAGGATTTTAATTTTTTGCAATTTTTGTAAGGGGGGGGTCACAATTTTTTCGAAAAAATGTAAACAAGTTAAAATGTCCATGTTTAAATGCAAATCGATAGGGAATTTAATTACGAGCTCAAAAAAGTATGACACTTTATATTCTGACAGTTATTTCTCATTTTACACCAAAAATACTGATATTTTTGAGCAAAAAACAGGATTTTTATTTTTTGCAATTTTTGTAAGGGGGGGGGTCACAATTTTTTCGAAAAAATGTAAACAAGTTAAAATGTCCATGTTTAAATGCAAATCGATAGGGAATTTAATTACGAGCTCAAAAAAGTATGACACTTTATATTCTGACAGTTATTTCTCATTTTACACCAAAAATACTGATATTTTTGAGCAAAAAACAGGATTTTTATTTTTTGCAATTTTTGTAAGGGGGGGGTCACAATTTTTTCGAAAAAATGTAAACAAGTTAAAATGTCCATGTTTAAATGCAAATCGATAGGGAATTTAATTACGAGCTCAAAAAAGTATGACACTTTATATTCTGACAGTTATTTCTCATTTTACACCAAAAATACTGATATTTTTGAGCAAAAAACAGGATTTTTATTTTTTGCAATTTTTGTAAGGGGGGGGTCACAATTTTTTCGAAAAAATGTAAACAAGTTAAAATGTCCATGTTTAAATGCAAATCGATAGGGAATTTAATTACGAGCTCAAAAAAGTATGACACTTTATATTCTGACAGTTATTTCTCATTTTACACCAAAAATACTGATATTTTTGAGCAAAAAACAGGATTTTTATTTTTTGCAATTTTTGTAAGGGGGGGGTCACAATTTTTTCGAAAAAATGTAAACAAGTTAAAATGTCCATGTTTAAATGCAAATCGATAGGGAATTTAATTACGAGCTCAAAAAAGTATGACACTTTATATTCTGACAGTTATTTCTCGTTTTACACCAAAAATACTGATATTTTTGAGCATAAAACAGGATTTTTATTTTTTTGCAATTTTTGTAAGGGGGGGGTCACAATTTTTTCGAAAAAATGTAAACAAGTTAAAATGTCCATGTTTAAATGCAAATCGATAGGGAATTTAATTACGAGCTCAAAAAAGTATGACACTTTATATTCTGACAGTTATTTTTCATTTTACACCAAAAATACTGATATTTTTGAGCAAAAAACAGGATTTTAATTTTTTGCAATTTTTGTAAGGGGGGGGGTCACAATTTTTTCGAAAAAATGTAAACAAGTTAAAATGTCCATGTTTAAATGCAACTCGATAGGGAATTTAATTGCGAGCTCAGAAAAGTATGACACTTTATATTCTGACAGTTATTTCTCATTTTACACCAAAAATACTGATATTTTTGAGCAAAAAACAGGATTTTAATTTTTTGCAATTTTTGTAAGGGGGGGGGGTCACAATTTTTTCGAAAAAATGTAAACAAGTTAAAATGTCCATGTTTAAATGCAAATCGATAGGGAATTTAATTACGAGCTCAAAAAAGTATGACACTTTATATTCTGACAGTTATTTCTCGTTTTACACCAAAAATACTGATATTTTTGAGCAAAAAACAGGATTTTTATTTTTTGCAATTTTTGTAAGGGGGGGGTCACAATTTTTTCGAAAAAATGTAAACAAGTTAAAATGTCCATGTTTAAATGCAAATCGATAGGGAATTTAATTACGAGCTCAAAAAAGTATGACACTTTATATTCTGACAGTTATTTCTCGTTTTACACCAAAAATACTGATATTTTTGAGCATAAAACAGGATTTTTATTTTTTGCAATTTTTGTAAGGGGGGGGTCACAATTTTTTCGAAAAAATGTAAACAAGTTAAAATGTCCATGTTTAAATGCAAATCGATAGGGAATTTAATTACGAGCTCAAAAAAGTATGACACTTTATATTCTGACAGTTATTTCTCATTTTACACCAAAAATACTGATATTTTTGAGCAAAAAACAGGATTTTAATTTTTTGCAATTTTTGTAAGGGGGGGGGTCACAATTTTTTCGAAAAAATGTAAACAAGTTAAAATGTCCATGTTTAAATGCAAATCGATAGGGAATTTAATTGCGAGCTCAGAAAAGTATGACACTTTATATTCTGACAGTTATTTCTCATTTTACACCAAAAATACTGATATTTTTGAGCAAAAAACAGGATTTTAATTTTTTGCAATTTTTGTAAGGGGGGGGGGTCACAATTTTTTCGAAAAAATGTAAACAAGTTAAAATGTCCATGTTTAAATGCAAATCGATAGGGAATTTAATTACGAGCTCAAAAAAGTATGACACTTTATATTCTGACAGTTATTTCTCGTTTTACACCAAAAATACTGATATTTTTGAGCATAAAACAGGATTTTTATTTTTTGCAATTTTTGTAAGGGGGGGGTCACAATTTTTTCGAAAAAATGTAAACAAGTTAAAATGTCCATGTTTAAATGCAAATCGATAGGGAATTTAATTACGAGCTCAAAAAAGTATGACACTTTATATTCTGACAGTTATTTTTCATTTTACACCAAAAATACTGATATTTTTGAGCAAAAAACAGGATTTTAATTTTTTGCAATTTTTGTAAGGGGGGGGGTCACAATTTTTTCGAAAAAATGTAAACAAGTTAAAATGTCCATGTTTAAATGCAACTCGATAGGGAATTTAATTGCGAGCTCAGAAAAGTATGACACTTTATATTCTGACAGTTATTTCTCATTTTACACCAAAAATACTGATATTTTTGAGCAAAAAACAGGATTTTAATTTTTTGCAATTTTTGTAAGGGGGGGGGTCACAATTTTTTCGAAAAAATGTAAACAAGTTAAAATGTCCATGTTTAAATGCAAATCGATAGGGAATTTAATTACGAGCTCAAAAAAGTATGACACTTTATATTCTGACAGTTATTTCTCATTTTACACCAAAAATACTGATATTTTTGAGCAAAAAACAGGATTTTTATTTTTTGCAATTTTTGTAAGGGGGGGGTCACAATTTTTTCGAAAAAATGTAAACAAGTTAAAATGTCCATGTTTAAATGCAAATCGATAGGGAATTTAATTACGAGCTCAAAAAAGTATGACACTTTATATTCTGACAGTTATTTCTCATTTTACACCAAAAATACTGATATTTTTGAGCAAAAAACAGGATTTTAATTTTTTGCAATTTTTGTAAGGGGGGGGTCACAATTTTTTCGAAAAAATGTAAACAAGTTAAAATGTCCATGTTTAAATGCAAATCGATAGGGAATTTAATTACGAGCTCAAAAAAGTATGACACTTTATATTCTGACAGTTATTTCTCGTTTTACACCAAAAATACTGATATTTTTGAGCATAAAACAGGATTTTTATTTTTTGCAATTTTTGTAAGGGGGGGGTCACAATTTTTTCGAAAAAATGTAAACAAGTTAAAATGTCCATGTTTAAATGCAAATCGATAGGGAATTTAATTACGAGCTCAAAAAAGTATGACACTTTATATTCTGACAGTTATTTCTCATTTTACACCAAAAATACTGATATTTTTGAGCAAAAAACAGGATTTTTATTTTTTGCAATTTTTGTAAGGGGGGGGTCACAATTTTTTCGAAAAAATGTAAACAAGTTAAAATGTCCATGTTTAAATGCAAATCGATAGGGAATTTAATTACGAGCTCAGAAAAGTATGACACTTTATATTCTGACAGTTATTTCTCATTTTACACCAAAAATACTGATATTTTTGAGCAAAAAACAGGATTTTAATTTTTTGCAATTTTTGTAAGGGGGGGGGTCACAATTTTTTCGAAAAAATGTAAACAAGTTAAAATGTCCATGTTTAAATGCAAATCGATAGGGAATTTAATTACGAGCTCAAAAAAGTATGACACTTTATATTCTGACAGTTATTTCTCGTTTTACACCAAAAATACTGATATTTTTGAGCAAAAAACAGGATTTTTATTTTTTGCAATTTTTGTAAGGGGGGGGGTCACAATTTTTTCGAAAAAATGTAAACAAGTTAAAATGTCCATGTTTAAATGCAAATCGATAGGGAATTTAATTACGAGCTCAAAAAAGTATGACACTTTATATTCTGACAGTTATTTCTCATTTTACACCAAAAATACTGATATTTTTGAGCAAAAAACAGGATTTTAATTTTTTGCAATTTTTGTAAGGGGGGGGGTCACAATTTTTTCGAAAAAATGTAAACAAGTTAAAATGTCCATGTTTAAATGCAAATCGATAGGGAATTTAATTACGAGCTCAAAAAAGTATGACACTTTATATTCTGACAGTTATTTCTCGTTTTACACCAAAAATACTGATATTTTTGAGCATAAAACAGGATTTTTATTTTTTTGCAATTTTTGTAAGGGGGGGGTCACAATTTTTTCGAAAAAATGTAAACAAGTTAAAATGTCCATGTTTAAATGCAAATCGATAGGGAATTTAATTACGAGCTCAAAAAAGTATGACACTTTATATTCTGACAGTTATTTTTCATTTTACACCAAAAATACTGATATTTTTGAGCAAAAAACAGGATTTTAATTTTTTGCAATTTTTGTAAGGGGGGGGGGTCACAATTTTTTCGAAAAAATGTAAACAAGTTAAAATGTCCATGTTTAAATGCAAATCGATAGGGAATTTAATTACGAGCTCAAAAAAGTATGACACTTTATATTCTGACAGTTATTTCTCATTTTACACCAAAAATACTGATATTTTTGAGCAAAAAACAGGATTTTTATTTTTTGCAATTTTTGTAAGGGGGGGGTCACAATTTTTTCGAAAAAATGTAAACAAGTTAAAATGTCCATGTTTAAATGCAAATCGATAGGGAATTTAATTACGAGCTCAAAAAAGTATGACACTTTATATTCTGACAGTTATTTCTCGTTTTACACCAAAAATACTGATATTTTTGAGCAAAAAACAGGATTTTTATTTTTTGCAATTTTTGTAAGGGGGGGGTCACAATTTTTTCGAAAAAATGTAAACAAGTTAAAATGTCCATGTTTAAATGCAAATCGATAGGGAATTTAATTACGAGCTCAAAAAAGTATGACACTTTATATTCTGACAGTTATTTCTCATTTTACACCAAAAATACTGATATTTTTGAGCAAAAAACAGGATTTTAATTTTTTGCAATTTTTGTAAGGGGGGGGGTCACAATTTTTTCGAAAAAATGTAAACAAGTTAAAATGTCCATGTTTAAATGCAAATCGATAGGGAATTTAATTACGAGCTCAAAAAAGTATGACACTTTATATTCTGACAGTTATTTCTCGTTTTACACCAAAAATACTGATATTTTTGAGCATAAAACAGGATTTTTATTTTTTGCAATTTTTGTAAGGGGGGGGTCACAATTTTTTCGAAAAAATGTAAACAAGTTAAAATGTCCATGTTTAAATGCAAATCGATAGGGAATTTAATTACGAGCTCAAAAAAGTATGACACTTTATATTCTGACAGTTATTTCTCATTTTACACCAAAAATACTGATATTTTTGAGCAAAAAACAGGATTTTTATTTTTTGCAATTTTTGTAAGGGGGGGGTCACAATTTTTTCGAAAAAATGTAAACAAGTTAAAATGTCCATGTTTAAATGCAAATCGATAGGGAATTTAATTACGAGCTCAAAAAAGTATGACACTTTATATTCTGACAGTTATTTCTCATTTTACACCAAAAATACTGATATTTTTGAGCAAAAAACAGGATTTTAATTTTTTGCAATTTTTGTAAGGGGGGGGGGTCACAATTTTTTCGAAAAAATGTAAACAAGTTAAAATGTCCATGTTTAAATGCAAATCGATAGGGAATTTAATTACGAGCTCAAAAAAGTATGACACTTTATATTCTGACAGTTATTTCTCGTTTTACACCAAAAATACTGATATTTTTGAGCAAAAAACAGGATTTTTATTTTTTGCAATTTTTGTAAGGGGGGGGTCACAATTTTTTCGAAAAAATGTAAACAAGTTAAAATGTCCATGTTTAAATGCAAATCGATAGGGAATTTAATTACGAGCTCAGAAAAGTATGACACTTTATATTCTGACAGTTATTTCTCATTTTACACCAAAAATACTGATATTTTTGAGCAAAAAACAGGATTTTAATTTTTTGCAATTTTTGTAAGGGGGGGGGGTCACAATTTTTTCGAAAAAATGTAAACAAGTTAAAATGTCCATGTTTAAATGCAAATCGATAGGGAATTTAATTACGAGCTCAAAAAAGTATGACACTTTATATTCTGACAGTTATTTCTCGTTTTACACCAAAAATACTGATATTTTTGAGCAAAAAACAGGATTTTTATTTTTTGCAATTTTTGTAAGGGGGGGGTCACAATTTTTTCGAAAAAATGTAAACAAGTTAAAATGTCCATGTTTAAATGCAAATCGATAGGGAATTTAATTACGAGCTCAAAAAAGTATGACACTTTATATTCTGACAGTTATTTCTCATTTTACACCAAAAATACTGATATTTTTGAGCAAAAAACAGGATTTTAATTTTTTGCAATTTTTGTAAGGGGGGGGTCACAATTTTTTCGAAAAAATGTAAACAAGTTAAAATGTCCATGTTTAAATGCAAATCGATAGGGAATTTAATTACGAGCTCAAAAAAGTATGACACTTTATATTCTGACAGTTATTTCTCGTTTTACACCAAAAATACTGATATTTTTGAGCATAAAACAGGATTTTTATTTTTTTGCAATTTTTGTAAGGGGGGGGTCACAATTTTTTCGAAAAAATGTAAACAAGTTAAAATGTCCATGTTTAAATGCAAATCGATAGGGAATTTAATTACGAGCTCAAAAAAGTATGACACTTTATATTCTGACAGTTATTTTTCATTTTACACCAAAAATACTGATATTTTTGAGCAAAAAACAGGATTTTAATTTTTTGCAATTTTTGTAAGGGGGGGGGTCACAATTTTTTCGAAAAAATGTAAACAAGTTAAAATGTCCATGTTTAAATGCAAATCGATAGGGAATTTAATTACGAGCTCAAAAAAGTATGACACTTTATATTCTGACAGTTATTTCTCGTTTTACACCAAAAATACTGATATTTTTGAGCAAAAAACAGGATTTTTATTTTTTGCAATTTTTGTAAGGGGGGGGTCACAATTTTTTCGAAAAAATGTAAACAAGTTAAAATGTCCATGTTTAAATGCAAATCGATAGGGAATTTAATTACGAGCTCAAAAAAGTATGACACTTTATATTCTGACAGTTATTTCTCGTTTTACACCAAAAATACTGATATTTTTGAGCATAAAACAGGATTTTTATTTTTTGCAATTTTTGTAAGGGGGGGGTCACAATTTTTTCGAAAAAATGTAAACAAGTTAAAATGTCCATGTTTAAATGCAAATCGATAGGGAATTTAATTACGAGCTCAAAAAAGTATGACACTTTATATTCTGACAGTTATTTCTCATTTTACACCAAAAATACTGATATTTTTGAGCAAAAAACAGGATTTTAATTTTTTGCAATTTTTGTAAGGGGGGGGTCACAATTTTTTCGAAAAAATGTAAACAAGTTAAAATGTCCATGTTTAAATGCAAATCGATAGGGAATTTAATTACGAGCTCAAAAAAGTATGACACTTTATATTCTGACAGTTATTTCTCGTTTTACACCAAAAATACTGATATTTTTGAGCATAAAACAGGATTTTTATTTTTTGCAATTTTTGTAAGGGGGGGTCACAATTTTTTCGAAAAAATGTAAACAAGTTAAAATGTCCATGTTTAAATGCAAATCGATAGGGAATTTAATTACGAGCTCAAAAAAGTATGACACTTTATATTCTGACAGTTATTTTTCATTTTACACCAAAAATACTGATATTTTTGAGCAAAAAACAGGATTTTAATTTTTTGCAATTTTTGTAAGGGGGGGGGTCACAATTTTTTCGAAAAAATGTAAACAAGTTAAAATGTCCATGTTTAAATGCAACTCGATAGGGAATTTAATTGCGAGCTCAGAAAAGTATGACACTTTATATTCTGACAGTTATTTCTCATTTTACACCAAAAATACTGATATTTTTGAGCAAAAAACAGGATTTTAATTTTTTGCAATTTTTGTAAGGGGGGGGGGGTCACAATTTTTTCGAAAAAATGTAAACAAGTTAAAATGTCCATGTTTAAATGCAAATCGATAGGGAATTTAATTACGAGCTCAAAAAAGTATGACACTTTATATTCTGACAGTTATTTCTCGTTTTACACCAAAAATACTGATATTTTTGAGCAAAAAACAGGATTTTTATTTTTTGCAATTTTTGTAAGGGGGGGGTCACAATTTTTTCGAAAAAATGTAAACAAGTTAAAATGTCCATGTTTAAATGCAAATCGATAGGGAATTTAATTACGAGCTCAAAAAAGTATGACACTTTATATTCTGACAGTTATTTCTCGTTTTACACCAAAAATACTGATATTTTTGAGCAAAAAACAGGATTTTTATTTTTTGCAATTTTTGTAAGGGGGGGGTCACAATTTTTTCGAAAAAATGTAAACAAGTTAAAATGTCCATGTTTAAATGCAAATCGATAGGGAATTTAATTACGAGCTCAAAAAAGTATGACACTTTATATTCTGACAGTTATTTCTCATTTTACACCAAAAATACTGATATTTTTGAGCAAAAAACAGGATTTTAATTTTTTGCAATTTTTGTAAGGGGGGGGTCACAATTTTTTCGAAAAAATGTAAACAAGTTAAAATGTCCATGTTTAAATGCAAATCGATAGGGAATTTAATTACGAGCTCAAAAAAGTATGACACTTTATATTCTGACAGTTATTTCTCGTTTTACACCAAAAATACTGATATTTTTGAGCATAAAACAGGATTTTTATTTTTTGCAATTTTTGTAAGGGGGGGTCACAATTTTTTCGAAAAAATGTAAACAAGTTAAAATGTCCATGTTTAAATGCAAATCGATAGGGAATTTAATTACGAGCTCAAAAAAGTATGACACTTTATATTCTGACAGTTATTTTTCATTTTACACCAAAAATACTGATATTTTTGAGCAAAAAACAGGATTTTAATTTTTTGCAATTTTTGTAAGGGGGGGGGGTCACAATTTTTTCGAAAAAATGTAAACAAGTTAAAATGTCCATGTTTAAATGCAACTCGATAGGGAATTTAATTGCGAGCTCAGAAAAGTATGACACTTTATATTCTGACAGTTATTTCTCATTTTACACCAAAAATACTGATATTTTTGAGCAAAAAACAGGATTTTAATTTTTTGCAATTTTTGTAAGGGGGGGGGGGTCACAATTTTTTCGAAAAAATGTAAACAAGTTAAAATGTCCATGTTTAAATGCAAATCGATAGGGAATTTAATTACGAGCTCAAAAAAGTATGACACTTTATATTCTGACAGTTATTTCTCGTTTTACACCAAAAATACTGATATTTTTGAGCAAAAAACAGGATTTTTATTTTTTGCAATTTTTGTAAGGGGGGGGTCACAATTTTTTCGAAAAAATGTAAACAAGTTAAAATGTCCATGTTTAAATGCAAATCGATAGGGAATTTAATTACGAGCTCAAAAAAGTATGACACTTTATATTCTGACAGTTATTTCTCGTTTTACACCAAAAATACTGATATTTTTGAGCATAAAACAGGATTTTTATTTTTTGCAATTTTTGTAAGGGGGGGGTCACAATTTTTTCGAAAAAATGTAAACAAGTTAAAATGTCCATGTTTAAATGCAAATCGATAGGGAATTTAATTACGAGCTCAAAAAAGTATGACACTTTATATTCTGACAGTTATTTTTCATTTTACACCAAAAATACTGATATTTTTGAGCAAAAAACAGGATTTTAATTTTTTGCAATTTTTGTAAGGGGGGGGGTCACAATTTTTTCGAAAAAATGTAAACAAGTTAAAATGTCCATGTTTAAATGCAACTCGATAGGGAATTTAATTGCGAGCTCAGAAAAGTATGACACTTTATATTCTGACAGTTATTTCTCATTTTACACCAAAAATACTGATATTTTTGAGCAAAAAACAGGATTTTAATTTTTTGCAATTTTTGTAAGGGGGGGGGGGTCACAATTTTTTCGAAAAAATGTAAACAAGTTAAAATGTCCATGTTTAAATGCAAATCGATAGGGAATTTAATTACGAGCTCAAAAAAGTATGACACTTTATATTCTGACAGTTATTTCTCGTTTTACACCAAAAATACTGATATTTTTGAGCAAAAAACAGGATTTTTATTTTTTGCAATTTTTGTAAGGGGGGGGTCACAATTTTTTCGAAAAAATGTAAACAAGTTAAAATGTCCATGTTTAAATGCAAATCGATAGGGAATTTAATTACGAGCTCAAAAAAGTATGACACTTTATATTCTGACAGTTATTTCTCGTTTTACACCAAAAATACTGATATTTTTGAGCAAAAAACAGGATTTTAATTTTTTGCAATTTTTGTAAGGGGGGGGTCACAATTTTTTCGAAAAAATGTAAACAAGTTAAAATGTCCATGTTTAAATGCAAATCGATAGGGAATTTAATTACGAGCTCAAAAAAGTATGACACTTTATATTCTGACAGTTATTTCTCGTTTTACACCAAAAATACTGATATTTTTGAGCATAAAACAGGATTTTTATTTTTTGCAATTTTTGTAAGGGGGGGGTCACAATTTTTTCGAAAAAATGTAAACAAGTTAAAATGTCCATGTTTAAATGCAAATCGATAGGGAATTTAATTACGAGCTCAAAAAAGTATGACACTTTATATTCTGACAGTTATTTTTCATTTTACACCAAAAATACTGATATTTTTGAGCAAAAAACAGGATTTTAATTTTTTGCAATTTTTGTAAGGGGGGGGGTCACAATTTTTTCGAAAAAATGTAAACAAGTTAAAATGTCCATGTTTAAATGCAACTCGATAGGGAATTTAATTGCGAGCTCAGAAAAGTATGACACTTTATATTCTGACAGTTATTTCTCATTTTACACCAAAAATACTGATATTTTTGAGCAAAAAACAGGATTTTAATTTTTTGCAATTTTTGTAAGGGGGGGGGGTCACAATTTTTTCGAAAAAATGTAAACAAGTTAAAATGTCCATGTTTAAATGCAAATCGATAGGGAATTTAATTACGAGCTCAAAAAAGTATGACACTTTATATTCTGACAGTTATTTCTCGTTTTACACCAAAAATACTGATATTTTTGAGCAAAAAACAGGATTTTTATTTTTTGCAATTTTTGTAAGGGGGGGGTCACAATTTTTTCGAAAAAATGTAAACAAGTTAAAATGTCCATGTTTAAATGCAAATCGATAGGGAATTTAATTACGAGCTCAAAAAAGTATGACACTTTATATTCTGACAGTTATTTCTCGTTTTACACCAAAAATACTGATATTTTTGAGCAAAAAACAGGATTTTTATTTTTTGCAATTTTTGTAAGGGGGGGGTCACAATTTTTTCGAAAAAATGTAAACAAGTTAAAATGTCCATGTTTAAATGCAAATCGATAGGGAATTTAATTACGAGCTCAAAAAAGTATGACACTTTATATTCTGACAGTTATTTCTCATTTTACACCAAAAATACTGATATTTTTGAGCAAAAAACAGGATTTTAATTTTTTGCAATTTTTGTAAGGGGGGGGTCACAATTTTTTCGAAAAAATGTAAACAAGTTAAAATGTCCATGTTTAAATGCAAATCGATAGGGAATTTAATTACGAGCTCAAAAAAGTATGACACTTTATATTCTGACAGTTATTTCTCGTTTTACACCAAAAATACTGATATTTTTGAGCAAAAAACAGGATTTTTATTTTTTGCAATTTTTGTAAGGGGGGGGTCACAATTTTTTCGAAAAAATGTAAACAAGTTAAAATGTCCATGTTTAAATGCAAATCGATAGGGAATTTAATTACGAGCTCAAAAAAGTATGACACTTTATATTCTGACAGTTATTTCTCGTTTTACACCAAAAATACTGATATTTTTGAGCAAAAAACAGGATTTTTATTTTTTGCAATTTTTGTAAGGGGGGGGTCACAATTTTTTCGAAAAAATGTAAACAAGTTAAAATGTCCATGTTTAAATGCAAATCGATAGGGAATTTAATTACGAGCTCAAAAAAGTATGACACTTTATATTCTGACAGTTATTTCTCATTTTACACCAAAAATACTGATATTTTTGAGCAAAAAACAGGATTTTAATTTTTTGCAATTTTTGTAAGGGGGGGGTCACAATTTTTTCGAAAAAATGTAAACAAGTTAAAATGTCCATGTTTAAATGCAAATCGATAGGGAATTTAATTACGAGCTCAAAAAAGTATGACACTTTATATTCTGACAGTTATTTCTCGTTTTACACCAAAAATACTGATATTTTTGAGCAAAAAACAGGATTTTTATTTTTTGCAATTTTTGTAAGGGGGGGGTCACAATTTTTTCGAAAAAATGTAAACAAGTTAAAATGTCCATGTTTAAATGCAAATCGATAGGGAATTTAATTACGAGCTCAAAAAAGTATGACACTTTATATTCTGACAGTTATTTCTCGTTTTACACCAAAAATACTGATATTTTTGAGCATAAAACAGGATTTTTATTTTTTGCAATTTTTGTAAGGGGGGGTCACAATTTTTTCGAAAAAATGTAAACAAGTTAAAATGTCCATGTTTAAATGCAAATCGATAGGGAATTTAATTACGAGCTCAAAAAAGTATGACACTTTATATTCTGACAGTTATTTCTCATTTTACACCAAAAATACTGATATTTTTGAGCAAAAAACAGGATTTTTATTTTTTGCAATTTTTGTAAGGGGGGGGGTCACAATTTTTTCGAAAAAATGTAAACAAGTTAAAATGTCCATGTTTAAATGCAAATCGATAGGGAATTTAATTACGAGCTCAAAAAAGTATGACACTTTATATTCTGACAGTTATTTCTCGTTTTACACCAAAAATACTGATATTTTTGAGCAAAAAACAGGATTTTTATTTTTTGCAATTTTTGTAAGGGGGGGGGTCACAATTTTTTCGAAAAAATGTAAACAAGTTAAAATGTCCATGTTTAAATGCAAATCGATAGGGAATTTAATTACGAGCTCAAAAAAGTATGACACTTTATATTCTGACAGTTATTTCTCGTTTTACACCAAAAATACTGATATTTTTGAGCAAAAAACAGGATTTTTATTTTTTGCAATTTTTGTAAGGGGGGGGTCACAATTTTTTCGAAAAAATGTAAACAAGTTAAAATGTCCATGTTTAAATGCAAATCGATAGGGAATTTAATTACGAGCTCAAAAAAGTATGACACTTTATATTCTGACAGTTATTTCTCGTTTTACACCAAAAATACTGATATTTTTGAGCATAAAACAGGATTTTTATTTTTTGCAATTTTTGTAAGGGGGGGGTCACAATTTTTTCGAAAAAATGTAAACAAGTTAAAATGTCCATGTTTAAATGCAAATCGATAGGGAATTTAATTACGAGCTCAAAAAAGTATGACACTTTATATTCTGACAGTTATTTCTCATTTTACACCAAAAATACTGATATTTTTGAGCAAAAAACAGGATTTTAATTTTTTGCAATTTTTGTAAGGGGGGGGGTCACAATTTTTTCGAAAAAATGTAAACAAGTTAAAATGTCCATGTTTAAATGCAAATCGATAGGGAATTTAATTACGAGCTCAAAAAAGTATGACACTTTATATTCTGACAGTTATTTCTCGTTTTACACCAAAAATACTGATATTTTTGAGCAAAAAACAGGATTTTTATTTTTTGCAATTTTTGTAAGGGGGGGGTCACAATTTTTTCGAAAAAATGTAAACAAGTTAAAATGTCCATGTTTAAATGCAAATCGATAGGGAATTTAATTACGAGCTCAAAAAAGTATGACACTTTATATTCTGACAGTTATTTCTCGTTTTACACCAAAAATACTGATATTTTTGAGCATAAAACAGGATTTTTATTTTTTGCAATTTTTGTAAGGGGGGGGTCACAATTTTTTCGAAAAAATGTAAACAAGTTAAAATGTCCATGTTTAAATGCAAATCGATAGGGAATTTAATTACGAGCTCAAAAAAGTATGACACTTTATATTCTGACAGTTATTTCTCATTTTACACCAAAAATACTGATATTTTTGAGCAAAAAACAGGATTTTAATTTTTTGCAATTTTTGTAAGGGGGGGGTCACAATTTTTTCGAAAAAATGTAAACAAGTTAAAATGTCCATGTTTAAATGCAAATCGATAGGGAATTTAATTACGAGCTCAAAAAAGTATGACACTTTATATTCTGACAGTTATTTCTCGTTTTACACCAAAAATACTGATATTTTTGAGCATAAAACAGGATTTTTATTTTTTGCAATTTTTGTAAGGGGGGGTCACAATTTTTTCGAAAAAATGTAAACAAGTTAAAATGTCCATGTTTAAATGCAAATCGATAGGGAATTTAATTACGAGCTCAAAAAAGTATGACACTTTATATTCTGACAGTTATTTCTCATTTTACACCAAAAATACTGATATTTTTGAGCAAAAAACAGGATTTTAATTTTTTGCAATTTTTGTAAGGGGGGGGGTCACAATTTTTTCGAAAAAATGTAAACAAGTTAAAATGTCCATGTTTAAATGCAAATCGATAGGGAATTTAATTACGAGCTCAAAAAAGTATGACACTTTATATTCTGACAGTTATTTCTCGTTTTACACCAAAAATACTGATATTTTTGAGCAAAAAACAGGATTTTTATTTTTTGCAATTTTTGTAAGGGGGGGGTCACAATTTTTTCGAAAAAATGTAAACAAGTTAAAATGTCCATGTTTAAATGCAAATCGATAGGGAATTTAATTACGAGCTCAAAAAAGTATGACACTTTATATTCTGACAGTTATTTCTCATTTTACACCAAAAATACTGATATTTTTGAGCAAAAAACAGGATTTTAATTTTTTGCAATTTTTGTAAGGGGGGGGTCACAATTTTTTCGAAAAAATGTAAACAAGTTAAAATGTCCATGTTTAAATGCAAATCGATAGGGAATTTAATTACGAGCTCAAAAAAGTATGACACTTTATATTCTGACAGTTATTTCTCGTTTTACACCAAAAATACTGATATTTTTGAGCAAAAAACAGGATTTTTATTTTTTGCAATTTTTGTAAGGGGGGGGTCACAATTTTTTCGAAAAAATGTAAACAAGTTAAAATGTCCATGTTTAAATGCAAATCGATAGGGAATTTAATTACGAGCTCAAAAAAGTATGACACTTTATATTCTGACAGTTATTTCTCATTTTACACCAAAAATACTGATATTTTTGAGCAAAAAACAGGATTTTAATTTTTTGCAATTTTTGTAAGGGGGGGGTCACAATTTTTTCGAAAAAATGTAAACAAGTTAAAATGTCCATGTTTAAATGCAAATCGATAGGGAATTTAATTACGAGCTCAAAAAAGTATGACACTTTATATTCTGACAGTTATTTCTCGTTTTACACCAAAAATACTGATATTTTTGAGCAAAAAACAGGATTTTTATTTTTTGCAATTTTTGTAAGGGGGGGGTCACAATTTTTTCGAAAAAATGTAAACAAGTTAAAATGTCCATGTTTAAATCGATAGGGAAATGTCCATGTTTAAATGCAAATCGATAGGGAATTTAATTACGAGCTCAAAAAAGTATGACACTTTATATTCTGACAGTTATTTCTCGTTTTACACCAAAAATACTGATATTTTTGAGCATAAAACAGGATTTTTATTTTTTGCAATTTTTGTAAGGGGGGGGTCACAATTTTTTCGAAAAAATGTAAACAAGTTAAAATGTCCATGTTTAAATGCAAATCGATAGGGAATTTAATTACGAGCTCAAAAAAGTATGACACTTTATATTCTGACAGTTATTTCTCGTTTTACACCAAAAATACTGATATTTTTGAGCATAAAACAGGATTTTTATTTTTTGCAATTTTTGTAAGGGGGGGGGTCACAATTTTTTCGAAAAAATGTAAACAAGTTAAAATGTCCATGTTTAAATGCAAATCGATAGGGAATTTAATTACGAGCTCAAAAAAGTATGACACTTTATATTCTGACAGTTATTTCTCATTTTACACCAAAAATACTGATATTTTTGAGCAAAAAACAGGATTTTAATTTTTTGCAATTTTTGTAAGGGGGGGGTCACAATTTTTTCGAAAAAATGTAAACAAGTTAAAATGTCCATGTTTAAATGCAAATCGATAGGGAATTTAATTACGAGCTCAAAAAAGTATGACACTTTATATTCTGACAGTTATTTCTCGTTTTACACCAAAAATACTGATATTTTTGAGCATAAAACAGGATTTTTATTTTTTGCAATTTTTGTAAGGGGGGGGTCACAATTTTTTCGAAAAAATGTAAACAAGTTAAAATGTCCATGTTTAAATGCAAATCGATAGGGAATTTAATTACGAGCTCAAAAAAGTATGACACTTTATATTCTGACAGTTATTTTTCATTTTACACCAAAAATACTGATATTTTTGAGCAAAAAACAGGATTTTAATTTTTTGCAATTTTTGTAAGGGGGGGGGTCACAATTTTTTCGAAAAAATGTAAACAAGTTAAAATGTCCATGTTTAAATGCAAATCGATAGGGAATTTAATTACGAGCTCAAAAAAGTATGACACTTTATATTCTGACAGTTATTTCTCATTTTACACCAAAAATACTGATATTTTTGAGCAAAAAACAGGATTTTTATTTTTTGCAATTTTTGTAAGGGGGGGGTCACAATTTTTTCGAAAAAATGTAAACAAGTTAAAATGTCCATGTTTAAATGCAAATCGATAGGGAATTTAATTACGAGCTCAAAAAAGTATGACACTTTATATTCTGACAGTTATTTCTCGTTTTACACCAAAAATACTGATATTTTTGAGCATAAAACAGGATTTTTATTTTTTGCAATTTTTGTAAGGGGGGGGTCACAATTTTTTCGAAAAAATGTAAACAAGTTAAAATGTCCATGTTTAAATGCAAATCGATAGGGAATTTAATTACGAGCTCAAAAAAGTATGACACTTTATATTCTGACAGTTATTTCTCGTTTTACACCAAAAATACTGATATTTTTGAGCATAAAACAGGATTTTTATTTTTTGCAATTTTTGTAAGGGGGGGGGTCACAATTTTTTCGAAAAAATGTAAACAAGTTAAAATGTCCATGTTTAAATGCAAATCGATAGGGAATTTAATTACGAGCTCAAAAAAGTATGACACTTTATATTCTGACAGTTATTTCTCATTTTACACCAAAAATACTGATATTTTTGAGCAAAAAACAGGATTTTAATTTTTTGCAATTTTTGTAAGGGGGGGGTCACAATTTTTTCGAAAAAATGTAAACAAGTTAAAATGTCCATGTTTAAATGCAAATCGATAGGGAATTTAATTACGAGCTCAAAAAAGTATGACACTTTATATTCTGACAGTTATTTCTCGTTTTACACCAAAAATACTGATATTTTTGAGCATAAAACAGGATTTTTATTTTTTGCAATTTTTGTAAGGGGGGGTCACAATTTTTTCGAAAAAATGTAAACAAGTTAAAATGTCCATGTTTAAATGCAAATCGATAGGGAATTTAATTACGAGCTCAAAAAAGTATGACACTTTATATTCTGACAGTTATTTTTCATTTTACACCAAAAATACTGATATTTTTGAGCAAAAAACAGGATTTTAATTTTTTGCAATTTTTGTAAGGGGGGGGGTCACAATTTTTTCGAAAAAATGTAAACAAGTTAAAATGTCCATGTTTAAATGCAAATCGATAGGGAATTTAATTACGAGCTCAAAAAAGTATGACACTTTATATTCTGACAGTTATTTCTCGTTTTACACCAAAAATACTGATATTTTTGAGCAAAAAACAGGATTTTTATTTTTTGCAATTTTTGTAAGGGGGGGGTCACAATTTTTTCGAAAAAATGTAAACAAGTTAAAATGTCCATGTTTAAATCGATAGGGAAATGTCCATGTTTAAATGCAAATCGATAGGGAATTTAATTACGAGCTCAAAAAAGTATGACACTTTATATTCTGACAGTTATTTCTCGTTTTACACCAAAAATACTGATATTTTTGAGCATAAAACAGGATTTTTATTTTTTTGCAATTTTTGTAAGGGGGGGGTCACAATTTTTTCGAAAAAATGTAAACAAGTTAAAATGTCCATGTTTAAATGCAAATCGATAGGGAATTTAATTACGAGCTCAAAAAAGTATGACACTTTATATTCTGACAGTTATTTTTCATTTTACACCAAAAATACTGATATTTTTGAGCAAAAAACAGGATTTTAATTTTTTGCAGTTTTTGTAAGGGGGGGGTCACAATTTTTTCGAAAAAATGTAAACAAGTTAAAATGTCCATGTTTAAATGCAAATCGATAGGGAATTTAATTACGAGCTCAAAAAAGTATGACACTTTATATTCTGACAGTTATTTCTCGTTTTACACCAAAAATACTGATATTTTTGAGCATAAAACAGGATTTTTATTTTTTGCAATTTTTGTAAGGGGGGGTCACAATTTTTTCGAAAAAATGTAAACAAGTTAAAATGTCCATGTTTAAATGCAAATCGATAGGGAATTTAATTACGAGCTCAAAAAAGTATGACACTTTATATTCTGACAGTTATTTCTCATTTTACACCAAAAATACTGATATTTTTGAGCAAAAAACAGGATTTTAATTTTTTGCAATTTTTGTAAGGGGGGGGTCACAATTTTTTCGAAAAAATGTAAACAAGTTAAAATGTCCATGTTTAAATGCAAATCGATAGGGAATTTAATTACGAGCTCAAAAAAGTATGACACTTTATATTCTGACAGTTATTTCTCGTTTTACACCAAAAATACTGATATTTTTGAGCATAAAACAGGATTTTTATTTTTTGCAATTTTTGTAAGGGGGGGTCACAATTTTTTCGAAAAAATGTAAACAAGTTAAAATGTCCATGTTTAAATGCAAATCGATAGGGAATTTAATTACGAGCTCAAAAAAGTATGACACTTTATATTCTGACAGTTATTTCTCATTTTACACCAAAAATACTGATATTTTTGAGCAAAAAACAGGATTTTAATTTTTTGCAATTTTTGTAAGGGGGGGGGGTCACAATTTTTTCGAAAAAATGTAAACAAGTTAAAATGTCCATGTTTAAATGCAAATCGATAGGGAATTTAATTACGAGCTCAAAAAAGTATGACACTTTATATTCTGACAGTTATTTCTCGTTTTACACCAAAAATACTGATATTTTTGAGCAAAAAACAGGATTTTTATTTTTTGCAATTTTTGTAAGGGGGGGGGTCACAATTTTTTCGAAAAAATGTAAACAAGTTAAAATGTCCATGTTTAAATGCAAATCGATAGGGAATTTAATTACGAGCTCAAAAAAGTATGACACTTTATATTCTGACAGTTATTTTTCATTTTACACCAAAAATACTGATATTTTTGAGCAAAAAACAGGATTTTAATTTTTTGCAGTTTTTGTAAGGGGGGGGGTCACAATTTTTTCGAAAAAATGTAAACAAGTTAAAATGTCCATGTTTAAATGCAACTCGATAGGGAATTTAATTGCGAGCTCAGAAAAGTATGACACTTTATATTCTGACAGTTATTTCTCATTTTACACCAAAAATACTGATATTTTTGAGCAAAAAACAGGATTTTAATTTTTTGCAATTTTTGTAAGGGGGGGGGGTCACAATTTTTTCGAAAAAATGTAAACAAGTTAAAATGTCCATGTTTAAATGCAAATCGATAGGGAATTTAATTACGAGCTCAAAAAAGTATGACACTTTATATTCTGACAGTTATTTCTCGTTTTACACCAAAAATACTGATATTTTTGAGCATAAAACAGGATTTTTATTTTTTGCAATTTTTGTAAGGGGGGGGTCACAATTTTTTCGAAAAAATGTAAACAAGTTAAAATGTCCATGTTTAAATGCAAATCGATAGGGAATTTAATTACGAGCTCAAAAAAGTATGACACTTTATATTCTGACAGTTATTTCTCGTTTTACACCAAAAATACTGATATTTTTGAGCAAAAAACAGGATTTTAATTTTTTGCAATTTTTGTAAGGGGGGGGGTCACAATTTTTTCGAAAAAATGTAAACAAGTTAAAATGTCCATGTTTAAATGCAAATCGATAGGGAATTTAATTGCGAGCTCAGAAAAGTATGACACTTTATATTCTGACAGTTATTTCTCATTTTACACCAAAAATACTGATATTTTTGAGCAAAAAACAGGATTTTAATTTTTTGCAATTTTTGTAAGGGGGGGGTCACAATTTTTTCGAAAAAATGTAAACAAGTTAAAATGTCCATGTTTAAATGCAAATCGATAGGGAATTTAATTACGAGCTCAAAAAAGTATGACACTTTATATTCTGACAGTTATTTCTCATTTTACACCAAAAATACTGATATTTTTGAGCAAAAAACAGGATTTTAATTTTTTGCAATTTTTGTAAGGGGGGGGTCACAATTTTTTCGAAAAAATGTAAACAAGTTAAAATGTCCATGTTTAAATGCAAATCGATAGGGAATTTAATTACGAGCTCAAAAAAGTATGACACTTTATATTCTGACAGTTATTTCTCGTTTTACACCAAAAATACTGATATTTTTGAGCAAAAAACAGGATTTTTATTTTTTGCAATTTTTGTAAGGGGGGGGTCACAATTTTTTCGAAAAAATGTAAACAAGTTAAAATGTCCATGTTTAAATGCAAATCGATAGGGAATTTAATTACGAGCTCAAAAAAGTATGACACTTTATATTCTGACAGTTATTTCTCATTTTACACCAAAAATACTGATATTTTTGAGCAAAAAACAGGATTTTAATTTTTTGCAATTTTTGTAAGGGGGGGGGTCACAATTTTTTCGAAAAAATGTAAACAAGTTAAAATGTCCATGTTTAAATGCAACTCGATAGGGAATTTAATTGCGAGCTCAGAAAAGTATGACACTTTATATTCTGACAGTTATTTCTCATTTTACACCAAAAATACTGATATTTTTGAGCAAAAAACAGGATTTTAATTTTTTGCAATTTTTGTAAGGGGGGGGGGTCACAATTTTTTCGAAAAAATGTAAACAAGTTAAAATGTCCATGTTTAAATGCAAATCGATAGGGAATTTAATTACGAGCTCAAAAAAGTATGACACTTTATATTCTGACAGTTATTTCTCGTTTTACACCAAAAATACTGATATTTTTGAGCATAAAACAGGATTTTTATTTTTTGCAATTTTTGTAAGGGGGGGGTCACAATTTTTTCGAAAAAATGTAAACAAGTTAAAATGTCCATGTTTAAATGCAAATCGATAGGGAATTTAATTACGAGCTCAAAAAAGTATGACACTTTATATTCTGACAGTTATTTCTCGTTTTACACCAAAAATACTGATATTTTTGAGCATAAAACAGGATTTTTATTTTTTGCAATTTTTGTAAGGGGGGGGTCACAATTTTTTCGAAAAAATGTAAACAAGTTAAAATGTCCATGTTTAAATGCAAATCGATAGGGAATTTAATTACGAGCTCAAAAAAGTATGACACTTTATATTCTGACAGTTATTTCTCGTTTTACACCAAAAATACTGATATTTTTGAGCAAAAAACAGGATTTTAATTTTTTGCAATTTTTGTAAGGGGGGGGTCACAATTTTTTCGAAAAAATGTAAACAAGTTAAAATGTCCATGTTTAAATGCAAATCGATAGGGAATTTAATTACGAGCTCAAAAAAGTATGACACTTTATATTCTGACAGTTATTTTTCATTTTACACCAAAAATACTGATATTTTTGAGCAAAAAACAGGATTTTAATTTTTTGCAATTTTTGTAAGGGGGGGGGTCACAATTTTTTCGAAAAAATGTAAACAAGTTAAAATGTCCATGTTTAAATGCAAATCGATAGGGAATTTAATTACGAGCTCAAAAAAGTATGACACTTTATATTCTGACAGTTATTTCTCGTTTTACACCAAAAATACTGATATTTTTGAGCAAAAAACAGGATTTTTATTTTTTGCAATTTTTGTAAGGGGGGGGTCACAATTTTTTCGAAAAAATGTAAACAAGTTAAAATGTCCATGTTTAAATGCAAATCGATAGGGAATTTAATTACGAGCTCAAAAAAGTATGACACTTTATATTCTGACAGTTATTTCTCGTTTTACACCAAAAATACTGATATTTTTGAGCAAAAAACAGGATTTTTATTTTTTGCAATTTTTGTAAGGGGGGGGTCACAATTTTTTCGAAAAAATGTAAACAAGTTAAAATGTCCATGTTTAAATGCAAATCGATAGGGAATTTAATTACGAGCTCAAAAAAGTATGACACTTTATATTCTGACAGTTATTTCTCATTTTACACCAAAAATACTGATATTTTTGAGCAAAAAACAGGATTTTAATTTTTTGCAATTTTTGTAAGGGGGGGTCACAATTTTTTCGAAAAAATGTAAACAAGTTAAAATGTCCATGTTTAAATGCAAATCGATAGGGAATTTAATTACGAGCTCAAAAAAGTATGACACTTTATATTCTGACAGTTATTTCTCGTTTTACACCAAAAATACTGATATTTTTGAGCAAAAAACAGGATTTTAATTTTTTGCAATTTTTGTAAGGGGGGGGGTCACAATTTTTTCGAAAAAATGTAAACAAGTTAAAATGTCCATGTTTAAATGCAAATCGATAGGGAATTTAATTACGAGCTCAAAAAAGTATGACACTTTATATTCTGACAGTTATTTCTCGTTTTACACCAAAAATACTGATATTTTTGAGCAAAAAACAGGATTTTTATTTTTTGCAATTTTTGTAAGGGGGGGGTCACAATTTTTTCGAAAAAATGTAAACAAGTTAAAATGTCCATGTTTAAATGCAAATCGATAGGGAATTTAATTACGAGCTCAAAAAAGTATGACACTTTATATTCTGACAGTTATTTCTCATTTTACACCAAAAATACTGATATTTTTGAGCAAAAAACAGGATTTTAATTTTTTGCAATTTTTGTAAGGGGGGGGGTCACAATTTTTTCGAAAAAATGTAAACAAGTTAAAATGTCCATGTTTAAATGCAACTCGATAGGGAATTTAATTGCGAGCTCAGAAAAGTATGACACTTTATATTCTGACAGTTATTTCTCATTTTACACCAAAAATACTGATATTTTTGAGCAAAAAACAGGATTTTAATTTTTTGCAATTTTTGTAAGGGGGGGGGGGTCACAATTTTTTCGAAAAAATGTAAACAAGTTAAAATGTCCATGTTTAAATGCAAATCGATAGGGAATTTAATTACGAGCTCAAAAAAGTATGACACTTTATATTCTGACAGTTATTTCTCGTTTTACACCAAAAATACTGATATTTTTGAGCAAAAAACAGGATTTTTATTTTTTGCAATTTTTGTAAGGGGGGGGTCACAATTTTTTCGAAAAAATGTAAACAAGTTAAAATGTCCATGTTTAAATGCAAATCGATAGGGAATTTAATTACGAGCTCAAAAAAGTATGACACTTTATATTCTGACAGTTATTTCTCATTTTACACCAAAAATACTGATATTTTTGAGCAAAAAACAGGATTTTAATTTTTTGCAATTTTTGTAAGGGGGGGGTCACAATTTTTTCGAAAAAATGTAAACAAGTTAAAATGTCCATGTTTAAATGCAAATCGATAGGGAATTTAATTACGAGCTCAAAAAAGTATGACACTTTATATTCTGACAGTTATTTCTCGTTTTACACCAAAAATACTGATATTTTTGAGCATAAAACAGGATTTTTATTTTTTTGCAATTTTTGTAAGGGGGGGGTCACAATTTTTTCGAAAAAATGTAAACAAGTTAAAATGTCCATGTTTAAATGCAAATCGATAGGGAATTTAATTACGAGCTCAAAAAAGTATGACACTTTATATTCTGACAGTTATTTCTCGTTTTACACCAAAAATACTGATATTTTTGAGCATAAAACAGGATTTTTATTTTTTGCAATTTTTGTAAGGGGGGGTCACAATTTTTTCGAAAAAATGTAAACAAGTTAAAATGTCCATGTTTAAATGCAAATCGATAGGGAATTTAATTACGAGCTCAAAAAAGTATGACACTTTATATTCTGACAGTTATTTCTCATTTTACACCAAAAATACTGATATTTTTGAGCAAAAAACAGGATTTTAATTTTTTGCAATTTTTGTAAGGGGGGGGGTCACAATTTTTTCGAAAAAATGTAAACAAGTTAAAATGTCCATGTTTAAATGCAACTCGATAGGGAATTTAATTGCGAGCTCAGAAAAGTATGACACTTTATATTCTGACAGTTATTTCTCATTTTACACCAAAAATACTGATATTTTTGAGCAAAAAACAGGATTTTAATTTTTTGCAATTTTTGTAAGGGGGGGGGTCACAATTTTTTCGAAAAAATGTAAACAAGTTAAAATGTCCATGTTTAAATGCAAATCGATAGGGAATTTAATTACGAGCTCAAAAAAGTATGACACTTTATATTCTGACAGTTATTTCTCGTTTTACACCAAAAATACTGATATTTTTGAGCAAAAAACAGGATTTTTATTTTTTGCAATTTTTGTAAGGGGGGGGGTCACAATTTTTTCGAAAAAATGTAAACAAGTTAAAATGTCCATGTTTAAATGCAAATCGATAGGGAATTTAATTACGAGCTCAAAAAAGTATGACACTTTATATTCTGACAGTTATTTCTCGTTTTACACCAAAAATACTGATATTTTTGAGCAAAAAACAGGATTTTTATTTTTTGCAATTTTTGTAAGGGGGGGGTCACAATTTTTTCGAAAAAATGTAAACAAGTTAAAATGTCCATGTTTAAATGCAAATCGATAGGGAATTTAATTACGAGCTCAAAAAAGTATGACACTTTATATTCTGACAGTTATTTCTCATTTTACACCAAAAATACTGATATTTTTGAGCAAAAAACAGGATTTTAATTTTTTGCAATTTTTGTAAGGGGGGGGTCACAATTTTTTCGAAAAAATGTAAACAAGTTAAAATGTCCATGTTTAAATGCAAATCGATAGGGAATTTAATTACGAGCTCAAAAAAGTATGACACTTTATATTCTGACAGTTATTTCTCGTTTTACACCAAAAATACTGATATTTTTGAGCATAAAACAGGATTTTTATTTTTTTGCAATTTTTGTAAGGGGGGGGTCACAATTTTTTCGAAAAAATGTAAACAAGTTAAAATGTCCATGTTTAAATGCAAATCGATAGGGAATTTAATTACGAGCTCAAAAAAGTATGACACTTTATATTCTGACAGTTATTTTTCATTTTACACCAAAAATACTGATATTTTTGAGCAAAAAACAGGATTTTAATTTTTTGCAGTTTTTGTAAGGGGGGGGGTCACAATTTTTTCGAAAAAATGTAAACAAGTTAAAATGTCCATGTTTAAATGCAACTCGATAGGGAATTTAATTGCGAGCTCAGAAAAGTATGACACTTTATATTCTGACAGTTATTTCTCATTTTACACCAAAAATACTGATATTTTTGAGCAAAAAACAGGATTTTAATTTTTTGCAATTTTTGTAAGGGGGGGGGGTCACAATTTTTTCGAAAAAATGTAAACAAGTTAAAATGTCCATGTTTAAATGCAAATCGATAGGGAATTTAATTACGAGCTCAAAAAAGTATGACACTTTATATTCTGACAGTTATTTCTCGTTTTACACCAAAAATACTGATATTTTTGAGCATAAAACAGGATTTTTATTTTTTGCAATTTTTGTAAGGGGGGGGTCACAATTTTTTCGAAAAAATGTAAACAAGTTAAAATGTCCATGTTTAAATGCAAATCGATAGGGAATTTAATTACGAGCTCAAAAAAGTATGACACTTTATATTCTGACAGTTATTTCTCGTTTTACACCAAAAATACTGATATTTTTGAGCATAAAACAGGATTTTTATTTTTTGCAATTTTTGTAAGGGGGGGGTCACAATTTTTTCGAAAAAATGTAAACAAGTTAAAATGTCCATGTTTAAATGCAAATCGATAGGGAATTTAATTACGAGCTCAAAAAAGTATGACACTTTATATTCTGACAGTTATTTCTCATTTTACACCAAAAATACTGATATTTTTGAGCAAAAAACAGGATTTTAATTTTTTGCAATTTTTGTAAGGGGGGGGTCACAATTTTTTCGAAAAAATGTAAACAAGTTAAAATGTCCATGTTTAAATGCAAATCGATAGGGAATTTAATTACGAGCTCAAAAAAGTATGACACTTTATATTCTGACAGTTATTTCTCATTTTACACCAAAAATACTGATATTTTTGAGCATAAAACAGGATTTTTATTTTTTGCAATTTTTGTAAGGGGGGGTCACAATTTTTTCGAAAAAATGTAAACAAGTTAAAATGTCCATGTTTAAATGCAAATCGATAGGGAATTTAATTACGAGCTCAAAAAAGTATGACACTTTATATTCTGACAGTTATTTTTCATTTTACACCAAAAATACTGATATTTTTGAGCAAAAAACAGGATTTTAATTTTTTGCAATTTTTGTAAGGGGGGGGGTCACAATTTTTTCGAAAAAATGTAAACAAGTTAAAATGTCCATGTTTAAATGCAACTCGATAGGGAATTTAATTACGAGCTCAAAAAAGTATGACACTTTATATTCTGACAGTTATTTCTCATTTTACACCAAAAATACTGATATTTTTGAGCAAAAAACAGGATTTTAATTTTTTGCAATTTTTGTAAGGGGGGGGGGGTCACAATTTTTTCGAAAAAATGTAAACAAGTTAAAATGTCCATGTTTAAATGCAAATCGATAGGGAATTTAATTACGAGCTCAAAAAAGTATGACACTTTATATTCTGACAGTTATTTCTCGTTTTACACCAAAAATACTGATATTTTTGAGCAAAAAACAGGATTTTTATTTTTTGCAATTTTTGTAAGGGGGGGGTCACAATTTTTTCGAAAAAATGTAAACAAGTTAAAATGTCCATGTTTAAATGCAAATCGATAGGGAATTTAATTACGAGCTCAAAAAAGTATGACACTTTATATTCTGACAGTTATTTCTCATTTTACACCAAAAATACTGATATTTTTGAGCAAAAAACAGGATTTTAATTTTTTGCAATTTTTGTAAGGGGGGGGTCACAATTTTTTCGAAAAAATGTAAACAAGTTAAAATGTCCATGTTTAAATGCAAATCGATAGGGAATTTAATTACGAGCTCAAAAAAGTATGACACTTTATATTCTGACAGTTATTTCTCGTTTTACACCAAAAATACTGATATTTTTGAGCATAAAACAGGATTTTTATTTTTTTGCAATTTTTGTAAGGGGGGGGTCACAATTTTTTCGAAAAAATGTAAACAAGTTAAAATGTCCATGTTTAAATGCAAATCGATAGGGAATTTAATTACGAGCTCAAAAAAGTATGACACTTTATATTCTGACAGTTATTTCTCGTTTTACACCAAAAATACTGATATTTTTGAGCATAAAACAGGATTTTTATTTTTTGCAATTTTTGTAAGGGGGGGGTCACAATTTTTTCGAAAAAATGTAAACAAGTTAAAATGTCCATGTTTAAATGCAAATCGATAGGGAATTTAATTACGAGCTCAAAAAAGTATGACACTTTATATTCTGACAGTTATTTCTCGTTTTACACCAAAAATACTGATATTTTTGAGCAAAAAACAGGATTTTTATTTTTTGCAATTTTTGTAAGGGGGGGGGTCACAATTTTTTCGAAAAAATGTAAACAAGTTAAAATGTCCATGTTTAAATGCAAATCGATAGGGAATTTAATTACGAGCTCAAAAAAGTATGACACTTTATATTCTGACAGTTATTTCTCATTTTACACCAAAAATACTGATATTTTTGAGCAAAAAACAGGATTTTAATTTTTTGCAATTTTTGTAAGGGGGGGGGTCACAATTTTTTCGAAAAAATGTAAACAAGTTAAAATGTCCATGTTTAAATGCAAATCGATAGGGAATTTAATTACGAGCTCAAAAAAGTATGACACTTTATATTCTGACAGTTATTTCTCGTTTTACACCAAAAATACTGATATTTTTGAGCATAAAACAGGATTTTTATTTTTTGCAATTTTTGTAAGGGGGGGTCACAATTTTTTCGAAAAAATGTAAACAAGTTAAAATGTCCATGTTTAAATGCAAATCGATAGGGAATTTAATTACGAGCTCAAAAAAGTATGACACTTTATATTCTGACAGTTATTTCTCATTTTACACCAAAAATACTGATATTTTTGAGCAAAAAACAGGATTTTTATTTTTTGCAATTTTTGTAAGGGGGGGGTCACAATTTTTTCGAAAAAATGTAAACAAGTTAAAATGTCCATGTTTAAATGCAAATCGATAGGGAATTTAATTACGAGCTCAAAAAAGTATGACACTTTATATTCTGACAGTTATTTCTCGTTTTACACCAAAAATACTGATATTTTTGAGCAAAAAACAGGATTTTTATTTTTTGCAATTTTTGTAAGGGGGGGGTCACAATTTTTTCGAAAAAATGTAAACAAGTTAAAATGTCCATGTTTAAATGCAAATCGATAGGGAATTTAATTACGAGCTCAAAAAAGTATGACACTTTATATTCTGACAGTTATTTTTCATTTTACACCAAAAATACTGATATTTTTGAGCAAAAAACAGGATTTTAATTTTTTGCAGTTTTTGTAAGGGGGGGGGTCACAATTTTTTCGAAAAAATGTAAACAAGTTAAAATGTCCATGTTTAAATGCAAATCGATAGGGAATTTAATTACGAGCTCAAAAAAGTATGACACTTTATATTCTGACAGTTATTTCTCGTTTTACACCAAAAATACTGATATTTTTGAGCATAAAACAGGATTTTTATTTTTTTGCAATTTTTGTAAGGGGGGGGTCACAATTTTTTCGAAAAAATGTAAACAAGTTAAAATGTCCATGTTTAAATGCAAATCGATAGGGAATTTAATTACGAGCTCAAAAAAGTATGACACTTTATATTCTGACAGTTATTTCTCGTTTTACACCAAAAATACTGATATTTTTGAGCAAAAAACAGGATTTTTATTTTTTGCAATTTTTGTAAGGGGGGGGTCACAATTTTTTCGAAAAAATGTAAACAAGTTAAAATGTCCATGTTTAAATGCAAATCGATAGGGAATTTAATTACGAGCTCAAAAAAGTATGACACTTTATATTCTGACAGTTATTTCTCGTTTTACACCAAAAATACTGATATTTTTGAGCAAAAAACAGGATTTTTATTTTTTGCAATTTTTGTAAGGGGGGGGTCACAATTTTTTCGAAAAAATGTAAACAAGTTAAAATGTCCATGTTTAAATGCAAATCGATAGGGAATTTAATTACGAGCTCAAAAAAGTATGACACTTTATATTCTGACAGTTATTTCTCATTTTACACCAAAAATACTGATATTTTTGAGCAAAAAACAGGATTTTAATTTTTTGCAATTTTTGTAAGGGGGGGGGTCACAATTTTTTCGAAAAAATGTAAACAAGTTAAAATGTCCATGTTTAAATGCAAATCGATAGGGAATTTAATTACGAGCTCAAAAAAGTATGACACTTTATATTCTGACAGTTATTTCTCGTTTTACACCAAAAATACTGATATTTTTGAGCATAAAACAGGATTTTTATTTTTTGCAATTTTTGTAAGGGGGGGGTCACAATTTTTTCGAAAAAATGTAAACAAGTTAAAATGTCCATGTTTAAATGCAAATCGATAGGGAATTTAATTACGAGCTCAAAAAAGTATGACACTTTATATTCTGACAGTTATTTCTCGTTTTACACCAAAAATACTGATATTTTTGAGCAAAAAACAGGATTTTTATTTTTTGCAATTTTTGTAAGGGGGGGGGTCACAATTTTTTCGAAAAAATGTAAACAAGTTAAAATGTCCATGTTTAAATGCAAATCGATAGGGAATTTAATTACGAGCTCAAAAAAGTATGACACTTTATATTCTGACAGTTATTTCTCATTTTACACCAAAAATACTGATATTTTTGAGCAAAAAACAGGATTTTTATTTTTTGCAATTTTTGTAAGGGGGGGGTCACAATTTTTTCGAAAAAATGTAAACAAGTTAAAATGTCCATGTTTAAATGCAAATCGATAGGGAATTTAATTACGAGCTCAAAAAAGTATGACACTTTATATTCTGACAGTTATTTCTCGTTTTACACCAAAAATACTGATATTTTTGAGCATAAAACAGGATTTTTATTTTTTGCAATTTTTGTAAGGGGGGGGTCACAATTTTTTCGAAAAAATGTAAACAAGTTAAAATGTCCATGTTTAAATGCAAATCGATAGGGAATTTAATTACGAGCTCAAAAAAGTATGACACTTTATATTCTGACAGTTATTTCTCATTTTACACCAAAAATACTGATATTTTTGAGCAAAAAACAGGATTTTAATTTTTTGCAATTTTTGTAAGGGGGGGGGTCACAATTTTTTCGAAAAAATGTAAACAAGTTAAAATGTCCATGTTTAAATGCAACTCGATAGGGAATTTAATTGCGAGCTCAGAAAAGTATGACACTTTATATTCTGACAGTTATTTCTCATTTTACACCAAAAATACTGATATTTTTGAGCAAAAAACAGGATTTTAATTTTTTGCAATTTTTGTAAGGGGGGGGGTCACAATTTTTTCGAAAAAATGTAAACAAGTTAAAATGTCCATGTTTAAATGCAAATCGATAGGGAATTTAATTACGAGCTCAAAAAAGTATGACACTTTATATTCTGACAGTTATTTCTCATTTTACACCAAAAATACTGATATTTTTGAGCAAAAAACAGGATTTTTATTTTTTGCAATTTTTGTAAGGGGGGGGTCACAATTTTTTCGAAAAAATGTAAACAAGTTAAAATGTCCATGTTTAAATGCAAATCGATAGGGAATTTAATTACGAGCTCAAAAAAGTATGACACTTTATATTCTGACAGTTATTTCTCGTTTTACACCAAAAATACTGATATTTTTGAGCATAAAACAGGATTTTTATTTTTTGCAATTTTTGTAAGGGGGGGGTCACAATTTTTTCGAAAAAATGTAAACAAGTTAAAATGTCCATGTTTAAATGCAAATCGATAGGGAATTTAATTACGAGCTCAAAAAAGTATGACACTTTATATTCTGACAGTTATTTTTCATTTTACACCAAAGATACTGATATTTTTGAGCAAAAAACAGGATTTTAATTTTTTGCAGTTTTTGTAAGGGGGGGGGTCACAATTTTTTCGAAAAAATGTAAACAAGTTAAAATGTCCATGTTTAAATGCAAATCGATAGGGAATTTAATTACGAGCTCAAAAAAGTATGACACTTTATATTCTGACAGTTATTTCTCGTTTTACACCAAAAATACTGATATTTTTGAGCATAAAACAGGATTTTTATTTTTTGCAATTTTTGTAAGGGGGGGGTCGCAATTTTTTCGAAAAAAATGTAAACAAGTTAAAATGTCCATGTTTAAATGCAAATCGATAGGGAATTTAATTACGAGCTCAAAAAAGTATGACACTTTATATTCTGACAGTTATTTCTCGTTTTACACCAAAAATACTGATATTTTTTAGCATAAAACAGGATTTTTATTTTTTGCAATTTTTGTAAGGGGGGGGTCACAATTTTTTCGAAAAAATGTAAACAAGTTAAAATGTCCATGTTTAAATGCAAATCGATAGGGAATTTAATTACGAGCTCAAAAAAGTATGACACTTTATATTCTGACAGTTATTTCTCATTTTACACCAAAAATACTGATATTTTTGAGCAAAAAACAGGATTTTAATTTTTTGCAATTTTTGTAAGGGGGGGTCACAATTTTTTCGAAAAAATGTAAACAAGTTAAAATGTCCATGTTTAAATGCAAATCGATAGGGAATTTAATTACGAGCTCAAAAAAGTATGACACTTTATATTCTGACAGTTATTTCTCGTTTTACACCAAAAATACTGATATTTTTGAGCATAAAACAGGATTTTTATTTTTTGCAATTTTTGTAAGGGGGGGTCACAATTTTTTCGAAAAAATGTAAACAAGTTAAAATGTCCATGTTTAAATGCAAATCGATAGGGAATTTAATTACGAGCTCAAAAAAGTATGACACTTTATATTCTGACAGTTATTTTTCATTTTACACCAAAAATACTGATATTTTTGAGCAAAAAACAGGATTTTAATTTTTTGCAATTTTTGTAAGGGGGGGGGGGGTCACAATTTTTTCGAAAAAATGTAAACAAGTTAAAATGTCCATGTTTAAATGCAACTCGATAGGGAATTTAATTGCGAGCTCAAATCGATAGGGAATTTAATTACGAGCTCAAAAAAGTATGACACTTTATATTCTGACAGTTATTTCTCATTTTACACCAAAAATACTGATATTTTTGAGCAAAAAACAGGATTTTAATTTTTTGCAATTTTTGTAAGGGGGGGGTCACAATTTTTTCGAAAAAATGTAAACAAGTTAAAATGTCCATGTTTAAATGCAAATCGATAGGGAATTTAATTACGAGCTCAAAAAAGTATGACACTTTATATTCTAACAGTTATTTCTCGTTTTACACCAAAAATACTGATATTTTTGAGCATAAAACAGGATTTTTATTTTTTTGCAATTTTTGTAAGGGGGGGGTCACAATTTTTTCGAAAA